>JAQFVV010000014.1:9988907-10710182 GCA_028023455.1 Epiperipatus broadwayi
TTATGACAATTACAGTTAGGACAACTCTAGCACCGTATCCTATAAGCGTAAATATCAGTGGTTACAAAATAGGAGTGCAATTCAATGTCCATCTGTAGACTGATTTCTGACTTCCTTTATCAATGAGGACTTGATTCATAAAAGGAACATTTGTATTTGACAACACTACTATTTGATGTCGCCTACTGATAATTCAAATTTACAATAAATGACACTAGAGTAGAAAGAGCAGAAATTCTTTTGTTAGTATAGAAAATTTTAAGAATCGAGATATAGGTAGTTTAGAAGCATTGTAGCAAATCATTCCAAGGTATTACAAATTCATTTCAAAGTAACTAAAAGAGATCCTACATTTAGATAAAAGAATTAGAAAACATGAGTCATTTTAGGGATCTTACAAAAGCTCATTATATGAATTTTTGAATTTATGAGAATTAATTAATACTATTTTCCTTTTGATTCTATGCAGAACATTGTCAGTGTATCTGTGCTAAAAATGTTTTTTCAAAAATCTGCATTGAGTATAAAATAAAGCCAAAGATTAAAACTCAATTTTATTACCTGATAATTCAAAAGGCAAGCTTGGAATTGCACGGATATATTTTGAATTGTTTTGAGGTTATGGATACCTCCTAAGATTGGTCTCAGGATACAAATACATCTTGTGGCTTATAACCCTTTCCTGATATGTTATATCCTGATTAGAGAAATAATTGTATCCAAATTCGATTAATTACCAAAATAATATTGAATTCTATCTGTAGGGCTTTATAATTTTTTTTTAGTAATACATATTCTGATATATTTGCAGTTCTTAATTTGCAAATGACAAATACATCATTTATTGGACTTTATTTTAGTTGATATCTTGTATGTTGCTTATTTTAACTGCTACATCAAACTTTACTTTTTAAAAAAGTTTAGTTCTTTGCCTAGCTTTAGCTCTCCATGGAGTCTGATCCATTCTTGGTTATAACTTTCCACTGAAAGTAAACATTTTTGCAAGTCTTTAGACTATCTGTGAGATATACTTGGTAACACAAATGAGATCTGTCTCTCCAAATTAATCCTACTTAGCAAGCATTTCCCCCCCTTCATTTCATATTCCATCACATGAAATATTTCTTTGTGGTGTTACATTAAAGATCATACTTTTTCTTATGGCCATATCATTATATTTTTTTAATCTTGCAGAGAATATTTAAATGAAATAAATTGGTCAAAATAATAGGTCCATGTATAACTAATTTAGTTGCAATAGTAAATAACTATTTAAATATCTGTATTTTAATTTCTTCAATGCAGTAGCAACACACGGAATATATATTGCATTTTAAAATGTAATTATCTTTTTTATCTAAAAATTGACAAAATTTAATTCACATTTCCAAGTTAACAGGCATCTAAATTAAAATTGTGGAAATTCTTTTTCTATCTCTGGCTTGAGTTTTTAAATATTAATTGCAAAAATATCTCAGTCAGTAATATACCATAACTCTAGAAATTAAGATGAATTCTTTGTTTTTAATCAGTTCAAATTAAAAACATCTGTCTTTAAACCTATGATTCTCCTTCATGAAACAATCTAAAATTTGTTCCAAAGACCATTATTACAAAATTTACAACACATTCTTGTTTAATAGCAGTTTCTGTTTTAATTGCTTTCCAATATATTATTTTTCAATACTGACTGATAGGTATGAATTCTCTTACACTGTTGAATGCAATTGTAGACTGATAGATTGTCACATGATTTTGCAGGAATTAGTTACTAGATTATTTTTTATCTTGAGTAGCGATTTATGAGGTAAAGATTCCTGGATTAAAGCTCAATCTGTCATTGAAAATCACATGATGAAGAGAGTAAAAATAACATGGTGATCTGTAGATGTCAAATTATTTTTTTAAAACATTTTCATTGTTTTAATTACAGTTAAAAACAAAGGCAAAAACTTTCCATACAGTAGTGCCACCCTGTTCCAAACAGAGTAATCAATGGATGCCAGAAGGCTTGTGCATAAAATCCCTATCTAGTGCCTACTCATCCAATATCCCCATACTAGTTTCTGGCATCCATTGATTACTCTGTTTGGCACAGGGTGGGACTACTGTATGGAGAGTTTTGCCTTTGTTTACAACAATTATGTGTTAGTATAGAGATGGTGATCATGTGATGTTTAATTACAGTTGTTTGCTCCTTTGTTTTAAATTACTTGATTTATATTTCACAACTCTGTTTAGATAATAATATTATCTAGTCATTTTCAAATAAACAAATGCTTTGATTTATTTTATAGTGATTCTTCATATTCAATAGTGATCCTATTTATTTATTATTTTATCATGTATGCATGAGTTCAAAGCAAGAGTTAAAATTTATATGCAGATAAGTTGTGGATTTAATAACCATCTCTATCTTTTTTTCACTAATTTTAATCCTGTTACATATATAGATAAAAAAAAAAAAGATAGTTAAATATTAAGAATTCAGCATTTACAGGGTGTTGTCTCTCCAATCAGTAGCCATATCACATTACAATTATATATATTACAAATTCGCAATCTACTCTCATCTGACAATCTCAGGTAAATTAGGAACTGTCTGATTAATGATTTATTAACAATCCTTGATGAAGGTTGACTATCTAAAAGTAAATAAATTAAAAATCTGCTTGTAGTATAAAAAAATTTCAAAGTTAATTTAGGCTGACAAAGTATGGTTCATAGGTGTCACAAATTTTTCACAAAAATAAATGAACAGTAAGTAAAAACAGAAAATATTTTAGTTAATAACTTTTTTTTTAAGAACAATCTATTGCCTGAAAAATGATTTCTTCAATTAATAATTATAATACTACATTAATTACTTTTAATTACATATTGAGTTATGTCTCACATTTTATATACTCACAAACATGTACGAATATTTTTAAAACAAAAAATTATATTTCAGTATGATCATTTTCTTTGAACTTTTTTTTAATATATATACAAAAGACATTCTAATTTGCAATGATTTTTTTTTTTTTTTTTTAATAGTAAAATCTAAAACAATCCAATATGAAAATCATTACTGTCTTTGGCGCCACTGGTTTTCAGGGTGGTTCAGTTGCTGAAGCTTTATTGCAAAGTAGAAAATTCACAGTTCGTGTAATTACAAGAAATGCTAATAGTGCTAAAGCACAAGAGTTTAAATCCAGAGGTGCAGAAATAGTCGAGGGTGATTTAAACAATAAAGAGAGTGTCGTAAAGGCTTTGAAAAATGCTTATGGCTGTTACTTAGTAACAAATTGGAAAGAAGTTGGCATGGATATGGAAATTCAACAAGGCAAGAATGTAGCTGATGCTTGCAAAAAGAATAAGGTGCACCATCTTGTGTTTAGCACATTACCTAGTGTTCAAAAATCCCTTGGCTTTACTGTCAGACATTTTGACTCCAAAGCTATAATTGATGACTACATGGATAGTATTAAACTGCCAAGAACACGTCTTGTAATGTGTTTCTATTACCAGAATTTTTTAAGTGACAGCTGTGTAAGAAAAAGCGAAAACGAATTTGTGTATGGTAAGTGAAATTTTAATATTTTAATAATAATTAAATTTATTTATTATTATTTAAATTTTTTAATTTAAATTATATTATTTATTTATTTCTCATATATGAAACTTATAATGTCTTTATGCATTCCAATTATGCGAATCATTAAATAATTTATTTTAAATTTTATTTAAATTCAGTTGAATGTAAATTTCTTCATTCTAAGCCAGCAATTATTATATAATTAATGTTATTAACATATCATCATTTGTGGCAACGTCATGTTTTGAAATTTTAGGAAAAAACAACTACTTATATCCCCGCTCCCCCGTCTCCTCCAAAAAACTTTCCAATTTCGTTTTTTAATTAAAATCATATATTTTGTAAAAGGTATAAAAAGCATAGAATTGACTATATTTACTTTGCATAAAACAACCAAATATCAGTAACTGCATTCATTACTATCTCTAGATAGCCGCTTAGTTTGTCTAATGTTAATCCCAGCCCTGTTTCTGTGTTTTTTTCAGATGACCTTTTTGCCAATCACAAATTTTCAATACAGTATATAATTGTTTTTCAGGACAGTTGTTTCTCATCATTATAGATAAGAATAATAAAAAGTCTAAGAAAAAATGAATATTGTAACTAAAAAAAACCAAAAAACAAATAGAGGAATATAAAGAAAAAAAAATAGGGGAGGGGGGAATCTTTTATAAACGATAGTTAAAAGAAGATGAAATTCTGTTCAGATTTCAGTATGATAAATATAATCAGCAAAAGAAGACGATTGGATAAGGCATAAGGTAAAATTAAGGAAAGGGAAGCAATTCATTTTTTTTTTTTTAAATATTTATTTACAAAATGTTATAAAATAGTTTAAAAGTTAATATTTTTTTCTTAAATATATATATTATGCAAATTTACTGCTCAACATTACTTCCCTACAAACAAATAAGTAAAAATACTAGAAAAATATAAGTGACTTTGAAATGTAATTTTGCTGAATTAGTGTCAATAGTTGGACTAGGTCATACTAGTAAAATTTCACTTGAAGTCAGTTTTGGTTTTTTAGTTTTTGTTTATTCTGTAGCGGAGAATAGTCAGATACTTATTTACTGACAAACAATTAGATGGTTGACCAACATTTGTCTATTTGAAAATTTCTAAAATTACATTAAAATTATTAAATACCTGAAAATATTTTCACTTTGAATTCCTAATCATGAGTAAGTTAGGTTAAATTTGCTGCACTTACAATCTTTCAATTTGTCAATTATTCAAAATCTTCTGAAATAAAATTCTGTATTAAAGAAAATAAAACTGGTGCTGGTTGTTTATATAAAATACACATTGGTGGAACCCTATCCACACACCAAAGTGTCAAAAATAAACTAATCGATAAGTTTCTCATATATATAAATTTTAAAAAAAATTGAAAATCTAATATGTTGAAAACATAAAATTATGTATTTAGAAAATAAATCTGAAATTATTTTTAGGAAACAATGATGATTGAAAAATGAACATTATGAGTAAATATGATCAATGCAACATTTGGTGAACATTTTTATTAGCAATAATAACAAATAGCTATTGTGAAAGCAAAGCAAAAAAACCCAACAGTATACAAAAAATATTATATAAACAACAAATCTGAAAATAATAAACATTTTCAATAATTCTGAAAGAAATTAGTGTTTACATCATTGCTAATTAAATTTGGTATTATTCCTGCTATGTCCTATTATTATTCCGTATTATTATTTCAGTGATCTATTCTAAATTTGTGATTTGTTTAAAATAACATCTACAAGAGTTGTGCAGACAAAATTAATTGATAAAATTTGTTCACAATGCCATAGAGGTATGATTTTAAACATATTTTAAGTATATTGCAAATACATCACTGGAATAATACATCAAACCAGATGTAATAGCAAACTTCAAATCTAAAAAAAAAAAAAGGAAACATATTCATTATATAGAAAGAAAAAAAAAACATTACAATATGGTTGTAATTTGTGAGTTTTTTAAAAGGCACGTTATGCAGTTGAAGCCATCCTTCCCCGCCTAGCATAATATAACACCTAATGCCATCATAAACACCCAGCATATGTAATAAGAAACTTCAAATCTAAACAAACACATCTTTATGGAAAAAAGAAAAATATGAAAAAGAACCCTGAAACTTTTTTAAATGGTGAACTGTGACATTAAGTTTTAGCTTTGCATTTTTTTTTTAAAAAAAAAACCTTAGAAAAACAGTGAACTATAACTTCTAACCTTAAATTTAAATTTTTTTAATATATATATTTAAAGTTTTAGCAAAAAACAAAACAAAACACAAATATAAAAAGTTTTATGTATAAATGTATTTTTAAATATAAAACCGTATTTCTTACAAATGATGTCTTATAAATGATGCCAGAGATGTATTATATTGTGGAGGGAAAAAAATCACTATGGTGAACAAAACACAGGTCAACATGTTTTACAACTTGATGAAGGGTATGCGTGTGAAAAGTTGGTAATGAGTATATATTTGACATGGATAAGCCATGATTAGGACTCTTGGATGACATCATGAATGAAAACTTTGAATAATTATTACAGGACACAAACATCATAGGAGTAATACATTTTAGTAGGAATAATACCGAAGTACCATAAATTTCTTACATAATATTTGCAATCATCAAATTTAACTGAAAATATTTGTTTTTCTATTATAATTCATTCACTAAATATAAAATTTTCAGATTTGTTTTTCTAAATAAATTTTATTTATATATTTTTTGCTTTGTTTTCATTTAATAACATTTTTAATTGAATGTTGATGTTTTTTTAAGCTTATCCATTTGCTTCTTATTCATGTCTTCTTTATATGTGGCTGACAGTTCCAAAAACAGATAGTACACACATAAAACTAGCACCATAAAATCTTTATAAAACAAATTATTATTTAACCTTTTAAAAAGAATTGATATCTAACAATTTCAATAGCTATTGTAATTATGAATGATTGAGAGCTTGTAATTTTTATCAAAGAATACAGTAATCTCCCCTTCCCCAATTAAGCTAGATAACCAATCCCAAAAAATATTTTCTATTTTAACACAATTTCTTTTGTTATTTTCAGATAATCCTTAAGGGATTAAATATTATGACTAAACAACCGTTTGTATATTCAAGATTATTAAACATTCTGATAGTTTGATCATTTTAATTTGATTTCATATGAATATGAATTTATTTTTTTACAATTCAATTTTAAAGTTATTTTTATATTATTATTTTTTATCTCGTTATCTTCAGCACTTAGTTTTTATTAACAATTAAAATAGTTTTTTTTTTCATATGTCAAATGCGTTGACCAGGAAGCAAATCCAAGCCAGCTGCTTGGAAGGCAGCTATGCTAACCGCTAGGCCATCAACGCTTGATAACAGTTAAAAGTAGTTATTATTGAAATTATATTTGTTTAGCAGAATCGGCTATTGCCTACTTTAATGCTTACAATATTTTTATATAATGAATTGTCAGTAAA
The DNA here is from genome assembly GCA_028023455.1 of Epiperipatus broadwayi. Classification (NCBI taxonomy): domain Eukaryota; kingdom Metazoa; phylum Onychophora; class Udeonychophora; order Euonychophora; family Peripatidae; genus Epiperipatus; species Epiperipatus broadwayi. Next base: position 9,995,991 of record JAQFVV010000014.1, read on the forward strand.
ATAACAAAACTAAATATTTAGTTTATTTACCTGAAGGATGTTTGAGGTGAATAAGGAATAGGATATTGTAAATATATTACAATGCTTGATCATAATAAATTATTTTCCATAGTTCGCCATTTCCTTAATATAATTCTCCTACCATCTCAAACTGAAAGTTATAAAATAATATAATAAAGCCTTTTATACCACTGAATTTTTTTATAACTATCCTTAAACCTTGATCTTAGCTTGTGATAGATACATCGGACAAAGTGTTGCCATCTGCGGAGATACAGCTACTGTAGATCAATGCTTTGCCATTTTTAATAAATACTTGTCACCAAAAGTAATGAGACAAAAAGGTACTACCACTAATTAATTTGTAATTAAAATGTTGCTATTTAAACATGTATATGCGCCTACACACACAAATTAAAATTTTGATAAGAATAATAAGTTAAAAAGAAAGCTTATTTATTTGTTGACTAATAGCTAAAACTTAATATCTCTAAAAAATAAATAAAAGATTTATTTATTTCGAGACCAAATGAAATTATTTTTACAAGAATGTAAAGTGATCTTTAAATCAATCAAAACTTGTTGTCAAAGTTGAGTTCAGAAAAGCTGGCAATTTATAAATCATCTTGTAATCTAAAAATTGATTTGAAATTCTGGGAGAAAAGAAAAACCGCTAAATAGATTAAATTTTAAAAAAGTAAACTCTTTTTAAATTTTATATGTTTATTTTTTCTTTCTAGAGATGCCATTTGAAGGTAGCTCCATTCCAATGATTTCCATTGATGACGTTGGACAAATTGTTAGTAGAATCTTAACTTGTGATAAATATATCGGACAAAGTGTTGCCATCTGCGGAGACACAGCTACTGTAGATCAATGCTTTGCCATTTTTAATAAATACTTGTCACCGAAAGTAATGATAGACAAAAAGGTACTACCATTAATTAATTTGTAATTAAAATGTTGCTATTTAAACATGTATATGCGCCTACACACACAAATTAAAATTTTAATAAGAATAATAATAGTTAAAAAGAAAGCTTATTTGTTGGCTAATAGCTAAAACTTGATATCCCTAAAAAATAAATAAAAGATTTATTTATTTCGAGACCAAATGAAATTATTTTTACAAGGAAGTAAATCAATCAATAATTTATGTGAATTTACTGCTTATTGCTCAGTGTATGTTTTGAGACTAGACAGACTCATTTTATATGCATTAGGGGACACATTTAATCATTGACCTCGCACATACTCTCATATTAGATTAAAATCAATAACAGGTAGATTTTAAACTATGTGATTATATTATATATTAAAGAATAGAATCGCCCTTGAACGAGTGATTTGCAAGATAATAAAATTGGAAAATTATTTAGAAATTTAAAATATGCCTTCATAGCGGCGTCTTATTTTCAACAAAGGGAATAATTCACTCGGTCAAAGACGATTCTGACACATTATCATAATAAAATAACAGAAAGCTTAATCAATAGAAAATATTAACCCAAGGATAGAGAGCAAAATGTTGAGTAAACACGTTAAAGAAATACATAATGAAGTTATGTGAAATATAAGAAGAAGAAAAAATTTTAAATAGCTATAGCATGTTAGTTATCACAAGAGCTCTTGGGTTAATTTAGGGTTACCTCTGGAGAAGCATTTTCAGGTAGATGTTCGGCAGGTTTTATAATTCAGCAGCAAAATCTGGAAATGTTCATATTTTTGGCAGCGGCAGCAGTTCCGGGGTTCCTTGTGTGATAACTTCCGATGGTCTACGGCAGCATATGACCATTTCGGAGAGAAATAGCCTTCTTGCACTCTACTCTGTCATGTCAAGATTTACAAATTACTACTATAATTTTGGTTAGAAACATTAGACCTCAGAATGATTTCTCTTAGAAACATTAGAAGAATGGAGAACAAAAGAAAAACCTCCTTTTTATAGTAGAATTTAACAATAGAACTGCCCTGGAGCATTACAAAAATATATCGGACTTATCAGCTGTAATCATCCGAATGTCTAAAGGAATTCAACATTAATTAATTTCTTTTGTTACTTTCCCTGTCGACATTCGAATTACAAACTAGATTTAATTAAAAATTACTTTTATTAATTAAAGAAAACCTTAAGTGGACATCTGCTGTTTTTAGATAAACTTATATAATATTAACTAATTAAACTATTGTCCCTCATTTATTCTAAAAGAAATATTTGGAATGACTTTTATTAGATTAAACGAAAATGATTTTACTTTTTAAATTGCAATATTTGAATCTATTTACTAAACGAATATTTACTAAATGAATTTTATTTTAAATCAAAATATATTACGACAGTAATATATTTGTAAATAGATTCAAACAAAATAACTTTAACAATTTATAATTTTGATATGTTTTAAAATGCATATCATAGTGTGTGCACAATTACAACTTATATAACCTACTTTTAAATAAATGTAAATTATGTGAACAAATACATAATTCATAATATTTTATTTTATTTGGAAATAAGTTATATATATAATACGAGCATTGTGCTCGTGGTTTAAAATTAGGCGGGATTTTCGGTATATAAGTGTATTGCAGACACACTACGATAGATTGGGGTTCAAACTAAGGTATGAGGGTAGGAAGTAGGTGAGAAAAGGTGAAACGAAGATCTGCAAAGCAGACCTTACTGTTTCACATTCTCTTAGTGACGGACCAAAAAAAAATTGTTAAAAAAAAAAGATCTTACAACAGGTGTCCACCTATGAAGTCTGCATAAAAAAAATTTACAAGATAACCCACAATGTACAGGATATAAATATAATGAAGAAGCGAAACTGAATTATATACCTGGATCATATTAATAAATCTACCATCTAGCGAACATTTTCTATTATCTCCCCCCCTTCAACAAAATTTTATTTAAAAAAATCTAATAGTTTAACATTGTTTATATCCGATCTCCTTTCTTGTTTATCCTATGACGTGTCCATTTTTTTTGTTGTTGTTTTAAAAAACTACTATAATCCTGGGTCTGGTGGGTAATACCTGCCTTTATATTTTAATAAGTGCAGTCTCCGATTATCAGGCCTCTTTACCTTGTCTGGCAGTTCTTTAGCCCAGGAACTGAAATCCAGAGTGGTTAAAACTTCGGCCATTTCCTTTATTTCATCCGGTTGAAATATTTGTGCTATATCAGGTGGGATATTTTCCTTGTGTTTTTAAAATACGTTAATATTGGTGGTAAGCTTGGTTAGCTGGGTTTGAGGCCCTAGGTCTCGTACATTCTTGGCTGGAAATATCTCGTCTAAATACAGTTGTGGACATTTTTTGACTTCGTGAAAAATTTTTATGTGACGAAGCTTGGTTAGCTGGGTTTGATGTCCTGTGTCCTGGACATCATTTTTTTATTTGCCGAATCACTGGACTCTAATTTCTGGTTCAGGGATTCATCTGTTAATGACCCTACCGAGTTCAGGTCTGTTTCATCTTTTCTTGATTCAATGACCCTTTTATCGTTCTTCATGCAGCATTTTTCAAATGCAAGTCGGAGGGCTTTCTGTCCCTCTCTCACTTGTGCCAATTCGTGGATGAGTTTGGCGAACTCTTTACATTCCTCAGCTCCTGCGGATTTGCTCTTCTTCCCATCGTTTCACTCTTTCTTCACTTTGCTCCCACATCTCTATAAGATTCCGGAATTGGATCTCATTAGTATCTGTATTTTCTATGGCCTTGGATGATTATCGTGATCGATGATGATGATGACTTTTATTTTATTGCTAACTATTTAATATATCCTAAGGAAAAAAAAATTTTTTTAACGAATAGGTGTACTTTTAAAACAATGTATAGCACTGATAAGAAAATTTTTAAAATGGTTGTTCGTTGAGCTTACTAAAACTAATACGGTTAAAAAATACTATTACTATATTTTCCTGGTTTGATTCTCCGCGATTATTACGTTTGACTTCAAATTTTATTAATGGCTAATAGGCTATCTCCCTCTCGGTTCTGTTGGCCTAATTGCTGCTTTTACATTTATCACTAAAACCCCAACTACTGCCCTCTTACTACTGCTAAAATTTCTCGCTTAAATCTGCTGCCAACATATATATTTTTAACTGCCCGTATATATAAACATCTCTTAAATTCTACCTGTCAAATTGTTTTGCTAAAATATATTTTTAAACTCAAGCAACTTTATTTATATATATAAACATTCGCTAGATCCGGGTATAATTATTTCGTTCCCTCTTATTTAAGATTTGCAAACATATATATTTATTTACATAATCATTGATCCGATTCACGTCTCATTATTTGGTCTAAGAAAAATTTACACACGTTGAAAAAAAACAAATTACATATAAAAAATTTAGCCTGGTGACAAAATTTATTTTAGAAGTAACTCCGTTTAATGAAATTACCCTTGGGCACCATGCCACCAGTTAAAAAGGATCCATAGACTGTTAGCTTCCCAAAATTAATTTTAAATTACTGTATTCCATTTAACTACGGGCACTCATTAAAACATTTGCATTTTTTTATATTGATTACAACATTTTATTTATTATTGAATTTTTTTTTGAATTCCATACGATAGCCTATTACATAGCTAGGTCATTACCGTACAAAATTACTATTATGCTATCTTGCGCGTTGAGCCGATAAAACTTTATTTTGATAGAAAATACAATATTTGAAATATTCATAGATTGTCACAATATTCACTTGGGACAATATTTAAGTAATTCACGCCATGCATATATAGCTGACTTAAGTGAAACAATAATACAGATAAATACAGATGGCTCATATCGCACTATAGCAAGTTTGGACAAGTTTAGATTATATAGAATACTAATTGAATGCCCGAGTCAAACAAAATATATGAAATATACACGCAAATAGATAATATAGAGTTTGAAAAATATTATATATCAAAATATAAAGGATTTAAGTGATTAAATATAAAACAAAATGCTAAAATTAAGCTACAGGGATGTGGGTGTTTAAATAATTCGAGGCTCCATGTTTGGGCAAGCCATGGACCCAGAAAAAAAATTTACTATGTAACAGTCAGAATCGTCTATCTCACTAACACACTGCAGAATTCAAACCCCAGACACAAAACTGAACATTCTAGGAGGGGTTGCCTTCTAGATATACTAAGTTCGAATCTAAAGCCCAAATTTCACAGCGCCATCTACGTGACAACGCATCTGATGCCACTGCTAGTATGACCTTTGACCAGTGCCTGGTGGTCAGGGAGAAACAAAAGACTCTATACTAAAAGAAGTTTGGGTGGCTAATTAACGTCTATGGATTTACAAAAGAAATGCAGAAAATATATATATAGACCGAGACAGTGATAGGAATCAAATAAAATAATAGATCAAATTTAGTTTTAAATAATTTCACAAAATTTATTCATATAAATTATATATATAACGCCACTGTCTGCTTATATGAGACAGGGACACGTATTAAATAATTATTGGCATTAATTTCAATAAATGACAAAAGGTTTAAACCAAAGTGATATATTCTAACCCTTGGGCTAATAGCATTACGATAATGTGCTTGATGAGATAGGAACATGTGCGAGGTGCTTTGAGTAATTATACAAGTCTAAGAAAATATTGGAAAATTAAGTGTTCTAAAATATTTATTGATTTCGAGAATAGCACGGACAAAAGCTTACTAAGCAACAAAGTGGGAATGTGATCAAAGCATTTATTTGAGAATAATAATAATAGAATTGCATTGGGAGGTCGGTATTGCTGATAATGAATTTATTAAAGTTGGAGGGTGTGACACCTTTAAGTCACGGATGCTTTGTAAAATAAATATAAAATAAAACAATATTGAATATCTGGAATGATTACGGAGGGCATATCGCCGCTAACCCGTAGGAGAGTATTTTTATGAACAGCCGAAACTTAGCGACTGGATGACGATTGCGTTTAATTCCCAGGTGTGTCATTTGGTGACATACTCTGCCTGGAAACCGCAAAAAGGCAAAGAGAACGGCCTTAGCCGTGTAAAGAATCCTTGGAAAAATAAAACAAAGCGGTCTCAACAACCAATTCATTTACCAGCAATACGAGACGAGTGTATACAAAACATACTGAATGGGTTTTACTTGGATTAAGAGAAATGCCCAATCAAATTCCCAGAAATTCATTTAAAAGGGTCCGCACATTCTCGACGTCAATGATGAACTTTGTAATTAAAGTAGAACACGGTAAGTAAAATAGGAAAATGCAAGCTTGCGGGTTTGTAAATTAAGTATAGATTTATATACGCAATCATGCATTAGGGGACACATTTAATCATTGACCTCGCACATATTCTCATATTAGATTAAAATCAATAACATGTAGATTTTAAACTGTGATTATATTATATATTAAAGAAAAGAATCGTCCTCGAACGAGTGATTTGCAAGATAATAAAATTGGAACATTATTTAGAAATTTAAAATATGCCTTCATAGAGGCGTCTTATTTTCAACAAAGGGAATAATTCACTCGGTCAAAGATGATTCTGACACATTATCATAATAAAATAACAGAAAGCTTAATCAATAGAAAATATTAACCCAAGGATAGAGAGCAAAATGTTGAATAAACACGTTAAAGAAATACATAATGAAGTTATGTGAAATACAAGAAAAACAATTTTAAATAGCTATAGCAGGTTAGTTATCACAAGAGCTCTTGGGTTAATTTAGGGTTACCTCTGGAGAAGCATTTTCAGGTAGATGTTCGGCAGGTTTTATAATTCAGCAGCAAAATCTGGAAATGTTCATATTTTTGGCAGCGGCAGCAGTTCTGGGGTTCCCTGTGTGATAACTTCCAATGGTCTACGGCAGCATATGACCATTTCAGAGAGAAATAGCCTTCTTGCACTTCACTCTGTCATGTCAAGATTTACAAATTACTACTATAATTTTGGTTAGAAACATTAGACCTCAGAATGATTTCTCTTAGAAACATTAGAAGAAACTGGAGAACAAAAGGAAACCCTTCTTTTTTTATAGTAGACTTTAACAAGAGAACTGCCCTGGAGCATTACAAAATATATCGGACTTATCAGCTGTAATCATCCGAATGTCTAAAGGAATTCAACATTAATTAATTTCTTTTGTTAATTTCCCTGTCGACATTCGAATTACAAACTAGATTTAATTAAAATTACTTTTATTGATTAAAGAAAACCTTAAGTGGACATCTGCTGTTTTTAGATAAACTTATGGAACATTAACTAATTAAACTATTGTCCCTGATTTATTTAAACAGAAATATTTGGAATAACTTTTATTAAATTAAAGAAAATTATTTTACTTTTAACTTGCAATATTTGAATCTATTTACTAAACGAATATTTACTAAATGAATTTTATTTTAAATCAAAATATATTACGACGGTAATATATTTGTAAATAGATTCAAACAAAATAACTTTAACAATTTATAATTTTGATATATTTTAAAATGCATACCATAGTGTGTGTGCAATTACGACTTATATAACCTATTTTTTAATAAATCAAAATTATGTGAACATATACATAATCTATAATCTTTTATTTATTTGGGAATGACTTATATATATAATATGAGCATTGTACTCATGGTTTAAAATTAGGTGGGATTTTCGGTATATAAGCGTATTGCAGACACACTACTATAGATTGAGGTTCAAACTAAGATATGAGGGTAGGAAATAGGTAAGAAAAGGTGAAACGAAGATCTGCAAAGCAGACCTTACTGTTTCACATTCCCTTAGTGACGGAACAAAAAAAAATTGTTAAAAAAAAAAGATCTTACAACAGGTGTCCACCTATGAAGCCTGCATAAACAAAATTTACAAGATAACCCATAATGTACAGGATATAAATATAATGAAGAAACGAAACTGAATTATATACTTGGATCATATTAATAAATCTACCATCTAGCGAACATTTTCTATTATCTCCCCCCTTCAACAAAATTTTATTTAAAATCTAATAGTTTAACATTGTTTATATCCAATCTCCTTTCTTGTGACGTGTCCATTTTTTTTTGTTGTTGTTTAAAAAAAACTATAACCCTGGGTCTGTTGGGTGATATACAAGGGGTTTTAGACTCCTAGCATTATATGTCCTAGCATTATAAGTCCCTCTTATAATTTTAGCATGTTGTTTCATATTTAATCACTCAAATCCTTTATAATTTTGATATATATAATATTTTCAAACTCTATATTATCTATATTGTTTATTTGCGTGTATATTTCATATATTTTGTTTGACTCGGGCATTCAATTACTTATACTGTATAATCAGAATTTGTCCAAACTTGCTATAGTGCGATACGAGCCATCTGTATTTATCTGTATTTATTGTGTCACTTAAATCACGCTATGTACGCATAGCGTAAATTACTTAAATATTGTCCCAAGTGAATATTGTGACAATCTATGAATATTTCAAATAATGTATATTACTCTCGAAATAAAGTTTTATTGGCTCAATGTGCAAGATAGCATAATAATAATTTTGTACGGTAATGACCTAGATATAATAGGCTATCGTATGGAATTCAGAAATGCAAAAATAAAAAAATTTTGTAATCAATAAAAATGCGAATGTTTTAATGAGTGCCTGTAGTTAAATGGAATAGTTATTAAAATTAATTTTGGGAAGCTAACAGTCTATGGATCCTTTTAACTGGTGACATGGCGCCCAAGGGTAATTTCATTAAACGGAGTTACTTCTAAAATAAATTTTGTCACCAGGCTAGATTCTTTTATATGTAATTTGTTTTTTTCAACGTGTGTAAATTTTCTTAGACCAAATAATGAGACGTGAATCGGATCAATGATTATGTAAATAAATATATATGTTTGCAAATCTTAAATAAGAAGGAACGAAATAAGTATACCCGGATCTAGCGAATGTTAACATATATAAATAAAATTGCTTGAGTTTAAAAATATATATGTTAGTGAAATATTTTGACAGATAGAATTTAAGAGATTTTTTTTGTATATACGGGCAGTTAAAAATATATATGTTGGCAGCAGATTTAAACAAGAAATTTTTGCAGTAATAAAAGGGTAGTAGTCGGGGGTTTTAGTGATAAACATAATTAGACCAACAGAACCGAGAGGGAGATAGCCTATTAGCCATTAATAAAGTTATAATCAAACATAATAATCGCAGAGTTAAACAAGGAATAAAAATAAATAAAATAGAGATAAACATAAAACAGTTTAATAATTTTTTTTAGGATATATTAAATAGTTAGCAATAAAATAAAATAAAAGTCATCATCATTATCGATCACGGTAATCATCCAAGGCCATGGAAAATACGGATACTAATGAGGTCCATTTCCAGACTATTATAGAATTGTTTAAGCAAGGTGAAGAAAGAGCGAAAAGATGGGCAGAAGAAAGCCGAAGGAGAGGTGAGGAACTTAGAGCGCTGTACAGGCTCCTCCCTGAATGGCAAGAGATGGCAGATAAACTCCTGAACCAGAAAGTTGAGACAAATGATTCCGCAAAGAAGACTGATACACCAGACCTGGGACCTCGAACTCAGCCAACCAAGCTCAACACTAGAATATTCCATAAAGTAAAAAAAATGTCCCAAACTTTCTTTGGAAAGAGTACTTCCATTAACTGATGTCCAGGACACAGGACATCAAACCCAGCTAACCCTAACCCTTTCCCTATCTAACGAGGTGCCCGACCCAAGCTAGCTCATTCTCAGGATTGGAAGAAAAACCTATCGGATGAATGGAGGTATGTTAAGAAATGTGGATTTGAAGGCTCTCTTTAAATCTTTATTCCCTGAATTAATCACTTTAATCTATTTCTTAAACGTTCAATTTGAATCTAATATATACGTGCCTATTCATATCGGACGTATTTAGATAATTTTTCAATTTATCTTGGTAAGTAAAGTAATAGGCGAATATAGTTGATAAATCAATATACAACTTCAATTATAAGGTAAATATATGACCTTTATTATTAATATTTTAACATATTTATAAGATCAAAAGTACATATCATTTCCAGATTAAAGTATAATAAAGCCATAACCATAAATAAAACAAAAAAAATATCTTAATACATAACAGATAAACATTAATTCAAAAAAAAAGTATAGTTATATGCTATAATTTGATTTAATAGCCTAATCGAGTAGAATTATTCAGAGGGTAACGAGAAGCAATTCCAAGTTATACTAAGATAAAAATATCATATTACCTGACAGACCCCAGGGTATGTATTATGAAATATTCAATCACATAGTGTAGCTAGTTCAATTTTATGGTCCTGAAGTAATCAAGGTTTACTTTATTACAGCGTGGTATCTTTTATTGGTGAAGTCTGACATTATGGTTTATTTGCATTATGAACGAGACGCGATTTAAATTATTAATGACGTAATCTTCCAAGGTGAAGTGGTTCATAATTTTAGACTTGATCCTTTCCATTTTATTCTGTATTATGCAGTATAGATTATTGATGAGGTTCCTGGGTTCTTCTGCGGGCAGGCAGTAAGTAGAATCAGCTTCGTATCGGTGGCGGATGGTGACACCCTTCACGTATCTGCTATTACCCCGACATTATAAATATTGGCATTCTACAACTTGATCCAGGATACATTTCTTTGCCAAAACAGTTAAATCAAAAAAACTTTAATGTCTTTTACAGTAATTCCAGCATAACCATCTCAATTAATAGATCAAAGCCAGAAATTAAATGTATAAAAGCAAAAATTACAATTTACAAGATGTCCACCATTCTCTCCTGCCCAGCTGTTGCAATCTAACTAATTTTTAACTTCTTTGTCCACTTTCCAAAAAAAAGAATTTATCGGCACTTCGATCTATTTCTCTTTTGAATGCTTTTTTTTTTTTTAAAAAAAAAATCTTTTCTTTCTTTAACATTTCCTTTGTGGTTCCATCATTCTTGGTATTTTAGTTCACCATACATTCATTGACTTTCTCAAAATTTTTAAAGTAATTAATCATTGTGTTATATAACCAAGAATTGCCTAGAGGCATATACAGTACTTCTTTTCGTTACCCTCATTAATTTAATATATGATCGAAACAAAAATCTATATTTGAAACAATTGACAACAATATATACAAAAAAAAAATATTTGCGTATAACTGTATTTTTCACATTTATAATATTTAAAAAAAAATTTTTTTTAAATAAATAATTATGCCTAATTAATCCTTTCCCCATTTGTTTTTCTTTTTTTTTTAAAAAAAGTTCACTATTGATTCACGTATATATATATCTAACTCCTCATACATTATATTTAACCTCTTGACGACTACTTAATCAATTATATGTATTAAGGGTAATGGGTAAGTGTTACTTAATTTTCTTGTAACAGGGTTTGAACCCAGCTACTGTTACAATATAGTAGTGTTTATCGAAATAAAATTAAATCATGTATGTGTATATATATGTTTTTTTTGTTTTCAGACAAAAATTGTAGAGTGGCAAGAAGACAAGTCACCTATGAAGCAAGACTTTGCAAATTTTTGTTTGTACATGACTAAACGTCCTCACAAATGGGATGGAGAGTTGACCAAAAAAATCTTTCCTGAAGTTTCATCTTTTGAGCAGTGGGTTATAGCTAACAAGAATAATATAGAGATTGAGCTAAATAAGAAATCTATCCAAAATTAAAACAAATAAATATTTAAATTTTTAAAGACTTTGTAAATTTCAAAACCTTAACAAATATTACATTTTTTGTTTGTAAATGTTTTACGTATCATCTAAAAACCTTTAGAATAATAATTAATATATCAATTTAAAGATAAACAAATAATTAAGAATTAGATAATTATGAAATTTTTCAAGAATATCAGTTATTTTAAATTGATCACTCAGCAATATTTTTAATAAATTAAATCAAAATATTTATTTTCAGAGCAGCAAAAATAATGTAGATATTTATATACTTTGGTTTGTAAATATATATCAATTTACTAAGTTATTTCTTGTATAAATTAATAAACTATTATCTACTAAAAATTACATTGTGTATTGTATTTATATATGTATGCATATTATTTTAGAATGGAAAAATCTACACAGAGGGAAACTATTATGACTAAGGGTAGTATATGTGCTTAAATGCTCTTGAAATAAAGATGTTATTCTACTTTGCATCTTGAATTTGACTAAACATTTTTCTATCTGAATGTAATAGATAATATTTCAGAATGATACAAAATATCTTTTTTAAAAAGCATATAATAAAAATGGACAGTTGCTAATTTTACATATTTTCATGAGGTAGTGGTCATATAGTGAGGTATAGAAGTTTCTGGTAGATTAAAAATATTCAGTAGAGAGAATATAGCTGTCTAAAGTGTCTTTCATGAAGATCTAAGCAGTGATCATACTAAATACTTTTCAGCCATATATAAAAAGTTGATCATTCAGTAATCATATGCAAAGATCTTTTATTTAATCTATATATATATATTGTAACTAGAATGATCTCAGGAAGGCTAAAAAAAAAAAAAGCTCTACTATTATTATTATTATTATCATCATTATTATTATTGTTGTTGTTTATTTAAAAGATTTATTTAAAATATAGTTAATAAAGGGTTATAATTTGTATTGGCTATAGATAAATAACCTAATCAATACATGATCAGAGCCATGTTATTGTAACTAAATAAAATTATACACACCAATAACAAAACATTTTATATAAAATACTGTTCTTATTTATTGTTTATAATAAAAAAATAATTTGTTCTAGATTATTAAAAAATATTAATATAAGATATATATGTTATTCTTTGTATTTTTATTTATGCAAATGAATTATATTTAAGAAAATAAACACAATGTGAGAAAATTAAAAAAAGTTATTTGAAATGATTGCCTGATTGGTAAAATAGTGATTTTGGATCAAAAATAAGAAAAGAAAGCAGATACTGCATCTGGTAATGCTCATCTTCAAATCTCTTGATTGTAAAATTGAACTGTGGAATAATCACATTTTAAGTGATCAAAAATATGAATTTTTAAGTTAATAAAAAAAAAGGAGGGGGGCTCTCATTGCTGCTATATTTCCCAGAAGATCGTATGAAAGGATTAACGTGAATAATTGAATTGTATAATGCCAATCTCTCTTCAAAATTAACAAAAATCATAGCATGGAAAGTATAGCAGAAAAGTCTAACATGGAATATCTTCAAAATTAATGGATATATCATTATTTAGAATATTTATCAATCAATTAGGAAGTAAAAGAATAAAAAAATTATTGTTCAAAAACATTCTGATACTGAATTTTAATGATTATCAATAATGATTTTCCTCAATTATTACTTTATCAGCTTCGATGGATTACTGGTGGGGCCCTGAAGAAACCAATAAGTAATGACCATTAATGATTTTTATCAAGTATTGCACTATCCAGGGCAAATTAAAAAAATGGTAATATTATTTTTTTTACTTTATAAAAAATAATTTCCAGAGGCATTCTATGTATAATAATACTCTTAACAAAAATATTAGTGATTAATGTTTGATATGCACAAACCAATTATAAAGGTGATTATTTTAGTTAAATTATTTATTTTTTATTAGTATGATAAATATTTAAAAATATTTAATCAATAAATATGATTATAGATATTAACTTTTGCTATGCCCTTACATTATTTTAAAATTAAAATAAAAAGATCATAAATAAAAATTGATTTATTAAAAAGAAAAAACTTAACTTAAAAACTGAAAATTAAAAGTTGTTTAATGTATATATAGATCGCACAGATGGACAATTTTTAAAACTATTTTAAAAATAAAAGTATTTGAAAGTTTTTTTTTTTTTTGTAAAAAAAGTAAAGATTGATATTTTTTAAAATAGAAGTAAATGATTTCTATAATGTTTAATTTTACAAAATGGAAATGATTGTTTTTTTTAATTAAGTGATTGTTTTAAAGCAAACTAACCTTTGGGGCACTTAAAATAATTTAAAAGGTCAGATAAGAGAATAAAAAGAATTAGCTTGACCAATGGAAGCACCAAGCCACAGCACGGACCAAAAAAAAGACTCTAGGATTAGTGACATCTTGCTCTTTGAATCTGAGAATTTGCTGATAAGAGGCTAATAAAAATATAAAAGGCAAAATAATTGTTGTCGAGGATGCTGACTATTAAGCTATACATGAACAGTAGCTGTATTGCAGATTTCGCGATGTAAGAGTCTGCAATAGATTTAATTTCTGGACAACCAACTGAAGTCTCCATATGACAGTTATGGACCAAAAGGAATGGCAAGTAGAGGCTTCATTTTATTAAAAAAAAGGACAAACAATCTACTAAGTGATCATGAAGATGGACCTCTAAATCTGCAGATTCTGGAAAGTATAAAACTCTTTTTGTTTATCTAATAGGAACTTTTTCTAAATTTGCGATGAGTAATTGAAAATAAGAACTCTCATCTGACCTAAAGAATTCAAAATCAGTTATTATTTTTTTCTGCATATGTTTAATTAATCATTTCCATTTCTTTTTTTTGTTTTTGTTATGTGTTAATTAAATTATTTGACTGTATTTAAATTTAAGTTGGATGTGGATGGCTATATAGATTCATTAAGTTTGTTAGTTTAAGGGAGGGTTAATCTTGGGTTAGTTATTTTGCGGTTAAATTGGACTAATGTATTGGATATATTGATGTAATTAGTAAATGTAGTATGAAGATCCACTATGTGCAGGATCACATATACTCCGCACTTGGGAAAAATAAGTCCCATTTCTTAATGACCATTGGAAGCAGACATATTCCCTGCTCATTGGATCACCCCTTTAGCCTATGGAATGGGATAGTAAGATGATAAAAAGGATTGCAATCCCTTCCTATGGAGTTTTGTTTTTATTGTTCTTCTTGCCAGACAGACGTAACATTCCTGTACTGGACGAGAGACAATTTCTTTTCTATAACCATGCTGTTCAGATGTGCATTCCTGATAGTATGGTGTTGTGCTGTCGTATTCATGCTGCATTAAATACATCGATATATCAGATAGATTGGCATTGGTTTGACTGCAAACTTTTGGCCTAAGGTTAAATAAGGACTATAGAAAATTTTCTTTTTTGAATGAATCCGTATAGTGTATCTATACTCAACATCATAAAACAAACTCTTATTAAAATCCATTTGTGCGGATTGTTTAAAATAATAATTTAAATTTAAAAATTAGTATTTAAATATAAACAAGATAAATTTTATTCCTCAATTTTAAATATTTATATATTTGTCAATAAATCTTTTTGTGTGTGTTATTTCTGGCAGTAGCTTATTTATTTATTTTATTGAAATCTTTTCCCTTAATTTTAAGAAGTTATATTAAATTTCTGTCTCTATGAGCTAGTGGCATGGGCTGATGGTCAGTAATAAAAAATATATGTAAAATTTGGATCTGAACTTACGTATCTGCCTACTATATAAATTTTCCAGGTTCAAATAGCCTGGTGGTACCCTGTACAGCAGATACGGTAAGACTTCATGTACATCCTGACCATTATAATATATATATAATCTTTATCTCATAAAGAGAGTTAAATATAGTGACAAAACTTCTGTTTCTTTCACATCTAATATCCAACTCAAAAACACAATCTAAAGTAAATGATAAATAAATGTTTGATTATTGCAATCATCATATAATAATAAAAATATTTTATAATTTACATCAATTTAATTTTTAACAGAAGTGAAGTATACTTTTAAGATTGTAAAATTACTATTGAAAATCAACCGACTATAATTATCAATTTATTGTTATTACTATTTTAATTATAATAATTATACTGTATATTTTATATAATAAAATTGTTATTATTTACCATGGGTCAATCTCTAAAGTTTATTTAGTTCTCTATTTTATTTTGGAGTTAATGCAAAATCTGTCTGATGGATATTGCATTGGGTTTGTGTATCTATTCATTGTGTTATTCTTATTTTTATATTATAACATTTTAATCTATTCATTGTGTTATTCTTATTTTTATATTATACAATTTTAAAACATTCATATCTTGTACATGCACACTCTAACTACAGACCATAAGGTCATTGTAACTGGACAAAGAAGTGGAATCTATATTGTTGTAAAAGAAATATCTAGCTTGCATGATGCTTGCCATCATTATCAAATTATAAATGTTTGCAGGTTAGAATATATAATTCTCAATGCCACACACTTTTCATGTCACAGCTATTGCATTATCTTTATTTATTTATTTAGTCAATTAGAAATTTTTGACTTCCCAACATTAGGCCTCAATAAACTTATACCCTGAAAGAGAATAGTTACTTTCATTTATTTATATCTACAATTTTTGACATTGGTTCGATAAATTTGTATCTTGAGAGAGAAGAGAGCTATACTTCTATATCATTACAATTTTGACTTTTCAAAATTAGGGGTATATATAAGCTAATATTAGAAAAGAAGTGTATTGTAGAAGTATATATTTATAAATATGGTGCGTCAACTTTTGAAAAAAGGATGGATTTTTATAAAATTATGCTCTGGAAAGTAGCAGTATGTAATAGAGATTTATATTAATAGAACTGTTGTTTTATACTTTTAAAATGAAGATCTTAGTAATGGATGTGCAATGTAAAAGAATTAAATAAGTTTGATGTTATAATAAAGGATTTTGTATTGTAAAATTATTATTTATGTTGATGGTAACAACAAATATGATGATAAATTGGGAGTAAAACTGATCTCATGAAAATTCTTTATTGTATGCGAAATAAATTCATATGTAAATGGATGTAATTGCATTTTTATATGAAAAAGTTCTCCTGAAATGATGTATTTAGTATGAATAGGTAAGTTTATGTAAATATATAAATGTTTGCAAATATTGAGTACCATATGATAAATGTCTGGATTTGTCAATAAAGAATAGATGCCAAAGATGTAATTTCTGATTTTTCATATTTATATTTGTTCATGTACTAGGGATAAAATACTCAGTTTTATTATTTAATAAAATATACCAGAGATGTAATTCCTAGTGATTCATATTATATTTATTTACTAAATGTAGAATGCCCATCGTTGCTATTTAGCATCCTGTATCAACTGGTAGGTATGCTTGTGTTATTAAAAGAGTAAGGTATGGATGTTGCATTCTTATTGTTATTTCAAATAAAGAAATTATCAAAGAACTTCAATATTTTTATTAATGGCATTACCAATAATTAATATGGTATGGGATTCAATTGGTCAAATAAAAGAATGAAATTTTGTGAAAGATGTCAAAGAAAGAAATTATGGTAACATAATGAAACAAACCCAGAAAAAAATGAAAAGAGACTATACCATGTAATAAAATTATTTGGGATGATCCATTAAAAATAATAAAATAAAATTTTTAATTAATAAATAATAGTATAAAAATATAGAGATTTTAACAAGTGTATGTCTACTTTAAATATATTAATCCAATGCATGATGGAATTTGTAGTTAATGGCAGGATAAATTTTGATTTTTTTTCTTGTATTATTGATTATAAAGAATATTATATAACTTAGAAGAAGAAACAGTGATACCATTAACAGAAGAGTTACAACCTTCATTGCCTATGGAAAAAATGATCTAACTTTTATTGCAAAAGATAGAAATAGTGTGAAATTATATAATAAAAAAATAGTGTAAATGTTGGAAGAAAATAGTGTCCATATATATTCAATGGATTTCCATTCTTGCTATTAAAAGGTGAGAAGGTTGCCTTGATAGCAGTGAGAAATATTGATTATTATCTTTACTGTGAATGTTTAGGTGGTTACTGGTTGGTATCTAATTAAATAAAAGAAGAGATAAATTCCAAATTAGAAAAGATAGATTCTAAATTTGAATTCAAAATTAGAGGAATTAGAAAATAAAGCAAGAAATGTGAAGTAAATTTTACTAGTATCAGTGATAGAATGAACAAACATTACAGATTTAGAACAAAGATGTTAATATCCAAACACAATTCAGAATTTAAAAGTCAAATTTGGAGAATTAAAGAAAGTGGATAAAAAATTAGTAGAAATGGATAAGAAAAAAAATGAAGGAAAACAATCAAATTAGAAAAAGGTTAGTTAGACTGTAATTGGGATAATTTCTCAGTAATTGACTAAAACAAAGAAAATGTTTTGAATGTCTAGAGAAAACCATAAAAAAAGTTTATTAGCCATTCAAAAAGAAGTGAAAGTGAACAATGATATATTAATTACTCAAATGGAAAATTTATACATTACTCAATAGGCTTGAGAAGGAAAGCTAATGTTAAAAATAGATAGTTTGATAAAGTCATACAGAAGAGCAAATAAATAAAGAATTGGACAGTTTCAAGAATAAGGTGAGCCAATTAATTGTAAAAGTAAATAAAACATCAGAATATGGAAAATCAAATTATTGATAAAAGTAAAAGAATTATATATTAAGAAAGAATCTTATTACTATGATGTAGTAAAAAACCTTATATCTATTTATAGATCAAAGGCATGCTCTGTTAGAGAAGACAATTTTGAAAAAGTATTACCAAAAAAAGTTATAGATTTTATATTGCCAAATCTAATAATTAAAAGGGAAAGTATTATTGAGATTCATCTGGGAATCATAAGCAATGAGTCGTAATCAGAGTTAAGAAAAGTCATTTCAGAGAATATATCTGAAAAATCTCATCTAGTGACTAAATTTATAATTATCAAGATCTTTTAAAGGAGATGGAAAAAATCCATCAGAACACCAGGATGTCTTGACAGCTATTTACATTTAACAGAAGTTGAATAGGTTGCTATTGCCAGTAATAATTTATATGGATCAGCTAATAATTAAAGGGATACATGATTTACCAAACCTAAAACTTTTAATAAGTATAAAGCTTCCCTACTCAGACCATTTTAGAGCAAAGAACAACAAGATGGAGTTCAATACCAAGTGTTATAAGAAAAATACAGATGGAATTGAAAAAATTTGTTCTAGTTTTTTCATAAGTAGATATCAAAGTTGGGAATTAGGAATTGAAATTTTCAAAGGCCCAAATTATTAGGACTGTACATTATAATTTACCTAAGGTTATACAGCAAGTATTAATAGTTGCTAATTGATCCCATATTGAAGAAATTGAGATTTTAAATACTATTGGCATATGTCATGATTATACTAAAAAACAGGAAAGTAACAAATTATTTAAATTAGCTATAAGTGTACCAAATTATTTTTTTAAACTTCATTTAAAAAGCAGGAGAATTTTAGAAACAAATCTAATACTATGAATCCTAAAAGTAATATAAATCATAATGAAAGTAGTAGAATTAGACAAAAACAAAAATTCTTATTTCAGAAAAGATACACAACCCAGAAGAGCAAGGAATGCAAGTAACGGAACAATATCAAAAATCTTATATATGAATTCTGAACAATTAGAAAAACCATTAAAGACCTTGTAAGGAAGTTCCTTGTGGAGAGTCTCTTATTCCAAAGAGGGATATTCCACTCCAGTTAATATAAATAAAATACTTAATTCTTTTTCTAATATTATTTTTGATAATATAAAGGAAACAACTTCTTGATGTAATCAATTGGGTCTATTGATACTGAAGCTGGAAATATAGTACATATTCCTGCTTCACCTAGTGCCAATGTCATCAGCACTAGTCTGGGTTTGAACCCAATCTTTATTAACTGACACCCATCTCATAATAGGTGGTAGTATATTTTAATCAATATTATAATCTTTTATATTTCATTAATCTTATTTTATAATTAAAACTAACCTTTTTATATTAGTTTATTTATTTTATATTTGTAAAAATGTATATTGTGTTTATTTTATCAAATTGAATTGAATCCTAGATATCTATAAAATGTTACAAATATTTCAAATTCTTTATTAAAGTTCATTTTCTTCAATAAATCAGTTGGTAACATTTTATATTTATCTTTTAATCAATGTACATTTGAGAATCAATTATTTAAACAATGTAAGATTTGTATGAAATATTTTGTAAATTTCTACTTAGGTTTATGTCAAATATGTGTGAAAGTCATTGTACCAAATTCCTAAAATTTTTCTGAATAAAATCTACATTTTTGTTAATCTAAACCTTAATTAAATAGATTTTGTTAGTACAATGACTGATAAACTTAATATGCTTGTTGTTGTTTTTGTAATTAGGAAATCAACCCTTGGGGCATGTAGGATTATAGATTTCCCTCCAAAGCACCAACCTCAGAGTACTGCTTAGAGCAATTACAATTGGTGGTCAGTATAGATTGAATCCTGTAGATAAGACCAGAACACATAAATAGTGGAAAATTTGATAAGAGAGGGATTAATTATTGTTGAGTTTACTGAAGAGAAGTGATTAATCTATATACAAGACATCGTGCCTAAAAGAATGGCTGGCTAAAAGATCGACCGTGCTTCCCGGAGCTCTGTCTCACCAGCTCATCAATGCCATCCAGTGCTGTCAACATCTATCTGGAGCCTGTCTGTGTCAAGTAAACCTGCTAATACTCTGACTGTAACTGCCTCTGTCAAGCCGTGAAACATCTTCCAATAGGTATATTATTATAATCTCCAATTTGCTGCAAGCCACTGATTTTATTTCACTTGTTTAAATCAATATTAATTTATCTATTTTATATATATGTGTAATGTTTATACGGCTTGGTTAAAATGCGTCTTTTAATTTTATTCAATTTAAAATATCAATTCTTATAAAATTTTACATTATTTTGATGCGGCAAATTAAATTAATTTTTGTCGGTTTGTTTAGATTATTTGACTTACTGAAATGGCCAACTACAAAATTCAATGAGCTATTAACTTTAAATCCTCCCCCTGTTATTTTTTTTTAATTTAAAAATCATTACAAGAAGACTTCCTTCCGTAAATTAATTAATAGAAAGCTCATTTAGTTTTGTACCTCATATATATATTTATTTGAATGATTGAAATTATTTTAAAAGTATCTTACTATTACCTCCAATTTAAAATAGCCCTGTAATTATTTCTGAAAGAATAAATAATTTTAGTGAATCAATTAAGTAAAATTTATCATAGAATTTTATCAGTATATATATTTCATACATATATTTTATTTGTCAGAAAATATTAAAATTATGATTTACAATTTATTAGTTTGATATTTAATGCCCGTCTATGTTAATTAAAGACAAGTCCTATTTTGTAATCTTCCGTGATGAGTGGGGAAAACAATTTTATATTTTAGTTTTAATTCTTGCCTTTCTTTTTGTAATATAATTTACTATTCATTCATTAATGACCTAACATTTCTGGGACTTTACATTATATCAGGGAGCCAATGATTTTAATCAGGATTTATTATTTTGTTAATGATACACTATCTATCTATATACGTCTAAGGCATTGTGTATTTATAGTTACAACCATTTCTTTATTATTGCTATTCTTGCTTTGCTACCAACCTCTTAGGACCTTCGGAATCTGACCAGTCCAACCTTTTACACTTCCTCAAAGTAGACATAGTTCATACCAAGGGATCTTTTCGAGCATTGCCATTAAGATGTGAATGCACATGAAAATATTATTATGATTATTTAGAGACATGCTTTGGCTGGAGGGCTAACATTTCTCTTATCTCCTGTACATATCAGGAGCTTCTTTAGCAAAGCCACCCAGAGGTTCATAGCAGACTTCATTTCTTTTGTTGTAATTTGTAATAGCATACTGCCCTCATCATCATTTTATAGCTTTATGTAGCAATCCTGAAATGCTCTCTGCCATGATGGCACGTCCTTCACAAACAAATTTTGTAATTAATTAAATCTGACTGTATAATTGTCAATTATTTATTTAAGAACTATTTTGCTTCCCACACTCATTATATACAAATGATTTTAAATGTAATAGTATTTTAAATGCATATCTTTCATATCTTGTAATATATATAAAATAGATTTGTAATCGTTCAAAGAGGGCTAATAACATTTTATTGCTGATTGGTTTTTGGCCGACCAATTAACAAACTTTTACATTGTTTGTCAAAGCCGCATCAAAACGAATTAAATAAAATAACCAAGTTGTATAAACAAAGACTTAACTTATTTTGTACTAAATTCTTTAATAAATTCCTATAATATTGTCATTTAAATAAGCTTAGTTTGTCATCACTCCCAATCTCTAAGGTTAATTACTCTATTTGTTTATAATATTTATTTGATGTAAATTCACTTCTTTATAATGTTGCCATAAAGAATTATCATTATTATGGTTCAAACCATTAGTAATCGATCAAATCATATCTGTACCATTCTGCAATCGTCAGAATCCATTAAATCATTGATTTTTCATATAAACCCTTTATTATTTTGAGTCTCTATGTGAACCATGACCTCCAGCTGGGACGGAATAAAACCAAGCACTGCTAGTGTCATCACAAACGTTATCCATTAGTCAGAGAGGCAATAATTTAGGCAAATAGGTTAGGATTCATCCTTGTCCTGACATATGTATCTTGTGCATGGTTGGATTCAAGGTACTTTTGCTTGGATTATTTGTCTTGTTGAATGAATACACGATTTTGACTGGCACAATACCAGTAATCATTGAAGGACATGATATGTATGAACACATTGGTATAGCAGCCAAATTTTCATTTTTAATCAAAGCATTTTAATAAAATAGCAAATTCAAATACTCAAATATTAATTTTGCCAATAAAGCAGACCCATATTACCCTTTCCAATGGGAGGAAAGCCAAGATTGATGATAAAGTGTGGATTAGGACTGAAATAGCTACACAAGTTATAGAGTATGCATTTTTAATAATGTCATATCGTATCCATGATATTATCTTTAACTCAGATTTTCTTCATAAACATGTTGTAGTTGATTATGTTTCTCAAGCAATTGTATGTAATGGTGAAAGAATAAAATTTG
Source organism: Epiperipatus broadwayi (assembly GCA_028023455.1). Classification (NCBI taxonomy): domain Eukaryota; kingdom Metazoa; phylum Onychophora; class Udeonychophora; order Euonychophora; family Peripatidae; genus Epiperipatus; species Epiperipatus broadwayi. The sequence goes on from JAQFVV010000014.1 coordinate 10,018,982, forward strand.
TTGACATGCAAAAGTATCTCCTAAAATTAATTATATTACAGGAAATAATTAGTTATAAAGACATCAAGGAACTCATTAAAAAATTTAATCTTATTAGATTTACAGGAACAAACCTTGGTTATAAAATTATTATCTCAATATATTGAGGTAATTTTTTTTATCAAACCAGGTATCATTGAGGGTTACATTCATCACATAAGAGTAAAAGAGAAATGTCATTATTGAAGCAGTTGATCTGATGCTCAGATCGTGCTTCACAGTCCACTTACAGTCTCCTACCACTAAACCATGTTTAAACCCCATCCTTACACGCGTATACATATGTTTTTCTTTTGCTTAACCATTTAAACATAATTGACATAGATATTTATATATCTTAATGCAAAATAATTTAATAAATAAATATTTAATATTATTTTAATGTGTATGCGTGCGTAATGGATAAATATATATATTTTCAGTGTGGGGAGATTGCGTATAAATCAAATAAAGTCATATTATTCATGTATATTAAAAGTCATATATGAAATGTATTATTTTTTATATTTAATTTTAGCAGTCAGAAAATGATGTAATTCTTTTAAGAAGTTTCTCAAACACAACTAAAAACAATTACCTGGAAAAGCCCATTAGTTAAAATTAAAAGGTTACGATTTGTAATAGTAAAGTAAAATCCATTAGTGGAAATTTTATCCATGCCAACTTGTTTTAAAATCATAAGACTTATTTTAAAACAATTGTTTGAGAAACTTGTAACAGGATTGCATTGTTTCAAAAGACTTACAAAACAAAAGATATCCAGTTAGCAGATTTCAGCTTTGCTAAAGTGCTCAAATTGCCTCAGGTCCAGCAGTTAAGTGCTATACTACATCATCAAAAAAGGAGTATAAATACTGCTGGATTTGAATCCAAAAGGGGGAGAAGACAACCATAAATTAACAATGGTCAACATAATCCACACTAGTTTAAATCTTCATCCAATGTGCCATGAGTAGGTGAAACTTCACCTTCCCCTCTGTTCCAACATGCTCATTCCCGTAAGAAAAGCTCCAGATCCCATGCCTATGAACTTTCAAATGTCTATCAATTAAATAAGTAAAATGCTACCTGTGATGCCTTATTCCAAACCTAGATCTAGTGTATTAACACCGATGAACACTCCAAACATCAAGGACCATTACTATTTATGAAAGGTAAAAGAACTTTAGCCATTCTATGATTCTATTAAGTTCAGCCTTCTATAACAACAATAATCCTGAAGCTCTATTCTAATATCTTATGTAAATATTTATATCTTATGTAATTTTACCTAGTTACAACTCTATATAACTTAACCTATTCTATCATTGAGCCTCTATTCAACATGTTTTTTTTTATTATTATTTCCATGCGGCAATCATATTTTATTTCATTATTATATTATGTATTTTTGTGTTTTAAAATGCCAGTAATATTTCAAACTCGCTAGCATGTAATTCATTTCTAGTTTCCCTACCCATCACTTACGGGGTAATTAAGAACTTATTTTAATTAAAAACAAATCCTATTTGACTTATGCAGGTATTCGTGAGTTTGGAAAAACAAAGTCATTATCTTATAAATTGTTGTAGGAAAACAGATCAACATCTGTTTTTCTAAAAATGTTTTTATCTTTTTTTTTAATTTGCTAATCCCAACCGTAAATGTATTTAATATATGTAAAATCTAATTATTATCCCAGTTATTTCCACCACCCTATTTGTTTCCATATAAACATATTTATTTCTAATAATAGCATTTTAAACCGAAATTTGTATTTATTAAACAGTTTGGGAAGTTATAAATAATTTAAAGTAAAGGGAAAGGGGAATCTTTATGTCTTAAAATTTATATAATTTAATTAATTTAAATCATCCATGCCTGTTCAGTGATTAGATCATACCATTACGCAGGATATTCTATAATTTATGGGCATTAAGTAATTAAAATAGTCTTTAAAGCTATATATTTTGTTATCCCAAGTATTGCGTGCATATAGGCACACTCGTTTTTATATTATACATTCGTGCTTCTCTTATCCGGAGGTATCGCAAAGTCGAACCCCGTTATCCTTCTTAAAGTTCAAGAACCAGGATTTAACCCCCCTGAGGTCTTATTTGGTTGTATGTGCATGCTTTATATGGGGATCACTCTGGAAAGACCACTCTTCGTTCCTGAACCGATTCTGCTAACGTCACAGACTTATATCGGTCTATTTCTCAAAATGAGTTCTCTGAAGTACATGCTAGGATCCGTGACTGGATCACACAAATACGCCGTCATGCACACACCACCTTCTGTTGTATCTCTAATAAACCCATGAATATCCATAAGCCGTAATGTTGTGATTTTTGCTAAACAGGTCTATGTCCACTATTTAAAATGCATGTCATTGTGACAACATTATTATTATTAATATATATTCATCAGCTATACCTCACACATCTGTCACTTTATGAATTGAATATTAATCACTATATTTTGTACAAATGTAATGCTTCATTATAAAATAATTATCTTTCAAATCAGTTAAATGCTATTTTGTTCCTTCTGGGGTGTAGTGGTACTTCAATATTATATTTCTTAATAGCGCTAAATCTTACATTCATCGTTATGGTCTATATTATTGGCATAGCCACAATTATAAACAAAGTCATCTGTTAAATTTGATTCTTAATTTATCAACCAAATGCAATATATTTTTCTATGACCAACTGTCCTAGAATATTTACGAGGCCAATGATCAATCAATTATGACATGCGTTTACTTATATTTTGTTAAAATAATAAATCTTAAATATATATATTAATAACATTTCTGAATTATTGTGTTTTCTTTTATTTAAATTAATATTTTAATTAATAAGTTATGCTCCTACTGAATAGATGATCTCTGCTAATATATAATTAATATGAAAGGTTACGTTCGTTAAATGCTTCTAAATTATATTTCATGCTAAATATTCCACCATTAAACTTTAAATTATTAAGAGTCTTTTTGTGTCTCCGATGTGCGATGCCGGCGGAGAGAGATAAAATTAGATCGATATCATCGGGATTGTTGCTCATAAGTTGGTAGATCTGGAAAATAGGCAAATAGGGCAGAATTCATGAGTGTTCCTGACTTATGTATCTTGCGCATGATTGGATTCGAGGTACTTTTGCCTAGATGCTAGATCTTGTTATGTGACATACAAAAACGACCGGTACATTATTAAAGAAGGTCCTATTCCTTTCCATATCAATATAGGAAAAAAATGAAGAGGCAAATAGACCAAATGTTGAAATGGGGTATAATTGAGAAAAATCTATCAACATTTATATTTTGTAAATGCACACTGTCTACAGACTATAAGGTTATCATAAGGTGGATAAAGAAGTGGCATCCATATTGTTGTAAAAGAAATATCTAGCTTGCATGGTCCTCAGAATCACCATCAAATTATAAATGTTTGTAGATTAGAATACATTGCTCTCAATGTCACACCCTTCCATGCCACAGATATCACATTACATCATATTTATTTATATTTATTCCATTACAAAGAAAATCAAATCATATATTATGTGAGTTAACTTATTAAGCTTGTAATACAAATATAATATAATGAACATGCTAATAGCTCTAAACAAGCTTTTGGCTTTGGCTATGTTATATTGTTAAAGCTATTAATATATAGTGTAACTGAATTTAGTTCAGTCCCATATGGCTATTTAAGTTAGATAGCTGGATTTGAAGACATATAGATATCTGAAAATTTCAAATTTTCTACTTAATAGTTAAGTATCAGATAAATACTGCACTTGAATTGGTATTTTAGATCTAGTGTCTAAATATCCTAGTGCCTCATTGAGGAGAGCCATAAGCTTGACACCAGTGTGGGAATAGGGATAATTCTAGACAGATTTTAAATGCTTTCTCTTCTGACATTTAGTGGAAAAGCTTGCTTAGAGCTATTAGCACGTTCATTATATATATTACAAAGAAATCAAGTCATATATATATAGCTAACCAAAGGAAATACATATAAAACAAAAAAAAAGACTTATAAATCCAAGAAATAATATTATATTTCAACCAGAGGACTGGTTTTCACCAGAAAGAAAAAAAATACACAGTAAAATGGCGATAGTATATTTTAATTTTGGATTTTTTATTATTATTATTTATTTTTATTTCAATTTAAATAGAATTTAAGCTTGATTAGGAGGAAATGTAGTTTTTTTTTTGTTTGAATTCTGTCATTGATTGGGTAGATATTCTGTGTTAGATTTTGTGACCAATCAGGGAGGGTTTGTTAAATGTATAATCTTTTATCAAATCTGTAATTTTTGACTATCGCCATTTTACTGTGTATTTTTTTCCTTTCTGATGAAAACCAGTCCTCTGGTTGAAATATAATATTATTTCTTGGATTTATAAGTCTTTTTTTGTTTTTATATATATAGGGAGCATACCAATAGCTCAAACAAGTTCTTATTTAATAAGTGTGGTAAGAGAAAATATTTAAAATTTCTATCTAGAATATCTATTAATATATGGTAGATCTGAATTTGGTTCAATCCCATATAGCTATTTGGGTTAGATAGCTGATTTAAAGACATTTTTGTGTCTGAAAATTTCAGATTTTCTTTTCAATAGCTACGTATTATTAAATAAGTGCTGGGTTTTGAGGTGATATTTTAGATCTAGTATCTGAATATTCTAGCTCCTCACTGAGGTGAGCCATATGCTTGAAAGCAATTGGTCTGAGAATAAAAATATTCTAAATAGAGATTTTAAATATTTTCTCTTACCTCATTTATTAAATATGAGCTTGTTTGAGCTATTGGTACACTCCTTATATTATATATTTGTAAAGAGAAACTTTTAAAAGCAATGTAACGTTATATATAATTTGCTTTATTGATTGTATGTTGTATAAAACTATAGGGTAGTGATTAGCACTCTAGTCTACTAGTCCTATGATATGATATTCAAAATTGATCTAATAAATTTCTCAATTAAGAATTTAGTCAGTAAATCTAAGATTTTTTGATAACTAACAGATATTACTGTTAATTATTTAATATTAGTAAGTTGGAATTATTCTTTTCTTTTCTGGTAAACTTTGTTCTTGGATAATTTGCATTAATCAGTTGAGAATTATTTAATATTTAAAAAATAATAATTATAATGTAGTATAATAATTCTTTTGTGAAAGAAGTATTATACTCTTGCATATCTCAGCCATAATTAAGTTGACTATCTTCTGGATTTTTAGTATAGCCTTATTGTTTTATTTTTTATATTGTTAGTTTTGTGATATTTAAGATCAAAAAAGAATTATTGATTAAGATAATTATTTAATTATAAAATGGCTAGTTGTTTATTTATGAACTATCAATATATTGGCTCATTTATATTAGCATTTCGATTACATAATTCTGAAATTTTGACTAAGATTTAAGCAGAAGTGGGAAAGAGGTTGATCTTTTATAGCTGCTTAATTCATATAATATTGTTTATCCCAGATAGCACTGATGGAATAATTGACATTAGAATGAGTTCATATTATTTATATTTACTTTTCAGTATAGCAATGGTGTATTGACTAAATTTTCCTATGTGTGTACAGATCAAAATTTATTTCAATATCAATATTAAGTTCCAACCAGTAACCACCTAAACATTCACAGTAAAATATTAAAACTGGCAAAACTCTCCATACAGTAGTGCCACTTAGTGCAAGCCAGAGTAATCAATGGATGCCAGAAGGCTTGTGCATAAAATCCCTATCTAGTGCCTACTCATCCAATATCCCCAAACTAGTTTCTAACTCATGGCCTTTGTCAGTGAGGAGCTTTGGATCTGAGTATTATATATTGCAACTAAATCCTAAAGAAAAAAAAAGGAAAATGTCACAACATCTCTGTTCAGCATACCAATTCTTATTTTGTCAACCAAATTCTATAAAATCGCAACTATTTTCAGATAAATCCAGATAATGGTATTATAATGTTTTTAAAATGAAGTGATCAAGCCTCTATTTTAATTAACAAGTGAATGATTCAAATAAAAAAATCCTACCAAAACAGTAGTACTTTGGAAGAGCTAACCTTACCACCAGCCAATGTTAATATAATTTTTGTTATTTAAAAAAAGATAAATGCCCAATAATACATATGGAATAAGTTTTTAACAAATAATTGAATGATTAGCACTGGAAAGTAATAGAGACACCATGTTTCATATACTTTGAGCTCCAGAATTTGCTATTTTACACTCTACCAAATCATGCAGGACAATAATAGTAATATTGCAAAACATTCTATAATTATAACTAATATTTAAAAAAAATGAAGACCAAAATATGTTCATCTTAATAATTTAACTGCAAATGAGTCTAGATAAATGTTAGAATGAGACTAAGAAAAAAATAGTTTATGATGTACTTTAAAATTCACCTTGTAGCTTTTGTACTATCTGCTTGTAGAATCCATTGACTGATTTTGTTATTATCCTGGAATCTAACCAGAACAGAAAATAACCCACAAAGAGAGGTCAGTGTCTATCAACATATAATACCTATATTTCTGTGTGGAATAGATAAACAATTTTTTTAAAAAAACTCAGTTTAAAGAACTTTCACGTAGAATTAATTTTTGAAGATATAAAACCAGCCTAAGGGCTGTTTATGCATTAAATAGAATTTTATTATTATTATTGTAAGACTTTGGGCAAAACAAATGTATATCTATTGTTTTATATTACTTAAATAGTGATGTATTAACGGTAATAATTTATCTCATTTTAATACTGGTAATAATGGTATAAAAATCCTAATTTTACTGTATTAAACTTTTATGTCAAATTAATAAATTTAAGTAGATCCATTTCATTTGGTTTATCATAATTTTTAGTAAGAATGTCCAAAATGGGTTGGATTGGATGGACTACAATAAATGAGTATTGAGAAAAGCTATACTTAGGGGGGGGGGGAGTCAATAGCTAAAAAAAATAGTATAAAGTTGTTAAATTTATTAAGAGAAACTCAATAAATTGCAAAACAAGTCTTACATTAATAACATATAGTCCAGAAAATGTCCAAAAAGAAATTTTTGATATTATGAAAGACTGGTCGATTTCTTGAAGCAACTATAAATAATACAAAAACAGATTGCATGAAAATTGCCATTAATTTTCAACTTTCGTTCATAATCATGGAAACCAAAAGAAAGTTAACTTTAACTAAGCAAAAAATATATATACGTTTTCTGGTTTGTTTTCTACGATAAAATACTTTTAATGCAAACTAAAAATAAGAAGAAAAGTATATAGAACATTAGCACCTGCGTCGCTTTCTAAAGTGTAAACAAAAGAAATGTAAATTTTTTTTGTAAAGTTTTATTTGAGTCATGAATGAGACAAATATTCAAACATTTGATAATAAAAACATTATTAAAGAAGCAGTAAACAATAATGCCGTTGAAGTTGATAAAAATCTTCACGTTCTGCAATCACAAAACTTGACAGAAAATAATTTAAAAGATGAAAACAGAATTAATATCACGAGTGAAACAGAAATTGATAACATATTAAGTATATCTCAATCAGTAAACTCAACTGATACGAGCCCAGTACAAGCCATTACGTGTGCATGTTCTACATGCAACCAATTGAAACACACATTATCAAAACACAAAAGATATAATGGTTGGGGTTGGCCTCCACCGATTCAACAAATTATTGGATGGTTTACTATATTAATTTTAAATCTTAGTTTTTTTGGATTGTTTATGTTTGCATACCCCGAATCTAGCAGATTATATATAAATATCCCGTTAGGAATTTTAATCGTCTTTCATCAAATCAATTATTTCGTTTTAGTATCTTACAATCCTTCTCAAATAAAAAAACAAAATCAAATTCAACCATCAAAAAATTTGAAATTTACAAGTGAGTGCAACTACTGTAAAGAAGACATTCATTTTCGGTATTGTTCAAAGTGTAAAGTAATGGTTCCAAAATGTGTTGTACATTGTTCTATTTGTTTGAAGTGTATTCCTGGATACCACCATCATTGTCCGTGGCTAAATACTTGCATAGGGCATAAAAATTATGTAATATTCACTCTGTTTGTTGGAAGTGGGTTTTTGATAGCATTTGCCATATTATTTTCAAGTATTTTCTTAACTGTAAGTTTTTTCGCATCGAAAATGTCCAAGCGAAACAAAAAATTTAATTTACTTGGATTTTCTATTACTGCCTATGTTTGGTTAATGCTGATAATATCTAGTGGAATCGTATCTTTAATTATTTTAATAATATTACTTCTCTGTATCTGCGTTAGTGGACTAATGAAAAAAATTTAAACAGTTTTATTTATTATTAAGTAATCTATTTCAGATTACTTTTGTGTAAAAATTCAACACAATGAATTATGTTATTTCAAATTTACAATAATATTGAACATGTAATAAGATTATATAGATATTACAAAAAATATTGTCTGTTTCTTTTAAATCTCTAGTTTACTTTAGTTCAAACTTAAAATATCTATCCTTTAGGTTTTCCATTATATGACCTATATATATATTGTAATGGATGTTTAAGACACCATTACAAAAATTATAGTTTTATAAAAGTGAAGAAAATAAAATAAATTTTTATATAAGATTTCGTTTGTAAAACTTGATTAAAAGTTTTTTTTTAATGCTTGTACAAATATATATGTATGTGCGTGGGAATTATATTTTAATACCACAGTTATATTTGGTTTTTAATTTTGATTTTAAAAAAAAAGAAAACTAAGATTACTTTTTTGTTAAATTTATGTAAAAGTAAAGTGTACAAATAGATTGCTTTACAGATTTGGGATTTATATTGATAAGAATAATTAAAAAAGAAAGAAAACAAAAAGAAAAGAATTTTTCATTAGTTAGTTCCTAGATCTGTAAAGGGCAATTTATTTCGTTAATTAGATAACTATTGTTATCTAGATAGAGAATTTTTAAATTTTAATTAAAAAGAAAAAGTTTGGTAATTGGTTTAAGAGATATGATTCAGATATAACAGGAGGAATCAGGCCATTGGATTATCTTTGACTAGCTTTCAATACTTGCATCAGCTAGTATACTTGCACCAGCGCAAAGAGACAGACACCAACTCTGACAGGAGAATTGCACAAACTCTGAGACACTTCCACCAACTCCGAGAGATACTTGCACTAACTATTCCTGCATATTCTGAAAGCTGATCCGGTAATTATTCTACCTAGAATGAACATTAAACCTACAGCAAGAACATTTTCTTTACCATGATGTGCTAAGCTTCTCGCCAGGACAGGTTCGGATGTCCTGTGTCTCCATTAACTGCCTATAATGCCATAAGAACCGGCTCCAAAGAAACCACTAACCAACTCGCCCAAGCCTACCATCAGTGAATCCAGAGCAACGGACTATACTTAAGAAGTCTAGTGCACTAGCATTTAAATAAATTATAAAGGTACCTTACAGTTTTGCAATTTAAATAATATTGTCTTATATGGGTTTTCCTTTTTTAAAAAAATATAAATGTTTTTCAAGTTGTACCTTATGTAATTCGATTTCTGTGTGCTTGATTTTCTTTCTTTTTTTAACGAGTGCTAGTTTCAAACCTATTTCTGTCCGTCCTATTTAAGTCTTAGTAAGTAAGATAGTAGTTTATTTTAATCTCACATTCCTTTTATTATAGAAAGCAGTCTGGATATTACAGACTATTTTAATTGACTTCTGGCTTGTGACCCATTTTATTATTAGTTCTACTTATGTCGTGAAACTTTAATTATTTATGATAGACGATTATGAAATATAATAGTTTTTAGTTTTATTTCTTCAAGTTTCCAATTAGTTTATTAGGGGCACATACGATCGTTTTAACCCTCTCAATAGGTAGATCATGAGCTCCTAGCCTGTCTCACTCAGAGGGAGGTCAATCGATTGAAAGTAATAACTTTCAACACTCTTTTTATTATTATTAATGTTTTGGAAGCTACCTTAGCATTTCTTCGGTTTCGACATAAGCTTACATAAATCTCAAATACGGAGATTCAGCCTTTTCCTAACTATGGGTTATAAGCAGGAAGCTAACCTCCCTTTTCTTACGTGAGATCACTGAATACTTACTAATACTTCTGCTACTGTCACTGTTTTGCACTCTTTCACGCACAGAAAATCGCTCTCAAAGCCATATAAAATATTTAAATTTAATTTTGATGAATGTACGTGTAGTACATATTTTAAGTGTGCTTTAAAGATTATTATTTAGATTTATGTTTATTTAACCATGCTACTAATAAAATTATTTATTCATTTACTTAGTTGATTTTGTTTTCTGTTGCTACCTTTCCAACTCACTGAACAAAACATAGATCTCATTTGCTTGATTGAGCTAGTCCGGCGCATTCGATTCGCATATCCTGTAACCCCTTAAAAATAAATGTCTAGTTCCAAATTTCGGACTAGTGGCGCCCTGGCGGTCAGTATATGTGAGTCTAAAGCTTTTGTCCGGTATATAGGATAGTAATTTTTGGCGCAACCAAACGAGGGAGCCGATATTAAAACTTTACATGAGATGTTTTGTTCGGGTGGTTGGGAAAAATAAATAGAAACGGTAGGTGAAATAAAGTTAGTGGTAGAATAGAAGTTGATGGAAAGATGCAGGTAGTTTCGGATCTGTCCTTATTTAATGTTTTGATATTCAAAAAGAGTTTATTAATTAGTTCGTCGTTCGTAAAGTTTTTTAAAAAAGTAAAGAGTTTAAGTTTGCTTTGTAAAAGTAAAATAAAGTAGCTGTTGAAGATTAAATAAATAAAAAAAACGTTAATAAACAGATTTAAAAGAAAAGTTCAGTTGATAATTTGGAATAAAAAAATTAGATTTAACGGAGCTAAGTTTATTTTGAAAATGGAAGCTAAAGAAGAAAGCGATAGAGAGGCAGGTTGGGAAGAGAACCCAGTTTCATTTAAACACCCTCAGATAGTAGAAAAAGAAGAGAGCGAGACACAGACGATGATGAAGTTGATATAGAAATAAAACGGATTCAACAAACAATACTGGAGGAGCTGAGAGCAGAAATGAAAGGAATGAGACAGGAAATATCGAAGAAAGTCGACAAAAATCAGCCAGCTATAGAAGCCATAGAGAAAGATTAGAATAAGGAGGTTCAGGAAGTTGAAATAGTAAAGGAAGAGGCAAAATACATGAAAAATGAATTAGAACAGGATAGCGTTAGAACAGGCAAGGTAGAAATAGAGATTGGATGCAGATAGGTGGTGAGATAGAAAATGCAGATCAAAAGACAGAGAATAACGTAAAAGAGTTTCCGCGTGAAACTAAGAATAAGTTGGCTAAAACAACTAGTGGTTGTGAATACGAATTTGAAAAGAAGAGAGTAAAGAAAATGTTTAAAGAGTATGATTTTAAGGCAGAGATAAAAGCTATCTATAGAGCAATTTTATTTGAAAAGACTATAGAAGAGGGATTCGTTCCATTTGTTATTAACGAGGTGGTCTGTACTAAAATGGGACACATTGAACAAATATATTTTGCTTGGCTAAAGGGTCGTAAGATATACGAGCTACAAGATAAAACAGAACGAGAAAGAGACAAGGCAATAAATTTTAAACAAGGGATAGATAGAAGGGGGAAAGGAACGTACATGAGAGAGTCAGTAAGAATAAAAAAAGAACCGCCTGACCGAGCGTAAGTGATATTGATCGGACGTGATGCTAAAAAAAAAAAAAAAAACACCAAGGATTTGTAATTGGACTACGAGTTGAGAATAGAAATTTATTTCGATGTAGGTGATATGCCTGAATGAATTTTGTAAATAATATTATATAATTACAACTATATATGTGTGTGATAAACAATATTACATTTTGATATTTTGAATTATGTTCGTTTTTATTTAATAAAATGTATAGTGGCTATCGTAATTGTATTACTTTGTTGTAAATAGTTATTTTAATAGATCGCCAGTATATACCTGAAAATTTATGTTACTTACAAATGATTTTAAATAGTATTCGTTAGGGTAGTCGGACGGATTTGATTTTTTTTTTAAAGTGAGAACAAACTTAGAGAAAACTGGTTAGTGGTAGGCAGAGCAAAGTCAGCTAAGTTTTCTCTTTTTTTTTTTGTGATGACGGAGAGGCAGTAGTAATGGATGTTTAAGACACCATTACAAAAATTATAGTTTTATAGAGGTGAAGAAAATAAAATAAATTTTTATATAAGATTTCGTTTGTAAAACTTGATTAAAAGTTTTTTTTTAATGCTTGTACAAATATATATGTATGTGCATGGGAATTATATTTTAATACCACAGTTATATTTGGTTTTTAATTTTGGTTTAAAAAAAAGAAAACTAAGATTACTTTTTTGTTAAATTTATGTAAAAGTAAAGTGTACAAATAGATTGCTTTACAGATTTGGGATTTATATTGATAAGAATAATTAAAAAAGAAAGAAAACAAAAAGAAAAGAATTTTTCATTAGTTAGTTCCTAGATCTGTAAAGGGCAATTTATTTCGTTAATTAGATAACTATTGTTATCTAGATAAAGAATTTTTAAATTTTAATTAAAAAGAAAAAGTTTGGTAATTGGTTTAAGAGATATGATTCAGATATAACAGGAGGAATTAGGCCATTGGATTATCTTTGACTAGCTTTCAATACTTGCATCAGCGCAAAGAGACAGACACCAACTCTGACAGGAGAATTGCACAAACTCTGAGACACTTCCACCAACTCCGAGAGATACTTGCACTAACTATTCCTGCATATTCTGAAAGCTGATCCGGTAATTATTCTACCTAGAATGAACATTAAACCTACAGCAAGAATATTTTCTTTACCATGATGTGCTAAGCTTCTCGCCAGGACAGGTTCAGATGTCCTGTGTCTCCATTAACTGTCTATAATGCCATAAGAACCAGCTCCAAAAAAACCACTAACCAACTCGCCCAAGCCTACCGTCATGAGCATAAATATAATGAGAGATCAACACCAATACTATATATATTAAGTAACCCCAAATTACTATAAAGTTTAAATATAAAAGGAATGAACTACAAATGAGTAAGGAATGACTACGAGGAGCATAAGAGATCAGCTTAGCTATTAACTATATTAAATAATTATAATCTCACTAGCATTACACAAAAGTAATAACCATTCATCATCAGTCAATCTTGTGACTGGATTTGAAATGGGTCTATCATAGACCAGGCTAATCATTTAGCCCTTTCTTGCTTTGGGAAAATTATTTAAACATTAATTTGGATGCACAAACTTAAGTGCTAATCCATAAAAATGTACAACAAAAACAATAGTGCTGGGATAGTAAAATATTCTGATCATCATTAATGCTCTGGCCACTTAGTATCACTAATTAACTAGCCAACTATAAACTTAATTTCTAATAATTACTAAGCTAAATGAAGTGTAGTGCATGAACTTTAAAGGATATGTCCTTTGTGACAATTCAGGATCATCAGCAACTGGATGTCCATAAACACTAATTATAAATCCTTTTTTTATATAACAGATCATTATGCACAAATCTAGCTCGGGAACAAAAGCTCTATAACGGTTACTATGAGCAAGACATAATACAACCTATAATATTCTAAAACTATTTAGGATTGACTAAATTCACTGGATTGACTTCAAGAATGAAATATCAATTTATTAACAATTAAAATGAAATGAAGGTCGGCTGAGTATGCCATACATATAAATTAAGCTTTCTGATTTTTATTAATACCAAAAAAGAAATCCACTATTACATCATAATTTACATATATCTTTCAATAGGTTTACATGAACCACCCTTCTATATAAGCACATAGACATGCAATATAATAATTTATGAAAATGTTTAAATTGTCAAATAATAAATATTTTAATGTATAGGTGTATAGTACACACACATCCCATGTAATAATTTATGAACATATTTGAAGTGTCATAAACCTATAAATGAAATTTATTTTTATAATACATAATGACTGATTTAACATATATGTCTCTACATGATGCTCATTTACATAAGCACGTAAACATGCTGTAACCTATGGGAATTGTCAAATAATAATAATAAAATAAGTTATTACATTTTAATGATACATAAATAGTGACTGTTTTCACATATATATGTATGTGTGTGAATGGAAATGTGTGTACACATCAACATTTATATCACATGATATTTTAATTTGTCAAAATAATGAAATTATTAAAAATATATTTTTTACAATTAATTCCATGTTGAAAGTATACACAAATTTCACACATGTGTGTGTATATATATGAATTTGTTATTAAATCTTTCATTATCTAATGGTAAACAAAAAAAATTTTTTTTTTTTATTTTTTTTTTTAAAATCATATCTTTGATTACTCTTTATTAATTATAAACATCTTTTAAAAACAATACTCCAGCAAGTTCTTTCATTTTCTCATCTAGAAAGATTTATGTAGTTTTCTTTTTTTAATAAATTATACTGGAAATGCATCTTATTTTTTTGTTAAATAACATATACTTTTAAAAAAAGGTTGTCATTGATTAGCCACCAAACACTGCCTGATGTCACTGTTTCCATGCAAAAGCACAGAAATATATTGCTCATGTGGCCTATAGAACAGTTCTGTTCATATTGGCCGCTAAGCAGTGGGCACTAAGCAGCTTTTTTGCTTCGTGGTACTATCACACATTTCACAGATCATTACAGTATGATGTGAGGGTGTGTAGAATTGAAGTTGTCCTAAGTCTTTGCATGTGCATTCTAAGTACTTATTTTTTATATGACCTGACATAGTTTTAGATAGTATTAATTGTAAGACAAAAGACATGCTTCCATACACATATTTTTAAGGTTAATGAACTTCGAAAGTGTACACTTCAGTCATTATATAGAAATCATGCATAAAACATTTTGTGCAGGGGCAGCTATGAGACTTTCAAAGCATAAGCTTGATCAGAGGGGAATTTTCAAATCAAATTGTGTTTCGTAAATTGTTTTAAAATAGTACTGAATTTTTTTTTTGATCAGACATTAATTGAAAAAAGGAATTATTAGATTTTATTAAATAATTTTGTTTTTAAAAATGTTGTGTAAGTTGTGATAGATGATCTGAAGGATTATCAAAAACATTGGATTTTTCTTCCTGTCAATTACAGCACTACATGCTGATGTGTAGTAGTGTAAAAAAGTAAATTGTAAATCAGCCTGTTAACATTATATCTATTGGTTTTTGATTAGCAACAGTGACATCAGGCAGTGTTTGATGGCTAATTGATGATAACCAAAAAAGATTTGTAATTTAAAATTACAATTGTCATTTGTACTAAAGAAATTATTTAAAGTAACACACCAGCTGTACTTTATATATATATATATATATATATATATATATATATATATATATATTGAACCAAATGCTCTATGCATTTCAAAAGTTCTATCATGAAATTAGAACTAACATTTATATTTATAATGGGTTTAAAAAAAAAACTATTTAAAAGTTTTGTATATTATAGCATACATACTCATTTATATTTTTAAATTTTGTGATTTTACTTTTTCAACAGATTTTAGTTTAAAATAATGTTCTTTCAACTCTTGTTTTTTTCATTAGAGTAATTAAAAGCAAGCAAAGTTTTATTTTATTTTATAGATTTTAATTTATTTTTAAAAGCTGAAACTTATTTTCTCATTTATTTATTTTAATTAATTTCGAATAAGATAAGAGCCCTGGTTAGTTGTTGTTTTTTAATTAAGATTAAATAGGAGATAGAGATTTACCCTGGTCAAAAACTTTTAATTAAATATTAGGCCCAGGTGTTTGACTGGATTATTATTCAGCTTCTTATTCAGTTTGCTGTAATAACTCTTACACTTGTTAATCATGGGTGGTGGATGCCCTATGTTTTTAAGATTGCTGATTACATCTTATATCACAACTGCTGATATAATTTTGTGATTGGAACTGACCACTATTTGCCAAGCTAGTAGTGACCAGCCAGTCACCAATGCCAAAAATACATTCCATGAGAAATCTTAACAATATGCAGTGCTAAATCAACCAGAGATGAACCCTGGAACATGATCTAAAAGCTTGGTCCAGAACTGATTCCAATAATTGCCTCTCAATCAGCTAAATAAATGGAAATCATAAACATTCATGATGAACTCTAGGGAAAATAAACTATGCATTACCCTGCTGGAAGAAATCAGCTGGAAAGATCATTATGTCTCAATGTAAATGAACATTTTCATATTATAACCAGAGCTTGTTTAAATGTCTATGTTAAAATCTCAGCTTAATCTAAAAAATCTGTCTCTATAATACATTATGCACGTTCCTTTAAATATCACTAATTTTATTATGTATTTTTTTTATTATTACATGTACTGAAGTCTTAGTCTTGAGATTTCATATTTTAAATTTATTTGTCCAAGAGTATATTGTGAGTTTATATTTTATATGCTCAGTGTTTTTTCTTTTTAATTTATTAACCCTTAAGAAATACTTGGGCAGATACTAGTAATTTTTTTAACTCACCTGTCCCTTTTTCATTATAATTAATTAGCCAAGTTTGGTTTGTGTTTCCTGCATTCCACAAATCTTTTGGCTAGCAGTTTATCAAGTATATTGTTCTGTTTTTCTTAGTCAGTAGAGATTTTGCTTTTCCTATGTTTTTGATTAAGTAATACCATATTCTTTTCTTTTTCTCTTGATGGAATTGACCTTGAAGAGCTTAAATGTGCTCTTTATTGAATGTTTGCAGGAAAATGATACTCTTACAATCCTGAGGGTTTGTCAGGTTGTAGGAAAAGATCACTCTGCACCTATTTCATCGACTTCCATGCAAAATCATTCTCTTTTGAAATCTCTAAATAAAGGAAAACTGGAATTTGTTTATATAAATCACTAGGAGGAAGACATAAATCCTTTTTAATTCTTAGGTGAGAAAATGAAATTATCTCCCAGGGTGTTTAATGTTACCTTACTCTCATATACTCTCTGATAAATCCTCTAGAGAAATCTAAGTCAAACTTTCATATTTCATTTGACTAATATTTTTTTTTTAATTTAATAAACATTAAAATTATTTATAATTATTTTGGACTAACATTTGTTTCTGTGTTCTTTTCTCAATTGTCTGAACAATGTTAAAGATCACTTTCTCTACCTGGATCTAGCTTATAGCATTTATCATCATCATAAACTTTTGGATCACTGTAAATTAAATTTTCTAAGTATTCAATGACCTAATGGCACCCTCAGTGATCAAAAGAAGATCGAAGTCACCGGTGCAGCAAATATTAAAATTTTAGCATTACCAACATAGGGCTTCAAATTGTAAACTTATGTGAGATTTTGTTCAGACAATTGAGAAATATTTCAGATGTAGGTGGCAAGATTTATTATTAGGGATCAGTTTGTGCTAGTTGGTGTGTATTATTGGAGCAGTTTGGAGTAGGGGGTTCATCTTTTTCAAATGAATAATTAAATAAAAAAGTTAAATGGCATTTTTCTTTTAGATTGTTTTTGAACATAAGAAAGTGTTAAATAAATATTAAGTATTTATATATTTTAAAGTTAAAAAATTTTAAATTGAGAATAAAAGTTAGGGGGTTAATCACATTTTGAAAATGGAAATCAAGGGAGAAAATGATCGGGGAATAATTGATGAAGAAAGGCCCATTTCTTTCAAAAATCCCCAAATAGTGAAAAAGGAAAAAAAAATGTCAGAGACCCGGATGATGACCAAGATGATAATGGATATGATGAAAGCCAAAATGAAAGAACTATGACAAGAAAATAGAGCAATGTTAGAGGAGTTCAAAGCTGAAATGATATAGTAAATGAAAGGAATGAGGCAAAAAATAATGGAAAAAGTTGAGAAAAATTAAGAGGCTGTAGAAACTGTAGAAAAAGATCTGACTGAAGAAAGTCAGGAAATAGAAAAGGAAGTTGAGGTGGTAAAGATATGAGAGATGAATTAAAACCAAATAGTGTTAGTGCAGATAAGATGGAAATAAAGATAGAACTGAGCAGAGATTGGATACAGATACATATTGTAGTGGGAAAATTAGAGAATGCATATCAAAATATAGAAGAAAGGTTAAAGACAGAATATAAGGTCAAGAAGTATCCACAAGAAACTAAAAGTAAGTTGACTAAAGTAACCATTCATTTTGAACATGAATTTGAAACAAAGAAAAGGGTTAGGAGAAAATTTAGGGAATATGATTTTAAAGCAGAAATAGAAGCTACTTATAGAGCAATCTTATTTAAAATATTCAAAAAGACTATAGAGGATGAATTCTTTTCATTTACAAGTGTTGATACTATGAATGATAAAGTGAGACACTTCAAAAAATGTAGAGTTTTGCTCAGCAAAAGGGTCTTCAGCTATACGAGGTAAAAAATAAAACAATGTGAAAGGGACAAGACAAAAAATTATAAGCAAGGAAAAGACAAGAGGAGGAAAATAGCCTATATCAGAGAACTAGTTAAAAGAGAAAAAGAACCACCTGAGAAAGATTAAGGGTTTAGATTTATAGTAATCAGATGGACTTTAAAAAAAATTGCTTGTATACATGATTATGGGAATGAGATAAAGTAAAGAGAATACATTTTTTTAGTATAGAATAGCTCACTAGACAGAATGCAGGGCAAACATTCAATTGGGTTTCTGAGGGTTTTTTAAATGTTTAAAGGTTTTAAAAAAAAACAGAAATGTTTTATTGTTTTTTTTTGTGGCATGATGAGACAGTTGAACCAGATGCTTTATCCACTTCAAAAGTTCCATCATGAAATTAAAACTAACATTTATACTTATAAAGTCTTTAAAAGAAAACTATTAAAAAGTTTTGTATGTTATGGTACATATACTCATATATATTTTAAAATTCTGTAATTTTACCTTTTCAATAGATTTTAGTTTAAAATAATTTTCTTTTGGCTTTTTTTTTCATTACAGTTATTAAAAGCAAGCAAAGTTTCTTTTTCTTTTGTTGATTTTAATCTATTTTTAAAAGCTGAGACTTATTTTCTCATTTATTTATTTTTTAATTAATTTTAAATAAGATAAGAGCCCTCGTCAGATGTTGTTTTTTAATTAAGATTAAGCAGGAGATAGAGATTTAGCCTGATCAAAAACTTTTAATTAAATATTAGACAGAAAATAACAATTCACATAAGTAGCCCCAGATTTTTGACTGGATTATTATTCAGCTTCTTATTCAGTTTGCTGTAATAACTCTTCAACTTGCTAATCATGGATGGTGGATATCCTATGTTTTGAAGATTGCTGATTGCATCTTATATCACAATGGCTGATATTATATTTTTGTGATTGAAAAATTATTGACTACTATTTGCCATCCAAGTAGTGACCATCCAGTCACCATGCCAAAAATATATGTCATGAGAAATCTTAACAATATGCAGTGCTAAATCAAACCAAAAATGAACCCTGGAAACCCCATAATTGGGCATTCAACAACATGATCTAAAAGCTTGGTTCAGAACTGATTCCAATGATTGCCTTCAAATCCCAAACAGATAAATAAATGAACATTGAAAATCTTTGTGATAAACTCTAGGAAGAATAAACTATGCATTACCCCACTGGAAAAAATTAGCCAGATGGAACATTAGACCCCGAGGTAAATGAACATTTTCATATTATAAACAGAGCTTGTTTAAATCTCTTTGTTAAAGTCTCAGTTTAAGCTAAAAAAAACCTATCTCTATAATACATTATGCATACTCTTTTAGATATCACTAATTATTTTATTATATATTTTTGTTATTATTATATGTATTGAAGTCTTAGTCTTAAGATTTCATATTTTAAATTTATTTGTGTGAGAGGATATTGCAAGTTTATATTTTATATGCTTAGTAATTTTTTTCTTTTTCTTTTACTAAACCTTGATAAATGCTTGGGCAGATATTAGTAATTTTATTTTAACTCACCTGTCCCTTTTTCATTATAATTAATTTAGACAAGCTGTTTATTGAGTATATTGTTCTGTTTTTCTTAGTAGAGATTTTGCTTTTCTTATGTTTTCGATTAAGTAATACCATATTCTTTTCTTTTTCTCTTGATGGATTTGACCATGAAGAGCTTAAATGTGCTCTTTATTGAATGTTTGCAGGCAAATGATACTCTTACAATCCTGAGGGTTTGTCAGGTTGTAGGAAAAAATCACTCTGCACCTATTTCATTGACTTCCATGTAAAATCATTTTCTTTTAAAATCTCTAAATAAAGGAAAACTGGAATTTGTTTATATAAATCACTAGAAGGAAGACATAAATCCCTTTTGATTCTTAGGTGAGAAAATGAACTTATTTGCCAGGATGTTTAATGTTTCCTTACTCTCATACACTCTCTGATAAATCCACTAGAGAAATCTAAGTCAAACTTTCATATTTTTGTTTGCCTAAGATTTTTTTTTCAATGTAATAAATGTTAAAATTATTTATAATTATTTTGTGTTCTTTTTTTAATTGTCTGAGCAATGTTAAAGATCTCTTTCTCTCCCTGGGTTTATCTGATAGCATTTATCATCATCGTTAACTTTTGGATCACTGTAAATTAAATTTTCTAGGTAGTTAATGACCTAGTGGGGCCCTTGGTGATCAAAAGAAGATTGAAGTGACCAGTACAATATATATGATGCAGTATGTTTATCTGTGATTCTCTGTATATAGATAAAACAGTATATGTATAAACTAATTCTTCAGCAAGCTGATGGATTCTCTTGGTAAGCTGATCCCTTTTAAAACAGTAGACTGGCTATCATTTTCCAGAATGGGATAATCCAGTAACTGTCAGTCTGCAGTGATTCCCTTTAATCTGTTGTCTAATATACACATATATACAGGCTATGGAGAACACAGAAAGCAGACTCTTTATTTTCATATGAATCCAAATTCTACCATAGTGATGGACATGCACTCTCTTGCCTTCAGTTATAACTACATGGTAACTCTGTCATAACCTGTAAAATTCTTTAAAAAAACCTCCCCTGATTTTTTCTCCCACCTTTTTATAGTTAAGATGGGAAAAATATACTAACAATAATTTTCCCTATCTTGACTAAAAAAAAAAGTTAATAACTCTTTGCAATTCAACTTAATCCTTTGAAAAACAACTTCATAGAATTTTTCCATAAAAATTTGCTATTCAAAATAGATAGTGGAATTTTATAATTACCAGGATATCTATTGTAACATAAAAACATGCTTCTTTTAATTTCAAAATCAAAATTAATAAAATATTAATTAGCATTTCTAAATGTTTAATTTATAATTCAAAAAATTTAAATTCAAAATTATTTAATCCTTAACTGTTATTCCAGTGTAATATAAAAAACATCTATAAAATTTTTTTCTCTGTGTTTATTTTTACTTTTCCTTTCGACTTTATATATATATATGTGCACACACACTATGTTGTATGTCATGAGATGCATAACAGGCTCAATATTTATATTTATAATTAGCTTTTTTAAAAAATTATCAAAACTAGAAAAAAAAGTCTAATATTGTTTTTGCACATAAAAAACAAAAATTAATTACTAATAAATATATTTTAATACAATAAAACTTTTTTATTTTTAAGATATTCAATAAATTAGACTAAATAATTAAACATTCTGTTTAATCCATATGTATATGTAAACAAAAAATATTTTATAGACAAATATCAATTTTGTAAGGATCTATAAAGGAAAATAAGAACTACATATAAATGAAATGCAAGCAAAAACAACATGAAACAATGTATATAAGCATTTATTTTATATAGCGTATGTTTACAATTGTATGCATTCAAATATCAGCCTTTTAAGATAATTGTGCATACGCTTTGCAAGTGTTAATAATAAATGAATACTTTTTCACCAATACAAGATATAGTATTTACGCAGGAATAAAAGGAATCTTCTTATTCCTATGACTCAAATGCTTATATATCAGCAAATCTGAAGTACTGGCAAGTAAAGCGTGAGGATGGAACTGTCACTTTAAATTACTATATACGATTATTGGTGAGAAAGTATTCATTTATTATTAACACTCGCAAAGCATATGCACAACTAGCTTAAAAGGCTGATATTTGAATGTATGAAACAATGTGTATAACTTTTGTAAACTATTACAGAAATCGCCAATTATTCAACAAAAATACTTTTAAAAACTTTTCTCATTTTAATTTAATAATTCCAATGATATTGCTAAGATCAATCTTCAAGTTGCTGCTAAAAATGTCTGAGCTTGATCTCTATCTTTGACAGAAAGAGACATTTTCTGAAATGTTAGATTAAATACAAAATATATATCATTAGAAACAAAAAGTGAAGATTAGAAAAGTTGTAATTCTAATGACAGAAAAAAAATCTACAAATACTATCTATTAAACTTGTCAAAAGAAGAAATTTTTGTGAAAATAAATTTCCAATGGATAGAGAAAGTGATATTGTTATAATGTTTTCTCTTCTCTATGACATTGTGAACAGATAGCATCTATGCATGGCATTATCTTAGTCAGAAATGAGTTAATTACAAGGTCACTTAAATTTATTTTGATAAAAAAATCAAGGTATTTGGGTTTCAAATATCAGTATTTAATTTTTTAATAATATACTTATTAGAAAATTTTAATATGGATTTCAATGAATTCTTACATTTAGTCTACCTGAATGATCACCAGTATATAATTTTCAAAAAGTCATAAGTAAAACAGGATGAATATATTTTGAAACATGATTAATGATTTCTTTAATAAACTTATTTTTAATTGGTGGGAGTGTATCAATAGGTTCAAAAGAAATAAAATGTTTGGTGATGAAACGTGAAGTAATTTGTCTACACATCTCTTTAATGATTCTTTGAAGATAAGTCCCAGGAATTAATTACAATACAGAACATTAAATTTGGAAAAATTTTGGAATATCTATATATGTTTTGATGTTGACTGTTACAGATATTTTGTTCCATATCATTTGGAATGCAAGGTATTTATTTTTTCTTTGAAGGCATTAGTAAATGAATCAATGGACATATAATTTTTTTTTGGAAGCATTAGGATATTTAAAAGAAAAGTTTAATATGGTATGATAGGATTTCATAAGAGAAATATTTTTTCAATTGAAGTTAAAAAATTATTTTGTATGCAAAATTCATTGCATTAGCAGAAATTCTGAGAGAAATGTTCAGAAAGTTATGAGTTAGTATTGCCACAGAAACATCTAAGAAGCCAATTTTTGTTTTCATTTAGATTCCATTGTAAATTTAATTGAAGAAGATATGTTGCTGTAACATACCATTGTGCCTCACCATGTGGCCATGCCATAAGTGCATTATCAACATGGTAAACTTACACTTTAGACAGACATGGAGTAGTATTTGTGACTGTGGTTTCAAGTTCTTCCATGTAAATGTTAATAAGCAAGTGTGACAGTGGTAATACCATAGCCATCTCTTGATTTGTTTGAAAGAAATCTGAGTTATGTTGAATGTTCATTGTTGTTATGGAGAATATTAATAATTCCTTTATACTATCCTTAAGAAATAGATTATATGATGATAATAATATACAAACTAGAACAACTCTACCTATTGATACTGTAATGGAATTATTAATGTTCTGCATAATAACATACTTTCAATATAACTCAGAATTCTTCCAACAAAATCAAGGGATGATCATGGATCACCACTGTGACCCATGCTTAGCAA
Organism: Epiperipatus broadwayi; assembly: GCA_028023455.1. Taxonomy (NCBI): domain Eukaryota; kingdom Metazoa; phylum Onychophora; class Udeonychophora; order Euonychophora; family Peripatidae; genus Epiperipatus; species Epiperipatus broadwayi. The sequence continues at coordinate 10,042,792 of JAQFVV010000014.1, forward strand.
CATTTATATGGATGAACTTGAAACTACAGCCATAAATACTATTCCATGTCTGTGCAAAGTATGGTTTTGCTATATTGGTGATACATTTGTGTATGACCACATGGCAAGGCACATTTACAGTCATTATGGGTGCATATCAACATCATATCTCCTTCAATTAAATTTACAATGGAATAAAAGTGAGAACAAAAGTTGGCTATTCTTAGATGTTTTTGTGACAAGAATCCCATGGGGCAAAGTAAAAACACCAATATACCAGGAAACAACACACATTGGCAAGTTCTTAGCATGTACACTCAATCATACCAAAAACACTGAACATGGAATTATACTACCATTATGGAACATAGAAAAAGAAGTTTGAAAACCAGTGATTCAGAAAATGAAAAGGTTCACATAAAACAAACTCGAATGAATAATGGTTATCCATCAGCTGTCATCAAGAAAACCTTTAATAGACAACAAAAGGAGGCACCAAAAACAACAACTATTGATCCTTTAATGTATTTATACATACCATAAATGGTGGACAAATAAAAGAAAATCTGCAGTCAATATAACATTAGAATAGCTTTCCAAAGCCATATCACACTTCAAGGAAATGCTGACATAACATGTGAATGTGGAAGTATATTAATTAAATCTCTTATTTTGTTGAACAGCAATTGAAAGAACCCAAACTAATGATTAAATGAGAAAACACAGATGTATCTACAGTAGAAGACCATGGCTAAGATAATTGAAGAAAGCTGATCATATAAAAATGACAAATAATCATATAAGTTAATCTTGTGTTGCAATACAAAATGTATAGAAGCCTTTAGTTAATTTTGCTCTTAGAAAAAAAGTATTAAAAAAATTGAAGGACTCATGAAATTTAAACCAGCCCTCATGTATAAATAAATGAATTTTCTACTAACTGCTGACTTTGACAGAATAGTTCAGTTGGTTAGAATGTTGCTTTAAAATTCAATATTCAAGAATCTAAAGATGTAACTTTGACTCCTATGCTAATATTATCACAGATCAGACCAGCAACACCTGAAGAAGAGTAAAGAATATTACTCGAAATGTTGTGTAATTACTAACCTGTGTTTGTCCATTGGTGTGATATTACTAACAAGTTATTTGTATTTGAAAACTTAAATAAAGTTCAAATTTTTCTCTATATTCAACATTTACTGATAGATGATGGAAATAGTCAAACATATCACATCTAATATACCATCATCACAAACTTTGAGGCAAAAATTAGTTAATTTTATATTGTTATGGGTGACTATTTTTATTTTAAAATTCGTTGAATAACTTTATCACTGTATTTGGAATTGTTATGTTAAAAATTAAGCCTTTTATATGATATATTCCTTGTGTTAAATTATTATTTTCATCTTCTGTAGCCAAATTCGCTTTATCTCATTGTCATTTTAATAATTTAAAAAAAAATCTCAATGCCCTCTTGAATAATTGTTACTTATATTATTTTTAATTGCGATAACATTGAAATGCTATCATTTAGATTGCCTATTTTCTAATGGCTTTAAACCAGTAATGCCATGCAATTAAACAAACAATTGTTTAAACTATTAACCAAAGGGATATTCATTGTAGGACTAATTTTCTTATCAGTTGATTAGCATTAAATAAATCAGTATTGTTAAATTTTAAATTTGTATTAGAAATAATTTCTAAAACCATTTCAGAAATTATGAAACTTTACTTTTGTTAGGTAAGATAAAATGAAATAGCTTATGATTACACACCACAAGGTATTATAAGCTAATAGAAACCAATCCCTATTTTGTGTGAGAGGGATGTAGCGATATTATTCATTAAGTGGATAATTTCTAGACTAATGAATCACTAATAGTTATTAATATATTTCCATTAAGTGACTTTTGTCAAAGTTGTGACGGTAGTAAGCTTGATACTTATTAGTTAAACTATAGTAATTTTAATTTTGATCGTAGAAAAATAAACTATAGTAATTTTCTATCTATGCATACTGCATAATGACAAAGATATGTAGACCAACTGATGAATGCTGGTCCAGTACAAAATGTACATTTTGGGATTCATATATCTTTTTATGTCTTTGGTCATATGTTTATGATAACACATCTCCACAAGGCGTTAATAGTGAATAGGAACCAGTTTCTACCTTGTGGGAGAATAGTGTAGTCAAAATTATACTACAGAAATATTCATTAAGTGAATAATCTCTATTCTAATGAATGACAAAAAAAGTTATTAATATTTACTTACACTTTTCAAACAGTTGATTAAAAAATATGACATAAACTAGTGAATAAATTAAAACTTATAGAATCAAAGTGAAAGTTACTTTCCTAATGATAGCATCAAATAACAGTTTAGTTAATTTCTTCAATGCAACATATATACAAACATGTGAAGTGATGCACTGTGACTTCTCCTTTAGCAGGAATCTCTCAGCCACAATGCCCATAAAAATTGTTATCCACCTTACCTTCCCCTTCCATACCTCACCCTAAGTTTTTTCCATATTCTTTCCTATCCTGCTCCAGCCCATTTCCACAACATAAACTTTGTCAACTCTATGGCCTTTATATCTAAATTCCCTTATTTTTCCCCAAATCCAGCCTAAAAAACAAGAACCCACTTTCTGTATAATAACTTTGTTTATATTTATTCTGCCACAATTTCATTATTTGTACCTTTTCTGCTTGCAAGCATTTACATTCAGTTAACAGATGCCTAATATTTTCTATGCCTTCCTTACATAACTTGCAAACTAACTTACACATATTTTACCATTTATGTGCATATTCCCTTGTTGCTAAAAATCCTGTTCAAACCTTAAACAATAAACTACTTTCCTTGCTATTATCATAAATTAATTCACACACAATATTCTGTTTACTTCTATATATATTTAAACTCTTTTTATTCTCCATACTAGTTCTCCATCTCTTCAACTCCCTATTCTTTATTAATGCATCTATTCTTCTATCCTATTCCTTGCCACCATAATACTCAACAATTATCCTAACACAAACATCCCACCTTTTGTATAAATTTTTTTATCTAAATCTTCTACATACCATATTAACCTCCTCACCCATCTTGTTGCCTGTACTTTACTCATAATCCAATTAAATACTATTTTGGATATTCTATTATCCATAAATTGCAATCTATTGAACATTTTTATTTTGCTTTTTGCATCTATCACATAAAAACTTGATCATCCCATTTCTCCCTGAATTGCCTTCTTTGCCATCCACACATCTGCATCTAATGCATGTCTTCCTACTTCTCTTTGTACTTTTTCTAAGTAATCTAACACCCCTTTACTAACACATAATGCATTGTTACTGTAAGTTAATCCTGCTACTGTCATTCCCTTTTATACAATTTTAGCTACATCATATACAAAACAGGGTATTATAGATATAGAGACATCTAGATTTTATTTTTGAATTATAATTTTATAATTATTATATATATTATACAATAAATTAAAATGCTACTTTTAGACATTTATATTACAGTATCAACAAGTTAAAAGTAATGATGTTATTGTGTATATTACTTTAGTATTTTCCATTAATAATGATCTGTATATTTACATATAACTTTTCTTAAGACTCCACATACATGTGAATATATTGTAGATACACTATTATGTACATCATCATCATCATTTTCAACCATTATCGATCCACTGCAAGATAAAGGTCTCTTCATGTTGAATTCATCTTGTCTAATCTTTAGCCTCTCTTCTGTACATCACTCTAGCCCACTTCCTTATTTCATCCATTCACCTCACATGTGCTATCTTTCTAGGTTCTTTACAATTTCTTGGAATCCAGTTTAAGATTTCAACTGTTCATCTATTATCATCTCTTTTAAGAAAATGTTCAGCCCAACTCCATTTTAGTCTCTTAATTCTTTCAATGATGTCAGCACTACCTGCTTGTTTTTTCATCCATGTATTTTATTTTGTCTTTTCTTGTTACTCCTAACCTCCATCCCTCCATAATTCATTGAGTAGTCTAAAATCTCTATGTTGTTCTTCTCTTAAGAGTCCAAGTCTTAGATCCATAAGTAAGAACTGGTAACACATTTATTAAAAACGTCCCTTTTAAACCATAGACATATTTTCTTTTAATAGTAAATTATTTCTACCAAAAGAACTCTAACCAAGTTTAATTCTATGATTAATTTCATTCATTATATTTTCATTTGTAGTAATAATCTGGCAAAGATATTTGCAGATGTTAATTTCTTCTAACTCATCATTATCAATCATTAGTTTCATTCTTTTGAGCAAATCCATTGAATGTTACTTTAGTCTTTTTAGTGCTTATCTTTAGCCCTACTTTATTACTTTTATCTGATTACTCTTGCAAAATTCCTGCAGCTCTAAAGCATTATTTGCAAAAACCATTACATCATCTGCAAAATCTAGATGACGTAAATAATCTCCATTTACTTTTATTCCCTTAGTTTCAATTTTTAATTCACAAAATAATTCTTGCAAAACTGCTGAAAAACGTTTTGGAAATATGGAGTCACTCTGTTGTACACCATTCTCAATGTTAATCATTTTAATATCATTATGTAATTTAATTGTTGTTGTATTTTTATAAATATTCTTTAGAATATGACTAATATCTTGGATCCGTATCTTGATACTACGAAACTTTAATCATGAAAACAGGCAAAACTCACTATATGTATTGCCCCACACAGCAAGTTAGAAGTAATCAATGAATGCCAGTGGTGGCTATGATTATTAAAGAGCCAAAGGCACCAAAATGTATGGGTGCTGAACTGAGTTCAGACCCATATGACTATATAAGCTTATGGGCTTGGATTGAAAACATTAAGTGTTTTCAGTTTAAGACTCATAGTTTTGTAGTTAAGTGGAGATAAAAGGTGGCTGCTGGAGGGTTGCATTAGATCCTAAGATCTAGGTGCAGTGCTCTCAGATCTAAGGCTCTTCACTAGCAAAGGCCATAAGCCAGAAACTAGTCTGGGGATATTGGATGAGTAGGCACTAGATGGGGGTTTTATGCACAAGCCTTCTGGAATCCATTGATTATTTCTAGCTTGCTGTGTGTGGAAATATATATAGTGAGTATTGCCTGTTTTCACAATAGTTATACACAAGCATAAGAGGTGGTGGTCATGTGATGTTTATTAGCTTGAAACTTTAATCACTAGGAAAATACTTATAGAATCAAATGCCTTTTAACAATCTACAAATCCAAAATAAAATGGCAACTTATATTCATTGATCCTTTCTATAACTTCTCTCAATACTTGAATATGATCCACTTTACTAAAACCACTTTTAAATCTAGCTTGTTCTTTTATTTGGTTAAAATCCAAAGTTTACTGCAGACGAGTTATAATTATTTTGATAAAAAATTTGTATAGAACTGATAAAAGATTGATAAGACTATAATTTCTAATATCTTCTTTATCACCTTTTAAAAATGTTACTATTAATATTGCAATTCTCCAATCATCTAATATATCTTTATTATTTAGACATTTGGTATATAAATACCAAAAAAAAATTTCTCCTGTTCCTTTTAAAATATCAATTATAATTCCATTACTATCTGGAGATTTTTCATTCATTATAAATTTAATTGTATGGCTCACTTCTTCATTTAAAATCCTAGCCAATTCAGAAAGTGTAGTACTTGTATAAGACATTTTTCCTTGCTGTTTATTGCTATATAATTCTTGATAGAATTCTTCTACACATTTCATGCTGTCATCTCTTTTTAATAATAGTTTCATCTTTTTTTCTTACTGCAGAAATAAGTTTTCTATCAATACCAAAATGTTGTTTTATACTTTTGTGGCTGTTATTTTCTTCTACAGTTTTTCTTGCTAATTCACAATTATATTTTCTTATATCATTATCAACTCTTTTTCACACCATTTTACAAACTTTGAAATATTTAATCCTTCTTAATGTATCATTTTTGTATATTTTCATATTCCTTTCTTTCTTCATAAATTGTAACATCTCAGTAAAATTTTTGGTATCAGTTATCTTTGTTGCACTTTTTAAAAGAGTATCAGTTATTTTCCTATTGATTTCATTCAAATCTGAATCATGTTCAAAATCTATTAATATTTGAAAACTATTGCAAGTTCTAATTTAAATTCATTTGAATGTTTCTGATGATTAGGAATATCAATTGTGAATATTGTTTTTTTTAATAATTTTTGTTTTCTAGTTTGCATTAACATGTATCTTGCATCTCACTAATCGACCTTCATGTGTTGAATTTATTAAGGACATTACAAACTTGAAATAATTACATTCATAATATGAAATATATTAGTTATAATGCATAAATGTATATATACATATCCCTACACAAACAATATATTATGAAGATTTATATACATATATCATTTTCCATTTATGTTTAAATGACCAATTATTTATATTTTTTTATTATGTTTATTCAATCTTTTAAAAACTTTTCTTGAAACAATGTAGTTCAAAATAAATACATACCAAATGTATATAAAGAAAATCATGGATTAATATTTTAACAGCATGCTATGCTAAACATGCTTTCAACTAACTGATAGCCATATTCATAACAATAGTTGTCCAAGAAACCTGTGACTTTTAAAAAGGATAAACAAAAGTGGGGATTTGCATAAAATATGAATGTAGGATATAAATGAGTTAATTTAAATAAGCTATTTTTTGAAAGAGGGTCACATGATACTTTTTTGTTGATTACATGTATATTATTGGCAATATGCCAGGCCCAGGCAGGTATAGATTTAAAGCTGTAACCCTATTTAGATTCATTTTCAAGTAAAATGGATTTAACTTCAGTACTAGTCTTAGCTTGGTTGTATAGATATCTGTGATGTACAATTCTCATAGACAGAGTGGCATTTCATTTCTCATAATAAGCTGTGTGCAGTTTGAGTTTTGTTGCATATAACTTTGTATACAACTTGGGAATTTTGCTCTAGGGGCAGCTTGTCTTTCATATTGATTATAAGGCAATTCAAAATGGGAGAGGTGTGAAGGCCAATTCTGTTGGTTTGAGCTCAGATTTTGTTTATACAATGGGTAGTTCTGGGTGTGTATGGAATTGATATCCAATATTTTTCATTAGTTTGAATAGGTTTATTCCTAATTTTAGCATAAAATCCTTTAACGATTTTAATGAGGGGTGAATCTCTGTATTCAATATTATATAAATCATTTAGATATGTTTCAAAATGAATTTTTTTGATTGAATTCAAATTTATAAAAATTTTAGTTTCTGTTTAAGGGTTAATAATTGAGGGCATATAACCACTTGCATTTGATGGGTTTGAGTGACATTTTATAATTTAATGGAGTACATTGCTGCTGAATATATAGACCTAAAAACCTTATGCCTTATATTCATTTTCTGGTGTCTATGTTAATGAAGATGTATATACAAGATCCTGCTGTTTTTAATTTGTACCTTTGGGTCTCAAATCAGGATGTCATCACCATATATGTATAACAGGGATGAGATTTTTTTTGATACTTAGGTATAAACTCTTCTTCAAATTAAATTATAAAATGTTAGTCAAACTCATTCAAGTGTGAGGGGGTTATACACCCTCAATCATTAGCAACAAAAGATTATAAATTGTCTGGCCTCAAAGCATTTTTATACAGAAACTATAATCTTTACAAATTTGAATCTGATCAAAAAACTAATATTGAAACATATTTCAGTGAACTCTGCTTCAATGATTTATATAACATTGAATACAAAGTTTCAGTTTTTATTCAAATCATTAAAAGATAACATAGGAAGAGACCTAGCCAAGCTAATAAAAACCTTGGATATCACTTCCATAAATACCCAGACCTGCCTAAAGAAAATCTGAGTTGAAACATACAGAATTGATTTTCACACTTACTCCTGCCATGAATCACTTATTAACAATATGAAATACAAGGTGCTCCCAGAGTAAAATTTCCCATGTTATGCAATAACTCAAACAACCATGCAGTTTATTATGGAAAATCATGTGCCAATCTGTCTATGAGAATTGCATTGCACAGATACCAATACAATCAAACTAGGACTAATATCAAGGTAAAATCTATCTTCCTTGCACATGAGTCTAAATATGATCACAGTCTTGAACCTACATCTGCCAGTATTGTCTGACCTGAAAGAAAAGATGCTAAATGTAAAGTTAAAGAGGCCTGACATATTGCCAATAGTATACATGCAATTAACAAAAAATATTTTTGTGTACTACTTTCAAAAAATGCAGCTTATTTAAATTAACTTATTTATATTCTACATTCAAATTTTATGCAAATTCCCACTCTTGTTTATTCTTTTATAAATGTTATAGGCTTCTTGAACAGTTATTGCTATGAATATGACTTATCAGTTAATCAAAAGCATGTTTAGCATAGCATGCTGTTAAAGTATTAAATCAATATTTTCATTTATATACATTTTGTATGTATTTATTTTGAATTACATTGTTCCAAGAAATTTTTTTAAAAGATTGAATTTATATTATAACAAAATGAATATCTATCAAAAGCATAAGGTGGTAATTAAAATTTGTATGTTTACTTATGTTTTAAAAGAAAGAATTAAGTTCATTGAAACCCATTTGGTTTAAAAACTTTTCTCAAATTGCTGCCAAATATATTTATCCAAGGCTATTCATAACTGACATAAAATCACTATACAATTAAAATCAATTTTACTAAAAAACATCATTAAATGTTGTAAGATGGTATTGAAAAAAAGGAGTGATGTAAGCAGAAAATTTGTTTATGACAAGAAATACCTATGGATATTAATGACAAATGTAGAATTTTGACAAATGTAGAATTTTGGCTCTTAACTTACAAGCCAAATATGCTAAAAAATGAGCTTTCTAGAAATAAGACAAAGAGTAAAATTAACTCCTGCAATTACAAATAGTTTTGTCAATTTAACAACACAATCTTCCAGATAATATAAAAAAAATTATATATTGTGGATCATGATCTATCTGCAAAATATGGAAAGATCCAATGAATGATCTCACTACAAACATAGAAACAATATACAATGATAATCAGCAGAGAGAAAAGATTATTGGCCAAATAGTGCAGATAGCAGTTCATAAACAAATCAAGGCAGAAAACAAGGATTGGTTTAAAGACATCGAGTCCATTAAACAATAATTTCATAGAAAAAACATTATTTACATTAAAGAAGAAAAAGAGAATTGGTTTATCTTACTTTCCAATACAGATTTTCACACAAAAATTAACACACAAATTAATAATTTAAAATTCAAATCAATGAATTTGTATAATATAAAAAGAAATAAAGTCAAATTGACTAAATATGAATACATTAATATTTATTCTTTGACTCCAATCCTGCCCAGAATATTTGATTACATAATTACATGGAAATTGAACACACTCTACACTTAATGAATAATTTTGGGGAAGCCTATTATTATAAATCTTTGAAAATTATTAACTAATGGCTTACTCTTCATTTTGACAGTTTTACCATCAAACCATTATTTAAATGCATTAACAAAAGCAAAAACATAAGACTTGCTAACTAATATCATCTAATGCCACAGAATATAATAGAGCTGTGGGTTTCTGTTCCACAAAACTATCTATACAAATAATTAAAAATGGTCTAGTTAAAACTGAGTACAACATTCAAAAAACTGAATTTATTAAAATACCTCAATTGGATTCATGAAGATATTATTGCATTATCTAATGAGGTACATTATAAAAGTGGAAGAGGGGTGGCTTATGGGTTTTCCTATGAGTGTCATTATATCTAGTATTATAATTAATAAATTTGAAGAAGAGCTTATATCTAAATACTCAAATGAAATCCCATCCCACTTATACATATGATACATTTATGGATATCCTGATTTGCGCCCCAGAGATGCGAAGCAAAGAAATACAATAGCATCTTTTACATATATCCTTCATTAAAATGGACAATAAAAAATGATAATATAAAAGGTATAAAGTTTTTAGATCTATGTATTTAATGTGAATGTACTCAACTAAATTATAAAATGTTAGTCAAACCCATTCAAGTATAAGGGATTATATGCCCTCAATTATTAGCATTTAAAACTTATAAATTTTCTGACCCCAAAGCATTTTTATAATAATTGTAAATTGGAATCTGATTAAAAAACTAATATTGAAACATATCTCAATGATTTATATAACATTGGATGGAAAGATTCAGCTCTCATTCAAATCATTAAAAGATTTTGCACTAAAATTGGGAACAGATCTATTCAAGCTAATGATAAATCTTGGCTATCACTTTCACATGTACTTGGGGCTACCTACTGTATAAAGAAAATCTCCAGTGAAACATACAGAATTAGCTTTCACACTCCTCCCACCCTGAATTGCCTTATTAACATTACAAAAGACAAGCTGCCCCCAGAGTAAAAAAGTTGTATACAAAGGTATATGCACAATACAAACTGCCATACAGTTTATTGTGGGGAATTGATGTCAATCTGTCTGCAAGAATTGCTTAGTATGGATATCAATATAACCACGCTAAGACTGATACCAAGATTAAATTCATTTTCCTTGAACATAAGTCTAAATATGGTCATAGCCTTGAACCCACATCTGTCAGTATTGTCTGCTCTGGAAAAAAAAAGTTAAATGTAAAGTTAATGAGATCTGGCCTCAATAATATACATGCAGTCAACAAAAAAGAATTATGTTTCCCCTTTCAAAAAAGTATTTCACTTAAATTATTTACATCATAGATTCAAATTTTATGCAAATCCCCACTCTTGTTTATTCTTTTATAAAAATCATAAGCTTTTTGGACAATTATTGCTATAAATGTGACTATCTAGTCAAAAACATGCTTAACATACTATGCTGTTAAAGTATCAAACTAAGCTTTTCTTTATATACATTTGTATGTATTTATTTTTAATTTGTTATGTTTAATGCTTATACATGTTTGTGTATTATAATTAATTTTATTTATGCATGTATATATAAATGATATATCATCCAAGTTTAGCCATGTAAAAATTTTTGTACTAAAATATATTTCTGCTATATCACGCAGGTCATTAACTGGATAATGAATATTATAAAAATGATTGTAGAGGTTTGAAAATCTTTAGTTTAATATGTATAGTAAAAGATTTTTACTGGACTTTAAAAATAAATTAAGCAAAAATATTATTCAATTATTTTAAAATAATCTCCATACTTCCACTTTCTTTTTTATATAAGTAAAGATACAATAAAAGACAGATGGCCCCCAAGATGCATTTCATGTTGAACCAGCACTCATCAGTTAGTCCAGATCACCATCTCTCATATATATCTTTATTACATGAAGAGTATTTATCGATGGCAAATTGTCACATCTTTATTTACAACCGCTAAACTTGCTTCATTCTCAACCTCGACTTTGTACATTTTTGATAAACCTAACTATGTTTATCATCTCTAGCACAGATATAAACTTTAATTCAAGTTATAGATTATTATATCTGATTTTTTATACACACACATACATGGCTTTTCATCTTCCTTCTCGTATGCATATTATCTTATTGATTATTTTAATAATCTCTATACTTCCTCTTTCTTTTTTATATAAATAAAGATACAATAAAAGATAAATGACCCCCAAGATGCATTTCGTGCTGAATCAAAAATACTATTACTAGGTAGCTGATTTCAGTTTGCAGTTGCCAGTTTAAATTATGTGTTTGTCTAATTATATCATAATTGAAGTTTATCTAGGTACATAACTGGAAAGTCCCATTATATTTTTAATATTTATGTATATATTGAGGTGATATTTATATATGCTTCATGTCTGTAATTTAAAAAGTATATTATAAAAGTAAAGATTTTCAACAATTTTAATAAATAAAAATTATATATACAATTTATATGCATAGATAATTGTATACAATATAATTAATTAGAAGTTTGTTTTAAAAGTAATTTAAATCAATATATTTCTTTCATTAACATTTATAAAGGTATTTTATAGTTATAAAGAGGAAATGGCATTATCTTAGAAAAATAATTAAAATTCTTATAAACAGATCAATTAATTAAGGAGATAAGTATTTGATGTAATTAAGTCTAGTAATCCCTTTTAAAAGTAAAAATTTTGTAAATGTCATAATTGGACAAATAAGGCACAGACCAAAATGAAGTTTAAGAGTTATCTACAACCAATAGATCAATGGAATAAAATAACAAATGATGAATTCAATTTTGATGATAAGACAACTCCAGGAACTATAAAAAGTGATTATAATTTGTTGTTCTGATTTACTTTGAATTGTTGCCGATTGATTATTACTAATATATATTTTGATTGCTGAATTATTATTGATTACTGCTGATTAGTTCTTGATTGTGCTTTCAATATATTTATTGGGCTTGGTGTTGAAAATTACAATGGAAGAGTAGAGAAGCTGCAATCAGCTTCATTCTTGCCAGCCGGCAGAGTCCAGGCTGATGATCCATAGAGAAGTATGGAAAAGAGCTGTCATATAATGTAAAAACAGCATTGTGTCCATTATATGTCTAAATTTGAGTCTACTGCTATTAGGAGAAACCAGCCATCAGATGAGCAAACTACCATTCAATATTGCTTAATTAAAACTTATTGCCATTATACATATTGTTGAACCAAATCTGCTAAAAGTGAACCAGTACCTGAAATCGAAGATTGAGCTCTTAGTGATGAAAGGGAATGGGTATGAACTTTAAAAAATATTTTGGTTATAAATCTCTATTACTAACATTAAATATTTATCTCCATTATTTTTATAAATTACTGTTATTATTGATTTTGTAAATCTGTTTATAAACTAGTATGACAAGAGATTGCTATTTTGCTTTATTTAATCATGCCACAATTCAGGCAGCATAAATTTAAAAAAAGAATATTTTCATATAAAAAGTAATTAGCTTATTATTGCAATCTCTGGTCATGCTTATAAAGACTTGGTATTTTAAATGCCAGCCTTTTCCAGTACCTGAAAATACAAAGCAGACTGCATAGACAGAATAAATTAAGATGGTTTTTTTTATTTTTTAATAATTTACCATCCAGATTTGGAAAAGAATAATTTGGATGTATTGACATAAGTAAACTCCTATAACTTTATTTTGGACTGTTTTGTTTATATATGAGATTCATTTGTATGTAATTTATTTATTCATAAATGACTGTTATACCATTATGATTACTGTTCACTCAGTTATTATCTTACTTAGAGCAGTGGTATGTGATAGATGAACATTTGCATCACATAGCAGCTTTGTTTTTTTGTACATATCTTGGATGAAAATTCATATCGTATAGTTTATTTCTAGCTCACATGAATTTATTTATTCATAAATAATGTAATGCAGATGTTGCCTCTTATATTTGCACATATAACATTTAGTTAATTACTTGTATTATAGCCTGAAATTATTTAAAGTAATCCAGTTTTTTAAGTAGTTAAGGAATTCAGAGTATCCTCAAACTGTAGGTGTATTAAATTTTAAAACTAATAATCAATAGTTGTGACTGTGAATCTATGCAGCAAGTTTATCTCTGTTCAGAAACTATTAGGAATGTATTATATTATATCACTCCATATATTATCTGTGCATAAACTTAATTATTGAAACCATAAAGAACTAATCATATTAACTTGTCTATAAGTTTGACAGGGCAGTCAATTTATGCTGTTGTGAATATATTGTAAAATTGTATATATAAATAAATTGTAGTATTTCACTATTTTTAACATATGTCATTATTTTGCAATCAATAATTTAATTAGAGTATGGTAGAGACTCATATGTCTATTTGATCTTTGCAGGCTATAAAAAGATGTTTATTCTATAACATTTGAATGTGAAGTCCCATGCAAATTGCCCTTGGGTGATTTGTAGGGGATATTTTTTTCATAAATCTAAAGACCAGATTCTTTTAAAATATCAAGGAATCTAATGATATTTCATATTTTTGATGTTCAAGCAAGTACATGGCCAGACAAATAGATTTATTAGTATAAGAATTAAGAAATATAAAAAAACACTTGAAGTTAATCATATTTAGTATAATATCATGTTATTTTAAATACTATAAACATCCCTAATCTTAATAAAATTAAAATATTAGCAAGTTGAAAAAAATATGATATGCAGACAGGTGAATCTATTAAAATTTTGAAAAGGTTGAACAATTTAAACAGATGTGAGGTAGCGTAGACGTTCCACCCTCAACACACTAGCAATACTTTTACTAAGACAGTTTACCAAAAAACAAAAAGAAAAAATAACACTACACAAAACTTATGATTCTTTGACTGTGATGGTCAATTTCCTGATAAAATGAAAAGACTTTAATTCATCCCCTCACATTATTTTAGTATACCAAATTCTTGAAAACATGAATGAGACTTCATTGAGTCTCACAAGTCTTACAAAAGATAAATGCTTACTTCTGTGAAGAAATTTTTTGTAGTTGTAGATGTAAATCTTTTCAAGGACTTTAATTAAAAAGATTTTGTCTAATACTAAACTAGTAATTAAATTAAATTAACACACTATTAACAATACTAGCACAAACTATTAAAATTTAATATATGACCATAGTTTCACTTATGCTTACAGGAAATGATAAGATCTTTGTATACAGATGAAATTATGATTCTGCTTTAGGTTTTAATAACTTGTTTTATTTAATTATTAAGCTAGTAATTAAACAGAATTAAACTTTGTATTAGGATAGTTATTTAGTTTATAAATATTGTTCTGTAGTATGTATGCATATTGTCTTTTTATTTACAATGTGAAAATAGTTTTTGCTATTATTATTAATGTTATGTTTTTTAAAATCATTTTTTATTTGCGTGATTATGAAAAAGAGAAATATATGTACAAATAATAATAAATATAATGATAATAATATATTATAAAATGTATCATAATCCATGGAAGTACTTTCAGTTATTCACTTAACCAATCTTCAAATGTCATTAATTGAAAGTATTTCTGAGAAGTAATAGTGTCTATCTTCGATGAAATCTTACCGGCAAAAAACATGTTAAGCATAATACGTCACAACTTATAAAATACTAAACTACCAAACAGTAAAATAAAAATATAATCTATTACACAATTTTTTAAAAAAAAAAAAAATCCACATGTATATTATTCAAGAGAAATGAACTCCTTGGTGACACGAAGTTTATAAAACATAAGAGCAAATATTTCTCTTTGTGCCTTCTCCTTGTTGTCGTCTAATAAAATCATGAATATAATCCTCAAAATTGAAAATCATGAATAAATGCAGAAAACTTTTTCAGCATGATAATGAAGAAAAGACATTTTAATTATTTCGTACTGTTGAAGTCCGGAATTTCTAATAATTACTTAAATTTGTTTGAATGCACATATAATTTTATAAGGATTGAAAAATTCTTTCAATCTTTTAGAAGTTATGTTTTAAACTTAAAGTCAACTTTAAAGCAAGCAGGAACAAAGAATAGAAAAATTGTTACGAGCTATTTTATCATTTTATATGTAGGATTTATCTTTATAAAGTTTTAAATTTCATTAATAGAATAACTAATTTTCTAATTGGCATTGTGAGTGTTAATAACTATAAATTCTATACTCTACAAACTAGTGATAAAAATTGGTGCTTCAGAACATGTTAAATAAAATTCTAATTTAGGTAAATAAATCATTTTTATATAGCGCGATGTTTGTAAACTGTAATATTTAAAACAGCATTACGCTGTTGCACATGCGCTTTGAAGATTTTAATTATAAATGAATGAATACTAACACTCAACCACATGACAAAGTCTTTGGAAAAGATAGAATGGCCATCTATCTTTTCGAACCCAAACGCTTTTGTATGGGCCAATCTTAAGTGTTTGAAAGTGAAAGCGTGAATACGCCCGTAAACCCAAGCATATCAAGTGGAAAATCGTCCATTCAGCATCTCACTTCCAAGATGCTTTTTAAACTTAAGTCTTACATATTTTTGAATACATCATTAAACACCAATGCAAAAATAGCTTTCAATTTTCAAATTTGAATGTCATGGAAATACATATACTTCCTTCCAATCCCTTATTTCATATTTTTTATTCAATTGTCTAAGAATAAAGAGCACGAGACAATACAAAAACGATAAGACTGATTTAGACATAATACAAATATAAAATGATAATATTAATCATGTAACAATATCAAAGAAGCTAATAAAAAAATATATATCTTTAGGTACTATCATTAGTTCCATTAGAAAATGGGTATGGCCACTCCAATTACAAAATTCAATAGATAAAAAGGTAAATAATAATATACTAGAGATGACTTTGATTATGACCTTACAAACCAATTTGTAAGACACAAATAGTTCCACATATAGATCAAGTGATGTTGTCTTAACATTTGCAGAAAAAATTTCTTTCTAAAATAATTCAACATATTATCTAATTGTAGATCTTCAAGGTATTCTTCTCTCCACCATATCTTGCAAATGAAAAACAATTCTCTTGCTATATCTAAATATTATTCTTGCTATCATCTTTATTGGTTTTTACAATTTTATTTATTATTAAAAGTAAAACGCTAACTAGTTTCTTGACAATAAAAATGGCATAAATTATAAGAGCAGATAGATAAAAATCCAGAAACAAATTGAATTCAATTTCAAATAAAATGTAGAATGCAAACGTTTGTGCATAATGTAATTAAACTTACTGTTGTAAAAGCACATTTTCATTGGATTGAGTAAGTGAATACGTTCAGATTTTCTTAAAAGGTATTTTTATGAAATACTTGCGCATAGTTTAGAAAAGACAAATCCTCTTCACATTATAAAGATTATCTTGAAGTCTTTTAAAAAAATGCAGTATTGATTTCTGGGATAATTAAGCAAAGATGTTATATTTAGAAATAAAAATTTGTGGTAGAAGCTAAAGTAAGCATGCACGATCTCAAATAGACTAAAAATCAAAATGTTTTATATGTAAATGAATTGTGGTTTTACAGATTGGGTTGTAGTCATATTGTTTTTTATTTATTATTCTTATAATTTTTTCTGATATTAGAATGTTGAAAGTGGCTTTTAACAATATAATGGCTATATTGGAGCAACATTTCCCCAATAAAAACCATTAATGCAGCATTTATAAAAAATGCATTTGAGATTATCTTTACCAAGAAAATATTTGTTCCTCCTATGAAATCCATGAGTATACTATAATTATAAAAAAGTGTTTAAAAAGTCTCTCTTCATTCATTCTCTAGACATTTGCGATCCAACTTATTATTTAGGCATTAAAAGTTGCCTTAATTAAAATTTTTTGAATAAAATAAGCAGAGTAAATCATGAAGAAAAACATGAAAGTCAGAGTTATTTTTTTTTTTTACGAGTTAAAACTCTCAGTATTAAATCTTTGTTTAATTAGTTCATTTGCTTATTCAATATTTTTAGCTTTCTATACATTGTTTAATTGTGTAATAAGAAATGTGGACTTAATCAGTGAAGTATTGAATAACTTCCCCCTCGCAGATCTAACCGCTTCAGCTTCACCTATTTAAATAGAAAGTAGATTGAAGTAAAGAAGGGTTCCCCTCTTTTCTTCCATAGCGTAAGCTTGTGGATAAACACCTGTAGAGGTTCCTACTATCGCATTTTACATGCATGTTCTCGAGGTTATAGCCTCAGTAAATATTACATACATTGTTTACTTAACTTATTGAGACTGTTTGAGCTTACACAATGGAAAATAATTTTTAAAAAAAATTATTTGCATTTTTTATATAGAATTCTTTAATTATGGTAATTTTATTTTTGCGTGCCTGCATTATTACATTTACATCTTCATAACTTTAATATTGTTTTTAATATTACAAGTTATTTATATTGTATGCATTAATTTATACTCAAGAACTCTCAACTTGTGACTGTAATGTATCATGTACCATACTCATAGCTTGGATTTAAATCTGGGCTGGGCAAACAAATATTTTTTTCAAGTCTAATCAAGTGGAACAAATGCTTATTGGCATTAATAAGAAAACAACAGAATACATAACAGACGTATTATATGTTTTTGACATAAGCAACAGTTATCTAAAAGTGCAGGATAAAAAGGTGAATTCAAATCCAAAATACCTCTTCTCTAGAAAAAAAACTATGGGTCTTATATGAGTGTGCATAAAAGAAAATTAACTCTTCATCCATAGTCAAATAAGAGGTCTGTAGATAGTCCAGAAAGGACACATGTAATAAAATATACATGCTGTATGACTAATATCAACTATATTAATTATAAAGGAAAGATTCCATTTCAAATTCTTGACATCAACAATTAGCAAACTTGATTAGTAATAATCTTTTCCTTCATTTATGGGGAGCTACTGAGAGCTCTTTACACTAAAGTAGAATATTTTCGAGTTTTTCATTCTTTGTAACATCACATGTTTAAGGATTTAGATCCTAGTTTTTGTTTAAAATTTAAATATTAGGTAGAACTAGTAAAATATTCATGTATTTATAAATACATATCATATTTTCAGGCACAAACATGCTGAAATAACACTCACAAAATAATCTCTTATATGGTTATTTATATGTTTCTAAGTGTAGTTATTTAGATTTTACTCTAGTACCATTTACTATTGAGTAATCATGGACATTAAATGCTATATCATGAAAACCCTTCCATCTTCAAACTGACTGATTTTTGGCTCTTGTTTTCATCAATAAAGACTAGATGAAAAAATATATTAACTCCAACTTTGAATTCTAGTCTTCACTCACTAAGACAAAACAAAAAATAGTCAGTTTAGGGATGGGAATTTTATGCCATTTTACCATCTTGTTACTGATTACTCAAACTTACAATAGATGATTCTAGAGTAAGGTAGAGATAATTACACTTAAAATTGAATATTCCTAGACACTCAAATATTTTTTAATAATATTTTCAAGTGTCTATTATTTGGTTAACTTCCTAATTTTACCACTTTGAAATTAAAGAATTAATAAAAAATAATATGTATTTCCTGCTTATTATATATAATTGTGACTAAAGAGATAAACAAGGCTTTCAGCTTAATTTGCTATTTCTAATATAGCAACAACATATTAACTGGATTTAAATGATAATGGGTGAAATCTAATAAAATGTCATAATAATAATGAGGTACACATACTATGAACCCAAAACTGCATTGACATATTTGACAGAAAATTTGTGGTAATAGCATTTTACTTTTAATTATAAGATGAATTATGATCATCACTTAGTTTTAATTGCTAGATGTTTTCAAACACATTTGACTATTAGTAATATCATATAGATTAATATATAATGCTATATTTTAAATACTATTACTTTTCAGATGTTGTTAGCCTGAATAACAAGAAGCTAGAATAGAAATTAAATCAATGACCTGCATTGTATCTGAATTTACAGCAATGATATAACCAACTTAGCTATTCTATCAAAAGTGATAGTTAATAGCAATTTTATTCATTTATCTATAAAGGTTTTCTGATTTCTATAGTTTTTCTTATGAGCATGATCAATCTAGTGTGATAATCCATAACATTTGGAAATTATTCATTAACTTTGTCCTAAAGAAAAAAATGAATAAATTACAAGGATTCTCATAGATAAGTGAATAAAATTTCTACTGACTATTATCTTTGACGAAATGGTTAGAGCATCATCTTGAAATTAATATTCATGAAAGTAACCTCGTATTTTCAATGGTGAGGACAGAAACCCCTAAAGAAAAAAGAATAAAATAATAGAAATAATCCAAAAATAATGAGTACTGTAATGGTCAGAGAATGTCTATACACTGATGACGTGATTATTTTTAAACATATGAATATTTCTGAAAGTATGATTTTATATGATAGAAGAAGTATAATATTAAAATAAATAAAATACTTCTTTCTTCAGGGTTGAATTTATAATCATCATCAATGTCTGGACAACACCTAATGAATACCATCAGAAAATGGTACAGCATTATACCCTAAATTTATCACTAAGAGGATTTATCAAGATTTTCGCTATAATATTTTCAATCATTATGCTAGCCCTTTGTAAAATTAATGATTACATCACTTCCGATTTATTATACTTGGCCAAATCAAGGATTATATGACTTACTCTGGAAAAAAGAAAACATCATATTCAGACCTGTAATTTTTTTATATAAAATAAATCTCATAATATTTAATGAATAATGATAAAATAATTTATTTACGGATTAGTAAACAAATAATTCCATTATATATACAATTAATTTTCAAAATTTACAAACTTATATTTCCAATCTCAAGTAAAACACACAATAAAATATTATACTTTATAAAAAAAATATTAATTCATCTTTTCATATATTAATCTTACAAGCTTCTATTTTAAATTATATTCTTTAACTAAAGACTCTTTATTAGCATTAATAAATCCATATTGAACTATTTTCTCAAATTTAACAATAAACAATATATTTGTCTTTTATTGTATCTTTATTTATACGAAGAATCAAAAAGAAAGAGGAAATGTGGAGATTATTAAAGTAATCGATAAGATAATAGGCATACGAGAAGGAAGGTGAAAAGGTTTGTATGTGTGTGTGTAAAAAATCAGATATAATAATCTTTAACTTGGATTAAAGTTTATATCTGTGCTAGAGAAAAACTTTAGTTTAATAAATAATTAATGATAAACGTAGCTAGATTTATCAAAAATGTACGAAGTCGAGGTTGTGAGTGAAGTAAGCTTGGCGGTTGTAAATAAAGATGTGACAATTCGCCATAGATAAATACTCTCCATGTAATAAAGATATATATGAGAGCTGGTGACCTGAGCCAATTGATGAATGCTGGTTTAGCATAAAATGCATCTTGGGGGGGGGGGGTTATTTGTTTTTTATTGTATCTTTATTTATATAAAAAAGAAAAAGGAAGTATGGAGATTATTAAGTAATCGATAAGATAAGGAAAGTGAAAAGCTATGTGTGTGTGTAAAAAAATCAGATATAATAATCTTTAGTCAAAATAAGAGTCAGATCCAATTCATACATCACATGACCCTATCTCTTAAGCTTGTAAGTTATAAACAGTGAGGTTTGCCAATTCCTCTATAAGCTTTATGATAAATGCTTAGCCAGAGTCAGCACTTAAAATATCTCTGTCAGGAACCCCTCCCCAAACCCCTGACTATGGTTTCGTGCTTTGGCACTCCTCAGAGAGGTGTCAGGGTAGGTTCAGACACTAGATCTAAAAATACCAACCCAAAGCCAAACACTTATCTAAAAGTTATCTATTGAGTGGAAAATTTGAAATTTTCAAACATCTACATGTCTTCAAACCCAGCTATCCAACTCAAATAGCTATATGGGGCTGATAGATCTTCAGCCATACCATATATTAGTAGTCATAGCAATATAAAATTGCATAAGACTTTTGGCAGGGACTATAAATAGTCAAAATAAGAGTCAGATCCAATTCATAGATCACATGACCCTATCTCTTAAGCTTGTAAGTTATAAACAGTGAGGTTTGCCAATTCCTCTACAAGCTTTATGATAAATGCTTAGCCAGAGCCAGTACTTAAAATATCTCTGTCAGGAACCCCTCCCCAAACCCCTGACCATGGTTTTGTGCTCTGGCACTCCTCAGAGAGGTGTCAGGGTAGGTTCAGACACTAGATCTAAAAATATCAACCCAAAGCCAAACACTTATCTAAAAGTTATCTATTGAGTGGAATTTCAGATTTTCCACTCAATAGATAACTTTTAGATAAGTGTTTGGCTTGGATTGGTATTTTTAGGTCTAGTGTCTGAACCTACCCTGACACCTCTCTGAGGAGTGCCAGAGCACAAAACCATGGTCAGGGGTTTGGGGAGGGATTCCTGACAGAGATATTTTAAGTGCTGGCTCTGGCTAAGCATTTATCATAAAGCTTGTAGAGGAATTGGCAAACCCCACTGTTTATAATAATCTTTAACTTGGATTAAAGTTTACATATGAGCTAGAGAAAAACTCTAGTTTAAGAAATGATTAATAATAAACGTAGTTAGGTTCATCAAAAATGTACGAAGTCAAGGTTGTGAGTGAAGTAAGTTTGGCATGTGATAATTCTCATAGATAAATACTCTTCATATAATAAAGATATATATGAGAGCTAATGACCTGAGCCAACTGATGAGTGCTGGTTCAGCATGAAATGCATCTTGGGGGTCATTTGTCTTTTATTGTATCTTTATTTATATGAGGAATAAAAAAGAAAGAGGAAGTATGGAGATTATTAAAGTAAACAGTATATTTGTGAGTGATTTTTAATTTTATATTGTATTTTCATTTATGCTTCACAAGCATAAGTGGAAAGACATTACACAACAAACTACAGCATTCAAGTGTCCTTGAAAAATGTTGAAGGTTATTATATATATGATCGAACTTTATACATGTTTCTTATATGCCACAGCATTAAATATACTGAGTTGATCATATGATGAAACATTGATTGCCTTTAACAAATACTCTATGCATTTAATGCACTTATGGATACAATTTCATATGCTAATGACTCTTAGCAATATCCATTTACTTAGTTACATTTATATTCATTATTATTGAATATATAAAGATATTAGAGTACAGCTTTAGTGTAAATCCTGGTAAACATATTATCTAACTATATAACATAAAGTTAATCAATCTTTGGATCCTACCTTTATAAAACAGTATTTGTAAAACTAATAATGCTTCATAAAGCAGTTCAGCTTTTGAATCCTATCTTCTAAAAATTCTTTGAAAAGTGAAAATATACTTAATTAGTTCTATTTTTAAATATTATAAAATTCTTACAGTGAAAATATACTTAATTATAAACAATAGCTCATAAATAATTATATTTACATAATAAAATTCATATATATATATAACATATATCATTAATGTTGACTAAAGTCAGTACTAGATCATATTTATAATAATAATAAATAATTAATATGCTAGTTTTTGGGTATTTCTCATATACTTCCACATATATTTACATGCACAATATATATATATGTTCTCCTATGTGACTCTTGTGTTCTCTTGCTAAGGACAAATGAGAAAAAATTATTTATCAATAAAATTATGATTTAAAAGAGGAATTGGGTTAGACATATATTTAAAAAAAAAAAGGATTTATGAAAATATTAAAGTAGATTGCAAAATAAAAGTGAAAGAAAAATAGAATCAAAATGAAATTGTTCTTATGGGAATAAAGTTTTAAATATTCAAAGAATAGAACCCAAAACAGATTTTTTTTTTTTTTTTTTGAGAAAGTGATTGTTTTGATGTGCAAGACTTTCATTTTGGGGAATAACAGATAATAATGTTTATACCAATATTTTGAGATAACTTTTATATTTTTACTGTTAAATTTGTATTTTTTTTTTTCTTGGTTAATAGTGATTTACCATTCATTCATTATAAAAGTCATAAAAATTGACTTGATAGTTGTAAATTAGTTATAATAATTTAGAATTGTCAAACCAATTTTCAGCTTAAAAATATATCTATTCAATATTTATAAAATGATAAAAGAAACAAAAGTATTATCAAATGACATAATTTGCTAAAAATGCTGGGTGTAAATTATCAATAAGCAACTAAAGTGGCCACTCTTATAAAAAAGAACAAACTGCTGTTAAAAATCTGGCAGTAAAGAGCATCTATTGCAAAAAAATACAGTACTCTGAATAAGTATTAATAATTATTTATTTAACAAGAAACTTGTTTTAGCACAATTAAATATATATTAAAGAAAAAGTTGCATTTTATGAAATAGTTGTAGAATTCAATATGAGAAAAAAATAGAACTGGATTTTCTCCTCATAGACAAACAGTATTATGAATATTTTTGACAACTTTTTTTATAAGATTCTAATATATATGATTTCAGAAAGTGCAAGCAGAAACAAAGCATCTGAAATAAAATAAAAAAGCGATTAATAATCGTTTATTTAGTAGTGATTTGCTCTGACCCAATGAATATAAGAATGTGATGTAGTTAGTGTGTGTTAGAAGTAAATTATATATATATATAAGGATAAAATCATAATCAGTGTTTTATTTTAATATGACTTTGAAACAAACTAATGATGGAATTTAATCAAGATCAAAGGCACAGGGGGCAGTTCCTCCTATAAAAACGCTTTTGTTTGAAATGTATTTTATTAAAAGTTGAATCTAATTCTTTTTATGCAAAAGACCTAACCTACCATTTATATATAAAAGACCAAATGGCAGAACCTCTCCAACAGTTTTGCTCTTCTCATGTATGAGCAATGGAGAAGGTATTACTATCTTGCCAATGGCTGTAAGATAAGGATCTGAGTAATTTTTTAATCCTGTTTGTCCTCTAATTAGTAGATATTCATTTTATTAATAAATAATACAAAAACTTTGTTAGAAAATGAAAATTATTCTTCATATATAAAGTGTGATAAACAGAGTAGCAAACTATTTGCCAAACGCTTTCGGTACCGTGTACCAGAATCATGGCGACATATTGGAACTCGATATGTCGCCATGATTGTGGAAGACGGTACCGAAAGCGCTTGGCAAATAGTTTTTTGTGATTAATGTTTCTTGAATTTTAGTTACTCTGTTTATCACACTTTATACATGAAGAATAATTTTAATTTTATTAATCAATATTACGTAGTTAACTGGGTTAATTACGAGCCAACTTTTTGAAAAAACAAATCTTACAACCTAAAAATGTTTTTAAGTTCTATCCAGTCCAGATTCAAACCCAGATCTAAGTATGGCTGCCAGAATCTTCTATACTAAAAGATATAAGTATATAATTGAATTATTACAAAAATTAAAATTATTTTTAAATATAATTTTCATTTTTTCAATTACTCTCTATTTATTATTAATATTTTACTGATCTCAATGGCGGGGGGGGGGGGGAGATAGACTGGTGCACTCAAGAAGCCAATGGATTGCTGCTAATTTTTATCACTTCCGGTGCTCGAATTTTCCGAGTAACCAACGATTTGATTACATTTTATTAATCCAAAAGAATTTCTGTTAATTTATTATTTAGCAAAAAAGAAAAATGTTAATAAAATCACTATTTGTTTTTTGTTCTTTTTTTTTTTTTTTTAAAGAGATCAATGGTATTTAAAAAACTTCGAACGTCTGCACCTGCTAAATATTTTTTTTTTTGTCTCAAAATTTTGATTTCAATCATGAAAGTGTTAAAAGTCCATCAATCAAAAGATCCTGATTCTGAAAGTTCACTGGATGACCACGTATTAGAAGTGGAGGAAGTTATTGAAATTCCAGATACAAAAATACAATCGGCGATGAACGCGATGAGTCATAAGCTAAACCGAGTTAATAAATTGAGATTACGTGAATTTTTTTTTAGAAAATTAGATGCTACTGTAAATAAAATAATTGACAATCCTTCACAAACTATTCCTTGCACGTGCCCGACTTGCCAAAAATTGGAACAAATATCTTTACAGAAGAAAAGATACAATGGGTGGAGTTGGCCTCCATCGATCCAACAAGTACTTGGATGGATTACTATGATTATATTAAATATAAGCTTTTTTGGTTTATTTACATTTGCATTTCCGGAAACAGGAGGATTATACGTCAACATATTCGTTGGTTCTTTAATTGTATTTCATGAAATATGTTATATCATTTTAGTGACTTATAATCCGTCTCAAATAAAAGAATCACACCACGTTAAGCAACCTTTAGATATAATGGCTTTTACGAAATATTGTAAGTATTGTGTAAAATGTAATATATTAGTACCAAACTGCGTGATGCACTGTCTTGTCTGTTTAAAATGCATACCTGGTTATGATCATCATTGCCCATGGCTTAATACTTGCATCGGACATGCAAATTTTATATTGTTTATTGTGTTTTTAATAAGTGGATTTGTGATTGCTATAGCAATGTTCATTTCCAGTATTTTCTTAAGTGTAATGTTTTTTATATCTTCAGATTTGAAGCGATATAATAATAAATTGGTCTTATTTACTTTTCCTATTCCGGATTCTACCTGGATAAGTTTGACAATGATAACAGGAGTACTATCTTTATTTTTTATAATAATTTTTATTCTTTCCTTTTTTATTAGTTACCTTTTGCAAGAGATCTGAAATTGACTTCAAAACTGTCAAAATCGTAAATGTACATTTACAGGATCATATATATTTAATAGAGAGATGATAAATAATTTTTTGAATAAAAATTAGTTATATATACTGCTTATAATAATATTGTATACCTTAGTGATATGAATTTTTATAGTATTATGAAATTTTAAATTAGTTACTAAAAAGATCCAATTAATATGTATGAGATCAAAGATTTAGTGAGAGATGCTAGAAAAAAGAAAGAATTACCATTTTATTTAAAGCGATAGAAGAAATTGAAACAAAAAATACACCAAATAAATACTCACATTAATAATAATAATAATAAAAAAAAAACAGCAGAAAGGAAGGCTATAATGTTGCAATAAATAAATATCGATAATATGATAAAATCTTTAAATTTCTTCAATTATATACATTATCAACTTTATTTAACAAAATAATGTTCTTGAAATTGGTATAAAATAGATGCATACAATATTCAGTGTAAACATTTATATATAATGTGTTTTATTTTGCAGATTAAAAAAAAGTTGTAAGAGAAACATTAAAAGAAACAAACAAAAGATAAAAGTAAACCATAGGTTCAGATCACATACAATTACGACATTTTCCATCATAGATTCATCTCATATAAGTATGAAATCTTTCATCGTAGAAGCATTTTCATATTTTAAGCATATTTTTGTTTTTATAGTCGACACATCAATACTTACCTATGTCAAATCAATTTGGGATTTTAACTTTCTGGCTAATAGAAATTCTCCATTTATCAGAACTGGAAGCTGTAAGGAGATTATCTAAGAAAAAAAAGATTCATAGTGCTGTGTAGTAATCTTTAAAAAAATCCAGAATTCATTTGACCAAGCTACCAATTTATGAAATATTTCATGATAAAATAAACTTTAAATTAAGACAATACATTTAAATATAGTGTCTGAACCTATCCTAGTACTTCACTGAGGAGTGCCAAAGCATAAAACCATTGGTCTGAGACTAAGGAGTGGTTTTTAGGATATAGATTTTTAAATGCTTTGTTTGGCTGGCATTTATCAATAAAGCTTGTTAGAGCAAATTAGCAAAGCTCTTTATTTTTTATTTACAAGCTTAAAAATTGAATCATGTGATATATGACTTGGATTTTTTGTTGACCACATTAAAATGTTTGACTTACTTTCAGAGAATCATCATTTCTGTACCAAATTGAAAGCTGAAACATAATAGATAATTCAATTGGCAAGATAATTTTTTTTTCACTTGAGCAATAATTATTTTAAGAATTTTATTCCTCCTGAACAAGTTTTTTCTAATTGCTACAACAAATGCTGAAGGTAATACATATTTTTAAATAAAAATAATTTAGGATAAATCTTACATTTCTTCAATTTTATATAATATATACTTTGTTTTAAAATATTCTTGAAATTTTTAGAAAGTGTATATATATATATGATATACTTAAAATTTTCAGTATATCTTTATTCATATGTTTCAAGAATGTGGAAGTTTTAAATACATCTTAAAAAATAAATAAAAAAGAGGGTTGAAATTGTTCTATGAATTTATACATAATTTAAAAGAGGATATATTAAAAGTTAAATGAGATTTAAAGTTTATCTGGCCTAAGGATAATCTCTAATAAATAATTAGTGTTAATCATTAATGTATTTATATGAAATGATTGGTGGCAATGCAATGAGTGCAGAAAGTTTGACATTTGTAAATGAATATGTTGAGATAAAAGTATATAATAATTTTGTATATAATTTAATAATGTAATAAATTTATATATTTGCAACTCCGAAGAAGATTGCTATATAATCAAAAACTGATAGCAGAATAATAAAAATAATGCATGGAAATAAATGCATAAAACTTCTATTTATTTATTTACTAATTCTATTTAATATTATGTTTTAAATATATATATATATTGAGATTTACAATATTGGCATTTTTTGGTAAATGAAAAATATTTACTTTTAATTTACTTTGCATTCTGGGAATTATCTGTTGCAAAGCATAATGAAAGTCTTACATTTTTTTTTTGCATTCTAAATAAAAGACTCATATTAAAATTGGATTTATGTAATATAATGTCAGTCCAGAAATTAGAAAAATAAAGGGTGTCATATTAATACAGCATCAACTATAGGCTTTAGATTTTATTACACAGAACTTTGAATATATTGCAGCTGAAAAGACCTTAGCAATTTGCAAGACCTATATTTCATTGAGTCTGCTGCGTATAAATTACATATAAAATTGTTATTCATCATATTAGTAACTTCCAAAAACATTATACTGATATTTGTGGTGGTGATGTTGAATGTTTGGCTCTATTAGTTTACTGAAAGTCTTGGAAAATGCTATTTGTAGTCAAAATTCATCATCTGTTCAACAAAATAAAAAATATTATTTGCATCTAACCTTATCAGAAGTCATACAGTTTACTTTTGCCTTAAGGTTTATCAAATCTGCTGCATTTTTGAAAACACCATACAATTTGTCTTTCAATTTAAATATTGAATCTTTAATTATTTTTTTCACATCCCCTTCAAATTTAATTGTTTATTCTTTAGACATCAGTACATTTCTGAGTTCTTTCTCTAACTTTTTTTATTTCATATAAATATTTTTGCTACATCCAATCAAATTTACACATTTTTTTTTAACAATCAAATTTTAAACATATCTAGTGTCTGAACCTACCTGACACCTCTCTGAGGAGTGCCAAAGCATGAAACCATGGTCAGGGGTTGGGGGGGGGGGTTCCTGTCAGAGATATTTTAAGTGCTGGCTCTGGCTAAGCATTTATCATAAAGCTTGTAGAGGAATTGGCAATCCTCATTGTTTATAAATTACAAGTTTAAGAGATAGAGTCATGTGATCTATGACTCTTATTTTGACTATTTATATCTTTCATCTCTCTCTCAAAAAAAGAAGATTAATTGAGTATTGATATTTTAATTCATTGAACAATTCTTGTCTTTTATAAAATAAATAAATAAATAAAATAAACCTATTTGACTAATTTTTTTAGAACATTATATTGTTTCAGTGATTGCTCTTGGCATTATCCTAATTGTAAGCGCTTTCTAAAGACAGTATTTATTTATAATAAAATATATTGTTAAAAGCATAAATTTGAACATATTTGAATAATAAATGTATGATAAGTTTCTGACAAAAACAGGTTGAGCTACCAAAGTGGTATAATATTATAGTACATAAGTTAATACTTGATGTTTTTTGATAAATGTTTGCTATTGATGGCACCCTTTTTAACATACAGTATTTAGAATATCATTGTTTAGAACTATATAACAAGCTCTTATGTCATTAATATGTATCCAATTACTATTTTGATTGCTCTCTTCCATCAGAGATGAACTGATCCTACATAAACCACTGAAGTCTGTGAAGACAACTCAGAGATAAACAATATTTTTGCTATAATTTTAAAAGTTCTGCATCACAAGTTTAATTTATGCGAATCTTCATGTGCATATCTTGAGCAAAAGTTGGAACAAAAATAATTCATCAATAATTGTGGACATTTTAATGTTCATTTTACTATATATAAATTGTTTCATCTAAAAATGTTTGAGTATATGTTGATGATCAGGATGACCATGAGTGGGGTACAAATTGTATGGAACATAAAGGCACTTCATCAGTGGGAGTGCCATGTTGTAGTATTAATTCATAAAATTTATATGTAAATGAAAACGCTTAGATTTCTGAATCTCTCCATTGTTAGAAACACATTCTGATTTGTAAATATATATTTTTTATTTTAATATAAAAGAATTACTTTTTATTTTACTACAGTACATATTATATACTTTACCGCTAGTCTTGCGTTGTTAGCCGAGAGGTATCGCAGCCGCCATGCAAGCAAGTAGTTGGTTGCAGACGGTTGTGGGTTCGTGTCCCGGCCGATGCTATGACATATGGAAAGAAAAAAAAAGTACACATGTTGCCATGGTAATTAGTAAAATTTATATATAAATGAAAATGTTTAGATTTTTTAATCATTCCATTGATAAAAAATATGTTCGGATAGTAAATATTTTTTATTTAAATATGAAATGATTAATTTTTTATTAGTTTTGTGACGATTGATTGAATATATGACATATTATATACTCTAACATTGTGATAATTAATGAAATTCATACATAAATGAAAATGTTTAATACTTCCAAATCACTTTTTTTTAAATATCCTAATTTATATCAAAAATTACTACTAACAATTCTTTTAAAAATTAACATTTAAAAAATATTGCCTCATAATAATTACAATAATTCTGCGATATACTAGACAATAATCATATAGGAGATAATTGAATTTATCAATAATATTTTATAAATATCATCACTCCTATTTTGGCATCATACAGTTGGTATAGAGTCAGTCTCCGTTGTTTTAGATCACGAGACTGATTCCAGAACCACCTGGAGTACACTTTTTTTTAAACAATGATAGTATCTTTTATTTTTAAATATCGATATTACTTTTCTTTTTAATACTGATATTATTTTTTTTAATTCAAGTTACTAATCTGTTTTTCCTTGAATTTGGACCATCATGGATTTTGTCACTTAACTAAAAGCTCATAATTGATCCAAATATTGTGCATGATAGTTCAAATCCAAGGAAACAGAATTAGTTTAAAAACACAAAATTTTAAAAAAGGTATGCACTAGAATATTAAATTCTTAACAAATTTCATTATATGAAACATTGCTATTTAATGCCAATCTGTAAAAACAAACAATTATATAACATTATTTGAAAAATCTTCTAAACAGTCACCTTACTAGAAAAGTGTCACAAACATTCAGCATAACCTAACATTAAAACAAAATGCAAATGTGTGTGAATGGCTCTAAAAATTTATTGACTAACAATGTATGAAATTTTAAATGTTGGACTATAGAATACAGATATGTACAATATGATTAAATTATTAATAGTGAAATAACAAGCACATAAAAACTTAAATAATAATGTAAACAACTTTAGTAGAAAACATAAACAAGTTATGCATGAGAGATTCTGAACTAAACTTTTTAGTAACTAATAGTTTTCATACAAAAAGTAACTATTTTTAATAAAATAATTGACATGCTGGTTAAAGTTGACCTAATGCCTGTTATAGGAACCTAGGAATTATATTAGCCTTATTATAACTATTTTATACCAGAAAAGATATGCATGAAGGCAAGCCAATATGTAAAAATTTTAAAAAAAATGAACACATCTATTCACAATGGGGAACAGAGCTGCAAAATTGTCCAGACTTTGGAAGTCAAGCAGCAAAAGACCCATTGGATATCATATCCCAGAAAATCAGACCCTAAATGTAGATAATGAGTCTTATAAGATTACTATGGATCATCCTAATCTTATGTTTTTAAAAATCCTAACAGGACAATGTAGATTATAAAGGTAGGATACTAGCAATACAATTATATATATATTGTAACAGTCTGGTCGATGTTGTGATGAGAAGGTTGCATCTGACTATGGTTGGACCTGGGGTATTCACGTAGGATGCTGGAGATGACATGATGAAATACATGACTCATGATTACATCTATCTTTAACAGACTAGCCTGAGACTTATCTATCAAATTTACATGTGATTTAAGTCAGTTCATCGAACATCTCACCATTCTCTTTTGGATCCATTGTCTCAGTATTCGAACTCAGGAAAAATTCACATTCGATTCTCTTGGCAGGGATGTACCTATGCAGTCTATTAATCAATAACTGAATTAGCTCATTCTATTTACTAATAAGAAATAACCTTGATTTAACATTTATCTCATGCTCATCAAACAATAATGTGTGTGTATATGTTGTAATGGTAAGAATTGTCCCTTCATGTAACAAAATCTAGAACACAAGAAAAATACCCTAAAGCTGATCGAATCTGGATGCTGGGATCCAGAATTCGGCCAACATTCAATCCTTTCACCTCTGCTCATTGATCCAATACCCTATAGATGACATTTCTCAACTTACACAGACATTCAATTTAACTACCATTCGGCAGTCACCCAGGGTGGAACAAGAGACTCATAAATTAACTAACTTAACACTGATTTGGTCAGATGTACACACATATGACTAAGATATTAATTATGGAACCTAATAGAATGATCTACATATAGATAAAATGATGTATGTGCAAATAAATCTAGATTTGGGTAAAATTAACTCACAGACAATAAAGATATGAAAACGAGTTATATTTTAAATATTATTAATTTAATAAAAACAATAACAAATAGTAAAACTAAAATATACAAAATTATATAATGAGAATGTGAAAGATTATGCACACAGGCATCACATAACTAATGAGATTAATGTTACATGTTATCTTATTTTAAGTGTTTAATAAAGTGTAGTGCGGTACTGAAGTTTATGCCTCGTGTAGTCTTCTAAATCATATGGAACTTTATAGCCAAAGTTATATAACTAACTTAATAGCACTCCTGTGGTGTCTACCTATATAAAGTTAAGTCGAGCACATAATTAGGCTTAGAGATATGCAGGTTAGCATGTTAACCTAGGTTAGGATATACACTGATGCTAGATAAGTGTTTAATATAAAGGGAGAGAAAACTAGTTTATCATAGGTTTACCTATATACTCTATGGCACATATTAAAATATTAATAAACTAGAAGGTGCAAATGGGTCATTATTCATGGGCTTCAGCCTCAAAGGTTTAGTTGCCCTACAACTGCTTAACTTGCTAGGAATAGGAACATTAGTAGTTCAGGGAGTCGGATAAGCATTAATTATGAATAATCTAGGTCCTTGTGCCCTAGTTCTAAAAGAGTGTGCTTTACCCGAACCAAGTGGATAAGTGTGACCTCCGCTAGCAACTCATCAAGAATCATGCAGCAAGTAGATAATTGTACATTGTATACTTAGTAAGGACACATCTGCAGCTTATACATATATAATGCAAATACATAAAATTATATGTGTGCCTTAAGAATAGATAGCATCTATTTGCATATCTATACAACCCAGTTCTCAAATTTAGTATTTCAAATATACTATTTAGGAACTAAATTAATTAATAACCTAGTTTAAGAGTATCACCTGCGTCTCAACATATATAAATCTAAGAAGGACAAAGCATATTTGAGAGGGACAATTACAGATAAAACATTAAAAATATGCTTTGAGAATATCTCTGTGGTTAATTCCTATGGTGTATGAGTTTATATATATATATATATATATATATATAGTTGTAATTTATAACTAGAGTTAAGTAAATTACAATTTTAACTAGAGAACATCTGATTACTAGAATATTAATACACAAAATTAATCAGTAAAATAATAACATGATCTCGAAACAGTGAGTGAGAAAAATAATAATTCAATTATTTAATATTTATTATAGTGAAGATTTGAAATTATCTTCACAGATTGATAAGCTAAAATTATACTTATAAATACTCTTGGTTTCGAGTTATTTGACATATTAAATACATATAATATTAAAATGATAAAATTATAGAATAAATTGAATATATTAGAAATAGGCATAAAAGATCACAGAAAATTATCCATTTAGTTTAACATTTTACATTTTAAAAGAGAATTTAACATTACAAGTTATACATTCAGATAAGATTTAGACATTAGCATTTAACAGCTTTCTTTGCAAATTTTTAAAAAGGTGTTTGTAGAGGTAGGTTTAGTAAATAGCTAGCTTTAAAATAAAGAATCAAAAGTCACAGTTTATGAACAGAGCTCTGAGTGAAAATTTACCGGTCAGTTGTTTTCATTGTAGTTCTGGGCACTTGAAACGATAATAAGTTGACACTTTTGACAATGATTAGATATTAATGGAGAATCTTCTACCATGGGCTGCTTTGCTTTGCTGAAATAAGGCATTGTGTTTTATCAGACCAAAGTTCTTCCCTCTCTGGCAAGGGCAGTGAGTTATGGCCTACTTTACCCCATCATTTTAAAGGTGAAACGAACATGGATTCAGTTAATAAGTCACTTATATATAAAACTCTTTTTTTCTGGCCACAAAACTTTTAAGTATTTATATTTTCTTAACTCTGGTCACCTGTTTATTTTTACAAGCTTGTCCATAGCTGAAAAACCCATTTAACCATTTTAGAAAAACATGTTTAATTGATAAAATTAGTTGAAAAACCCATTACTTTATTTTAGAAAAACATTTTTAATTACAACAACTAATTTAGATTTTGTTTTTCTACTCCCCTGCAGTTTATTGTGACAACGTTATAAAATTTCTGTGAATTGTCATTAAAATTTTAGATCTATAAAATCACGCTATTTTAGGACTATTGGATGACCTAATTTAAAAGCTGTTTACAAGAAAACTAAGTTGCTTTGATAATTAGTAGAAAACTAATTTTATTACTATACATGCAGAATAACAACAATGGAAATGGCTTATACCCATATGTGATTTTAGTAATATAACCATAAAATTGATTAAATAATTTAAACTAAAATATTTCTTAAACTAGAAATATTTTAAAATGAATACATATCTGTAATATATACATATACTATTAAATTACAAACTTACCATTTGCACATATATATATATATGTGATTCTGCATATATAGTAATTTAAGATTGTTTAAATGGATACTCTCAGAGGGTTTAAACCTGGCATAGAGATACGTGAACAGTAAAATATGTGAAACAGGCAGGTGGATAAAACTGACTGTTTCAATGTAAAATATTGGTTATAGGATTGAATGTAAATGCTGGATCAACAAATTAGAGAGACTGTCAATTAAACAAAACTTCATAATATTTATTTACAAAAACAAAATATATAAAAACACAGAACAAATTGTCAATCAAAGTGAATAAAAAAATTCAAAAATATGTACAAGTGAAAAGAGAATTAATTATTTGGATAGATTCTTCTATATTTTCAAATTCTACGTCTATGATGAGTATCTATCATATTGTTACTTAAGCAAATTAAAATTACTTATCCCCTATTTCCCATGATAGATACACATAATTTAGACATTTATATATCCAAAAGTAATGAAAACTTTATTAGAATAAAATGAGATTTCTAACAAACTTAATTAGAAATTTAAGTGCAATTCCAGATACAGTATGCAGTTCGGAGATGTGGAAGTTGGTTGATCTAAAATAATTACCTTGCATATATATATATATATCATAAAAGAAATACAATTAAAGAAACAATATGTAATATGATAGCAAAATAAATAGTAAAGAATATTAATTCAATGGGTTAGTCATTTATTCATTGAAAAGATCTTAGGAATACTATTACTGAAATATATAACACATAATATAAATGGTCATGTCATGGTGTGGCATTTGATATTTTAGTTAATTTAAATACTCAGTTTAATCACACAATTAAGCAATCATGGACAAAAATGCCAAGCATCATTTAAGTACCTAAAATTTTATTAAAAGGGAAAAAAAAAGAAAAAGACTTTTCAACCTTCCCTGCCTGCTACCTCCACATTTTTTTATGTTGGACTGTTCCAAACTGTTAAATTAGACCATTAGTATTTCCGAAATATAAGACTGAGATAATAAAATAAAAAGACACATCTATACAAAAGAAAAAAATCATAATATATACAACATTTCATGAATCTATATGATCAGGCACAATTATTCATCAGAGTCCTTTTTACATAACAGTTCTTACAATTTATGCATTTTTAAAATTATAAATGTTGATGACTCCTTATTGGTTCTGAATAGCACATTCTGCACATATTTATATTGGCAGTGGGTGGTTTTGTTTTATTCCTCCATAGATTTCCATTACGCGTGAACCCAGCCTATCAGACACTTCAATGTAGACATATAGATATTAATTTCACATGGCCATAGTGGTGGGCAAATGCTCCACCTGACGAAAATCATTCTAGCCAAAATATATCATATTTTACAATATATATATATACAGGTTTATATATATATATGCAGTTCGCATATAAATTATATATATAGAATGTTCAGCTGGTCTTCAAGCCTGAGTTCTCAGTATCATCAGATGTCCTCAACCTGGACCCAATGCCTGACTTGTATTATATATAGTTGTAGAAAGCTCAATTTATAGTGGATCATATAATTTGTATGCTTCATTTAGGAATGATACTTTTGTTATCACTATAAACTGGCCCATAGGCTTATCAATTAGCAGCATTAACATGGCTTTCATTGAAAGGAACATTAGTCAATTGCTATTTGATGCTAGTAAAAAAATTGTATACACTAGATAGTAGACAATATTTTTGTTTACACTCTCCCTAGGCTTATTCATGAACTGTTTAACAAATTAAAAAAATTTCCAGAAATTAAATGGGTAATGGAAGAGAACAATAGTCAATGTATTAAATTTCTGGGTTAAAAATTGATATGAGAGAATTATGCTATAGATTGATTGCTTAATGATTGTAAATCTTTAAGAGTTATGGCTTATCTGCATCCACAAGAAAAATTCCATTTCATTATAAAATGGCAGGCTTTAAAACCTTTTTGTTTAGAAATTCAAAACTTTGCAAATTTTAAGCTGATAGAAAAAATATTTTAGAGATTTATAAAAAAGAATTAAAGCCGATTATTCCAGCATCATAATAATAAACAAATAACAAAATTTAATATTATAAGTAAATTGGATAAAAGATATAACTCTAAACTATAAATTAATCCATGGACTGGCATTTTTAATATACATACAAAAATAATATCGATTATGCACAAAGTCTTTAATATTGATTTTAGATGCATCTTAACACTAAATTGATTTATTACCATTCTAAAGATAGGATTAAAAATGATGATAAAGCTCAATTGTACATGTCCTTTATTGTCAATTTTTCAATACCAAATATTATTGAGAGACAAATCACTCAGCATGCTCATCCATATTACAACCAAATGCAATAGTGCATATTGCTCAATATTTCTAGATCATGAGAAAAAAATCTACTCATTTCTTTAAACTTGGCAATGCTAAACATATTTGTTTAGGAAATAATCATAAGAAACATAAAATAAAAGGAGCTTAGTACATAATTAATTCTAAGGACCTGATTAATATAAAAATCAACAGTTTTCCTCTCAACCAAACCAAAAGAGGTCATTTAATCTAATGACATCGCCAAAAACTAGGTCAAATTATAATTATACACATACAAATATTTAAGTTTATATGCTAATGCATATGTTAGTGGTCATTGTAGTCTTGCTTTTACAGAGATACAATGTATGAAAATCCTAGCTCAGCAATAAAACAAATAATGTTAAGATTTATTACCATAAAAATTTGGTAAAATATATTTTTGTATACATATGTGTGTGTGTGATGTTCATATTTAGTTCAATTGCTCTATTGTTGTGGCTTGTTACTTTAAATATAAAGAAAAGCCCATAGATGAACATGCATTTATCCTTTTCATTCCTCAATAACATAACTTTCCAACTAACAAGCCAAATCATTTGTCTATTGAGCTTTCTAAAAATGAAAATCATATGCCACAGAATCTCTATGGAAATTTCAAAAT
The DNA here is from genome assembly GCA_028023455.1 of Epiperipatus broadwayi. NCBI lineage: Eukaryota > Metazoa > Onychophora > Udeonychophora > Euonychophora > Peripatidae > Epiperipatus > Epiperipatus broadwayi. Next base: position 10,080,676 of record JAQFVV010000014.1, read on the forward strand.
CCAAATACATCTAAAATTATTTGGAGTAACATATATTATGAAATTAAAAATAATTTTTCTTTATTACAATAAAAGATAACTTTATATATATTTCTTGTAACACTTCTTTCATATACACATCAAGGCAAACAAATTTTCTTAACCTTCTTTATTTTCTTTACAGTTTCGACTGTCCAGCAGTCTTCATCAGAGCTCTAATATTCTTCACTGCTTTAATTAAAACATTTCTTGGTATCATTGTTAGCATATCCATTTAGTAGCATTTTTTTTTATTCTACTCTAGAGCTATTTTTTGAGATCAAATAATTATCAACTATCATATAACATTTTTTTTGCAATTATAACATCAAATAAGTTTTTGCCCTATGACCTTTATTAATTAAAAGTTTCACTTAATGTAATTAATTATTCATTCAGTAACATTCTTTAAACCATCTGTACAATGAGGCATATAGTCTGAAATATAAAAATATTCTAAAACTCTCAATTCAAACACCTGGCATGCGTAATTATATAAATGTAACAATAAATCAATAATTATAAATATTCATTATCCTATCATTAAAATTGGTCTATATATAAAATCATGTCTATCCCATCATATACATATTCGTTCAGAAAAATATGTTAAATGTTTTCTTGAGGGAAATCTACTATATGCCTGAGTAATCAAAGCTTACTGCTGGTTGTTTTTATCAAATGGAACATCATAAGATGCTCCTAAATTACATTAAACATTTAACAACAGCAATATTTTACTTTAATTTATTTATGTAGTGCCAATGAAGTCTTCAGAGTAATTTCTGGATATTTTCTTCAGAGGATTGAAAAATTGAATATTATAAAGCTTCTGGAAATGAAATCTGAAATTTAGTTTCCAAATCTGTTTTTTTAATCTTCGATTTTAATGAAAATCAAATTTCATAATTCCACCATTATATTCCCAAAGTTTGTTTACTGACGTAAATAAAAAAACCATAAAATTACTCTCATTGATTTTATTTTATTCTAATTCTCCTATCCTCTTTCAATATTCTACATTTCAACATTAAATATCCATCACTATTTTTCATCTTAACATAAAAAAAAATCCAAACGATCTGCAATCTTATCCATTTAATTTTTGTTTTCTTTTGCCAATATCTAAAACTGCTGATCTTCACTATATAATAAGTTTTGCTTAATATTATTATACATTCTTTCATGTTTTATATAATTTGCATTCTTATATAAGTCCTTTTTCAAAAAATAATACTTGTTTTAGACAATTCTAATTTTTTTACTGTAACATTTAACTGCTTCATCTAGTCTCTTTTTTATCCCTAATAATTATTTTCCTATATTATAATTTTTAAATATCCTATTTTTGTATATAAATAGGTAAAAAAATTGTCTACTTATTAATTTAGCAAATCCTAAAATCAAAAAGGCAAAACTCACTATACGTATTGCCACTCATGTAATCATGTGATGCTTATTGGATTAAGTCCTAAAATCTTTCTTGACATATACAATACAAGGTATCTTGATGAGAAACATCAAAAACTAGTCTGATTATTTTGTTAATGGAAGCTTCTGGTGACCATTGATAAATCATGTTTCCATTTTTCTATTTCTATGACTACTTTTCTTTTCTCTTTACAACAAAGATACTTTCTCTTTAAAGTATATTTATCTCAGATCTTGATAACTCATACAAAAATTAAAATGAACACATAAAAATGATTGACGTAGAATTTGTAAAGTATTTATTTAATTTATATTTCATTCCAAATCAATGGCAAATGAATTACACTTTAATATTTTACAAAAATGTAAATATCTTATATATAAAATCCCTATTTTCTCTGTAGTCTGATTGGTGAATGTAATGTTTGTCTGATGTCACATGTCAAATATACCCCGGGACATATTTTTCAATGAAAAAAGTTATTTGTTCCCAGTAATTTTTTTTACAAACCATTTTATTCAAAGGAATAAAACTTTTTGAAGGAAAAAACGGTTTGAAAAACATCAGTACATGTATTTTTAACTAGAACTGAGTAGGTATAGTATTTAAATTGTGAAGAAAATGTGATTACATATTCATGTTTGAAATTGTTATTTAATGAGGGGGAAAATGCTATAGTACCGTATTTACATTTAGTTTTGGTTAGGGTATTATTATGTTTATGTGAAGAAAGTAAGTACATGTGCTTTTAACTACAAAGGTATAGTATTTAAGTCACAGTAGATATGTTTGAAATGTGATATTTAGTGAGGGGGAAAAATAGATGCTATAATAATGTATTTACATTTAGTTTTCGTTAGTGTATTACACGTGGTCCTTGATATTCATACCTAATTGGTTCCTGAAATTTTTAGGAAAGTTGAAATGCACAAAAATTGAGCACTGTAAGAAACCATAAAAAGTGGTTTTAAAATATTTATTTTTTAATGAGGTGTATTAGCATATAAAGGCGGTCCTCTATTTTTTTTAAATTTATTACTTTAAATTTTATTAGTTGTTAATGAAATAATTAAAGTGATAGAAATAAATTATTTAAAAGTTTAAAGTTATACAAATGTAGAATAACATACATGCCACATACATATATATATATTAAAAATATAAAAATTTATGTAAAACAAATCAGTCAAAAATACGAATAGGATAAAAGATTAATATTTATAAAATTATTTAAAATGTATAAGGATATATAGTTAGTTATTGGATATATTATAACGCAGCAAATGTACATCCACTTTTTTTTTAAAATATATATGTTCTACAATAATATCAACAAATTAAAAATCCTTCTTCTTTTTCTTTTCAAAAACTTTATTTTCTTATCTCAATACTGAACATATATTTATATAATACAAAACTCCAATGTTTCAACTATTTTATCTTCATACAGTCATTTTCAAGGATCTGCAACAACAATATAAAATACATATCTATAAATAAACTTCAATTACATAAATAGCTTCATCTTACATTAACATAAACAGAAACAAACATATTAAACATATATAATTATATTTTACTTACATTTCTCTCCCACTGCTATATTTTATTACTCTTTCTTTTAAGACAGATTTGTAATTAAATAATGTAAAAGAATATAGCAGTGGGAGAGAGATGTAAGTAAAATATAATTATATATGTGTAATATGTTTGTTACTGTTTATGTTAATGTAAGATGAAGCTATTTATGTAATTGAAGTTTATTTATAAATATGTATTTCATATTGTTGTTGCAGATCCTTGAAAATGACTGTATGAAGATAAAAACAGTTGAAACGTTGGAGTTTTGGATTATATATATGTTCAGTATTGAGATAAGAAAATAAAGTTTTTGGAAAGAAAAAGGAGAAGGATTTTTAATTTGTTAATATTAGTTATTGGATTCATTAAAAATTTTTTTTGGTAAAAATATTTATAAGTAAATTACTTCACTTATTTTTCAGAAAGTTTTAAATTCAATACTCTTTTTATTGAGTATCTTATTAAATAAAATGACATTAATTATATGTAAATATTTTAATTTTGCATAGGCTTTTACTCCTATTCATAATTACATTTTAGATTTTGTTTTCTGAAGCAGGATTTATGTATGACAAATTAATTGTTTTGATCACAGTTGATAGATGAACCAAAATCCTGTTAAGTTTTTATGTGATTGATGAAGAGAATTCTCTAAGAATAAAATTAATCGAAAGACATCTCAAATTAATGAAAATAAATTTATTACAATTTTAAAAATAAAATCAATAATAGTAAAAAGTTACAACTTAATATTATAACTGAAACACACAGGTTTATTATATACCTGTGTCTATATATGTAATATCTGTATATATATAAGTGCAGATTGTCATATAATAAACGCGCAGATAAGAACAAAAACTCGAATATATAGTACATAAATAACACTTTAGTGATTAGTATCTGGTGTTTTCTTTATAAATTTATTAAGAGATAGTTGAAATGTACGCTTCTTTTTCCTTTTCTGGATAAAACATTCCATAACACAGTTTCCTTTTCTATTGCCCTTTGTACGAAATAACAAATTGTACAAAAGTAGAAGACCGTCTGTATTACGTTTATACAAAAGATTCGGTTGCCATTAATAAAAAATGCTCGGGGAAACAGTGGTCTTCAACCTTTTCACACCTGCCAAACGGTAAAAATAAGGATAAGGTTTCGCAGACTGGCAGAAGTCTATAGATAAATTTTCTTAAAGACCTAAACTGCGTAGCCTTAGATGAGCATAATTGTTATAACTGATCAAAACAACAATGCTAAATATATAAAATGAAGTTATATATATATATGGAGTTGTATAATAAAAAACTTTTTTTTTAATTTTGAATTTTTTTAGAAAAGTAATAACAAATTTAATTCTACCCCTTACCCATAAACATCTGTGATAACTAGAAAAACAATTAATTTACGTATGATTGATTAGATTTTGTTTTTGTTCTGTTTCTTTTTTTTTTTTAATTGGGTAAAAATGAGATGAAAAAATAAATAAAAATTGTTTATATTAATTAAAAGTTTAAACTCTTATTATTTTGTTATTACAAACTTTCCTGCCAGTCTACCGGCGGACCTGTAAAAAACTTTTGCGGCCCTGCACCGGTCCGCGGACCAAGGGTTGAAGACCACTGTTTTAAACTATAGCGGTATTTAAATAGTGAAGAAAATGTGACAACAGTATATAAATTCATGTTTGAAATGTGATATTTAGTCAGGGGGAAATAAATGCTGTAGTAACGCATTTATATCCAGTAAATAATATTGTTATTATTACAAAAATGATTGCCTTTCAGAACATTGTTTTTTTTTTATTCAGAGAGTACTTAACGCTGTTCAATTCACATACAGGTAACGATTGCCTTTCAGACCGAGTACATGTCTTACATTTATTTATATAATAGTAAAATCTTTTATTTAATTTGCATGAAATATTTAAAAATATATTGCTAAAGCAATTAATTTAAAAAAAAAAAAAACGACATCCTTATCATAGGCAACCAATTAAAAAAACGTATTACAAAAACTGTAAAATTTCGCAGATGCAAAATCGAAAAAAAAAAAGAAATTAAATTGCAAAAACGATGGACATTTCTCACATTTATATATATAATAATGAAATCTTTTTTTTTTTGCTGTCAAATTCACATATCAAAACAACGGTCTTCTAAAAGGCCAAGTACATGTGGTTTACTAACTAATTCCCACCAACCCATACATGAAATTTCAAGTTATAGCATACCTATAATAGACAGTACTAGTTTTTTTGCGGAGGATATTCCCGAAAAAAAAAAGAAGAATATTTCAAGAAATTTAGAGCTCCCAAACTTTCAGCTATGCTGAGTACGACTCAGCAAAGAAGTAAATATTCGTATACTAAGTCGAAGAAGCACATAATATTAACGTAGCGGCTACTACAAAAGTACTTTAATATAGTCCATGAAAGTGATCACTTAAAACATAAAGTTTCGATAAATATCTATTAACAATCATGTCTTTAATTAAAATAAAAGCTACAAACTAACTTAAGTCATAACTAAAAGAACCTATAAAATATTTCAATCGTTTTCAAAGAAATAAATTAATAGCTCTCTTTGAGAAATTATACATATGAGATATAAAACTATTATTGTAGATATCTGTAAAAGAATATTAAATTTTTTAAAAAATATTTGATTGTCTTGTGGTAAATAAGTTGCCACATTTCCGTTAGAGGGCAGGATGAATGGAAATATTTTATTGCAGAGATATTCCTGACTTCGTTTAAGTGGCTAACAGGGCATAATTGCTGAGATATTCTTGATTTCGTTTAAGGAGAAGCCACAATACATCACATCACATCATAAACCTATCAAAATATTTAAACATTAAACACAATGAAATAAAATATGGAAAAGAAAAAGTCGCCGAATTTAAATAAATCATTGTCATATATGTTTTATTATGAATTTTCATTTGAAAGTGAGTTAATTTATTAATCTTCTTTGCAAGTTAATTGCATGCTTTTGTGCGGTCTTAGAATAATAATTTCAAAAAGTAATATTTCTCTCCGTAGCAGTTCAATGATATTGGTTGTAATATTCAAACGAATCGGAGACACTTATATCTGATACAAAATGTATACATCAATCACTCGCTATTTAAATATCTTTTGTTCATACTTCAAAAGTGATAATCTTAAAATTTTAACGTCTACAAATTGTTTAGTTAAAATATTTTAATGTTAATAAATTTTTCTAAACTCAAAATATAATTAGTATCATTAAATATAAACCAGTGTATTTATTAGGTTACTCACCATTAATATTGATATATTTTCGATTCTAAGTTTTAAAATGTGAACATTACAAAGCACTTTAAATGTTGAAGAAAGGATTCTGGGGAGAATGATTTACTACCTTTGTTTACATATACACTAAGCTATGTTTGATTTAAAAATTTATGTATTTAATGTTAACTGTGAAATTTAATTAATTATAATTAGAAATTCTGTTGCTGCAGGAAGAAAATAACTCTTTAATTTATTTAGTTAATAAATGGGAGTAAAAAAGTAAATAGCTATTCTTGTCTTCATTATTGTACTCGTATTCCTAAAACTATCATTGACTGAGAAGGACAAGCTCTGGGGAGTTCAGTCTCCTAGATTCAAAGGCAGATCTAGGAACGTATACGTCTCCCTACTTTATTCATTTTATAAACCTGTGAACAAACTGTATAATTAATATAAAATAATAGTAAGAATTATTATTTTCACATCTTAGATTTATATTGTATTCCTATTCTATATTTATTTTATATTATGTTAATTCAAGTGTTCGCATTTGCTAAGTCTTACCATGATTGGAAAACAACATACGTTCAACTTATTTACTTAGTAAAATATCTAATCATAACTAAATAAATACTCTCAACAAAATGCCTGACGATATATTTTTTGTACTAGAATAATAGTAATTAGGCAATTAGAATATATATATAAATAGCTTACATCAAAGACAAGTTAGTTATTTTACATATATTATACATTATTTGATCCATAGGCTAATAAAATCTTCAAAGGCCTATAATTTATTTGTGTGACCTATAAAATAGATTTCTTTTGGATAGCATCTCCATCTTGTTGCTTCAGTGTCGAGCACTGATTCTATTCTAATAGCCCCATTCTCTGTGGTTGTATTGTCTCACATTCTCTAAAATACACATAATTAAGGACTAGTAAATAACTTTTATCCATTACTTACATTTGGTAGATATGTTAATTTCACTTTGCTCACTGCAACATTACTTATAGGAATATGCTAATAGTACATTACATTATTCTACTGATCATTTAATGGCTCTCTAATCCATTAGCATGATTGCTCTGACACTAATTACTGAAATATTTTAATTGCTTTTAATCCCATCTTGTAATCAGATTTGTATATCCCTTTATTTATTTTAATTTTAAGACTATCATTATTTATATACTTACAATTCGTTTACTTTGTCTGCTGAGACAACTATTCCTCCTCTCAGTCTATAGAATTGAATTTTTTTAACTTTTGTACATAGTTCTTTGCTTTTTTTTTGTCTTTTTATCTGGGGAACTATTGACTGAATGTCTTCTTTAGTGGTGCCCCTTGCATCTTTTATTTTGTTCAACTTCAATTCAATCAATCTATTCTCTTAGCATGGGGAAAACTGACTCTTCAGTAGTGGTCTGTAATTTAGTAAATCTTGGTTCTTAAATTCTGAAATAGTTCAAGTGTCTGCACATGCCATTCCCATCATTTACTTTCATTAATCTTAGCTACATTGATACTATTTATATGATAACTCCAGTTTATGGGTGCTTTCTTATCACATTACTATATCAAACTTTTTTATTTAACAACAACTAAATAACTATTTTTTTAGCCCCTCTTCATTTAGAATTAATAGTGTGACATTAGTTTGCAGTTTCTTTCCCATTAACAACTCTGCATGAAATTTTCTTGTCAAAATATTCTGTGCTAAGTATAGAAAAAATGTTTAATACTAAATTTAATATAAGCAAATATAATTTTTTATTTCTTGATTTTGGTAAAACCTCAATAAGAAATTTGTTTTAATCTTTTTTAACTAAATCTCCACACACACACAACAAATGTCATACTGCTATATTTTGATGATAATTATAGCTTATATATATATATATATTCTAACCTCCTCCCGCGCATTCTCACCCCAAAATATACTGTTTATTACGAATATTACGGGTTCTAGCTCAGTTAACAAATAAATAAATGAAATATTCAGCATTAATTAAAATGATTACTAGCTCTAATTTTAAAATACAAATACGGTTCAATTTTAAAATGAATTAACAAATATTTACTATTTTCATGAGACATGGAGTGACAATACAGGGAACGAGATAGACTACATTGAGCCATTATCCACACGATACTACCTCAATGGCATAAGAACACTATTCCCCCTTTTTACTATACCAAATAACTAACTCATAGTATTCTTACGACTTTCTGAGCTCTATTCACTACGATTAAAATAATAATCATATCTTAATCTTCTTTATAACAAGAATCTAGCTCAATTAAATAAAATGAAGTAAAATAAAATAAAATCTCAGGTTCATAAATTGTATTCTAACTGATTTAAAATTACGGTAGTAAAATATGAAAAGGGAATTTTATGTCATAATCTACTACACAGCAACTAACAATAATAAAAATAATAATAACAATAATAAATATAATATAATCTTATTTCTTCCTAAAATGAAATAAATAAATACGTACGTGGTAGTATTTTAATAATCTGACAACAGAATACGTGTGGCAACATTAGCATATAATTTAATGTAATATTGTGGCAACCGACTTATGACCAATAAATAATATAAAATTATGATCTTTTAATTTTAACATACCAATAAATTCTCAAAATTCTTATAACACTTTTATGTTTACCTTTTGTGCAAAATTTATATGTCTGTTTCAATTATAAATGTATCGTGATTTCATGCATCCATGTGGAGAAATAACAACTCGGACACAAAACTTTAAAACAAATTTAAAACAAAGTTTATTAACAACATAAATAAATTAACAATATTTTTACACTATATACATTGGATATCCCTTACTCTCATATCTCAACTTAGTTTATTAGTTTATAAAATGAAATCAAAATATTATTTACTTTTCCTAGTTAAATCTTATTTTTTAACACTTAAGAAAATACAGTATTATTACTTGATTTATTATTATGGTTAGCTTATTACAAAATGCATTTCTTAGATGATTATCACAAACACTTTTCATCCCTAATATTATTAAAATTATATTTTTTTACAAAATTTACATTCGTAGTAAAATTCTACAAAATAACAAATTTTAGTTTTATATTGGTTGTATGGAATCTTACAAAGTCAAAACATTGTTCTACATTCGGTATTAGGTTTTTATTGTTCATTATCCGATGTTTATTAATCCTAATATTCTCATTCAAGCCTTACTTCGGATGATATAATTACAACTATTAATATACCATGCACAAGTATATGTTTATTATACCTTATTGAACTATTTTCTTAATAAATATGCAATACTTATTTTCTAAATATTATTTAAAACATTCAAATTTTATTATCACTTTTAAAAAAAAACAACTTTGTTTAGATTTCTCTTTCAAAAATCTTATATTCATTTCTGAATTAATTTTACAATGTATTATATGATTCTTTCTCTCTTTATGATATTTTGGACTTTCAATTTTAAAGTTACACAATTCTATACATTCCAGCAAATAAACTATTCTTACATAAACGATAACATATCTTCAGTTCTATTTTATTCATTATTTCTTTGAAAATATCTTTCTGACCGATGCAGATTCACGAAATAAGGATAGCGAAGATAGATGCATAGGATCAAAATACAACTAGAATATTACTCGTCATATACCTTGACAATCATGGCACAGTGAATTAAAAGACACTATAGAGGAGTGACCTTTACCTGTCTACCAACCTCTATCATAGGAACGATGTTAAAGCTATTTCTTCAGCTTTATTATAACATCAAAAGTTTAAAGATATGCAAAAACACTGTCCAAACTATATGTGTTCAGTTATAGGGCTTAGTTAACTATACTGAAATCACACAAAACTAAATATGATCCAAATCCTTTATTTTTCCTATTTCTTAAAAAAAAACATCATCTTGGTTTCCTCTCCACTAGTACTTCCAAGTCACTATCCGATCTTATTTCTCAAGATTTTTTCTATACTGTACATCGACAAATACATATCTGCATTACTAACAATAATAAAATTCATTTATTTTAAAACTATTCCACTGTTCTATAAGACAGCTTGCTTACTACTTTCCTCCGTATATTTAGTCATACAAACTACTTAAATATCTGAATACTTTATCACATGAAAGTTCAAAAGAATCACACAATTGTTCTGTTAAATTATATTATTAATATACTTTAAATAAATTATTGCATGCATATTCCGAATTACTCCTATCTCATTATATGTTAAAAATGTTGTATAAAATGTGTACATATAATTTAAACTTTCACACTTCATTCTTAGGTCAATAGATGATCTAAAAAAAAAACACACATTATGCATTATAAATTACTATTAAAATTACCAAAACGACCTTTATCTCCTCGATCGCGTTCCGTAGGCTTCACCATCCATTTATTTGATCCTTGTAGATATAAGATTCACATCCATACACTTTATTTTAAACACTATTTCTATAATTTTATCAAGCTATTATATTTAAATTTTAATATTACTAAATTTATGTTTTATGTTTTCCCTAATCTCACATAACATTTTATATTTTAAAATAAATTAGTAAAAAATATTCAAACTATATTTACTGTACTTCTTCATCAAATTTCCTTGAAAACCGTTCATACTAAAGCTAAAAAAAAAATGTTTATTATTTCTTCTTCAGTCACTTAATGTTCTCCTCCCTGCTTGTTCAATTTTAAGGCAAAACAATTATTGCTCTGTTTAATAAATATTCATAGATGACAATCCTTGGTTTTTTATAATATTTAATACAATTATTAATTATGATATCAATTAATCCCGTAAAGAAAACGTCTACATATTCTCTTCTAATATTTTCTGCTAATATTTTCCCGCGCGACTTTTATGATGCATCTTCTAGGTACTTTGATTTAAATATTCAGTAAATTTTTCTGTCTCCATGGATCCATTTTATTAAGTATATTAGATTTATATTTTCCAAATCTTTATCTTTATTAAGCATTTCTCTAATGAACACTTTATAATATTTTTAATTCTTCTTAGAGAAAGTTTTTCGGTTCCTTTTTCATAAAACACAATAGCTCTTTCATATTATTATTCTGTAACTTTTTTTCCTTCTTTTAAAATTCTGGTACTATATACTTTATAATGTTTCCTTTAAAAAGATAAACATTCTTTCTTCATTATAACTTTTACATAATTTTTTCTTTATGATATACGCATCTTAATTTTTCCATAGAGAAGAATAAAAAAAACTTCAGAGTAGCCTTATAAATTTGTGCGTCATAAATTTTTCTGATGGCAAGTAACTTCTCTTTTAAGTTTTCCGTATAACGTCCAAATTATATTCCTCTGAGTTACAATAATAAGTTTCTGGTTGAGCATAAATAAAGCTGTATCAAGGCACTTTACAAATATTTTTCCTTTCTCATAACTTCTATATACTGTTTTCTGTAGTACTTCCATTTTTACTGCAAGGTTTTGGCTAAACTTGAATAAAATATCCTGGTAAAAAAACTTTTAAAATTAGCCCTCCATTTAAAGGCAGTTCAAAATATTATATTTTAAAAAACTTTTAAAATAAATATAAAATTTTAAAATTATATCACTTTTCTAGCTTACGATCTTATACAGCTAAAAAATATGTTACTCCTTCCTTTACTTACACATTACCTTCTCCCCCGCTCCGTCTAATTCTTATATTTCGTCTGCTAAAATACCTCCGTTGATTGGTTAATTACTTTTTAGCGCGAACAAATTTACACTTTTTTAGTTTTATAACAGACTAGACTTTTTTAAAATAAAGAATTTATGACGTAATGATTTAAAATATTACTTAAAATAGTATTTTTAACTCAATTATAATTTTATCAAAATCATTTAATTTTTTTAAAACAATTATTAAAATAATATTTAATATCTATTTTAATATTAATATTTAATTTATCTTGTTTTTATTTAAATAAAATATTTAATTTTTTTTTTATTAACTGTATTCAACTTTTAAACACTACTTAAATATTACATCATTTAAACATTTAAAATAACTATTTAATATTTCAACATTCATTTCAACGATAGATAGCAATTACATTTAGTTCCATAATTCACAAACTTTATTATTATATTCTAACAAGCGTGTGTGTGAAGGTATATAATATACAGTCACATGATTACTAACTTTATCAGATGATTTGATTTTTAATTTACGTCTCGGTTTAAATTACCAAAACTGATATATTTTATAAAAATTTGGAAAATAATTTAAAAATGTAGAACTAAATATAATTCTCACCATCCCAAAGTTTATTTTAAAATATATTAGATTAAATTTGAATATTAATTATAATTATAATATTACATATAGCGTTTATTTAATTTATTAGTTTTAAAACATTACAATTGGATTGTTAATATACTTTTAACTATTTATAGCTGTATTATTTTATATGGCCAGCTTTTACAACCATAAGCAAGGATATAATTAAGCTTTATTTAACTGTTTCTTTAAAATAATCCATTACACTTTTACATACCAGGTAATTTTCAGCCTTAAATTGTACTATAAAATCTAATCGATCATACAATTATCAATATATTACACAAACGTATTTTAAAATTTAAATTTTTTTAGCAATTGACCATTCTACCCTATTATGCCCTATAGATAAGGGCACAATATATATATATATATATATAAGAATTTTAATTCAAAACTGCTTTATTGTTATGCAGTCTTTTTGGGAAAAAATCCATTAAACTTTAGATAATATGAGGATGTTTAACATGTCATAAACCCTTAGGATTTATCTATAGGTCATTTAGAAACTTGTAGGAATTGAACCCTGACTTTTTATTATTTCAGGTATCCTTAATTAACAGACATCTCATGAAATACCTTTATATTATCCTATGCACTAGTATCTCTCATTACAAAATTCCTAGTCCACATTTGAATACTCATTCATCTCCACCAGAAATAAATGTCCTTTAAATGGATCTGTTAATCTAAGTAGATTTGTTGCCATAGTTTTATGATTTAAGGGCATGATTCTAAAATCTTCAATGGTATCTTTGCTGTTGTTTTCAACACTTTACAGATATTATTATCACATTCAATATTATTATTTATTGCCCAGCTACCAAACGTGATTTCACCAATGCCTTGACTGTCACAAAACCAGAATATTCTTCATAAAGCTCTTTGATCACCTAACCCAAATGTGGTGTAGGTATCAAAATGTAGTTAGTCATTAGAATATATTCATTATTCATCAATAATGTCATTTAATATACTCTATAAATAAGCCAATAAACATCACATGATCACTATTTCTTATGCTTGCTCTTAACTGTTATTAAAACAGGCAAAACTCTCAATATGTATTGCCACTCAGTGCAAGCCAGAATAATCAATGGATGCCAAAAGGCTTGTGCATAAAATCCCCATCTAGTACCTACCCATGCAAGCCAGAGTAATCAATTGATATTAGAAGGCTTGTGCATAAAATCCCCATCTAGTGCCTACTCATCCAATACTCCCAGACTAGCTTCTGTCTTGTAGTAGATACTTTTAAAGATTGAACAGCAATTTTGCTTGGAGTAATACCATTTTAACAAATCTATCATTTTAATTTAGAAGTACACTAATCCATGATCCATCCAACAATTTAAATGCATGCATATAATTAATTATTAACATAATCTATTAAAAATACCAAATATAATGTATGTTTATAATAGCCAAATCATATGTCACAGTAAAATTCAATAACAATGAACCATTTGAATTTGTCACACCAATAACATTATTTCCCATTAAATTTCACCAATGTCTATTATTTGTTTCCATACATTTATAAAATCATCAAAAAAAAAAATTGATCCTTTTTATACAATTGCAGTAACAATGCTATTGTGCCAAGAATAAAAAGTTTATTTTCTCTGAACTCTCTAATATATAAAATTTGAATATTGACTGTAACAAAATGGGCATTATTCCATTGTGCAAGTTTCATTTTAAGTCCATAATCTTTCATTGATTCAGCAATGAATTCTAAAAATAAAAGACTCTTATTAGACATTACACCATAAACATAAATTCTTTTTTTATTGATTGTTCTGAAAATTCTAAAACAATTGTAGCCATTTACCTGTTCTATTCAAGTATCATCTTTACAAAATGAATTGAACTAAGAACAGCTACATGTGTCTTTTGACTTTTTTTGGGAACAGTGTTCTCCATTCTGGTCTTGAAGAATTTGTATTTTGCATATTCCATGTACCTTTAATAAAAAAAAATTAAAATTCTTACTTTTATTACTATTACTTCCTCCAGTTTTCCCACTATTATTGATAATATTTCGTTTACTTTAATGAGTAATCTACAAAGCAAAACAATCTAACAAAATATTCTAGATCAGGCTATTTTTAGATCACATTTTCCAGATCTCTTCTATTCCTTTGATCGGTAAAGAAATTTTTAAATAAAACTGCCTAAGTAGGAAAGATTTAAGAGCTGATACTTCTGTTTAATCAGTGATTTTGTTGTCTTGAACAAAGATCTCAACTGAGGAATAGCCAGGCTACAGAGCCTATTTTCACCATTGCTTTTGTAATTTTCAAGAGTTTGTGGTAGAAAAAATGGAAAAAGAAAACCAGAATCAGAACTTTTGCAATTTTAGTAAATGAATGGAAATGCGTTTGAACAAACACACAATTGCATTCACTTATCATAGGTGATGACGAATGGCATAAGAATCACATGATGACTAGACATTATATTAATTTAAATATCTTAAAAAGGAAAAGATGAAAACATAAAGGACTGTATCAAAAACAGTACCTAGCTTCTGCTATACCATTACATTATTCTAAAAATATTCTTGTTTAGACATAGTTAACTGTTTTCACCAACCCTTATATCTGAATATCTTTTCATTATTTTCTATCTATGGAATACATTGATAAGCTTGATTTAACTCTTGTATATATATAGTTATGACTATAAACTGGCTGAAAGACTTATTTATTAGCAGCATTACATATGGCTTAGCATGGCTTTCATTGAAAAGAAGGTTATTTAACTGCTATTTGATGCTATCAAAGAAGTTGTATACATTAGATATGTAGATAATACTTTTGTTTGCTTTCTCCCTAGGCTTATTCATGAACTGTATAACAAATTAAAGAAATTTCCCTGAATTAAATGGCTAATGGAAGAGGAGAACAATAGGCAGTCTATTAAATTTCTGGGTTTGATTATGATATAGATTATTTAATGATTGTAAACTTTTAAGAGTTATGGTTTATCTGCATACACAAGAAAAATTCCATTTCATTATAAAATGGCAGGCTTTAAAACCTTTTTGTTTAGAAATTCAAAACTTTGCAAATTTTAAACTGATAGTAAAAATAATTTAGAGATTTATAAAAAAGAATTAAAACCGATTATTCCAGCATCATGTTAACAAACAAATAAGAAAATTTAATATTATAAGTAAATAGGATAAAACATGACTATAAATTAATTCATGGCCTGACAATATATATACAAAAATAATATTGATTATGCACAAAGACCTCAATATTGGTTTTTAGATTCCTCTTAGCACTACATTGACTTATTACCAATTCTAAAGATAGGATTAAAAATGATGATAAAGCTCAATCATACATGTTCTTTCGTTATCATTTTTCCAATGCTAGTTATTATTGATAGATAAATGGAAATTTAGAATCACTCAGCATGCTCATCCATATAACACCTAAATGCAATAGCACATATAGTTGTGCTTATAGATCATGAGAAAAAATCTGCTGATTCCATTAAACCTGTCAATAATAACGTATTTGTTTAGAAAATGATCATTAGAAACATAAAATAAAAAAGCGTGGCACATAATTAATTCTAAGGACCTCATTAATATAAAAATCAATAGCATTCCTCTCAACCAAACCAAAAGAGGTCATTTAATCTAATAACATCGCCAAAAACTAAGTCAAATTATAATTATACACATGCAAATATTTAGGTTTATATGTGTGCAGATATGCTAAGGCATACTAATGTTTATTGTAGTATTGCTTTTACAAAGATACACTATACAAAAAGCCTGGCTTAGCAATAAAACAAATAAAGTTAAGATTTATTACCATAAAAGTTGCATATTTTGGTAAAATATATTTTTGTATATATATGTGTGTGTGTGTGATGTTCATATTTAGTTCAATTGCTCTCTATTGTTGTGGCTTGATACTTTAAATATAAAGAGAAAGCCCATAGATGAACATGCATTTATCCTTTTCATGCCTCAATAACATAATTTTCCAAGTAACAAGACAAATCATTTGTCTATTGAGCTTTCCAAAAATGAAAATCATACGCTACAGAATCTCTATGGAAAGCGTCAAAATCCAAATACATCCAAAATTATTTGGAGTAACATATATTATAAAATTAAAAATAATAATTTCTGTTTATTCCATTAAAATATCATCACTTTCTTTGTGTTATAGTTAGCATATCCATTTAGTAGCCTTTTCTTTGATTCTAGAGCTATTTTTTTTGTGAGATCAAATAAACACCCACTATTATATAACATAATTTTTTTTACAATTATAACATTAAATAAATTTCTGCCCTATGACAACATTCTTTAAACCATCTCTACAATGAGGCATATAGTGTGAAATATAAACAGATTCTAAAACTCTCAATTCAAACACCTGGCATGCATAATTATACAAATGTAACAATAAATCAATAATTATAAATATTCATTATCCTATCATTAAAATTGGTATATATATAAAATCATATCTATCCCATCTTACACATATTTTCATTCAGAAAAAATGTTAAATGTTCTCTTGAGTGAAATCTACTATATGCCTGAGTAATCAAAGCTTATTGAAACAGTCAATGTTTAATCACATGGAGCTTCAACCTCCTGTGGGGCCTGCAATTCAGACCTCGCCGTAGATATATGCCATTGACCCACACACTGTATGTGTAATGATCCAAGAAAGTCATAAAATTAGAAATATTTAGTAAAATAAAACAGTAGTGTGCATGGTATGGATACATATAAGCAATACTCTTAGCAATATTATTGCTGAAAATTAGACATTTTCTTTATATAATTTTAACTATATTTTTTATATATGTATTTTAATTAAAATGTTGGAATTTAAAAACAAAAAGAAAGCTGAGATGATCTTTATCTATAGTCAGATTATTCTCACTAATTAAAATTATGAGGAATCTTTTTGTTAGTTCTTTAGCAAATCTTTACAAATATCTAAAATGGTATTTTGAGCCTTATCTGTTTTAAAATTTTGCTAATTAAAATACTTTACTAATTAGAATTAAGATTACAGGGACAGCTGTGGGCAAGTGAAACCACATTCTTGGGATTATTATAAATGTATAAAATGGCCTACAGAACAAAAGATTCTTTATTCAGTGTTCAAAATTCAGTAGTCAGTATTATTATCAGTAATTTTCCAGAATAATTCAACTTTAAGAAGTTAACACAAGTTTGATGCTATGAACTTCAAGTAGAGGGAATCCAGTGCCTTTCTCCTTTTCTCAGAGGCTGCCTGCTGCTGCCATGTTCCATCCATCTGACTGACCACACCAGATGACCATCTGAGTGCTGACCATCTGCTGACTGCCTGCAAATCTGAAAGCACTAGAAGAAGTGGATCTATCTTCGTGCATTCACAATAGTTCTTGAGGTAACCTCATTCCATGTAGAGCTGCCTTAATAAGTAAATCTCTTTGTAATTTCTAATAAGATGTAGTTAAACCTTTGTATTTTAATTCACATATTAATTTGTAAGTTCCTGTTAATTTTGCTCTTAAACTCTCTCTCTGTAATCCCTTACTAGTATAATGTAGTTCTATGCCCTTTCATGCTTAGTTATGTTATATAGCTTTATGGGATCCATTAAATATTTAACTTTTGTTTTGTGTATATATAATTTTTTTTTAATATGCCAATAATACCCAAACTCACGAGTCTGAAAAAAAAAAGAGGGAATAATTGTTTAATTTGGAAAGAAGCGGGGGGGGGGGGGATTCATCTAAAATCTATAAACAAAGTTTTGTTTATTTTAAATAGAAATCGATCGCTAGTTTGGTTTCATTTTAAATCCATTATTCTTGGAATTTATTTAAAATCTTTTACTGTGGATGAATGATACTGAATTTATTGCATTGAATTTGTCTTTAAAATTTCATTTTAAAAGATTACTAACTTTATAATTAGGGCCATTCCTTCTTGCTGTTGCCGGAAGGACTAATCCTAGCAGTTAATACATATATGAGAATCAAAATTAAATACAAATTTTGCTAGTTTAATGTTATAATTAAAAGAGTTATTATTCATTATAATTTGTTAAATGACTTGAGATTAAAACAGATCATTGTGCCAAGGTTAGACTATTTCCATGTTTTAAAATATATATATATTGATTATGTTATATCTAATAAGGTTGCTGGCGTGCATTTTCTTTTATTCTGGTATTTTATCTTTTCCATTTCGTTGTCATGTGGGAACTTTGGAAGTCCGAAGCTGCCTACTTATCTTTCACTTGTTTTTAATCTGTGGAACATAAGGTGTGAGGTTTTGATAGTGCTGTGGTTGCCCATACAGCTGGCATCGAGCCATCTAACCCAACCTCTTTATTCGGTATTGTTCCGCCAGAATGCACAGAAATACCAACTCTAAGTTAGTTTCAAATATTCTTTTAAAATGATAAAATATCCAAAAGCACCATGATAGCTGGATTTCTTTATTGTATGCTAGTACCATTACTCCTCATTAGTTTGCTCACCGCCTATTTAACCTTAGTTAGTCCAATGATGTGTTGAACACAATGATTCATTTCATAAAATATGCAATCATGTTAACATTGACTTAAACTGCTTTCATTTAAAATCATTATAGATTCCCATAGACATAAATCAATTAGTATTAATGATTGTATAACTTACTTATTCTCGTAAAAGTAGCACATTGTTTGTTCCTTATGTATAAGTTCCAAAGACGTCTTTTCGAAACAATGCCAGTAAAAATATATACACCTTTACCCCACTTAGCAATTGGCTATTTAGCGATATTTCACAATAGTGACCATCAACAATTTGTACCCACTAATTCGATTTACAATTGATTTTTCATGATAATGATCGGGGAAAAACTTTAAAAAAAAATTTTTTGGCAGCCATTTTGAATTTTGCATCACTAATGACATAAAAAAATAGGTATTTTAAATTCATTTTACCCAAAAGCAAAAGTATATTATTGTAATATGTATACAGGTAATGACTTTGCTGTAATTGTATAGCACATGCAATATTTTATTTATAGAACACAATGTTAGTGCTGCATTCAGTATTTTGAATATAGAATGTATAAACTTAAAATATCTATAATTACTGAATCTATAATACTATGTACATATGTGTTGAATGTCTTTAGAAAAATTAAACTTTATTTAAATATAATGTATAGTTCTTGGAATATTTAAATAAAATTTAATTTTTCTAGACATTCAACACTTATATTAGATGATGAAAACAGTACAACTAAAATATTAATATCACAAACTTGTTCCTTAATTATGTACACCCAAGTGGTTTCAAATCAAAAGAAAAACATTTTTAAAAAAAAATTTAAAAAGAAAAACAGATTGCATTTAAAATAAGTGTTAACTAATGAATAATCTTTCTACACGAATGGGGGAGGGCACTATTACATTAGTAAAATATACAGTAAGAAAAATAAACTTAGTGTACATTTTAGAAAATTAACAGATTTTTTTTTTAAAAAAATAAGTTGAATTTTTTTTTTCTAAAGTTGACTAATTTACGATACACATTAAGCCTTTTGTTATTCTGGAGTACAGCAAGTTTAATTAAATAATTTATAATTAAACATTGTTTTTTAATTTGAATAATTTCATATAAGTAATAAACATAAATGTACCGTAATACAAATTTTAAAAAAATGCACTTCAGTATGGATTTTTTTTCATTACAATGAAAAACTTCTGCGAAAGAATATAAAAACTTTTAAATTCAAATTTAGTTTCACTTTCTCTTTCTTTTTGTTGTTTTGTACTTTTTAAACAGTGAAAATAAGCATTTTTCCCCTAGTGATATAAAACTTTTCTTTTTAGATATAGTATTTAGTCATCATTACAATGAAAAAAAATCAAGAAAATCTTTGAGCTTGGAAACCAATGTGGATATTTTACATTGACAGGAACCAATCAATTTTTCCCCCATAGATTCCCATTATAAATACATATTCTGTATAAGATATTCTTGCTTAACGGTGAGTTTTGGAGGACCAATTGCCAATGCTAAGCAGGGTAAAGGTGTACTGTATGATTTTCATAAGATAGATAAATGATTAAGATTGTATATTTTTCCTGTTTACAAAATCATTTACTACTAAATCACATATCATTAATCATTTAAACCTGCCACAATCTTTTATATTTATTTGAAGCATCCACAGCATTTTATCTGTAAGCATCTTTAAAATGGCATATTAATCCCGCACAAGCTATAACACACTCCATAAAACTATATCCATTAAACAATTAATGTAAAGGGGATTTTATATAAACAAATCCCAAGTTTTGTAAATAGACAATGTCATCTCAAGTGTGAAACATTTTGTAACATATATATGTGTTTTCTTAATATTTTATTAAATATATATTTCATGTAAATCCTGATTTTGAATTATTATTTTCTTCTAGTTAATATTTAGAATTATTTTCTTTAGCTAATAGCTTAGCATTAATAAATAACTGTAATAAATGTAATTCCTGGGCTACTCTTATCTCGATCATCATCATCAGTCTGATCTTATGC
Source organism: Epiperipatus broadwayi (assembly GCA_028023455.1). NCBI lineage: Eukaryota > Metazoa > Onychophora > Udeonychophora > Euonychophora > Peripatidae > Epiperipatus > Epiperipatus broadwayi. The sequence continues at coordinate 10,101,880 of JAQFVV010000014.1, forward strand.
TCTACTGCTATGCTTCCGGGCCTGGAATTAAATAATTATGCTGTATCATCAGGACTGTTGTTCATTGGGCCAGAGACTCGAAGAATAGGCAAATAGGTTAGAATTCAGGATTGCTCCAGACCTGTGTATCTCAAACATGTTGCATTTTGAGTCATTGTGCGAACATACATTTTCGACCGGTACATTACGAAGCTAATTTATTCTTATAAAATAAATATCCAAATGAAGTAAAGACTAGAAATTAAAATTGCAGATGAGTGCTGGTTGTTTTTACCAAATGGAATATCATAAGTTACTCCTAACTTACATTAAACATTTAATAACAGCAATATTTTACTTTAAATCATTTATGTAATGCCAATGAAGTATTCAAAGTATTTTCTGGATATTTTCTTTAGAGGATTGAAAATTTTAATATTATAAAGCTTCTTCTGGAAATGAAATCTGAAATGTAGTTCCTGCTACTTCCAGATCTGTTTTTTTTAATCTTCGATTTTAATGAAAACCGAATTTCATGATTCCACCCTCATATTCCCAAAGTTTGTTTATTGACCTAAATAAAAAATCATAAAATTCTTACTTCTCTCATTGTCTTTATTTTATTCTCATCCTTCTATCCTCTTTCAACATTCTACACCCCAACAATAAATATTCGTCACTATCCTTCATCTCAACATAAAAAAAAAAACAACTGCAATCTTATTTTTGTTTTCTTTTGCCAATATCTAAAACTGCTGATCTTCACCATATAATAATGTTTTGCTTAATATTATTACACTTTCTTTCAAGTTTTATATAATTTGTATTTTTATATAAGTCCTTTTTTCAAAAAATAATACTTGTTTTACACAATTCTAATTTTTTTATTGTAACATTTAACTACTTCATCTAGTCTCTTTTCTATCCCTAATAATTATTTTCCTATATTCTAATTTTTAAACATCCTATTTTTGTATATAAATAGGTGAAAAAATTGTCTACCTGTTAACTTAATAAGACCTAAAATCTTTCTTGACATGCATAATATAATATATCTTGGTGAGAAACATTAAAAACTTGTCTGAATATTTTGTTAATGCGAGCTTTTGGTGACCATTAGTAAATCAAGTTTCCATTTTTCTATTTCTATGACTACTTTTCTTTTCTCTTTACAACAGAGTTGCTTTCTCTTTAAAGTATATTTATCTCAGATCTTGATAACTTATACAAAAATTAAAATGAACACATAAAAATGATTGACATAGAATTTGTAAAGTATTTGCTTAATAATTTATATTTTAATTCCAAATCAATGGCAAATGAAAAGTTTTAAAACCTTAATATTTTATAAAGATATATATAAAATCCCATTTTCTCTGTTGTCTGATTGGTGAATGTAAAGTTTGTCTGATGTCATATGTCAAATGTACACTGAGACATATTTTTCAAAAAAAAAATAATTTTTTTCTTTTAGGAACCATTTTATTCAAAGGAATAAAACTTTTTGAAGAAAAAAACGGTTTGAAAAACATCAGTACATGTATTTTTAACTAGAACTGAGTAGGTATAGTATTTAAATTGTGAAGAAAATGTGATTACATATTCATGTTTGAAATTGTTATTTAATGAGGGAAAAAAATGCTATAGTATTTACATTTAGTTTTGGCTAGCTTATTATTATATTTATGTGAAGAAAATAAGTACATGTGCTTTTAATTACAAAGATATAGTATTTAAGCCATGAACAAAATGTGAATACAGTAGATATGTTTGAAATATGATATTTAGTGAGGGGAAAAAACAGATGCTATAATAATGTATTTACATTTAGTTTTGGTTAGTGTATTACAGATGGTCCTTGACATTCGTACCTAATTGTTTCCTGAAATTTTTAGAAAAGTTGAAATGTACAAAAATTGAGCACTGCAAGAAACCATAAAAAGTGCATTTTAAAATATTTATTTTTAACTGCGGTGTATTAGTATATAAAGGCGGTCCTCTATTTTTTTTTAATTTATTACTTTAAATTTTATTAATGGTTAATGAAATAATTAAAGTGATAGAAATAAATTATTTAAAAGTTTTAAGTTATACAAATGTAGAATAACATACAATCACATACATACATATATATTAAAAATTTACGTAAAACAAATCAGTCAAAAATACGAATAGGATAAAAGATTAATATTTATAAAATTATTTAAAATGTATAAGGATATATAGTTAGTTATTGGATTCATTAAAAAATTTGTTTGTTAAAAATATTTATAAGTAAATTACTTCGCTTATTTTTCCGAAAGTTTCAAATTCAATACACTGTTCATTGAGTATCTCATTAAATAAAATGACAAGTTAATTATTTGAAAATATTTTAATTTTGCATAAGCTTTTACTCCTATTCATAATTACATTTTAGATTTTGTTTTCTGAAGCAGGATTTACTATATGACAAATTAATTGCTTTGATCACAGATGACGGTTGAATCAAAATCCTGTTAAGTTTTTATGTGATTGATAAAAAGAATTCTCTAAGAATAAAAGTAATCGTAAGACATTTCAAATTAATAAAAATAAATTTATTACGATTTTAAAAATAAAATCAATAATAGTAAAAAGTTACAACTTAATATATAAAAATGTAAATCATTAATCTGCATATATATAAGCGCAGATTATGATATTATAGATGCGCGGATAAGAACAAAAACTCGAATACACAGTACATAAATAACACTTTAGTGATTAGTATCTGGTGTTTTCTTTATAAATTTATTAAGAGATAGGGAAATGTACGCTTCTTTTTTCTTTTCTGGATAAAACATTCCATAACACGTTTTTTTTTTCTACTGCCCTTTGTACGAAATAACGAATTGTACAAAAGTAGACGACAGACCATATTACGTTTATACGAAGGAAGGTGCTATTAATAAAAAATGGTCGCAAAAAAAATCAGTGCATGTGCTTTAAATTATAGCGGTATTTAAATGATGAAGAAAATGTGACAACAGTACATAAATTCATGTTTGAAATGTGATATTTAGTGAGAGGGAAAATAAATGCTGTAGTAACGTATTTATATCCAGTAAATAATATTGTTATTATTATAAAAATGACGGCCTTTCAGGACGTCGTTTTTTTTTTATTCAGAGGGCACTCTAGTAAATAATGTCAAATTCAAATCCAGGTAACAACTTCCTTTCAGACCGAGTACATTTCTCATATTTATTTATATAATATTAAAATCTTTTGTTTAATTTACATTAAATATTTAAAGAATTATTTTTAAAGCAATTAATATATAAAAAAAAAAACGTCGTCCTTATTATAGGCAATCAATTACCAAAAAAAAATTATTACAAAAACCCTATCAAATTTCGTAATTGCAAAATCAAAAAAAAAAAAAGAAATTAAATTACAAAAGCGTCGGACTTTTAGGCCATGGACATTTCTCATATTTATTTATTAATAAATTGCGTTAGTGAAGCTATGTAATTATAAATGTTTAATATACCTGCATAGCGCTTTCGAGATTTAATATTCTAATCTCATACTCATAGCTTTAGGAATGAAGACTGTTGCGATTTATTGTATACATATGCAAATGAGCTTGAATTTTTAATTAGTTAGTCCATTGTTTGGAGAGAGCAAAGCATGCCTCTCTTCTATTAATGGCACTGAGATCATTTCCTATGTAAAAAGCTTCTTTGACCTTTCTTTTGGCATCACTATTCTCTGTGCAAATTATTTGGGTAGAATTGGGTTCGAATACATGGCCTGTAGTTGCTTGGTGGTCCCAGAAGATTGATATTTCTTCATTTTTATTTTTAACCCTATTGTGTGCAAGCAGGCATATTAAACATTATAGTATAATTACAGCTTCACTAACGCATGCGAAAAAATTGCATACGTATAATCACATTTATTTATGTACTGTATTTAAATATTTTGTTTACTGTCAAATTCACTTATCAAAACAACAGTCTTCCAAAAGGCTAGGTACATTTGGTTTACAAATTAATTCCCATCATCCCGTACATGAAATTTCAAGTTATAGTATTATTAGTCTTGTAATATCCGCACTTACGACTGTGCCAAGGTTATAACTGCAAGTCATACTGTGCGGTCAGCAAATAACGTTATACAATTCACACGCTGTTCTTTCTTAACGAAGCTCTCCAACGAATGCCTTGCTCTGCAACGAATGCTTCTATTCTGCAACTAATGCCCTTCTCTGCAACTAATGCCCTTCTCTCCAACTAATGCTCTTCTCTGCTGCGGTGTCTTTCAGCTACACCCGTGAACTACATTTTCACTGGGTGTGCTAGTCATTTACCGCCAGCATGTTAAACAGACGTCTCTCCAATACTGCTCGCTACTCACTACTGCTCTCTACTGGAGTTGTCCTCTAATTCCTGCTAGATGTTACACCGTCTTCTATTCGCTCTCTGACAACTGCAACGATCTCAATCAATGCACTGACCAATAAGGTAACGTCTCTTATCTAGAAGCATTTGTAATTAGCAAATACTTCTAGGAATTGTCGATCGCCATTACGTCAATGCACTAATTAAATTCCTCAGCTATCAGAGCGCGATCTAAAAACAGCCGTACGAATAAATTCTAGTTTTTTTGGAGTGCACAAAAATGTCTGCCATTTTTACAAACACTACAAGTCTATATTAGTTTTTTTGCGAAGGATATGAGTTGAAACAATTATATATAGGTTAAGTAGGGTTTCCTAAATTAAAAACAGTATTTGCACTTTCTTTTGGCCATCAATATTTTCAGAAATTTAGTGCTCCCGAACTTTCAGCAATGCTGGAAGTCAAGTACGACTCAGCAAAGAAATATTCGTATACTAAGCCGAAGAAGCACAAAGTACTGACGTAGCAGCTGCTACAGAAAGTACATTAATATAACCTGAACTAGAGTGATCATACAACATTTACAGCATTGATAAATAGTGTATTAGTAATCAGGTCGTCAGTTAAAATAAATGTTTCAAACTAACATAAATCATAACTAAAAGGAGCTAAAAAAAATGTCAATTGCTATAAAAGAGTTAAATTGAAGGCTCTCTTTAAGAGATTATACACATGAAGTCTGAAACTGCTATCGTAGACATTTGTAAAAACGTATTAAATTTTTTAAAAATTATTAGATTGTCTTGTGATAAAAGTTGCAACATTTCCGTTAGAGGGCATAATTGCTGAGAGATTCTTGACTTCGTTTAAGCAGAAGCTACAGTACATCACATCACATCGCGAATTTATTTACATCCTAAAATATCTATGGTAACTACTTTAAACCTATCAAAATATTTCAACATTAAACACAATGAAATAAAATATGAAAAGTCGCTGAATTTAAATAAATCATTGTCATATATGTTTGATTTTGTATTGTCATTTGAAAGTGGTTTAATTTAATATTCTTTGCAAATTAATTGCTAGCATTTGTGCGGTCTTAGAATAATAATTTCAAGAAGTAATATTTCTCTCCGTAGCAGTTCAACGCTATTGGTTGTAATATTCGAACGCAACATGATTTCTGAAACTAATCGAAGACATTTAATCAAACAAGTATCTGACACAAAATGTATATATCAAACACTCGCTATTTAAATATCTTTTGTTCATACTTCAAAAGTGATAAGCTTAAAATTTTAGCGTCTACTTATTGTTTAATGTTAATAAATGTGTCTAAAGTGAAAACATAATATCATTAAATATAAACCAGTATATTTATTAGGTTATTCACCATTAATATTGATATATTTTTGTTTCTAATGGTTAGCATAGCTGGCTCGGGTTCGCTTCCTGGTCAACGCATTTGACATATGAAAATATATACAGTATATGTAAACATTACAAGAACAATATAAGTTAAATTTTGTATAGCGTCTACTTATAGTTTAATGTTAAGAAATGTGTCTAAAGTGAAAACATAATATCATTAAATATAAACCAGTATATTTATTAGGTTATTCACCATTAATATTGATATATTTTTGTTTCTAATGGTTAGCATAGCTGCCTTCCAAGCAGCTGGCTCGGGTTCGCTTCCTGGTCAACGCATTTGATATATGAAAATATATACAGTATATATAAACATTACAAGAACAATATAAGTTAAATTTTGTATAAGTAAAAAAAAGGAAGTAAATCACTTTCCCCCAAGTTATGCCTTAAAATAAATGTTGAACAAAGAATCAATCTTTCTTCTTTGTTCAACCTTTAGAAAGCTTTTAAGCCATTGTCTGGGGGGTGATGATCTCACAACCATTTTGAATCGATGGAATTTATCACTTGAAAATGTCAGGGTGGGTTTCAGGCAGTTCTTATAATTGAAAATGGCCGTGAACACATACTAAATCAGCCTTTATGCAAAGTCTCTGGAAAATGATTTAGGTGAGTTTGCACAGCAGTGACTTCAAGAGGAACAAAGTGTTGTTAAAAATTAATGGCTTTATTTAGAAAATATAGACTAAATGAAGTCAAGTTTATGTACTAGTGACAATGGGAACTGATTGTCAATTATTAACGAACTGCAAATAATGGTAGCGAATGAAGAAATATAGAATTGCTCTGCTTGTAGTTATCACCAAGTTGTTATGGGAAGAAATAATTATGTTTACTAATATTATAATTTCCATATATTCATATATGTTATTACTAGCAATTTCACTTAAGAATAAATTTGCTGAAATATAGCTGTTAGTTCATTTTATTGTTATGCTATCACAACTGGGTGGAGACCACAGCTTGTAACCTATTCAATAAACTTTGTTCCCATTCTCAGTGAGTTGACCCAATTTCTGCCTAGTATACAACTGAAATTTTACTAACAATATATAGTAAAAGAACTTTTGTGTTTATTTTTACTGTTGCCACCAATTCTATGGGGTTTCCATTCATATCACTTATAGTATATTACTTTTCACAATTTTTATTTTATTCCATTTATTTGTATTAATTTTTTTCTAGCTCCTGAAATAAGTGTAAGACCCAATTAATTGTCATTTTTTATTTTAACCCTTCTTTCTACATATTCAGAATTTTAACAAAATCTGACCCTTTCTATTTAGATATGGCATTTTTAAATGTGTACTTATTAACACTTTTCCTCTCTAGATTTATAATAAACACTTTTCCTCTCTAGATTTATAATTGGGTTGCAAGTTATCTTGTTGCATACTGTTTCACATGTTCATCAAGAGTAGTTCCTATTTTTGATTCTCATTTTATGTTATTTCCTCACAGCAGTAACATGTTTCTGTCATATTTTATTTTGAATTTCAATTTACTTGATTGAAACTTGTTAACTAATATTTGAGACTTGGTATTTTCTGTGGCAATTATAATTGTATGAACGTTCAAAATGGCTTAGTATGTTGCACATTTTCCTATAGTCTTTACTGTAACGGTAAGAAAAGTAGAGCTGCTTTAACCTAACCTAGAGATGCAGGTAGAAGGGGTTCGAACCTCATCTACACCTCTAGATTGGTACTAAGCGACTTACTCCTCGAACCTCACTAGAATTTAATCTTAATGTATGCCCGGTGGTCAGGGAGAGAAGAGACCAGGAAATTGAATTTTTACATATATAATGATCAGATATACATACGTATGTCACAAAAGAAAAACAATACTAAGTGGTTTTATTTATAGTGAATGAAAGATAACAGAAATTTTTATTATTGACATTAAAATAATTCACACAATGCTTTATTAATAGTGTCGCAGGCTATTTTCACTGCAACCGGATAGACATATATGAAAGATCCATTGATCGTAATGATAAGAACAGACAAAATTTTACATTATAATTTCTTCTTTAAAATATTCCAGCCAATGGAAGTGTTACGTAAAAGAAATCAAGAGAGAGAGACATGATTCATTAACTCTGTGGTTGGAGAACATAGAAATAAATAGGTGGTCAAACTCAACTAAACACTTTGGACAGGTTTAAATCACAGTCCTACTTATGATTTAAGAAGAATGATAAAGTGACCCCAGCAGGAATTTCCAGCCATAATTGAAACATTTTTATGAGATTTTGAGAAAGATTTCCTAATAAATATAAATATACAAGACCATGCACAAAGGCGATAGCATATAGTGGGCTGTGAGGCTCGAGACATAACAGTTACCAAGAGGTTAACACAAGACCGGATAGCTCTCCGTCTCTAAACTAGGTTAGAGAGAAAAATGGAATCCGTTCGCTAAACGCATGACCCGGATTCAGGATCGGAGTTTTTGTTGCTTATGTCCAGTTACGTACATTGGAGGGACTGAGATCGACATGAGATCCAGAACAATTTATTTATTTTCAGAAGGTCTGAATGTAAGTATGTTAACCTAAGCAAACTTGGCAAAAAAAGCCTGTCATATATGCTGAGTGGCCCAATAGATCACCCGAGGCACGATGCCATATAAATACGGACAATGACCTTTAAATTTAAAAAAGAAACCCTCTGCAAAATATATATATTAAGAAAGTTCAACCATCATTGAAAATCCGCAGAAAAATAGTAACTTCCCTTTTATAAAATTCAGATCACTAAAACAAGAGGGCAGATATTTTATTGATTTAGTTGAAGTTTAACCAACACACCCCAGAGTCAATGCTATTTAATAATTTTTAATACATATTGTCAAAATGTACTCTCTCTTATTACTAAAATATAAATGCGAATGTTTTATTTCACGCTCTTCAAAATATAACATTAAATTTGTAACCCTTCATTGACTAAAATATAATGGCATTTGATAAGGATCTTTCTTTTATATATATATAAAACTAAGTTAAAGTTTGGAAAGTTTTATAATAGAATATTTAGCAATTTAAATCTTGATTTTAAAATCGAGTTTTGCACTTTCTATGATTTGCTTCCTTTTCTTTCTAAATAAATATTTATATAAAATAAATAACTTAATTACGGGAGTATAATGGCGGAAAGTTAAACGAAGTATTTTTCAATTAAATTAATAATAACTATGGCCGCCATTATATATAATAACCCCTCCCATGACGATAAAAAAAAAAGAAAAGAAAGCAATTAATGAAATATAATTTGACAAGATACGAACACATAGATTTTAAAAAAAAACATATATATAGAAAAACATCATTCTAGCTAGAGTGAATTTGTAAATTACAAAGATTTTTTTGTTAATTTATGGTAACGTTACCGGTAACTAGATGGAGTGGGTCAAGATGAGTTCATTAGAGGTTTACCGCAAGTCTTCTCGGTTCTTCAACTTTGTTTTTCCATGTTTGAGGGCAGATATTCACGGATACAGGGAAGACACTTTAGTTCTCTGGCTAGCTTACATGATTAGAACTCCGGCCTCAGGAATAGCTCAGGAGAGCGAAGGCAAAGAGGTTACCCCTGCATTTTTGCAGAGCAACACATTTCTGGATTTTTTTATTTATATGCTGAAAGAATAGAATGCAGCTTGAAATAAGTACAGCAAGCAAGAGTTCGCTATATTGTCCAATCTTTCAGCAAAATTTCTTCCAACAAAATTCTTAAGATTTTCTCTCTGACCTTCAGCACTGGTTACCCACAAGCATAAGACCAAGAACAAAAGAAAAGTTCTTTATTTATACCCTTTTTCCATTATGTCTTTAATCTGCTAATTAGTAGTGAATCATGCCCATTGTTTCAAATTTTTCCTGTTATCTCTTATTTTATCTAACTCAGAAAAATGTTTTATTAATTAATTCCTTTTCTTAATGGATTCTATTTAATTAAGAAAATTTTTATCTTATCGAATTCTACCAAATATATTTTAAAAATAGTTGCAAATATAATTTTAACTTTCTATATTTTATTTTATTAAATCTTTTCTCTTTAACACAATTCCTTCTTTAATTTAGGCAACTATTTGAGAAAATGATAAATTTAGTTTGAAAAAGAAACATACATTCACTGCGGTTGGACTTAGGGTCTTAGTTAGTCCACAGTGAATGGTGAAGCCAGCATATATATATATTTGTATATATATGCACAGCTTCATATTCCTAGAACCCATCAAAAAAAACAAGTAAAAAAAATGACTAAAGCTACGGTTTTGCAGAGAGAAGCAGAGTGATCCGGAAAGAGCGCTCCTATTATACAGAATATTAGTGTAATACATGAAATAATACTGATATGTGCAGTTTATAAAAACAAACTGAAAGTTTATAATAATACTGATAAATAGATTATCTTAATAAAAAAAAACTGAAAGTTTATCATAATACTGATTTATAAATTATATATATATTAAAAGAGAAGTATATAATAATATTAATTAATATATTATAACAATGCCAATATTTACAAAACATACACACACAAAAAAAACTGAAAGCCTATAATATGATTTCATTATCCATATGATGTGTCCTGGTCGTACCTTGGGGATCTCGTTAAAAAAATTACTTTTGAATGGAGCACTCTAAACTATTTTTTTTTCAATGGACCTTCCTCTCTGGGCCTTGTTATTAGATCTCTGAGCTGTGTCCACTTTATTACTATGTCTTCTATCAATTCTTTTGCTAGAAGTCAAGTTGAAATTCCTTATTAATGGTCCTCTGTTCTTTAGCTGTTCCCCTCTTATGTGTTCTGATGATGAAACTGGCTCATGGTTAAATCCCTTGGTCAGTGATTTTGATATGGGTAAATGTGGTTTCAAACCTAGAACTGTGCTGCCACTTGATAAAGTAGTTTGTTTTGCCTGACCTGCCATGGTGCATTTTGGAAATATCTTGTGATCATTAAATTGATGAGTAAAACGCGTGAAGGCAAGATGAGGTATGCTCTGTCCTACTATCTCTAATTCCATCTGGCCTTTTGTTTCATTTTCTGTTCATTCAAGATTAGTTGGTTCCTGTATGCAGCTTATATTGGTTGTCTCTTGGGTTTTACATTTGTGAAAATCTAACTTGTTGTTGTAAAATGTAAACTTATTTTCTCTATAGTTTATTCCTGAGTCATGTCTTTCTAAGAAGTCCGACCCTAACAGCATATCATAAAGCAAGCCTGGCATTATCTGAAATATGTGTTTTACATTTGTTGCTCCTATCTTAATATCCAGTCCTAAACGATGCGTTCCTATGTTGGCTTTTTCTCCATTTGCTAATATAGCATAAGATTTTCTCGGTGAGATCGGTAGTACATGAGTTCCTACTGTTGCATCCCATCATTCTTTTGACACCAGTGACACTTGACTGCCAGTGTCTATTAAAGCTGTAATTGGGACATCTTCTAACAGTGCCTTAATTGTAGGGCGCTCTGAGAGTGATGGTCTGTGATCATCTTCCAGTTCGCACATAAATTCTGATGCCACTCTTTCATTTCCCTTAATAATTTCTTCTGTTTCATCCTGGAATTCTATCTGGGGTATATAAATTATAGGACTCATATTTTTCTGGAATTGCTGTGTGTTTTGACCATCATCATAGCAGTTCCTGACAGCCGCTATCTGTATTTTGGGTGTGTCAATTCTTTTTCCTTTGTCTGCATGCTCTTTATTTAGGTTGCCAAAATCTATAGCAGTTAGTAACTCTACCATCTCATCAATTCCACAGTTGCGGCAGCCCAGCATCAATTGTTGTATGTGGAGAGGCATATTGTACCTTATTGTCTGAATAATCTGCCCCTCTGATAAGTGGTAAGCAGTCAACGATTTTAACAAAGACACTTGCCTCAAGAAAAACTGGGTGTGAGTTTCTCCTTTTGAAGTGCAATACTTTTCTTGAGATATACAGTGCATTATTCCATCTTGCCTCTCTTCACTCCAAAAACTTTTAAGTAAGGCAATGTGGTAATCTGCAAATGTTACCGGTTTGTTACTTATACAGTCCCACCAATTCTGGGCAGATCCATGTAAATGATTAACTGCAACTGACAACTTTTCAGCTTCTCTGAGTTCCTGGAACATGAACAGCTCTTGTAAACTTTGCAAGTGTGCCATGGGGTTTTCTCCTATGTCACCCCGAAAAGTTTTGATGTGGATAAATCTTGCCACCATTGGGTTGTCTGTTTTTTCCATGACCTTTATGCTTTCTTTATTTTCACATTGGAGATTCTCATTTCTTGGCTGATTCTCTTTGTTTCATTGTTTCTCTCTTCTTTCATCCTGTTGATTTCTGTTCTATATTGTCTGCATTCTTCCTTGCATTCTTCTATTTTTTTAACATAGTTTCCATCAATTTTCGTACCCATTGTGGTTCTGGTGTATCTATGTCTCTGGTCCATATAATTGGCGTTTGGTCTTCCCATAACTTTTCTGAAAGTGACATATCTGTGTCATCTTTGTTTTTCTGTAGTCCTAGTGAATCCATGTCTCTTTCTGGGCTATACATAATTTTCTAGAGAAAGAGAACAGATAAAAGAAATTTAAAAATATTTGGTTTGCTCTTATTTTTAGTGCTGTCTTTAAAATTATTTTTATTTTTCTACTTTTACTTTTCAAAAATTTGCTTCACTCTTCCAACCATTCATGCAACTGTCATCCTTTTTTAACCTGCCAGCTTTCTGTCTATCTCTTATCCTATGCATAGTTCCTGCCCTATCCGTGTTTATACCCTGTTCTGTGTGTTATATATGTGACTATAACTATGTGTATTTGATATACAGTTCAATAAAATATGATTACTACTGCCGGGGGGGGGGTAAAAAATTATACTTGAGCCCATCTTTTCTCTGCTCCTTGTTTGATCACTCTGTCTCCCTTCCTAGCAAAAAAAAGAAAATACATTAATATCTGATTTGGTTTTAATTTTCAACTGAACTGATTGATTTCACATCTTGTAAGCTGTACTACTGATAGCAAACACAGAAAGTGCAAAGAAAAATATATAAACTTCTGTCATTCACTATATTTGTTTTCAAAACACACACACAAAAAATTTCTTCTGATCATGAAATTCCTATTATTATATCTCAGGGTCTATCTCTAAACAGTAAGGCCACACTTGGGATGCCAGATTATGCAAAAAAAAAACTGTAATGGTAAGAAAAGTAGAGCTGCTTTAACCTAACCTAGAGATGCAGATAGAAGGGGTTCAAACCTCATCTACCCCTCTAGATTGCTAATAAGTGACTTACTCCTCGAACCTCACTAGAATTTAATCTTAATGTATGCCCGGTGGTCAGGGAGAGAAGAGACCATGAAAAGGAATTTTTACATATATAATGATCAGATATACATACGTAGGTCACAAAAGAAAAACAATACTAAGTGGTTTTATTTATAGTGAATGAAAGATAACAGAAATTTTTATTATTGACATTAAAATAATTCACACAATGCTTTATTAATAGTGTCGCAGGCTATTTTCACTTCAACCGAATAGACATATATGAAAGATCCATTGATCGTAATGACAAGAACAGACAAAATTTTACGTTATAATTTCTTCTTTAAAATATTCCAGCCAATGGAAGTGTTATGTAAAAGAAATCAAGAGAGAGAGACATGATTCATTAACTCCATGGTTGGAGAACATAGAAATAAATAGGTGGTCAAACTCAACTAAACACTTTGGACAGGTTTAAATCACAGCCCTACTTATGATTTAAGAAGAATGATAAAGTGACCCCAGCAGGAATTTCCAGCCATAATTGAAACATTTTATGAGATTTTGAGAAAGATTTCCTAATAAATATAAATATACAAGACCATGCACAAAGGCGATAGCATATAGTGGGCTGTGAGGCTTGAGACATAACAGTTACCAAGAGGTTAACACAAGACCGGATAGCTCTCCGTCTCTAAACTAGGTTAGAGAGAAAAATGGAATCCGTTCGCTAAATGCGTGACCCGGATTCAGGATCGGAGTTTTTGTTGCTTATGTCCAGTTACGTACATTGGAGGGACTGAGATCGACATGAGATCCAGAACAATTTATTTATTTTCAGAAGGTCTGAATGTAAGTATGTTAACCTAAGCAAACTTGACAAAAAAAGCACTGTCATATATGCTGAGCGGCTCAGTAGATCACCCGAGGCACGATGCCATGTAAATACAGACAATGACCTTTAAATTTAAAAAAGAAACCCTCTGCAAAATATATATATTAAGAAAGCTCAACCATCACTGAAAATCCGCAGAAAAATAGTAACTTCCCTTTTATAAAATTCAGATCACTAAAACAAGAGGGCAGATATTTTATTGATTTAGTTGAAGTTTAACCAACACACCCCAGAGTCAATGCTATTTAATAATTTTTAATACATATTGTCAAAATGTACTCTCTCTTATTACTAAAATATAAATGCGAACGTTTTATTTCACGCTCTTCAAAATATAACATTAAATTTGTAACCCTACATTGACTAAAATATAATGGCATTTGATAAGGATCTTTCTTTTATATATATATAAAACTAAGTTAAAGTTTGAAAAGTTTTATAATAGAATATTTAGCAATTTAAATCTTGATTTTAAAATAGAGTTTTGCACTTTCTATGATTTGCTTCCTTTTCTTTCTGAATAAATATTTATATAAAATAAATAACTTAATTATGGGAGTATAATGGCGGAAAGTTAACCGAAGTATTTTTCAATTAAATTAATAATAACTATGGCACATTATATATATAACCCCTCCATGACGATAAAAAAAAGAAAAGAAAGCAATTAATGAAATATAATTTGACAAGATACGAACACATAGATTAAAAAACATATATATAGAAAAACATATTTAGTAGAGTGAATTTGTAAATACAAAGAGATTTTTTATTAATTTATGGTACCATTACCAGTAATTAGATGGGGTGGGTCAAGATGAGTTCATTAGAGGTTTATGAAGCTCTCGGTGTTACTTGTTTTCCATGTTTGAGGGCAGATATTCAGGATAAGGGAGAACTTTGTTCTCTGGATATGATTAGAACTCCGGCCTCAGGAATGGCTCAGGAGAGCGAAGGTGGAAAGTTAAACAAAGTATTTTTTCAATTAAATTAATAATAACTATGGCCGCCATTATATATAATAACCCCTCCCATTACGATAAAAAAAAGAAAAGAAAGCAATTAATGAAATATAATTTGACAAGATACGAACACATAGATTTAAAAAAAACATATATATAGAAAAACATCATTCTAGTTAGAGTGAATTTGTAAATTACAAAGATTTTTTTGTTAATTTATGGTAAGGTTACCGGTAACTAGATGGGATGGGTCAAGATGAGTTCATTAGAGGTTTACTGCAAGTCTTCTCGGTTCTTCAACTTTGTTTTTCCATGTTTGAGGGCAGATATTCACGGATACAGGGCAGACACTTTAGTTCTCTGGCTTGCTTACATGATTAGAACTCCGGCCTCAGGAATGGCTCAGGAGTGCGAAGGCAAAGAGGTTATCCCTGCATTTTTGCAGAGCAACACATTTCTGGATTTTTTTATTTATATGCTGAAAGAATAGAGCGCAGCTTGAAGTAAGTTCAGCAAGCAAGAGTTCGCTATATTGTCCAATCTTTCAGCAAAATTTCTTCCAACAAAATTCTTAAGATTTTTTCTTTGACCTTCAGCACTGGTTACCCGCAAGCATAAGACCAAGAACAAAAGAAAAGTTCTTTATTTATACCCTTTTTCCATTATGTCTTTAATCTGCTAATTAGTAGCGAATCATGCCCATTGTTTCAAATTTTTCCTGTTATCTCTTATTTTATCTAACTCAGAAAAATGTTTTATTAATTAATTCCTTTTCTTAATGGATTCTATTTAATTAAGAAAATTTTTATCTTATCAAATTCTACCAAATATATTTTAAAAATAGTTGCAAATATAATTTTAACTTTCTATATTTTATTTTATTAAATCTTTTCTCTTTAACACAATTCCTTCTTTAATTTAGGCAACTATTTGAGAAAACGATAAATTTAGTTTGAAAAAGAAACATACATTTACTGCGGTTGGACTTAGGGTCTTAGTTAGTCCACAGTGAATGGTGAAGCCAGCATATATATATATATATATGCACAGCTTCATTACATAGAATAAATCTGTTTTTCTCAACTGCTGCTGTCTTACCATTGCATCATTCATCTCCTATGGTAATTGATTCAGTAATAATTTCTTCATTCTGTTTCATAATTATTCTCTTTGACATCACATTCCATTCCACATTGTAATCTTGTAGTTTGCATTTGCTGCCTGGAATCTTTTTGTAAAATGCAGGTATGCTATGTATTTGAACATTAATCATTTAAAAGTTAATTTATTTTATTAGTTTTTTATATAGTCTCTCTGAAAGGGATTTTAGCATCACACAATCAAATTGCCATTTGTATCAGTCTGGTGATAACTAGCCATCTAAACATGACCATGTTTACTCTGTTGTTTACACATTTTTTCTCCATAAGCTATATGTATTTGCCATCCTGTTGAAATCTTATAGAACATGATAATAAGATTACTTTACATTGGCATAAATGGTTAACTGTTATCTAAATTTGCATCTGCCTAAGTTCCAGCTACTACTATTTTTGACTGAATCAATAATTGTGTGGTCTGTATCAGGACTATATATTGTAACGTCAAGTTTTGTACATTCGCGTAACAAAATCTAGAATCCAGACAAAGAGACCAAAGCCGACCAAACCAGGATTGTGATGTTTTGAATCTGACCAAACTTCAACTCATTTGCCAGTACTCCACGACCAAGACCCTACAAATGACCACCCTTGAAGTTACATGTAGTATACCCGTCTTTCATAGCCGGCATAGGGTAGGGGGAAACATGAGACTCAGGACTTAAAATTATATTAACTAATTTAATTGTTACCAGCATGAAATTAAGGATAACTTTCATAAATGGTAATTAATGCATATATAGTTATATCACACATATATATTTAACTAAAACTGAATTAGATTGAAATAGGAACAAAAAATAATGCGAAACTAGAATAAATTTAACACATTATTAAACAAATAAAACATAACTTAATGTGAGAAAAGCATGCAAGCTTTATAATGTGAGGATTAGCATATCTCTTCATTAAAACTTTAATTATTAATATTGACATATTTAAAGAAATCACTAAGCGGTGCCTAATTAAGTTATGCCAATTCCTATTGAAAGTGGTGGCTACTATTATAAAATGCACCAGTCTTAGGCAAAACATTTACTATCTTTTCTTTTAAATATTCCATTTAAGCACTTAAAGAAATATTTTAGACAAAATATTTATTGCAACATTATTAATTTAATAAAGTAGGAGCATATAGCTCAGCTCAGGGTAGGGACTGAACCCAGAAACCAAAGATAAAAATTTCAATTTAATACTGAATAATTAATTAAATTATGGAACTTAGAACTGGCTATAACAAGATTACCAACATGCTACAGCACCAGCAAATTACAATAACAGAACACCCTGCGGATAGATTAGAGTCAAGGGTTTTTGTGACAAACACCGGTACCTTGGAACTAAGCATCCTGCTGCTAAAAGGTCAGGGTTGCTAATACGACTACCCGGAATTATTATGAACGGTCTTACTAGTGTACACCCTGAAAGTAAGATGGGGTGGTCTTTCCCGAGGCCCCATCTTAAGGAGAAGATGCAGCAAAACGTTAAACTTTGAATGTGAATTTAATGCATCTAATCTGCCAAATGAAAGTATGACATTTAATTATTACAAAATATGGGACAGCAGCCTGGTCAATATTACTATCATGAGCCAATTCTAACAACACTATATAAAATCAAGCGACATTAGAAGGATAAAAAAAATATAAAATTCTGGTTTATAGGTTTCAATCTATATAATTTATTTCAAGGGAGGGGAAAGTATATTGATCAAATGGCCAAATAATTGCTGTATATACTTTCGTATTACTAAGACCAGTACATTGCCTATTTAGAAATATCAATAAGATGAAAATTTAATAGCAGGCCACAATACACTTAAAATTAAATAAAAATCATAGAAATTCGAATCAGCGAGCATTGATAATGTTATTAAGAAAATAGTTATGGGGAAGATATTTGCAATAATATCTCTGGATATTTATTTCATTTAAATGCTTGCTACTTTGAAGCATTGGCATATAAATAACAAAATAACAATGAAGAAATATTAAAGGTACAACTGCAGTGATAGATGAAAAAATTTAGAGTAGTTTACATTTAAGTTTATTTAAGATATTAAAGAGATAAGCAAGTTATATAAATAATAAATTATTTCATTTAACGGGAATTTATAATAAAACATTTATGGAATTTAAAAATTAAATTATTTTAGTTTTCTAGCTAAACTTTGGAGTAGAAAATTTGAATTTAGAAACAATTCGTTAACACAGAGCTCTTGGCATACCGATTAATTGCTGGCTGGTATCATCATCATCTTGAGTGGCTGTTACAGGACGGTTTCTTGTGAGCTCTGGTTAGTTTAAGCATAGACTGGCAGTGGCACATCATTCTTCCATGGATTCTAGAAGTAGCAGTCGCCTTTCTTCAGTCAAATCTTTCAAAGATCGATCTGACGTAAATTCAGCATGGTGACACTCTTCCAAAATTAATGACTCCATCCTTCAAGCTTCAAATATACCCTATTTATATTTTTCTTATGAAGCACTTAACTGGAAAAGAATTTATTTTGCCTGGAAACCCATTAGCTCTTAAAATATTACTTTAAATTACAAGATTTACCAAATTGACCAAAATGCTTTTGTTTAGGTTTCCATGGCACCTTAAATCCTCTTCCACATGTGAAATAGTGCTACTTCAGCAATTTTAATGAATACAATTTAACAGAAAAATTTGGATAAAGCAATTATCAAACTTTGATTTAGCCACAGATGAACTTAATGCAAATTTGCTTACGGCTAACTTTTATTTTTAACTAATTAAAAACTAAAAGCTTTTTGCTCTTTTTTACAAAATAAAAACCATGTCACTCTCTCTATATATATTATTATATAAGGTGAATCATAGCTGCAGAAAGGAGTTTGCTATTAACTGAAAGGAGATCATTTGATTCCTCTTGGAGGCCTTAAAGGAACCGAGCAGGGCAAATTCCTAATGTCCACTCCATACGTTCTTGTCGTTGCAGTTGTTATTACTATGTGTTTATTCATATAGTATACGAACATGGATGGGCTGCTCACCAACATGCATTAGCCAGTGTGGTGAGTTTATTGGCTTTTTACCTCTGAGTTCAAGATTAAGAAACACCATGGTCTTTCTTCTCAGTGCCTGATAAGGCAGAATGAATGTTTGTGTAAATGATAAATACTTTTCTAATACATATATACAATTATGACAGACAAAAATAAAGCATGGCCCTTATTCCCAGGAGGCTGTAAAGTCACCAACCAAGGCAGGGGTTGGTGGCCGAAGGTGGAGGGTGCTAAGAATCCCCTGATTGTGGACCCAGGCTGCCATTTGATGACAACTTTTTATTTAGGTACTTACAACTGCAGATCATTTTCAAGTGAAGGAAGATTGCATGAATTAGAAGAAGAACTCTCTTATATTAAATGGGATATTATTGGACTTTGTGAAGTTAGAAGAAAAGGTGAAGAGACAATTGATTTAAAAAGTGGACATATATTCTATTATAAAGGCACAAATATTGAAAATACAAGTGGAGAAGGATTCATTATAAATAAAAAGTGGAAAAACAATATTGTGGAGATTGATGGTGTATCAGACAGAGTGGCAAGATTAGTTATACAACTTAATAGCAGATACCAAATGCAGATAATTCAGGTTTATGCCCCAACAAGTTCTCATAGTGATGAAGCAGTAGAAGATTTTTATATGGATGTACAAAAGGCTTTTGATCAGAATAAACAACATTTTAAAATTGTTATGGGAGACTTTAATGCTAGAATTGGTAAACAAATGAAAGATGAAAGTGCTGTAGGTAATTTTGGTTATGGTAATAGAAATGAGAGAGGACATAGACTTGTGGAGTTTGCAGAAAAAGAAAAACTTTATATTATGAATTCTTTTTTTGAGAAAAATGTTAAAAGAAAATGGACATGGAAGCATCCAAATGAAGGTACAGCAGAATTGGATTATATTTTGACTAACAGAAAATACATATTTCAAGATTGTAATGTTCTTAATAGATTTAACACAGGAAGTGATCATCGATTAGAAAGATGCAAGATACTGTTAATGTAAAACTAGAAAGACAAAAATTGTTAAGAAAAACAATATTCACAGTTGATATTCCTAATCTTCAGAAACATTCTAATGAATTTAAATTAGAACTTACAAATCGGTTTCAAGTATTAGTAGATTTTGAACATGATTCAGATTTGAATGAAATTAATATGAAAATAACTGATACACTTAAAAACTGCAACAAAGATAGCTGGTAGAAAAAAGCAGCAATTGACCAATAAAATTTCTACTGAGACTAGAGAATTTATGAAGAAAAGAAGAAATATGAAGATATACAAAAATGATGCATTAAAAAGAATTGAATATCTCGAATTTTGTAAAATGATGCGTAAAAGAGTAGAAAATGATATAAGAAAGTATAACTGTGAACTAGAAAGAAAAGCTGTAGAAGAAAATAAAAGTCTTAAGAATGTAAAACAACATTTTGGTATTGGTAGGAAATTTATATCTGCAATAAGAAAAAAAGATAGAATTATTACTAAAAAGAGAGATGACATCATGAAATTGGTAGAAATTTTTTATCAAGAATTATCTAGTAATAAAGAACAAGTACCTCCTATATCTATTACACCTTCCGAATTGCCCAGAATTTTAAATGAAGAAGTGAGAAATGCAATTAAATGTATGAAGAAAGGAAAGGCTCCAGGTAATGATGGAATTATAATTGATATATTAAAAGAAGCAGGTGAAGAAATAGAATTTTTTTTAGCAAAGTTATATACTGTACCAGTCGAAAATGTATGTCCATCCAACAAGACTTAGAATCTAAGCAAAAATACCCCGAATCCAATCATGCCCGAGATACACAGGTCAGGAGCAATCATGAATTCTAACCTATTTGCCCATTCCCCAAATCTATAACACTACGGACAACACTCTACGGTGATACTACATAAATTATTTTCGGGCCCGGTGCTACATCGTTTTGCATGAGAACTCAGCTGATGATGATGATGAGAGATTGAGTGAACCCAAGATATAAGTTAAAACATACATAAATAAATAGATTAATGAGATTCGAACAACTGGATTTAGTTTAAAAATATAAATATTTATTTTGACAAAAATTCATGATTTTATATATACAGTATTCAAAACTTCACGCATTTAAAACTTTAATTTTTGTTATAAATGTTTGACGATCTTTTTACAATTATTTTATTTCAATAGATATCAATATAGTGCGGCGGTTACAATACTGACGTAAAATAGGTTTTATTTAATATTTAAAAAATAGATCTGAGTGGTTGGTGTATTTTATATATTTAGAAACACATGTAAAATTATAATAATAAGAGTTTCGCTGATTGTAGAACTTGAATATAATGCTCTTGGCATTGGACACATATTTTCATTTATAGATTTTATTTACAACAGTAAAATGAGGATACATTGTGTTCAAAATATACTTAAAAACATTTATTTATTTTACATTTTCGACATTTCAAAATAGAATATAGCGAAACTTTGTCAATACGGGGATTGGCTTATTCAATAAAGGGGAGGGCAGCTTCATGAGAGGTTGGATTTAAACTCCAACTAAAAAGATTACAAAGAGAAAATGTTTCATTATTACATATCATTACGAGTTATTTTGTCAAACAGGCTAAAAGAAAAACGAACTATAAGAAATTGCGGTGTTAGCATAATGGCCGAATATCTGCGGATCCAATATTTGAGATGCTTTATCATAGTAATACGGAAGAAAACAGTCTAGCCAACTTGCCACCCCACATTTTGTGGAATCGGCTGACAAAAGGTCCTCGGACGGAGATACAACGGGCCGAACTTTTTCGGAATTATCCCATGCATTGCTCTCGTTACGCGAGTATATATATATGGTCTAGGGACATTCATTGCCCTGTTTGCGACCTGAAATGAAGATGAGACGACTCGGGCGTTCCGACGCACGTCTCTAGAGATAAAGCTTAATAATATGAAGAGTGGCCTATGCTAACAACGCTTTTATAAGAATATGAAATCATTTAGTTTAAATATTAACATAAAGCCTTAAATGGTTTAGCAAAGACGTAATGATATGTTTAAACAATGACCCATGTAAGATAAAGTCATTTATTAAAGTTAAAACTACAATTAATGAAGCGTGCATTGCTCCCCCTTCTTGAATCACTATTTTGTTTAACATATGTAAACTAAAATTCGTCACCAGTCTTTTTGGCGATGATGATTAAAAAAGAAATTGATAAAACTAATGGACACCAAAATCCACCCCACATTGAAAAATATTTATACATTTTATATAATTTTACGGTAAAATATATTAAAAGAAAGCATATATTCATTTTACAAAAAAAAACCTCAGTCTTACGAACTAGTTAGAAATAAATAAATAAGAACTCATTAGCACCCCCCCCCCTCTAAACTCGTAGGACTGGGTTTGATTAGCATTTACACATATATATTAGATGAAAATAAAAATAGCATTGAAATAAATTATAACCGCACTAAATTAATTTATGTTATAGAGAATCGATATAAAAAAGAGAATTAGTTTAATATGCTCGCCGATTAGCGAGTTGAAAAAAAGGTTTAAATATATAGAAAACATTAATTTAAAGAGAGTTTACAAGTTATAAGTTAGGTAATACGATTATAATGACTTTGGGCTGGTTACCTCAGCATTCTAGGGAATACAGACGAATTTTGTATGGAAGACGGCATTCTTTGACATGTCTCTTGGCCCCGGCGGTTCTTGGACGGCACTGTAACACTTGAATGGTAGAAACTACATCATGCACGGCGAAGATTAGAGCCGAAGACGGAGAGGAAGACAGCTGAAGCCCTCAAAAATTACATAGACGTGAAGTCGGTTAAAGACTATTGACCTAACTCTCTCTCTCAATCTCTCTGGCACAATACATTTTTAGGCCCTATTTATACAAAACTCTAAGGTGCTCAAAGAATGTTTTTTTTAATTAAATTTTTGATCTTTAATTAACAGAAGTATTTTAGCTATTGTTAATGGAGATGGAATCGCTAGATAACTATCCAAAAATAAATTCCAATCTATTTCTAGATTAGAAATAGATTTGATAAAAATGTTAATCTCTAATTAAAATCAATGAGCTTTGTTTTAAATTTTACTTTAATTTAAAAATTCCTTTTTAATTATGAAACAAAGTAATGTCCCCACCTCTTTAATTACTTTTGGACAGCCATCTTCCATCTTGAATATTTGTATACTTATATGAAGAAAATATTTATAAAATAAATAACAAATAGTTAAGAAAAAATACAAAATTATTTAAAAGATTTGCTTGAGCTTTTATATATATAAATAAAAGCTCCGTTAATATATGTATATATCTGAGTCACATCCATAAAAGTCAATGTTTAAAATTAAAGAAAATTTTTATTTGAGATTTATATTTATAAACTTTTATAGACGCTTCTCAGAAATATACTTATAGTTTATATACAGACAAAAAACAGTGGGTTAAGTGGTAGACCAGTGGAGCTCGATCTTGGGCTAAGATCGACTGCTACAATACCAAATGTCTAAATGATAAAGATGTACCGGATGATTGGAAGAATGTAGTAATAATATTAATATTTAAAAAAGGTGATAAAGAAGATATTAGAAAATTACAGACCTATCAGCCTTTTATCAGTTTTATATAAAATTTTTACCAAGATAATTACAACTCGTCTACAGAGAACATTGGATTTCCACCAACCAAGAGAACAAGCTGGATTTAAAAGTGGTTTTAGTACAGTAAATCATATTCAGGTACTGAGAGAAGTTATAGAAAGGACAAATGAATGAGTTGTCATTATGTTTTGGATTTGTAGATTATGAAAAGGCATTTGATTCTATAAGCATTTCTTCAGTGATTAAAGCATTGGATCATCAGGGTATAGATCCAGGATATTGTCATATTTTAAATAATATTTATAAAAATGCAACAACAACAATTATATTACATAATGATACTGGGAAAGTCAACATTGAGAAAGGTGTAAGACAAGATGACTCCATATCTCCAAAACTTTTTACAGCAGTGCTGCAAGAAGTATTTTGTGGATTAAAATGGAAAACTAAAGGAGTGAAAGTAAATGGAGATTATTTAAGTCATTTAGATTTCGCAGATGATGTAGTTGTTTTTGCAAATAATGCTTCAGAGCTGCAGGAAATATTGCAGGAGTTATCAGATGAAAGTAGGAAAGTAGGACTAAAGATAAATGTTAAAAAAACTAAAATATTGTTTAATTGATTTGCTCAAAATATGAAAATAAAGATTGATTATGATGAATTAGAAGAAGTTAGTTACAAATACCTTGGTCAGATTATTAATACAGATGGAAACATAATGGAGGAAATTAATCATAGAATTAAACTTGGTTGGAGTGCTTTTGGTAGAAATAACTTGATACTAAAAGGAAATATGCCTATGTGTTTGAAAAGGAAGGTTTTTAACAAATGTGTTTTACCATTTCTTACTTATGGATCTGAGACTTGGACACTCAATAGAAAATCAATACAGAGACTTCAGACCACAAGAAGAGATTGAAAATGCAATGTATGGGTAAGAGAACAAACAGGTGTTACTGACCTCATTGAAAAAATTAAAAGATTGAAGTGGAGTTGGGCTGAACATATTTCTAGAAGAGATGATAATAGATGGACAATTGAAATTTTAAACTGGATTCCAAGAGATTGTAAAAGACCCAGAAAGAGACCATATATGAGATGGATGGATGAAATAAGAAAGTGTGCAGGGGTGATGTGGAGAAGAGAAGCTAAAGATCAGAGAAGATGGATTAAACTTGGAGAGACCTTCATCCTGCAGTGGATTGATAATGGTTGATAATGATGATATATCCACATACGAATTTATTTTTATTAAATTTAATAAATTGACATTTCTAAGATATAAAATTATAACATTAATTATTTCTTTATAAAATATTTGCTGTAACATTTATTAATCTATGTATAAACAGCGTTTATTCATATGTGCATATATAATGCTGCACACCCAGCCACAATAGTACAGTTTAGATGTTTATTTTAATAAAATGAATATTTTAATAGGGTTTGAACCCAGCACAGATAAGTTTAGTAGTTAACTGAAAGGTGCAATGAGAAGGGCTTGAACCTGACCATTGCAATATAAAGATATTTGCTTCATTGTATTTTGATTTGGCAAGTGGTATTTTCTACAGCTCAATAGTATCTATCACATTTTGATATTAGGAACTGTGTCAGTGCCATATTCTTCCAGAACTAAAGTACAACATAAATTTGGCTTAGATATTTATTTAAATAACTATGAAAGGGACTGATAATCTCAGATAACTTAATTAAATATATACTCTCAATAAAATACATATATAAATTGGACTAGAATAATACAATTAAAATTCAGTAGTAAGACAGCATATGATCTATTCTTAAGTACAGAGTAAATCTCTAGGCCAGCATTTTTATGTTTTTGATTAAGATTTAAGCAGAACTTTTACTCTAATAGGTCATTTATGCACTTAAATTATTTTGTTCTCACTTTCTCTATAGTGCACCTGACGTGAATGGTAAATAATTTTACCTATTAATTATAACATTTCATTTGTTGCCAATTACATAAAATTGTAATTTCACTTCACTGAGTCTAGCACTGCTTGTAAACACACCTTACTCTCACACAGATTACAGGAATATTTTAATTCCTTTTGATTTATTATTTACATACACACCCGTTATTTATTCTGATAATGGACATGACTATAAATATTTTTATATCAATCACATTACGTATAAGAAAATTACGTATAAGAAATCATGTAATCTTAGCAACAATTTAAAGTGTTTGTATTCTGGATTATACTATCAGTCCATGACTGTTGTTTATTGGTTCCATTCCATTGTCATTTTTTAGAATGAGATCATATTACATAATGCCATACAGTTTGATTACCATTTTCTGGATATTTTAATGAGTAATCCTGTTAAAATTTTGAACATTTTAGAAAATGATTAAAATTACTCAAAAATGATTATAAAATATTTCTACATATACTTCTAAAAAAGTGTATTATTTTTAAAAAAAAGTATATTTATTACAGTATTTACATTTATGCCATCATTTGGAGAACATTTTAGGCAGACTTTGTTGCTATGCATATTCATTCCTCAATTGGTGCAGCTTACTGATGAAAATAAAAAGGCAACTCCTGCTTCAAGACATAAATTCATATCTATAAATAAATATTTGGCTAAATGATGGGTCAATTCAACCAACTTAGCATCTTATATAATATTGAGTTTTATATTTGTCACAACATTACTTTTAACCATATAATTTTCCAGTCATTAAAATGATGCACAGAAGCAACTTATATCATGAACAATCATCATGTATATTTTCTTCATCAAGGATAATTATATTTTCAGAATCACATTTTGTAATTTTTTGACAAGTACATAAATCATCAACAATTACTTTTTCATTTGGGATGCAGTCTTAGAATACTTAGATTTTCTTCAGATACATTTTTTTGACTGTATGGCAGAATAAACATATCGCAGTTATAATTTAGTAGTATCTATCTTCAGTGAAGCAATGATTTAATGGCTATAATTTAATTTTTTTTTTTTTAATAAATGCAGTTGCAGAAAAACCAATATTTACAACATTTAATGTTTCATGAAAACAGTTTTCTAATAGATATTGAAATAAAATGGTGTTCTGTTGTACTGTGAATGACCTTGATTTAGATTTTGAAAACCAATGACACATTTTGCTAATAGTAATCCTACCATGTTATATTTATACAATCCGTTTTGGGTAAAATATTGGCCAATGCTTTTGAATATTTATTTTTATTGATTACTATTAGACTATATCAGGTATTTTGTGAATTGGAACGTGTGCTTACAATAGCTATCTTTAGATATTTTATATTCTTTGAGATCATCTTCTATTGCTAATATTTTTTAAATGTGCATTACAAGTAACATACTGTTTTATCTGTACTTTATAAAGAATCCCATTATGTATAAGATAAGAAATCAGGAAGAATTTTCTAAATGCGATTAATATAAAGGCCAAAAACATTCCCCTTAGTAAATACTGACCGTTTAATTTGACTGCACAATTTACACACCCACATATTTACACATGCAAATTTATTAAAACCTATGAACACTGTACCTCATTTTTATATACAGTTGGGAATGCCCAACTTTTTTGCTTATCTCCTATGTCAGTCATGCTTTGATAAAGATACTTCATGTTGAAAGCCTGGCTTATTATATTTATAAATATTACCAAATTCACCACTGCCTTTATTTTAAAATTAAAGTTTAAGTTTATAAGGAATAGAAGTAATTAGGAGATTAATAAAAATGAATAATATATTTAAATTAATAGTTGTTCATGAATTTGTATATATACAGTCAGAAATACACACACACATATATATATATATACAATCAGAAATACACACGTATAATTTATAATTATTTTATATTTATATTGTATATCTTATTTTACATTATCTGGATTATTTTATTTGAGTCTGATTATATTTACTTCAGTTTTATTATGTTTTGTTATATTTTAATTTTATTATTTTACTAATTTTATTGTTTATATTTGGGGTGTGTGTGTCTTATTTATATAATTATGTATTTTATTTTGTTCATTATATCATAGCTCTAAAAAAGACTACATTAGTTAAAATGTAAGATTGTGTATGCATATATATATACAATAAAAAGTTTTTTGCTAAAAAGTGTTCAAAGTAATGTGGATAAATTGCATTATATTTATACTTAATTTTGTCATCGTAATTAATATCTGCATACTCACGTCAAAATTGCTTATTTATTTTATTACCATACTTAATAAAAACAAGTAATTGTGACTTGTGAGATTTTTTTGTGGCCCTTCATACCATGAAAGCCATTCTTCTCCACCTGGAATAAATAATATGGCACTTCGTACTGTTATAAACACCCATCACATGTAATATTAATCTTCAAATCTAAAAAAATATATATCTTATTTTCAATGATGGAGATATATTCATTATAGAAAAAGGAAAAATATGAAAAAGAACCTTGAAACAATTTTATAATTTGTGGAATTTTTGGTGTTCAGACTAATACTTAAGTATTGAAAATTCATACACATTGTGGTGGTACAAGTTGTCATGTATAGTCATGTGTGATTATAAGAAGGCAGTATCAGGCCAAAGCGTAGAACCAAACTACAATAGATTAACTTCCCTCCCTTCTACCTATAGGTTGCTGGTCATAATTTATTATTTACTAGCCGCCATATATACTGCAATAAACAAATAGTTTATGTACATGAACATCCATAATTATTGATTATTTATTATCCACATTAAAATATTGAATTCGCAATAAATGGATGAAATGCTAGGGAGTAATCAATAATTTCTAACCGTTGAAATATTGCAAAATAAAATTGTAATACACGACTTAATTTTCAAACAACTTTTATTTATTCAAAATAGTATTATGTCAAGTAATGTGATTCAATCTATTTTAAATTCCACCTACCACATTTACCCCTTTTCTCTTACTGTAAGGTCAATTAAAATCCATTCTTGTCAAAAAGCAAAAACAACTCTCTTCTAAATAAACTATATATTTAAAGCACAACATAACAATTTTTAGAGGTATATGTAAATGTCAAATTGTCCTTGAATCAGAATTACTTATTTTAAGAATGGACACAGGAAAGACTGATCAAAGGGATGACAACACGAGAAAGAACAAGTAAGCAAATTTATTAATCTAAATGTTGAGGTTAGTATTATACAAATATAATAATAGTACTAACTCTATTTTGATAAGAAGGGTAGCCTGGGCACACATAAAATGATATTATGATATAATATCAAATCTCCCTCTAATTTACGTTTATTTAGAATACACATAACTGTAAGAAGACAAATCAATTTTAGCTAATAGCTTAGATAGCCCAGAGAGAGAGATCGAATCTAACTTTCCCTATACACAAATCAATAAAATTAAATTTAAAAAAACCAATAGTAACTAAATATCAAAAAAATTACATAATAAAAAGATACTTATCATAATTTTAACCCATTATTATAAAGTGCTGAAAACTTTGAAATTATTCAAACAGAAGTCAATCTCCAATAATGCACTATTTCTTAAATATTATAAATCTATGCACACTCTCCCACCGGTAGATGGTTAAAAATGAGACACTGTCTTTCTCTTGCAATGGGTTAAATAGATTTCTACAATTGAATATTTGATTATAACTTCAGGCACACAATAGACTCAAGCCCTGATTTAAGCATTTGTCTGTAAGAGTTGTTGTATATAGAATGTATGCTCTAAACTTAAGTGATTTACTTAAGTTTTTTAAACTCTTACCGGCGGGAGAGTGTGTGTAGATTTATAATATTTAAGAAATAGCGCATTATCGGAGATTGACCTCAGTTTGAATAATATCATAATTTTGTACTAGGTATGCTCCCTTTCTCTTTTTTAACTTTACAGTTCTAATTTCACTCAATTAATTTAAGCAGGATGTTAATTAATATTGAAATGGGTCTAATTACACATATACTATGTACTTAATACTTACTCAATCTGTACATGGACATAGTCTATAGTTACAAACAAATATTTTAAGACATGAGCTCATGTATGAAATAAATATAAAGACAATTTGTTTAACTGAAACGGGGTCTCTGATTTTTGGCTCTATTATTCTGTTATTGTGAAACACAACTATTCAAATGTCTGCTAAGTAAAATTTAGATTCATCCTTGGCTAGCTCGAAATCTTGCACAGGTCTTTGGGCAGAGTACATGGTCATGCTATTGCAGAATTGGCTGTGGGAAAGAAGTACTCAGGAGGAATCATGGTCATATTAGCCAGAAGAAATCAGTGCTGTTTTTTAAAAAATACAGTCTCTTTCTTTCCATCCACTAGCATTTTCTTATTTGATCTTTAATACCTTATTTCCAAATTTAGCATAATTAATAATGGACAGGGAGCAAACAAATATTTTTTTTATCTTATCATTTCTCTGGATCTAATTTTCTTTTCTACATTTCTTTTAGCAGTAACTTTATTTATAAAATTCTTGATAATTGATTTTATGTGTAATTAAAGACTTATTTGATTTATAAATTTAAATTAAAACTCTTTTAATTTTTTTTCTTGTTCTTTTTCTATAATGGAGTATATCACCACCCCCCCTCCATTAACATATCAAACTATAATTAAGTTTTAATTCAAGCAGATTTTGACCACTTTATCAATCTACTTATGTCAATCTATTTATAAATTATATATACAAAATTATAACAATTTACACATTTTATATTCTTTATGAAATATGTGGTAGATAATCATATTGCCTCACAAATCTATTCCATGAGTAGAATGCTTTTGAACATATTTGATGATTTTCCAAACATGGCCTATTCTTTTTAGCGTCTCATATTTGTATGATCCTTCATTAATTTGATACTTTGGTATTATTCCTGTATGACATATTTCTCCAATGACATAATGTTTTAAGTTTGTGTTATGTTTAAAATAACATCTCCAAAGGATGTATGGACAAAGTTAATCGATAAAATTTGTCTGCAGATCCTATGGAAACCTTATTTAAAGATATTGCAAACTTAGACTAATACGTCACAGGAATAATATGTCAAACCA
This sequence comes from Epiperipatus broadwayi, assembly GCA_028023455.1. Classification (NCBI taxonomy): domain Eukaryota; kingdom Metazoa; phylum Onychophora; class Udeonychophora; order Euonychophora; family Peripatidae; genus Epiperipatus; species Epiperipatus broadwayi. Next base: position 10,132,702 of record JAQFVV010000014.1, read on the forward strand.
CATGTAATACCAAATTCCAAATCTAAAAAAAATGGAGAGATATATTCAGTATGAAAAAAGGAAAAACATTATGATATTAAATAAAAACAGGTAGTTATGACATTTTTAATATTGCACATTTTGTGAATTTTAATTGCAACATTTTGTGTCATCAAAGCCATTCTTCCTCCTTCTGGAATAGTACAGCACTTTGTGCCATCATTAACACCTAGCACGTGTAATACCAAACTTCAAATCTAAATAAAAAAATAAATTTTATTTCCAATGATGGAGAGATATATTCATTATAAAAAAAGTAAAAATATGAAAAAGAATCTTGAAACATTTTTTAAATGGCGAACTGTAACAAAGTTTTAGCTTTCTCTAAAATGGTGGACTGTATTTTAAAAATGGTGCATTTAATTTTTTTTAAAAAAAAGTTTTAGCAAAAAAAAAAAAAACATAAAATGCAAATGTATAAAGTTTTAGCTGTAAATGTATTTTTAAATATAAAACTGTATTATTTACAAATGATATGAGAGATGTTTTATATTGTGAGGGTGATTATGGTGATAGACTGAAGCATTTAATGTCTTCTAAAATGGAAAGGAACGGGCCAATTTATTTGACATAGATTAATCATGCCAGAATTATTGATGGAAACTTGGAATAAATATTACTGGACACAAATGTCACTGGAGTAATAATACATTATGGCAGGAATAATATCAAAGTATCATTAATTTCAATAACAGTGATTTAATATGGAATTGTAAGTTAACCACATTCTTCTTCATATTAAATGTGAATGTGTAGTTAATAATGTAAACTTCATATGCATGTGCGAAAGAAATCTATAATTATTCTCTACAATTTGCTTTTTCTTTATTTAAAAATGCTTTCTCTTGATGGCAGTTTATTTAAACTGATTGTACAGTGAACAAAAATAAAAGAAATGATAAACATACATATATGACACATTCAAAATAAGGAGAGAAAAAAAGAGCTTTTACAGCGTTATGTGCCAATTTTTTTGTGCCCACAATTTCACTAAAGACTGGATATTGTAACTATTGTACTAAAGTAGTATCAAAATATGCTTCCTGTTATTTTGTTACTTTAAAATCGAACTTTTAGTATAGAATCACAATGTCATTGTTTTTACATATTTATAAATAAAATAATACATTTTTCTAAATGTTGCTTACAGATATACTTTTTGATCACATTTTAATTTTTTATCTAAATTGGTAAAATATCTTCTCTACATTAAGTCTTTTTGCTGTAAAAAACATTTATTTATTCTAGTTTTGAAAGTAAATTTTTAGCATTGAAATATAAATTTTCTGCTTTCACATACCATACATAGCTTTAAATCAATATGTGTTACTCCCATTATTTAATGGAAATCTAAACTTTTGTTAAACAATCTACTAGTCATATTATTTTCTTGAAGCACATATATAATAACATCATGGAGTCTAAAGCAAACAAGCTTGAACATACTTTGATCTCAGTTTTGTGAAACTGATTTTTAATTTAGAATTTCATATATTTTCCTTTCAGATATCTTACGTGGATTCAAATCAATACTTATTATTTATCAAACTTATTGATAAATTAATTTTTTTTGTATAAGAAATGTATTATAAGTGTGTTATTTTTTTTTTTACTAATGTGGCTATGTCAAAGTAAAAAACACAACTAAGCTACAGTATAAAAATATTGCTAAATTTATTCTTTTCCTACTTCATTCAAAAATGAATAGTTCGAATATAATACTTTTCTTTCCCAAATAGCAATATATGATATTTCTAAAGCCTGTGATTAAATTGAAGTTTTCCATGATATAAATGTTATTTTTTTTGTTCATATGTTATTGTTTTTGAAAGTGAATTTTTCAATATAATCACAAATTATTTGATTTTATATTTATTATTCATAATTAAAAATACATATGTAGAATTAATATTAATGTAGCATATTGATTTAACTCATTGAACCTATTTTTTATCAAATGATTATGTTTTTTGTTTAATATGTGTCTTATCTGACAGTGTTACATATATGTTCACAATCCAATATTTATTGGTAATAAGGTGATTGGAAAAACAAATGTAAATTTGTGCAAACAAAATAGCAATGACTGTCTGTATTACAACTTGTTTGATGGCATATTTTGATTGTCTTTATTGGAAATGAAAATGTATCTGGGAGTAAATAGTATGTTTGATAAATACCCAAGCTTAATCTTTTTTAACTTTTAATTAATCATATAACTAAAATGAATTTATTCATTTTAGTTAAGTTAGCATGAAAAAGGCAAGAAATGAGCGTGATTATTAAAAACATCACTTTACTGTTTACTTGACAGCTTTAAATTCATATAATATGCAGTACAATTCAGAGTTTAAAATGGTATTACATAATGATATTAATATTGACTTTTGAGTTAAAGCTATAATTTACTACAGTAATTATTTAAAAGTTAGTATGCCTCTTAGTAAAAATTGGAAGATGAATATAGAGCAATAACAGCTTTATCAATGCACAATGTTATACTCAATGAAACTGAATAAAAAAAGGCATAAGAACATAACCTAATTTATCACATGAAAAATCTATTTCAAACAAAATCCTAAAAGTTGATCAAATTCAGATCTATATGATTTTATAATTGCCAGTTTGAGCTTGATAGGAAAACAAAAGATACCCAATAGGTACTAAAAAGTAAATGTATTTGATTCTAAAGTCCATTTCCACTGTTCATAATCCAAATGTCTTTACTGACAAAAGTCAGTCATAGACTTGAAAAAATTCTGGGAATATTGGATGGGACAGCACTGGAAAAGCATTTGTTAAACATTACCATCTGGGAACAATTAGTTTCAAAGTCTTCCAGTAGCTGTCATAGCTCTAATGAAAGAAAAAATGTATGCTGCTGAAACAACAATATGTAAGCTGGAGTCATAAAAAAGTTTTGCTTTCTTATTATCATATTGTTTATAATTTTATCAATGGGAAGCATTGGATTCTAGATATGTGTCTTGTTTATAGTGCATAAACTTCCAAGTTTCTAATTAAAATAAAGACAAAGGTATGTGAATATAAACAAACAAATGTTCCTCATTATCAAAGATTATAAATTGTTCTTTGAAATTAGATGCTGTCTATGAATCACTTATGTTTTTTTAAAAAATGATACTAAGAAATGTATTATTGCTCTTACTTTCTATTATATGAGATAGATGGTAAATTATGATTTAATAAAAATGTTTTTATCTCATAGTATTTTGGTAATGGATAAATAAGTTAAATCATGATACAATTTATAGTATTGAGAAAATTGTGAGAAAAGTACTTTCATATTTTTTTCGGAAAATATATCAATCCATTCTGATTATCTAGAAATGTAAATGCAAATTATTACCAGCACATCTGTTTTTAATACCCGTTAACCAATAACATACCTATATTTATACTGTCAATATATAAAAACAAACATTTTTTATTTTATAATTCAAAATATTTATATACATGTTTACACTCAAGTGTACATAATGTAATGATTGGCAATGAACTGATGATGTAAATATATGATTATATGCTAATATCTATAGTGATAATGTGGGGCAAAAATAATAACACAAATGATATATTTCCTTAATTATTCATGATGATCATTATGTAAATCTGGGTGGCATTAAATGTTGCAGGAATATATCCGGTTTCGGTATTAATGAACTTTCACAGTTTTCTCCATAATGTTTTTAATCTACATGTTATCTCTCCATATATTTCACTATTTAATCTGACTAAATACATTGCTATCAATTTATAATGCCTGGTCAAATCTAGGATCTAACAAATTATACCCAGAAAACAATAGATTCTGTAAATTGACAAGATAATTTCCATATATAAAAAGGTGAATCCTCACAATATTTCAATGAATAGTTTATGCATTCACATTCAATTATTTGGAGGGTCTACATTATTTCTATTCTTAAGAACACATTATACATTTATTAACGAATATTTTTAGAGCATAAAATAAGACATTATATTTAACAAAAGTCATTATTGATCATTATTAAATTATATTTTTAATTTAAATTCTAATTCTTTTTAAATAGCTAACTTTTTATATTTTAATAATAAGCAATATTATTTTTTTCATAATCTTATTTGTAAATTATATTTTAATTAATGTTTCAAAAGCATATATAGAAACATGATAGCTTTAAATTAAACATAGCTTAATATATATGTAAACAAAGAGAGCAAACCACCCTTCTAAGGTATGATTTAAAAGCTCTCTAAATGTTAAATAAAGAATCAAGAATAGAATGACTTCACCTATTTTATGTAGCTTTGATGTTTATAAACATATCTTTGTCAATATTGTTGGTAATTTAGAGAGAAATTAATTTATCAGTTTGTCTCCACTTTTATATAATTAATTATGAGTTTAATAACTCTTAAGTGCCATATTCCACCTGGTTGATAAATTAATTTTACTGTAAATCAGTGGTCTTCAACCACCGGTCCGTGGACCGGCACTGAGCTGCAGAAGTTTTCTGCCAATATGCACTAAGCTAGCAAGAAAGTTTGTAATAACAAAATAATATTTTAAACTTTTAATTAATATAAACAATTATTTATTTATTTTTCATCGCCCGATTAAAAAAAAAAAACAGAACAAAAACAAAATCTAATCAATCATACATAAATTAATTTGTTTTTCTATTTATCACAGATGTTTATGGGGGGGGAATAGAAAAAAGTTTTTTATTATGCAAACTCCAGTTGTCTTTTGATAACCAATCACGTCTGTTTGTCAGCATTGTTAAAACAATAAAATGTAATGTGACTTTTTTTGATATCATAAATTTTTTCTACTCTCTCTTTTAATATTTCTTTTTAGTGGTTTTTTTTTTTTTGGCTATATGGCGATTTATTTTTTTTTGGCTTTAACTTTTATTTTTGAAATCAATTTTTATTACCTTTTTTTAAAAATAAAAACCAAAAAATAAGTTCTGTCTCTAACTTTTACAAAGTATTTCTCAATACACCCCCACCACCCCAAAATAAAGTAGAATCAAAACTTTTGACTTTTTCAAGTTTCAGTTTTTTTTTTGTTTAAAAATATGGCCACTTTTTTTTTTTTTTAGCCTATAAGGTGATATCTTTTTTGCCTTTGTATACTGCTGACATACTAAAACTTTTATTTTTAAAACCAGTTTTTATTACCTTTTTTTGAAAATAAAAATAAACCAATAATAACATTTGTCTCTATCTTTTGTCTCAGTGAAGACAAAGTATTTCTCAACCCACTCCCCCAAAAAAATTAAAATAAGATCTTTTTTGGCTTTAACTTTTATTTTTTAAATCAATTTTTATCACCTTTTTTAAAAAGAAAAACAACCAAAAAATTTTTGTCTCTAACTTTTACAAGGTATTTATTTCTCAATCCAACCCCCCCCCCCCCCCCCATTAAAATAAGATCAAAACTTTTGACTTTTTCAAGTTTCGTTTTCTTTTTGTTTAAAAATATGTCCACTTTTTTTTGGTCTATAATGTGATATTTTTTGGGGGCTTTATTTGTATACCGCTAAAATACTAAAACTTTTATTTTTAAAAGGAATTTCTGTTACCTTTTTTTAAAAATAAAAACAAACAAAAAAATAACTTTGGTCTCTATCTTTTGTCTCAGTGAAAACAAAGTATTTCTCAACCCATCCCCCCCCCCCCAAAAAAAAAAAAATTAAAATTAAGATCAAAACTTTTGACTTTTTCAACTTTTGTTGTCTTTTTTTTAAAAGATGGCAACTATACAGCGATTTTTTTTTTGGCTTTATTTCTATTATGAGATGTTTATTTTGCCATTTTTTTTAAAAAAACTTTTCCTATTAATTACATTTTTTGATCCATTCAACACACCAGCACAAAAAAAATTTACAATTACATCAAAACTTCAGACTTTTACATATTTCATTTTATTTTTTCAGATTTAAAATATGGCGACTTTTTTTTTGGCTGTACGGTGATTTTAATTATGCGATTTCTATTTTGTCCTTACTACTATCAAAAGACAACATCCATATATATAACTTCATCTTATATATTTAACATTAAATACAGATATTACATTTATCATAATCATTGTCATGTAATTACACCAGCTGTGATATTTCCCAACATTCAGGTGAATAACATTTTATTCTTGCATATTTTAACAATGAAATAATAAATGTAGAAATGCAAGCACATTAATGAGAATGATTGTTATTGTACTGTTTTCTGTAGCAGTATGACTGTGCAACTCGAGAATGAGTGTTCAGCATGTGAAGGTAAGTAACACCATTACAATACACAATAACTAGTGTGCTGTTTTGGTCAGTTATAACAATTATGCTTATCTAAGGCTAAGCAGGTTACATCTTTAAGAAAATTTATCTGTAAATTTATGCTGGTCCGCAAAATCTTATCCTTATTCTTGCTGGTCCACAGGTGTGAAAAGGTTGAACATCACTGCTTTAAATTACCAACAATGTTGACAAAGATATGCTTATAAAATCAGAGCTACCAAGAATAGGTGGATTCATTCTATTTTGATTCTTTGTCAAGTGATAGCCTGGGGGTGATTTGCTCCCTTTGCTTGCAGAAACATGATAGATATCAAATTATAACATTCAGAAATCCTTGAAAAATATCTAAAGTTTACTCACTGAATGCAATTAAGAAACAATCATCTGTTTAAAGTAGCTTTCTGCTGTTTAATTAATCAAAAGTTCTCATTTATCAATTCATTCATACAATGATAACCTTCATATAAGTAGTGCCCCATTTAAAAATATTTAGCATACTTAGTATTAATAATATTATCTTACCAATCCAGTGATGAAGGATGTCATGTATTTACACCTAAAATAAATTTTAAAATTAATTATTTATCACATTTGTCCTAACAATTAGCAAAGCTTCAATATAGGATTTACACATTTACAATGTAACATTCACTTTTAAGCCAACTAAAAATGCTATAGAGGTAAAATAGAATTTCTCAATATCTTGATACCAAATAAAGCCATGGTAAAATCTTACACATGCTTTATTAAACATTATATCTAAAAACAAAATCCAGCTTCAATAATAATAAAGTAAATCAAAGTAAAAGTATGATGGCATAATGCATAACAAGCATCTACTTTTGAAGGCTAATAAAGGATTTACAACTTTGTCACTAGTGAGGAAAAATAATGAGAATGCTAGGAACAAATACTAAATAGGAATTTCCTTAAAATTGGAGAGCCTAAGCCACAATCCCTAAAATTTATGCTATGAACATATAAATGCTATCAAGACAGCAAATAATAAGAGAGATACAATGCTACCAACTCTTTTTGAAAGGTAAGCTAGTAAAATAATGATTGAGACTAACACTACCATCTTTAAATATATTGGCATATAAAAGCACTCTTAAAATAAAGAGTAAATCTAATATCTCTAACAAAAATACAACAGCTAACAAATGTGAAATGTGATACATAATAATTAATGCCAAATATGGCTTTATTAACATTAAGCAAAAATAACTATAAACAAAATCATAAAAATATACATCTAATTATTCAGCTTACAGCATAACAATATACCTTCATAAATAAATTGGTCATATTTTAAAAGGGAGACACATACTAATATGATAAAGTACTATTCTTGTAAACTGTAAATATATCCATTGCATAATATAACTATGATATTAAAATCGATAGCATAACTATTAAATATTGAATGTGTTCCTTTTGGATATCTTTAATAAATTTTAAATAGTTCTGCTAGCAAATATAGAATAAATTTATAGTTACTCATTAAATACATTCATGGATTTAAATCATAAATGTTAATAATATTGTAGTAAATATATCTCCTCGAACTCATGTTTTAAATTAATCTATTATACAAATTATTTAAATTTGTAATAATATAAATATTATAGAATAAAATACTTCTAATAAAGAACATTTATCAAACTATGACTAAATATATGAAAAAGAAAATATTTAATTCCAATATCAAATTGGCACCCTTAGCAGTCCCAATAGCAATGCATGGAGGGAAGAAATAATTTGCAGGTTTTAAACATTTTTGCAGATGTTTGTAAATCTTTACTTGCAGACAGGTTATGTAACTTAAATTTATTAAATATAATGTCATTATTGCAGATAAAGTTGATATTTCAATTTTATTAAGTGAAACATTAAAAAAAAAATTCATATACTATTTATTAACAGTTTTGTCATTTGTTGATTTGTTGCTTGGAGAAAAATTATTTTTTTCATTCAGGGGGGAAAAATAGAAATAGTCATAATAAATAAAGTCTTAGTGCTGTTTTTTTTTTTTTTTAAATAATAACTTTTATTCAAGTACAGCACAATAAATTATTAAGTTAATATTGTTTTGTAGATTCAAATCATTTGTAAACATCTAAAATATACATATTCACTATACTAAAGTGGTAAATCTGAGAGTCAGATTGCGCTTCACCGCCCTATCCAATCTCCCACCACCAAACCGAGTTCAAACTTTTCTAGTAGATTTTATAAATTAAAATGCTATATAATTTGACCTAAATAATAATTAAAACAAAAAATTAAATATTCTAAATTTAATAATTAATTTCAGTGCGCTAATATCTCATATTGGAATGTGTGTGCATGAGGCATATTTAACAAGCTTTTTATACATATAATTAATACTATTATACACACTGTCCAATATTGAGGGCTTAAATTTGGGTGGGTAGGAGACGATAGAACAAATATGATTAAAGTGAAACTAAGATTCGAATTCGAATGTTACAGTTTCACATATAATAAATTTATAATAAAATTGAACGGTTATTTAACTGACATATGCAAATCACTCTAAACATGATCAAGGATGTGCTTCCATCTTATATTAGGGTCAAATTATTAAAGTGTTCATTATACAATAGCGTTAATTTAATTATTGACATATCATTAAACCGCATCAAAACTAATGTAATATGTAAACTTATATGTAAATATCCATCTCAAAGTGGGAACTGAGCACTGACTAAACTTATAATATGAGGCTAATTATTGAAGGATGAATTAATGTATAAAGTTCCAATCTTTTATTTATGTTGATTATTAAATATTATATAAAACTAAACATCTCTGATCATTGCAATTTCTTTTCTTTAATTTATTTAGTTATTTTAATAAAATAATTATCAAGTTGTTAATGTCATGATGAGGCTAAAATCATAAGATCTTGCTAATTATGAATATATATGGTACCATTTATTTATATATGGTATAAATATATTGGCATTTGGTAAAAGCTAAAAAAAAAAAATTAGCAATCATATTAAAAAGTCGCAATTAAATTTTTTTTTAGTTTGTATAATTTATTTTTTTAAAACGTACAATGAAAGTTAAATTTTTCGTCCATATTTTTTTTATGTAATTAAAAATAAAAGTAAAAATTGGAAAGAACAAAAGACACACAAATTACTAATCCAGATAAGCTAAAAAAAAGATCTTTTTAGCTAATTAAAGGTGGCAGAATTATGCTAAAAAAATAAAGACTTTGTAACTGAAAAATATAAAAGAATGCACAGGATTATCAACATGTATTTTTGACAAAAACAAAAGGTATGTGAAGAAGTCTGAAAATTGGACCTCGAGTATGAAAAGTAAGAGACCAATTTGACCAGCATCTTGTCTGTTTTGCCTTTGGTTGGTCTTGGATAACAAAAATATATCCAGGACCATTCTACGCTGAAATAATTCTGCATGTTGGAGTGGACCGGGGCTTTTGCTGATATTGTTCCTGAAGATGGACACCAGAAAAGCTTTTGTGACCAACCATTAGGATAGACTGAGATCAACTTACAACCGATGGCTGAGCTCATTCTCCCACAAAAAAAAAAAAAAAACTATGCATAGTAATCTACAATCTTCATGAACTCGCTAAGCTTACCGGTAAGTTAAGATTAACTATTCCTGATTGTGACAAAATTAAAGTTTACAAACGATTCTTAAAAATAAGCTTAAAATAATTAGAGACATTAATTTTATCATTCAAGAGACTTTCATTTTAAAGATCTTTCAAGAAGAAATTTGTTTACCTAATAACTCTAATTATTTAATTAATTGAATTATACTTGAATTAGTATGAGTGCTTTCCAATTAATTAGTAATTTCTTCTTAAACATTTTAATTTGTTAGAATAAAATATTTATTTCTAATACCAACTTTTCCTTGTATGTTATTGATGATTATTATAAAATTTATTAATATTCCTTTGTTAAGATTTGAAAGTATAATTTACCTGTGCCAATATTTGTTGACTAAGCTCCAGGAATAATAATATCTAGAAAATAACTATAGTTATGGTAAAATATGACCCAGTTTTCTTTTAAAACGATTTTCTTTTTTATTTATGATGAGTGATGCAATGAATTTCAGTGGATTCTTGTATGAATCCTGGTGCTCTTATTAAAATAAATAAAAAGTTGATTCCACTGCTAGTTTAAGCCAAAATAATTGGTAGGCCAGTTAATCAGGAAATATAGCTATGTTTTATAGAAATATGAACAAAATATTTATATTTTCTGTATTCATAGCTTGATTAACTTTCACTAAATTTATAGTGAGTAAAAGAAGGTCTACCAGATCGAGCAAAACATGGAAAATGTTACAATATATATCTGTCTTTACCATATGTATAAACACAATTATCATGATTTTCCATAGTCTCTGTTTCTCTGCTGTGTGGTTTCAGCAGGAAATATTTAAAATAGTCAGTTATCATCAAAGTTGCTGCTCATATGTAGTTGTATCTGAAAACTGAGCATACAGAGCAGAGTTCAGGAGTGTTCCTGACATGTATATCTTGCACGTGATTGGACTCAAGGTATTTTTTTGTGCTTAGATTCTTGATCTGGTTGTATGGTCACACAAACTGACTGGTACAATACCAATAAACAGTTTTTATCTTGAATTTTGATCCCCATCTATACAGGTAAATAAATTTGAGACAATTTGACATAAACAAATATTTTAAAGAAAATAGCAAAATGATTAATATTTTTCGTAATGTTTTTGCCAATAAAATAATTCAATATTCTGTGGTGATTTTATTTACAACACAGAAAAAAAAAAGACATTGAATTGAACTTTAAAATTGACAACTGTTCTTAAATCATGATAATGGTAATAATAATAACTTTTGAAGTTTTCCAACACAGTAAACTTTAAAAATAATATTCTAAACATTGTAATAATGAAATATATTACCAACAGAGCTGGCAGGTATAGAAATTTTAGTTCCTCTGATAGTTAAGATAATTGTGCCTAAATAGTTTTAATTCAGACTAACATACTGAGCTTAAAAATAAAATGTAAAGAAAATTACATTTTTAAAATTTAAAATATAACTGTTAAAATTAAATAATATAATAGGAATGAATAAGACTTGAGAAAGTAAGAATAATACAATGATAGTTATGTGTCTGACTCACCTTATTTTTACCATTTGTCATATGATCATTTTACCAGACTGTTTATTAACCTTTGCCTAGAACTGTTCATGAATATGCGGATGAAGCGCCCCCTGTGGCATTAGTACTCAATGCAATATCATGTTTTGAAATTTCCTTTGACAATAGTCAGCAGTTTTGTCCGAAAAATTCAGTTTTTTCGATTCTAGCACATGCGTATACTAATCAGGTATTAGTTTGTAAAGTTTCAAATAGATGGCAGTTATAATTAATGATTTATTCATTATACCGTGGATGATAATTTGTAGATCCCATTTTACTCTTTTACCGACCTATATAGAGAAAAGACTTATACTTTGATATCTGTAAAATATATATATATTTTTTTTAATAATTTGCATTATTCTTTCAATTGGTAAGTTATAATAATTATTTATGATTTTTTTTTTTTTTAAAATATTTCTATGAAAATAAGGTCTTTGATTTTCTATTCAAATATCTAAAATCTGTGATAATTCTTCAACTTTCATATTCTTGCACGCATTTTTGATATTTATTCTCGCAAGTAATATTTTGAAATCAAGTAAATATTACTAACTAAATATTGTCTATTTCAAAAAATTATAATTATATTTTTTGCAATAAACAATAAGGTTGTTTTTGTAGATTTTGAAAATATGAAGCATTGTTTTTATCAATTGAAAATTTTCAAAATCATGAGATGTTTTCTTATCTATAAATGTTTGAATATTTATTATATTTTTTTACAAAATATTTTAGGTTTTAGAAAGTATGTGAATCAAAACTTGATATATATATATTTATAATAATCTATTTCAATATATAAAAAATAAACAGCATTTCTTTTTCATATATTTTGAGTCATGTGACAGCATATATATCTATTCATTTTTCACTCCTCATTATATACATCGGGTTTTTTGGACAAAAAATATATAAATATGTGTTATTTTTTTCATATAAAATAGAATTTACATTTTAGAATGTATATGATCCAAAACTTTTGATTTATATATATTTATTATAATGTTTTCAATAAATACAATTAGCATTTCTTTTTCATATATTTTGAGTTACGTGATAGCATATATGCATATATCTGTAATTGTAAAAATTTACAGTTTGGGCCCCTTTTTTTTTAAAAAAAAAAAACTACGAAAAGGTTAACCTTTTAGCTACAAACTTTTTCCTGATTAGTTTTAATCCTTGACCTATTTATCACTAGGGAAGGTTGTTAATCAAAAATTATTTAATTAATATTCAATTTTACAATAAATCAATTTTTAGGCATTTAAAATTAATTAAAAATAAAACAGCTTCCTGGTTGCAAACAAAATAATTAAAAATTACAAATGCTAGGATAAAACAAAAACATTACATAATTAAAATCTATATCACATTTTTAATAAAGCATATATTAATACAATTTAATACCTTTATTTATTACTCTTTTAAATTTAAACAAGTTTCAGAATAGATTTTAAAATTATTTTTAAGAATATTTTAAAAATAAATAATGCTAAATAAGTGTAATATTTATTCATTGATTCAATTTTCATTTATTCACTGCTTTAAAACATCCCATTTATTTACTAGCTTTATTAAATTCTTTCTAATTAAATTACTCTAAAATATTTAGTTAGAATTATGTGTTAACATTAAAATAAATTAAACTATTATAGCTTCAATTTAACTTTTCTTAAACAAATTGTAAATTAACCTTTGAGTGCTAATATTTACATAATTTTTAATTAAGCTTAGCACTTTTGATGCATTCTTTATATATTCATAGCATTGAATGGTGAGTAGGTTGGTATATGTAAATATAGTGTAAGTTTATTCAAATATATTCAAATGAGGTCAGTGGATTAAATAGCCCACTTTTTTGAGGAGAAGCAGGATTCCTTTTTGTTTATGGAGTTGGAGTTATTGGCAATGTACATCTCCTTAATCTTATGCTTGGCTCCATTTCTCTCAATGCATGTCATCCTGATTGCTACAGAATTGAATGCATGACCCAATATATTTTGGTATTTGAGCAATATAGATCTGTATTCTGGATTGCTTTGAGCTCTTTTGCATATATATTGGTGTTGTGATAGTCTTGTGGTCAGGCTAGTGTGTAATTCTCCTTATGGCAAATTTATGCTATTGATTATTTAATGATTGTAAACCTCTTAATGTTAGGATTTATCTGTGTCCAATGTAAAATTCCATTTCATTATGAATTGACAGGCTTTAAAGCATTTTGTTTAGGAATTCAAAATTTTGCAAATTTGAAGCTGATAAAAAAATAATAATTTAGAGATTTATAAAAAAGACTTAATTAAAGCCAATTATTCCAGCATCATGTTAATCAAACAAAAAAAAAATTAATGTTGTAAGTAAATTTGATAAAACATATAACTAAACTATATATTGATATTGTAACGGTCAGAAAACGTGTGACTCGTAAACATAGTGCAGAATTCGACCACCATACAGAACAGCCGCACCATCGAGTAGCGAAGCCACCCGTGGTACTGAGTTCGAACACAGTTTATTGGTTCCACAATACAATCCACGAAACAACGCATCTGATGCGACATTAGTAAATATTTCCTTAGGCACGGTGGTCAGGGAGATGCAAGAGATTCATGATTTTATTCTCGAGTTAGCCAATAATCAAACTAATATTAATTAAACATTCATATTTACATAATCGAGGAAATATTATATAGAATGGGTATCGAATAAATGAAACGTAACTGCAGACATATAGTTTGAAATTATTTATTAATACATTTTAATAAAACAATCATTAATAATATTTTATGGACTAACAGCTTCAGTAGCGGGATTTGCGACATGATTATATTTTAAAGAGTACATTTATTTATTTAGACATTATTTTATATTGAGGATTTCAGTAGCGGTATTTCCGATACTGTAATGTTTACAAAAGGAATACATTTATTTGAAAGCGTAATCTAGCTACCTAAAATTCTCGAGTAAGTATTTCTAATGCATGCCTTGGGGAATTTATACCTTTGCAATGCAAGAGTCTAAAGTAAGATTTAAGAGTAGTGGCGGACATATATTTATTTAATTAAACTATTTATTTTATGACTAAGGGCAAACATTTATTTGAGAGTGAATTACGAAGATAATGCAGAGGCGGAGTGATATATAGAATAATAGAATTGAGCAAAGGAACACGTGGTATGCTTTAGAAAGGCGATATGGAATGGCAGTATATTGAAACTGCAATGCCGCGAATGGGTTTATAAGAATGTCAGGCTGGTCTCTGCCCTGACCCGACGAAGTAAGGTGTCACATAAGCATAACCAGGGACAAGCGGTCCATGTCGCATTTTTGCCGGCTGGCTGCATGACGTTGTCAAGTCCTACGGGAGCACCCATTATGCCCGCTTGTGTAGGACGACTGGGGTTAATTTCAACCCTGAAGAATCCGGAAATTTCACGGTGGAATGGGTCATCGCGTCTCTAAAACGTAACACATGTATACTTATAAACGATTATGATAAGATTTAAATGGATTTCTAATTCGGCCCGACATTATCAACATTTACTAAAGAACGTTGGTGACTCTCAAAGAAATGTAATTCTATGGAATTATTCATGATGATTTAATAAATACCAAACATATATAAACTGGGAATTATTACAACTAATATGCCAGCCATTTGCGAAGTAGTAGACCCTGCATTACAATAAATGATGCATTGAATGCGTGTCGATTTATATGAAAGTTAAGTTATTAAAGAGAGTAAATATTAATGAAAATTGGACACGCATTCATTGTTTTAAGCGATCATAGATTTAAACTTTGAAATTTGAGACAATTATGAGCATGCAATAATTAAATAATAACTATAGATAAAAATGTAGATTATAGAAATACGCACCCAAGAAAGATAGAGTGAGGTAAGCTAGATTATTAGAGAAATTTACACATTAAATTAATTATTCAGTTTTAGTTATACATATGGTAGTTTTACATTTTATAATTTAGATAAGTAGTATGAAGAAAAGCTATAGCATATTATTAGAGTACTCTAGAGTTTGAACACAGACAGGTACCTGTTTTATAAGAAGTTTTCTGATTCCATTAATTTAGCAGCAAAAAGTTCACGAGTGGCAAGTCTTTCTTGTATTTAGATATTCATTTAATTTCATGGCAGCAGCAGCTTTCTCATTCATTTCAGGCAGCAGATCTTCATGGTGAATTTATGACGGGCAATGGAAAGTTCAGCATCCGATAGGCCATCTCCCGATGGAGAATAATCTAGGTGCTTTACTCGGTCATACCTTGGCAGGAACAAATTATTTTTATTATTTTTGGAGACTCTCAGTGATCGAGAGCAAAGCTAAAGTTTAAGTGAATGTCTCCAGCAAGTCTAAGATGGCCTCTTTTTTATCTTGATCTTTCACACATTTTTGTTAAGATATTTTTAGGTTGGTTCTACTTAATCTGCCCTGAGGATAATCAATGCATTTAGTTGGTTTTTTTAATTAAAGAAAGCTGCCATTCTATTGTTTACATTTTACATTTACTAATTACATTTTGGGGAATTTTTCTTTAATTAATCTATTATCTATCACTGACCGATGCTTTTAAATTTCAAAAACAAAAAGGGAACATAAGATTATTTTAACTTTTAATTAAATATTACATCAGATATTTTTAGAATTATTATTAAATGAAATTTAAACAAAGCAATAAATATGAACTTTATAATCCAAAATAAATGATTAAAATTATACAAAATTATATAACTAAACGAAATCTAAATTATATTATTTTATCCCTATTTATTGCGTTTAATTTGAGATCGAAATGTGTGCGTGTTTATGCTGAATTCTACATATATTTATACATTTTTAATATTGTTACACACACAACTCGATATCAAAAAGTTTAAATTTGGGCGGGATAGACCGGTCAGTGAGAGACGACAGAAAAAGGTGAAACTTAAGATTCGAATACGAATCTTACTGTTTCAATATGCTTGCCATTTTTAATATACATATAAAAATAATATCAGTTATGCATAAAGACTTTTAATATTGATTTTAGATGAATCTTAGTATGTTAAAAATGATGATAAACATCAGTTGTACATGTCCTTTACTGTCAATTTTTCAATGCCAGATATTATCGGGAGACACATGCAAATTTAAAATTTAGAATTACTCAACATACTCATCCATATAGCACATAAATGCAGTAGATATACAGTATTTATAGATCATGAGAAAAAATCTGCTCATTAATTTAAATGTGCCAATCCTAAACATATTTGTTTAGAAAATAATCATAAGAAACATAAAATAAAAGAAGCTTGGCACATACTTAATTCTAAGGACCCCATTAATATAAAAATCAATAGCATTCCTCTCAACCAAAAGTGGTCATTTTATCTAATGACTTAGCTAAGCACAAGGTAAAATTACAATTATATACATGCAAATATGCTAATATCTATGGTAATTGATGTCTAGTTTGGTTTATGTTTTTAGGTATGCAGATAGGCTAATGCATTAATGTTCGTTGCAGTCTTACTTTTACCAATACATACTGTACCAAGAGGCTGGCCTCAATAAAACAAATATTGTTAAGATCTATTATGGTAATAGTTGCATACTCTGGTGAAATATATTCTTATATGTGTGTGTGTGTGTTATGTTCATATTTAGTTCAATGGCTCTATTTTTGCAGCCTGTTACTTTAAATATAAAGAGAAGTTTATTGTATAGGAAAGATACAATAATAAAAGTTATAGTACATAGATGAACATGCATTTGTCCTTTTCAGTGCACAATAACATAACTTTCTAAATAACAAACAAATCATTTTGTCTACTGGGCTTTTCAAAAATAAGAAACATATGCCAGAGAACCTCTATGGAAAATCTCAAAATCCAAATACATCCACAATAATTTGGAGTAACATATATTATGAAATTAAACATAATAATTTCGGTATATTCTAATAAAATTTCATGACCTTCTTTATTTATTCCTAACATATACTTTTAGTAGCATTTTCTTTGATTATACTCTAGAGCTATTTTTTTTGTTAGATCAAATAACCTTCAACTATCATATGACATACTTTTTTCACAACTCAAATAAGTTTCTGATGTACAGCCTTTGATAATTAACAATCTTTTCAAATGTAATTAATTATTTATTTAGCAGCAAACTTTAACTCATCTGTACAACAAGGCATATAGTCTTCAATATAAAAATATTTGAAGACTTTCAATTTAAACACTGGGCAAGCATAATTATATAAATGTAACTATAAATCAATAATTATAAATTTTTGTCTATTTGTGTTTTAACTATCCTTTCATTAAAATTGTTATAAAAAAAAAAAAAACACATGCCTATCCCATCTTTCATTTAACATTTTCATAAAGAAAAATATGATAAAAGTTCTCTTGATGCCAGAGATATCCACATGAAGACTACAAATTAAAATTGCAGCTCCGTACTGGTTGTTTCTATCAAACGGAACATCATAAGATGCTCCTAGTTTACATAATACATGTAACAACAGCAATATTTTACTTTAAATTATTTATGTAAGCATGAATAATTAGAGAACACCCATTGGTAGTACCAGTGAAGTCTTCAGAATAATTTCTGGCTCTTTATCAAGGAAATGTAGAGAATTAAAAAATTGAATATTATAAAACTTCTTTGAGAAATTAAATCTGAAGTTTAGTTATTGCTATTTCTCCATAACTGTTTTTTTTTTTAAAATCTTGTCCAATTTGACTAAAAATTATTTTATTATGCCATCATTATATTCCCAAAGATTGTTTACTGACATAAATAAAAAAATCATAAAATCACTACTTCTCTTATCATCTTAACTTCATTCTCCTTTATTTTGATCCTGTTTCAACATTTTATACTTCAACAATAAATAATCAACAATATCTCCCATAAAAGACATCTGCAATCAAATTCTTCATTTCATTTTTGTCTTCTTTTCCCAATATCTAAAACCACCGAGCTTCATCATATAACAATAAGTTTCCAATAATGTTATACATTGTTTCTTTTATATATATATAATTTTTGGTGCTTGTCTTATAGCTAAAGATGCCGTTGGATGGCGCCGTTTTCACGCTAAAATTATAAAATATGAAAACCGCGCTATAGAGTGGCATCTTTAGCTAAAAGATGAGTACCTACTTTTTTATTCTTATATAGTAACAACGTCCTTTTTTAAAAGAATCATATTGATTTTACACAATTCTAATTCTTTAACGTTTAACTACTCCACCTAGTCTCTTTTCCATCCCTAATAATTATTTTTTTGCATTATAACTTTAAATATCTTACCTTTTTATATAAAATTGTGGAAAAAAATTGTTTACTTTATTAACCTAGCAAGTTAATAAAATGCTTACTCAAAAACTAGTCCGAATATACATATGTTTAATGCAAGCTTCTGGTGACCATTGATAAGTCATGTTTCCATTTTTTTATGACCGCCTTTTACAACAAAGATAATTTTCTTTTAAAGCATATCTTGATAACTCCTACAGAAATTGACTCAGAATTTGTAAAGAATTCATTTATTTTTTTTAATTCCAAATCAATAGAGAATGAAATACTGTATTTCAAACATTAAGCTTTAATATTTTACAAAGATCCCCCACCCCATATATGAAATGTCACGTTAAAGTATAATCATAATGTCCAAATTAGGTTTTTGTGGAGTATCTAGGTTAAAATGATTAACGTAAAATTACCTCCGTTATATTAAATATTTTTACTTATCACCAACTTTTAATACAAAAAAGTTGAAAGAACTTTTTCCAGAAATTTATGCTCCCAAACTTCCAGCAACGCTGAAAGCCTAGTACGACTCAACGATGAAAATTCATACACAAAGCCGAAAAAGCACATAGTACTAACGTGTAGTTTAATACTGATGTACTAAGCTACAGATCGCACTTAAAATAAAGTAGATCATAGAAGATCTAAAGACAAATCACCGTGTCCATATGTATATATATGCTTATTAATAGATACTTCGATTAAAGTAAATGGTTCAAATATATTTTAAGTCGTAATTAAAAAGAAGTACAAGAGATGTCAATTCTTTTAAAAGAATTCATTTAAGACCTATATTTGATAACTTGTAAGCATAAGAACTAAAATTGATATTGTAAATATTTGTAAAACCAGATTAAATTTTTAAAAAAATTGTTTATTCCCTTGTGATAAACTTGCACCGTTCTCGTTAGAGGGCGCAATAAATAAGAATACAGTATTTTATCGCCAATTTATTTACGTCATTAAATATCTATCGTAATTATTTTACTCCTATCAAAATATTTAAACATTAAACGTAGTGAAACGAAATATAAAAAAGTCGCTGAATTTAAATAAATCATTGTCATATATGCTTGATATTGTATTTTCATTTGACAATGGTTTAATTCAATCTCTTGTGCGCTCTTAGAATAATAACTTCTAAACGTAAAATTCCTGTCCGTAACGGCACAATTTTGTTGTTTGTATTATTAGAATCGAATATCACATGATAATCTGAAACGAATCGGTGATACTATAATTAAACAAACGTCTAATATAGATATAAGATGAAATATCTTTCGTTCATACTTCAAAAGTGTTCATCTTAAGTTTAGTGTCTACGTACATATTGCTTAGCCAAAATATTTTAATGTTATATTTTCTAAAGTCAAAATATAATCAATATCATTAAATAGAAATCAGAGTCTATTTATTAGGTTATTCACAATTAATATTGATATATATTCGATTCTAAATTTTAAAATGTAAAGATTATAAGAACAACATAATTTTATTTTTTTAAATTTAATGTTAACTGTGAAATGTCATTAATTATAATAACAAATTCTGTTGCTGCAGGAAAAAAGAACTTTTTAATTTATTCTCTTTATAAATGGGAATAAAAATAATAAATAGCTAATCTAGTTTTTGTTATTGTATTCATAGTCAAAAATATATCATTAACAAATAGGACATACTCTGTAGAGCTCTATCTCATAGATTGAAAGGCAAATTTAGGAACTTATACATCCCCCTACCTTATTAATTTTATATTCCTGCAAGCAAACCGTATAACTAATGTAAAATAATAATAAGAATTATTATATTCTCATCTATGATTTATATTGTATTCGTATTTAATATTTACACTGTATTAAGTTAATCCAAATGTTCACATTTGCTAAAGCTTACCACGATAGAAAACAACACAAGTTCGGCTTAGTAACTTAATAAAATATCTAATCATAGACTATCAATCTGGGTAAGCTACACTAAATAAATACTCTCAAGAAAATAGAATAATGGGTTTAACATATAACAATAAGGCAATTATATACATAAATAATCTACATCAAAGACAAGTTATTTATTTTACATAGATTATATTTTCCCATTTGATCCTTAGGCTTATAAAATCATAAATGGTTGGGATGGCCTGTTCAAAACCCTGTAATCTATTTGTGACCTAAAAAATAGGTTTTTTTCTGGAATAGCATCACCATCTATCTTCCTGCTTCAGTGTCAAACAGTGATTCTATTCTGATAGGTCTATTCTCTATAAATGTATTGTCTCACATTCTTTAAAATGCACATGACTAAGAACTAATAATTAACTTTTAATCATATATATTTGATAACTGTTAATTTTACTTTGCTTATTACAGTTCTATTTATAGAAATATGCTAATGGGACATTACATTATTCTATTGAACATTTTAATGGCTCTCTAACTCATTAGCATGCTTGCTCTGACACAAATTACTGAAGTATTTTGATTGCTTTTAATCCATTAGAATCTGTTATCAGATTTGTATATCCATTTATTTATTTTAATTTTAAGACCTTCATTATTTACAGATTCATTTACTTTGTAATCTCCACACAATAATTTCTCTTAATCTAGTGAATGGAACTTGTTTAACTTTGTACATAGCCTTTGCATCTTCTTATCTGGGGAATCATTGGTTAAAAGTTTTCTTTTATAATGTCCACCTTTTTCTATTTGATGCTTGATTTTGTTTCATTTCAACAATTCAATCCCTCTTTTGTAGGCATGGAGAGAACTGATTCTTCAACAATGGTCTGTAATTTGGTAAACCGTAGTTCTTGAATTATGAAATAGTTTAGGTGTCTGCACACATCATCATCATCATTTAATTTCATTAATGTTAGCTGCATTGATACTATTCATATAATAACTTCAGTTATGAGTGTTTTCTCATCACATCACTGTACTAAACTTTTTGATTTAACAACAACTGAATAATGTTAATATTTTTCTCAGGCTCTTTTCATGTAGATCTATTAATAGTATGACATTAGCTGCAGTTTCCTTCCCATTAACAATTCTGCAGAATAATTTCTTATCAGAGTATTATTGTGATAGTACAATATATTCTTGTGTATGATCAATTAATATTCTAAGTGCATTAAACTGCAATTTGAATTCAATTGAAATATCAAAAACTAAAACAATAATTTAAGTTGTTTGATTGATATATTCTAAAAAATTCAGATTATTAGCTTTTAAAACTAAATCTCAAATTTTTTTTTCTACCTTTGGAAGATTAAGATGTCTGCTATCACAGAGAGTACATGTAGAATGAGAAAGGGCACATATGCAGAAGTGACTGGATGGTTAGATACCTGAAGAAATAATAAAAACAAGATAACGATATCAAATAAAAGCAAACAATTCAACATCAAGATTTCATAGATCCACCGTCGATGACCTAATAAAACTGGATTTTTTTCATTCCGCAATGGAAACACTAATATTTCAAGCTCACAAAACTTGGGCAGAAAAAGTGCTTTCAAAGATTATAGAATTATTCAATGAAACAGTACCAAGGGAGTTATACAGTTCATTCAAATGATTTTTCATCAACTGATTGCTAGTACTTGTGGTAACAGATACATATTGCTCTTTATATAAATTTTTAAAAGCTTTATTTGAAGAAATAAACTTCAAAAATTTCTGGGAATCTTATCTTATGAATAGAAGATCACCTGAATCCTAGATATATTATAATTGGGTTTAAGAATGAAGAGCAACATAACTCATTCAAAGAATCATTCAAAATATTGGATAAATATGCAATCCATTAACAGAATATTATAAATTGATTACTAAAAAACAGATCTCGATTATAATGTTAATGACTTTATCAAGCTAATGGAGCCATTTGGAGAAGTTATTGATTTCCAAGTGACGTTGCTTAAGAATACACCAATATCAATATAGAGAGATTGTTATTACTTCATAATGCATTCACATAGAAATATAAATCCAAATGAAATCCCATCGCCGATTACCAATGCAGAGGGGACATTGTTTATAGGGATATGTGGAATGTGGTCATCGGAATAATGTATGCCCTAAATTATATTGTGTACACTATAATATGAGAGCCACTCCCACACATCATTATCTCAAATCAAAAGAAATTCAACAAGAAATGGAAATTAAAATCCCAGTCAACATGGATCTGATAATAATGGACTCAGCAATAATAATATAAATAATTCATCACCATTAATAATGAACTCTACTTCGAATAGCATCATTATCATCAACCATTATCAATCCACTGCAGGATGGTCTTTCCAAGATCAATCCATCTTCTCTGATTTTTAGCTTCTCTTCTCCACATCATCCCTGCATACTTTCTTATTTTATTCATCCTTCTCACATGTGGTCTCTTTCTTTTACAATCTCTTGGAATCCAATTTAAAATTTCACTTGTCCATCTATTATCATCTCTTCTAGCAATATGTCCAGCCCAACTCCACTTCAGTCTTTTAATTTTCTCAATGAGGTCAGTAACACCTGTTTGTTATCTTACCCATATATTACATTTTCAGTCTCTTCTTGTTACTCCCAACATGCATCTCTCCTTACTTCTTTGAGTGGTCTCAGATCCATAAGTAAGAATTGGTAAAACACATTTATTAAAAACTTTCCTTTTCAAACACATAGGCATATTTCCTTTTAGTATCAAGTTATTTCTACCAAAAGCACTCCAACCAAGTTTAATTCAAAGATTAATTTCATCCATTATGTTCCCATCTGTATTAATAATTTGACCAAGGCATTTGCAGCTGTTAATTTCTTCTAACTCATCCTAATCAATCTTTATTTCCATATTATGAGAAAATCCATTAAACAGTCTTTTTAACATTTATCTTTAGTCCTACTTTCATCTGATATCTCCTGCAACATTTCCTACAGCTTTAAAGCATTATTTGCAAAACTAACTACATCATCTGCAAAATCTAAATGACTTAAATAATCTCCATTTACTTTCACTCCTTTAGATTACCATTTTAATCCACAAAATACTTTTTACAGCACTGCTGTAAAAAGTTTTGGAGATATGGAGTCACTCTGTCTTAAACCCTTCTCAATGTTGACTTTTCTAGTATCATTATGTAATCTAATTGTTGCTGTTGCATTTTTATAAATATTCTTTAAAATATGACAATATCCTGGATCTATACCTTGATGATCCAATGCTTTAATCACTGAAGAAATGTTTATAGAATCAAATGCCTTTTCATAATCTATAAATCCAAAGCATAATGGCAACTCATATTCATTTTCCCTTTCTACAATTTCTCTCACTACCTGGATATTATCTACTGTACTAAAACCCCTTTTAAATCCAGCTTGTTCTCTTGATAGGTGAAAATCCAACACTCTCTGTTGACCAGTTGTAATTATCTTGGTAAACATTTTGTATAAAACTGATAAAAGGCTGATAGGTCTGTAATTTCTAATATCTTCTTTATCACCTTTTTTAAATATTAATAGTGCATTCTTACAATCATCTGGTACATCTTTATCATTTAGATATTTGATATATATAACTTTGCTAAAAAAAATTATATTTCTTCACCAGCTTCTTTTAATATATCAATTATAATTCCATCATTACGAGGAGCCTTTTCTTTCTTCATAAATTTAGTTGCATGACTCACTTCTTCATTTACAATTCTGGACAATTTGAAAAACATGATAGATATAGGAGGTACTTTTTCTTTATTACTATATAATTCTTGATAGAAGACTTCTACCCATTTAATTATGTCATTTCTCTTTTTAGTAATAATTCCATCTTTTTTTTTTTATTGCAGATATAAATTACATACCAATACCAAAATGTTGCTTTACACTCTTGAGACTTTTATTCTCTTCTATAGCTTTTCTTGCTAGTTTACAGTTATATTTTTTATATCATTTTCACCTATTCTGCACCATTTTACAAAATTCGAGATATTCAATTTTTTTTAATGCATAATTTTTATATAAAAAAGAAGGAATATGAAGATATAAATAGAAATTTTATTGGTCAATTAGTGCTTTTTTCTACCAGCTATCTTTGTTGTAGTTTTTAAAAGTATATCAGTTATTTTCATATTAATTTTATTCAAATCTGAATCATGTTCAAAATCTATTAATACTTGAAACCAATTTACAAAGGCAAAACTCTCCATACAGTAGTGCCACCCTGTACCAAACAGGGTAATCAATGGATTCCAGAAGGCTTGTGCATAAAATCCCTATCTAGTGCCTACTCATCCAATATCCCCAGACTATTTTCTGGCTTGTGGCCATCATCAGTGAGGAGCCTTGGATCAGAGAGCACTGTACCTAGATCTTAGGATCTAATGCAACCCTCCAGCAGCCACCTTTTAACTCTACTTTACTACAAAGCTATGAGAATGAAATTGGGAAACACAATAATATTTTCAATCTAAGCTCAATAGCTTATATAGTCATATGGATCTGAACTCAATTCAGCACCCATACATTTTGGTGTCTTTGGCTCTTAAACAACCATAGATACCACTATGTTATTAGACAGGATTGGTGTTAAACCACTAAACATAACATGATCACCATCTCTATACTAGCACATAATTGTTGTAAACAAAGGCAAAACTCTCCATACAGTAATGCCACCCTGTGACAAACAGAGTAATCAATGGATGCCAGAAGGCTTGTGCATAAAATCCCTATCTAGTGCCTACTCATCCAATGTTCCCAGACTAGTTTCTGGCTTGTGGCCATCATCAGTGAAGAGCCTTGAATCTGAGAGTACTGCACCTAGATCTTAGGATATAATGCACAGTGTGGGACTACTGTATGGAGAGTTTTGCCTTTGTTTACAACAATTATGTGCTAGTATAGAGATGGTGATCATGTGATGTTTAGTGGTTTAACACCAATCCTGCCTAATAGCATAGAGGTGGCTATGGTTGTTTAAGAGCCAAAGACACCAAAATGTATGGGTGCTGAATTGAGTTCAGACCCATATGACTATATAAGCTATTGAGCTTAGATTATATTATTGTGTTTTCAATTTCATTGTCATAGTTTTGTAGTAAAGTAGAGTTAAAAGATGGCTGCTGGAGGGTTGCATTAGATCCTAAGATCTAGGTGTAGTGCTCTGATTCAAGGCTCCTCACTGATGATGAAGCCAGAAACTAGTCTGGGGATATTGGATGAGTAGGCACTAGATAGGGATTTTATGCACAAGCCTTCTGGCATCCATTGATTATTCTATTTGGCACAGGGTGGCACTACTATATGGAGAGTTTTGTCTTTGTTTACAACAATTATGTGCTAGTATAGAGATGGTGATCATGTGATGTTTAGTTGAAACCAATTTGTAAGTTCTAATTTAATTCATTAGAATATTTCTGAAGATTAGGAATATGAACTGTAAATATTGTTTTTCATAATAATTTTTGTCTCTCTAGTTTTGCTGCAGAAAGGAGTTTGCTATTAACTGAAAGGAGACCTTTTGATTCCTCTTGGAGGTCTTAAAGGAACCTAACAGGGCAAATTCCTAATGTCCACTCCATATGTTCTTGTCATTGCAGCTTTTATTACTATGTAATTATTCATATAGTATACTAACATGGATGACCTGCTCACCAACATGCATTAGCTAGCATGATAAGTTTATTGGTGTTTTACCTATGAGTTTAAGATCAAGAAACACCATGGTCTTTCTTCTCAGTTGCCTGATAAGGCAGAATGAATGTATGTATGAATGATACTTTTTTTTTCAATAGATATATACAATCACAAAAATAATATCATAGCCCTTATTCCCAGGAGGCTGTCAAATTACCATCCAAGGTAACAGTTGGTGGCTAAAGGTGAAGAGTGCTAAGAATCCCCTGATTGTGGACCCTGGCTGCCATTTAATGATGACTTTTTATTTAGGTACTTACAACTGCAGATAACTTTCAAGTGAAGGAAGATTGCAAGAATTAGAAGAAGAGTTGTTTTATATTAAATTGGACATTATTGGACTTTGTAAAATTAAAAGAAAAGGTGAAGAGACAATTGATTTAAAAAGTGGACATGTAACATTGGAAGTACAAGTGGGGTGGGATTCATTATAAATAAAAAGTGGAAGAATAACATTGTGGAGATTGATGGTGTATCGGACAGAGTGACAAGATTAGTTATACAACTAATAGCAGATACCAAATACAGATAATTCAGGTTTATGCCCCAACAAGTTCTCATAGTGATGAAGTAGTAGAAGATTTTTATATGGATGTACAAAAAGCTTTTAATCAGAGTAAACAACATTTTTAAATTGTTATGGGAACCTTTAATGCTAGAATTGGTAAACAAATGAAAGTTGAAAGTTCTGTAGGTAATTTTGGTTATGGTAATAGAAATGAGAGAGGACATAGACTTGTGGAGTTTGCAGAAAAAAAAAAACTTTATATTATGAATTCTTTTTTTGAGAAAAATGTTAAATGGAAATAGACATTGAAGCATACAAATGAAGGTGCAGCAGAATTGGATTATATTTTGATGAATAGAAAAGACATATTTCAAGATTGTAATGTTCCAATAGCATACCATGTGGTAACTACCAATGCACTGATCAAACATAAACCAGGTAGACCCACTCACAAAAAAACATGTCAAAGGATTGGAAACTGGCAATGCACATCACAAAAGATTGATAACTCCTAGAAGAAAGACAAAACATCATTGGCTGGTAGAAACTCGGACTCTGATTTATCCACAAAACATTTAAATTTTATAACAGAGATTAGTGCACCATGTTCTAATTAACCAATCCATGATAAGGCTTATAACATATTTCAAAACGAATATGATCTTATAAAGGCTCATGATACACCCATTCCAAAACATAAATTATAAAAAGTATAATTAGGTTAAATAACATAACATCAGTCTCAAACAACAGGAAATTTAAACTTTAGATTGTTTATAAAGTAATTTATATTTATTATTTGTTTATATATTTTCTGTAAATAAGTAAGAATAATATATATCATAATGAAATTTAGAATAAAAACTTTTAACATTAGAGGTCTGAATGCAACCAATAAAAATTATCGACTTAGCAAATGGTATAACATTATTCAATCACAAATACTAGGTTTATTTGAAACTAGAATATACAGTGGATAACAAATAGATACCACTACATATTTCAGTGTAAAAGCTTTCTTTGTTCTCTAAATCCTCAAGTACACCATCTGCAAGTACTAGTGTTATCATTGAGAAAAAGAAACCATTCAATTCTTTCACAATACAATACTTAGATGAATACATACTAATATGCACTTTCTACCACAAAATAATATTAAACATTGCCTCTGTCTATATACCCCCTCCCCCTGGACAAATGATAATTTAAAGACTTATTTTTATCATAAATTTTGTTTGCATCAACAACCATACCCATTCCTTCTACTAGGAGATTTTAATATGTCATAGGAAAATTTTGTTAATTTTTTGATTGAAATACAAATATAATTTCTATACTTGGAGTTTTAAATGTAATTACATAAAGGATTTGAACAGACTTTCAAACTCCCTTCTGCTATCCACTCTATCCCATACCCATGACCACATATGAAAAAGGTAAATGATTTCCAATATGCATATTTTGTGCTGAACCAGTACTTATTCAGTTGGACCATCTTCTGCACACTCATATATAATCAGTGCTCAGTTTATATTGAGATAGCAAATATTGAGACTTTAATGGACAGGCTTCAATCTACTCCACCCTCCAATTTTTCAGCCATCCATACCATTGCAAATCTGATGATGGAATTCCCCCTGTTGATACCAATATTATTGTCATTCTATATTGACCTTAATTCACTCTGATTCCTCATGTATAGGATCTGTCCATTTAAATACAAATGACAGAAATGGGGAGGATACAGCCTGAATCTGCAATATTTTATTGAATTTAATTTATATGCTTGGTGTTTTAGATGTAATTATATAAGGAATTTGAGCACAGACCATCAAGCTCCCTTCAACTATTTGCTCTATCTCATACAAATGACCACACACATGAAAAAGATAAATGATCTCCAGTATACATATTTTGTACCTAACCAGAACTCATCAGTTGTTCCAGATCATCATCTTACACACATGATATAATCAGTGCTCAGTTTATATTAAGATAGCAAATCTTCAAACTTTGATGGACAGACTTCAATCTATCCCCCTTATATAATTACATATAAAACTCCAAGTATATAAATTATACTTGTATTCAATCAAAATATTATAGATTTGGCCTGTATTCTGCCCATTCCTCTTCTGTGTAATTAAATGAATAAGGCTTATACATGAGAGGTCAGAATGTCCTAAGGTCAACATGGGCATGACAATAATATTGGCATCAACAGGGAATTTGGGTATTCCGTCATCAGATTTACAATGGTATGGATGGCTAAAGAAATGGAGGGTGGAGTAGATTGAAGCCTGTCCATTAGAGTTTGAAGATTTCCTATCTTAATATAAACTGACATGATTATATATATATATTTGTAAGAGTTCATCATCTGGACCATGTGATGTGTGCTGGTTCAGCACAAAATATGTATTTTGGAGATCATTTATCTGTTTGACATGTGTAGGGTCATGTGTATCAGTTGTATAAAATAAAACAGATAAATTAAGGTAGTTGGACAGTCTGTGTTCAAATCTCTTGTGTAATTATAACAGAGCAATAATAAATACAAATAAAACAATCAGAATACTCATCCCCTCCCCCATATTCCTAAAAGTTTTTTTTTCTGAAATTTACTCACACAAAACTAAAAACATTGGAATGGACTCTGTCCAAACGTGGATTACTTATATATTTTCCTTTACAGTAAACCAGATCACTAGATCAATCCCATCACCCACAGATTGGCTCAAATTATCAGTTCTAAAAAATATCTCCAAAACAACATGCCATCCTTTAAGAAATATTTAACAATTAAGAAAAAAACTCTTAAGCTAACCTTTCACATAGTCTAGGCAATATATTAGATGGGCATTTGGATTTCCATGACTAAATTGAATTCCAGGTTCTCATAAGGTGCAAAACAATAACATACTAGAATCAATCTATCTATAGACATAAACTTCAAATAGACCAGCCTTTTAACCTGGACCCTATTTTGTTGGCACATCTGAAGAAAAAACTTTTCTTGTCAAAAGAATTCACACAAAAACTTAATGAAATACCAGATTCATATCAACCTGGGATATATGGAATACTAAACCATTTCCCAATATCTTTCAAACTTAGCAAAAAAATAATGTAGAATACAAGGCCTCTATGCAATATCTCTAGTTCCATGTTTAAAAAAACATGAAACACTAGATGAAGTAACAAATCTTAGATCAAGATCCATATGTCCACTAGGAATAAAATTGCTAGAATTAATCATTAAACATAAAATAGAGCATACTTTTTGCTACAAATTTCAAGCATGCAATTTGAAAAAAAGATTCCTCAACCAATCAAGCAAGTTTTATTTTCAAAACTGCAATAGATTATATCAGATGCAACATGTGACTATAATTTAATTAGATATTAAATCTGCATTTGACAAAATCCCAGTAAATCTACTAATCAGTTTCTACTTGTCAACACAACCATTCTCAATATTGATATACATTCTCATAAATCTTTTACTAAATAGGGAAATATATGTAACTATAAATGAAAAAATCTCATCTCCAATTATGCTCCCATAGCTCAATCCCTCAAAGCTACTTTCTAAATGCAGTTCTGTTCGCATATATTAATCCACTAACTAAAACTATAGAAAAAGAAGTATTGGGAATATATGTGTCAAGCCTTAATACAAATATTTCATGTATAATCTTTATGAATGATACTTCAATATTTTTCAATATAAAAAAAAACAAATACTGCATCTTCTTCAGATACTTTCAAAATATACTAATAAATATAAAATGGTCTTTAATATGGAAAAATTATGCACATGACATGAATACAGTGGAACCTATCTTAAATAACACTTTAAAGGAATGTCTAATACTTTCCTGGGTTTTCTTTTTCATCTACACAACACCACAATATGGATTATAATACAAGAAAAACTTTAAAAAAAAAGAGGAAACATCATTAAATCACTTGAAAAATCATATCTTTCACTTTATGTAAAAATATTCCTCTTTAACATACTACCAATGACAAAAAATGCATATTACACTCCTATAATACTCTTTACTAAAGCCTTTACTAACCACATTTACTCACTATGCAGAAAACTTTTGGGTGGTAAATATACAGCAGCCATCTCAATTAAATGTTTACAAAATTCACTTGTTCACAATGAGCTAGGACCATACAATATTTATGCACATTACAAAAAACAGCAATTTCATTTTATGCTAAAACATCAAAATCTAGAGGATCTATAAAATTACACCTACAGATTCTCTATCCACACACTCAAAATACTGAAAAGAATTTTTAAATCTTTTATTATTCATTCAAATCTTCAGTTTTGCGATCCAAAAAATAAATATAAATTCTGAAAAGTGCACTCATTGCTCTATCCACCTTCCCAATATGAAGCAAAAGAAATATTAAATGTCACCAACAAACAACTATCTCACAAATTTAAATACTGGTTGCTAGAACCAAAATATTTCCACTTCCTAATAAAATTAAATTTATAATCCCTGTCATCATTATATTTTTACAGATTCAAACTAGAACCCATAAATACTGATGTTCAATGTACTCTAGGTCACAAAGAGATTGACACATAATCACACCTTTTGTTTGAATGTCAGGGTCTTGAAAAAGTCAGACTGATGATCCCCATAATATTTAACAACTAAAATTAAAACATAACAGCCTTATAGGATCATTTGTCAGGAGTATCTGTCCTCATATTTGTGCCAGCGCATTCGTTTTTTTGTTCGTATGGCTTACCAGATGTACCTTTGTATATAATAATGATTATAGAAAACATTCAAATAATTTCATTAACAAAACAGAAACAATACATAAAAGGGATAAAAAAATTCTGAATAAGGTATATACACAAAGACATAGGCTTTAATATGTATATGTTCAAACCTTTAACAAGATGCAATTGTCTCTGAAGGAATATGACAATGAAATACAAAAAAATGATACCAATTTCAATTTTCTTTGTAAATATAAATACAATTAAAAGCATGTGAAGTGCTTGAAAGAGAAAGCTATAAAGAATGCAAAAATATTAAATGCTTAGCGCTTTCGAGGGATAAGCATTTAATATTTTTGCACTCTTTATAGCTTCTCTTTCAAGCACTTCACACACTTTTAATTTTATTTATTATAATATTAAAAGAGAAGTTTAAAATTCTTAATAATTTGTAAATTAATATGATACTTATGAGCCATATGACTGTTGTTCAATTTTAAAAAATGTTATTATATGATGTACATATATTCTCACCCTGGTGACAAATGGAAACTCGTAACAACTAGTTCTCACAAATTAAATAAATCAATACCAATTTAATATAAATATACAAATTATAGCTAAGAAATAAATAGAAATATCTAAATGAATCACCTTCTTTAAGCATTGATTATTGCCATGATGTGATCTAACTTTTGGAAAGTGAGAGTTAATGTACTTTACTCATAGGACAATAGAATTGATTGGATAATGCCACACAGATATGATTTAGGTAATGGTAAAATCGTGTAATAAAAATGATAAAATGATCTTGGGTTTCTTAATAAAACCAATTAAATATATTTTGTTTTTACATATTGTTGAATAACTGAATGACATCCTAATAGATTATAAGAGACATACACTTCCCTTATAAGTCAATGTATCCTAATGTACCATAATAACAATAGTCATGATCATTAGAAAAATATTATATTTAAATAATACAAGCATGAAACAATAAAATTTAGAAGAACAGAGTCTTCACCTAGGATGACATTAGTATACTAAGAGGGACCTTTTATGTCATTCTGATACTCGTCAACAAATGCAATTTTAAAATCATCTCAAAATAATATACAACTCTCATGGATATAATAATTTAAACCAGTAGTCTTCAACCACCGGGCTGCAGAAGTTTTCTGTCGATCCACAGCTAGACTGGCAAGAAAGTTTATAATAACAAAATAATAAGATTTTAAACTTTAAATTAATATGAACAATTTTTATTTATTTTTTCATCACATTTATTTAAAAAAAAGGACAAAAACAAAATCTAATCAATCATACATAAATTAATTTGTTTTTCTATTTATCGCAGTTGTTTATGGGGAGGGGGGGTAGAAAAAAGTTTTTTATTACACAAACTCCGATTGTCTTTTGATAGCCAATCATGGCTGCTTGTCATTAAAACAATAAAATGTAACTAGACTTTTTTTGATCTCTTAAATTTTTTCTACTCTCTCAATATTTCATTTTTAGTGTTTTTTTTGGCTATAAGATGATTTTTTTTTTTTTGGATTTAACTTTTTATTGTGGAAATCAATTTTTATTACCTTTTTTTAAAAATAAAAACCAAAAAATAAGTTCTGTTTCTAACTTTTACAACGTATTTCTCACTACACCCCCACCACCCCAAAATAAAGTAAGATCAAAACTTCGGACTTTTTCAAATTTTGTTTTCTTTTTTTTTGTTTAAAAATACGCCCACTTTTTTTTGGCCTATAAGCCAATATTTTTTTTGGCTTTATTTGTATACCGTTAAAATACTAAAACTTTTATTTTTAAAACCAATTTCTGTTACCTTTTTTAAAAAATAAAAACAAACAAAAAATAACTTTGGTGTCTATCTTTTGTCTCAGTCCATGATAACGTATTTCTCAACCCCCCCCCTCAAATAAACATTTATCTGTTAACTTCTGCTGGTCCGCAAAATCTTATCCTTACTTTTACCAGTTCGCAGGTGTGAAAAAGTTGAAGACCACTGATTTAAACAATATGTAGTCTTAAATGAACCTAATTTTTAAAATAAATCAAACAATTTTATTTTGAATTCAATTCCAATCTTTGGAACTGCCATTCTAATGCAACTTTGCATTTTCAAGTTTGGATCTGTATTTGTAAATGATACTATATATCTGATTTGAATAATGATTTCTATGACATAATTAACAATAAATGAACTAAGAAACCATATAGAGACAAAAACTAAAATTTAATAATAATAAAAACAATTTATTAACAATTAACATTAGTTCACTTTACACATAATTAATAAGATAACAGTTTACATGATAGTTCATTGCCAAACATAGACAATGGTATACATGATGCATTTATAATAATAAAACAAAATCAGCATTTATCCCCTTTTTAAATCAAATCCTTATTTACAATGTTAGACATTCATGTTAATAGTAACTTAGTTACTTTTTCCTAAAACCATACTGTGGTTAACTATTTTTATTCTATTGCACTTGTTTTAAAATAATAATAATTTGTTATATGGAATCACTTCCAAACAGAATATGAGTGCTACTTTATGGTTATAGAATAATCATTTACTGAGATTTTTTTAAAAAAAATATAATTTACAATAATATCAGGGATATAATTTCATGTCCATCTGGCTATTGTTAATTAGTTTTTATAAATAATTCTTTATTTAGAGAAGCACTAAATAAAATTAGAAACTTAACTCTTAATCGATAGAAAGCTTAGTAACTTCTAGAAGATTGTCATAATAAATTTTATTATTATCTCTGATATAGATAAGAATATAATATCTGGCATTATGTTAATTTAAACATTAAGATGGTAAATTCTTTCAGAAGCCACATTATACAGTACACTCCAATTTTTGCTTATATCCACATAATAAGTTATTAAAGAAACATTTAATAGCCTTACCAATCCATTGGCAAATTACCTCTGGATGATGACATCAATAAAACGTGCACAAGCTATTATAAAATATTAAATTTTAAGAAAATATGTTTGTTGGTTTTATTGAAACTGCTGGCAAGGCACAACAGTACCATGCATACACTAATCCCATTCTTATACACTATGAATAGAACACTGTCTCTGAAGCAACTATATACTTGAAATGCAAACTTATCAATTGCCATAACTTTTATAAAGCATACATTAACTTCACCTACATGCTGAAATAAAACTAAGATATCTTCATGAAGGAAAAGCTATTCAGAACAACAACTACTATACTGAAAATAACAATGGCATATTCCAAGGGATACTTTCTCTGAGGTAAATATATGTGAACATGGTCCTAGCACATAAAAGTGAAATATAAACCATAAAAAAATCGTGCCTAAAGATCCATCTATATTAGCTAAGCATAAATAAAAGTGAAATATAAACCATAAAAAAATCTTGCCTAAAGATCCATTTATATTAGCTAAGCATAAATAAAAGTGAAATATAAACCATAAAAAAAATCTTGCCTAAAGATCCATCTATATTAGCTAAGCATAAATGAAAATAATAGAATATTAGGACAAAACTGCTCATGAAAAAATATCTATCATTGGGGAGAGAAATTCTCAATCCTCCAAAGTACAACAATTAACATGCAAAGATAATAAAGCCAAATGCATCCCACTACAATAAAATGGGAATAACATTATTCCTAAGCATAATCATGGCAAGATAAAATAAATATCACTTGAAACTAGAAATAATAATTTATCTCTAAAAAATTCATACATGAAATAATGCACCAAAATCAACAAACAAATTCAAATAAAGTGACTTTTTTTAAAAAAAAAATCTTGAATAGCATAATATATTTTGCAAATAGTAAGAAATACACATAATAAATAGCAGTGTGATATTTTAAAAATAAAGTGGATATAGGTGGCAAAATGCAAAACAATACTAAATGTAATAAATATAAAATATACTACCTTATTAGCATTATAATGAAATTATTATGTTATTTTACTAAAAAAATTTGTGAGCTTCTGATATATATTAGGCACTTATCTTTAACCAGACATATATAAATATGTATTGATAAAATAGTACTAGCAAATCTAAAGCAATACAAATTCATTTCAACTGAACAAGTATATCAGTATAATTTACTTAATGTCAAAATAATTAAATATTAAAATAAATTGCATAAAATTTTTACCTTGAACAACATAAAAATAAATGCATAAAATTTTACCTAACAATTTGTAATATCTTTACACAATAATAAAATTTAAAAAAATGTATTTTTTACAAACATTAATATTCCTTTAGCCAACACCTGCCATGTTGAATTGCTGGATGCAGGAAATAATGTCCTTTGGATGGAAAATCATGTTAAAGCAATGCATTCATTTTATAAATTTAAAATAACATGGATATCAATGACCCAGAACTAATGAGACCCACATTTACAACCATTAAGAATTACTGCAACATATTTGACTTCCATTCATTTATCTAGGTATTTATTGTACAAAGTTCGCTACAGCTTGTTTTCTCCTGTTTTATTTAAATATAAAATCTTATTAAGAAGATTTTCTTTTTACACATCCGCTGATACATTTCTTAAATAAATTTTCTTTTAAAAAAGCACTTCACATTTTTAATAAAAGTTATAATTTCTTTAAATGAGGGTAAAATTAACAATAGTAATTAAAATTTTAATTTTCCTGACTATGCAAATTTTTAAGTTATATAACATCTTTCAGATTAAAGTTTTTCTCTGATATTCTTATTTTTAAATAATACTTTTTATAATAATTAATTGCAATGTATTGCATTTTTCAGTATTAGAAATACATTCTTTATAAAAGATAAAATATATATAAATTTATTTACTAAATTACATGTTGAAAAAGATGGTGTTAAGTAAAGGGTGTTATATTTTTGTGACGGAAATCCTGAATGAACCTTCTTGCTTGTTATGTACATCTTAGTTTAGAGTGTTTTTTGATGAGATTGAGCTTGGGGTGTTAAGTCTTAGGTATTTATGGAAGTAGAATAGGTTCCAGATATCTTCATATCAAAGTTTTGATGTAAGAAATTGATTTCTATTTTCCATTTGGGTTAGTTTTTGAATGAAATAGGTATCTTAATTCAGGTGTGGAATAATAAAATATTTCATACACCTAACTGTCCATATGGCATAAGTTAAAAAAATTGAGTCTTATCACTGCAATTTTTTTGGTGTTAATGCAGTCTATAAGTGAGAAGATTTTGTAGTAATCAATTTTTGAGTTTTCATAGAAAAATTTTCAGATATTACCCAGACCAGTGCAATTGAGAATAATGTGAGTAAATGTTTCTTCTTGTCTTATGTAGTTTGTGCAGATGGGGTCTATATTGGCTATTTGTCTTTTGTAGACTAGAAATGTGTTGGTAGGCATTGCATCCAGATTAATTTTGATTATTAGGTCGAGATGCTTTGGTTCCATGTTCCAATATTTGAAGCATAAAGAAATTCTGTTATTGGTAAAGCTGAGCTTGGAGTCTCCTGTTTTGATATTTGGGTTGAGAAGTGTATAAGCATTCCAGATTTTAAGTTTTCCCTTGAATGTTTCGTTTGTTATAGGCATAACTGAAGAAAGAAGATCTATGATTGTGTTGATCCATATTTATTTTGAAGGAGAAGGACAGTCTGTTGGAGGAATTGTTTTTGTGATTTGGTTATAGCCATATCTTCTGACTAGACTGTAAATTAGGCTGTGTGATTTTTGTAGGCAGAAATCTCAAATAGAATGTAATGACATGCCATTAAATTTCCTGTGCTGTTGCAGCTGGATGCTGATTGCAGTTGTTGTACCTGCCCAGAATAGTCTGGCACTAAGTGTGTTTGTTTTTTAATAAAGGTTTTGATTATATTGATTATTGGTAGGTAGTAATTTGTTTTACTCATTGTCTTCATGTTCATTAAAGGTACTTTGCCCTGTAGCGAGAGGTAAACTTTGGAAAGTATGGTGGTGATTCTTTCTGTTGAATGAATAATGAAGTCTTGAATTGTTTTGGACATTGCTCTTGGTGATTTGTGTATAAAAAAGCCAAGGAAATTTTTGAGGTTTGGCAGAGAATTTAGAATTGGATTTTTTTGGCAGTATTAATTCTCCAGATTGCTGATTTTTGAAGATTAATTCTTAGACCTGATTCTTTGGTGAATTCACCTATGATATTGAAAAGTTTGTTCAGATATTTGGTGGAGGGTAGGATTACAAGCACATTGTCCATATAGGCAAAGTCTTTGATTTGCTTCTATAGTTTTGGGATGAATATTCCTGGCAGTTTATTGTTTATTTTTTGGAGCAGCAGATTAAAGTAAGCAATGAAGAGCAAGGGACTGAGATGGGAGCCCTGCAGAATTGATATGTCAGATTTAAATCCTTGTGTGATGCAACTATTAAATGAAATGTAGATGTGTCTTTGTTAAAAGGTTATCCAGTATTTGAATGATTCCTCTGGGGACAGAGAAGTCATTAAGAATGTTTAGTAGCTTATTCACTCTGATGGAATCAAATTTATCTGATATATCTAATTGAATGGCAATTGGTTTTGATTTCCTGTGGAATCTGATTTGCTCAATAAGAATTCTAACTTTTACTATAGCTGTCATAGTGGAGGATCTTTTTTGCAGCTTGATATGGTGAGATCTGTTTTAGGATTTTTTCCTGAATTTGATTTTTTATTACTGATTTTTATTAAGAGAAGTGTCACAAATATTGGTCTTATGCTGGACAGTTTGGATGCTTTTGGTGTTTCTTAATGAATGGCACTGATGCTATAGAATATAGATTTGGAATATTTTTTGTTCTGCCAGATAGTTGATCACTTTTAGAAATTGGTACTATGATGTTGCTGAGGTGTGATATGATGAACTCTGGGATGCTGTTCAGACCCGGGTGAACATGGTTAGGTTGGCATAAAAATTTTCCTTTTAACATATTTTTTGAAATTCCATGTTCCACCCAGTCAGCACATTCCAAGCATTCAATATCTTCATTTGGATTATTTCCCTGTAGTTTTAGTTGAAAGTACTGCCTGATTTTATTTAGCATCAGATCTCCAGTGAAATTTTGACTATTAGATTTAATGTAAGTAGGCATATTTTGTTTTCTTTTGCTCCCAGAGCCCACCAAATGTAGCCTCTAGTCCAGCAGTATTGGGTGGAGAGCAATACTTTGGCAGACTTTATTAAGATGCATTCATCCAGAACTTTTTGTTTGGCTTTATATTGATTTTTAATGAGAATAATATCATTCAATTTTGTTGGCTTCTGTGGAGAGGTTTTTTAGTTGACTGTTTAAGTCTTCCAAATCTTTTAGTAAAGCAGTAAGACCTTTACAATTTTGAGAATGATGGGAAATTAATGACTGTAACTGATTTGCATATTATTGAAGTATATGCAGGCTTCCAAAAACTTGATTTGGGAGTGCTAGTTTTGGTTATCATTCTAATTGTTTTTTCAGCATGTTGGATTTGGCTTTCCACATCAACCCCCACCACCAGGCCCAGGTGATCGGAAAAGGCCACCAGTTCTAGTTTAGCAACAGGGAGAAAGTGAATATCAGCAGAATAAAATAGTAAGTCTATAAGGAAATTGTGATTTTTTGTGTAAAATGAGTAAGCTCCTGAAGAGAAGAATTCATCACTCATTATGTTTTTATTTATGAGATAGATGTAGTTTTTATTGAAGATATCATAAGTCATGTCAAAGTCTCCAATTATGATTGAAGGCCAATTGCTATTGGTTATTATCATGTTGAATGTGTTGATTATTCTGAAGTAATTTGAGTTTGAATTGTTTGTGTAAACATAAAAAATGTTGTCAACATAGAGGGTTCTAAATTTGTCAGAATGATGTTTTTTGTTGATGAGGATGCCAACTCCTCCAGATGCAATGTAATTGGTTGATAATTTGTCAGGAGGATGTTTTTTATTGATGAGGGTTCCAACTCCTCCAGATGCAAATGTAATTGGTTGATAATTGAGTGTATCCCAATTTTTCCAGTTCTTTAATTTTTGGATTGGATTTGTGGTAGGATTTTGTTTCTCCAAGGTGTAGGATGTGTGGTGAGGTGATTTTGAACCAGTGTGTTAGTGCTTTGATTCTTTGGTATGAGTTGATCTCTCTGATGTTGACTCCTATTGTTTTATATGCCATAATTAGAGGTATGCTTGGAGATGCTGGAGTCTGCTGTTTTATCATGGAGTAGTTGATTTTTTTTTGGGTTGATTGAGTATAATAGTAATTCATTGTCTAAAAGGATGAGTTCAGTGAGTTCATTGCTTAAAAGAGCATCATTGTTGTTATTGCATCCAGGCTGAAATTCAGGTTGGATTTGAGTTGCTTCTTGTTTTGATTGTTTTTGGAAAAGTGTTGCTTTCCTTTTTTGTCAGTAATGTGGTGGTTATCAGAAGTAGAGATTTTGTTTCTTGCTTTGCATTTGGCATACCATGTGTATTACTTCTCTTGTCTATCTTGTTCTTCTGAGCTTGTTTTACCCAAAAGGAGTGATTTCCTCCCCCCCCCGTGTATTGTTGATTGGTGAAGTCCATTTCAGATTCTTCTCCTGAGCTGTTGTACTTTGCACATTCTTGTGCATCATTGGTTTTCAGTTTAAAGAAACTTGGATTTAAAGTAATACTGGATACTGAGAATATGACCATCATGCAAGCAATGTTTCAAGACATGATGGCCTATATAAACAGCATCAAGGAAGATATTAATCAAAACATGATAATAAACATGAGCAAAATGGAGGCAATAATGGTTAAGAATATGTGCAACTTGGAGGAGAATATATCAACTAAAACTGGTATCAGCAGCATAAGCAATGATCTAAACAGTAAGATAGATAGTATGAAAACAGAAATGAGAACTAAAATAGGTAGTTTAGAATCAAACATGAGTAGCATGGAGACAAAGATAACTGCTAGTATGTGCAATAAAATGGATGCTATGAGAGAAGATATTAACATGAAGTTACAGAGTATGGCCACTAGAGATGATGTTAGCAAGATTGAAATAGAGCTGAAAGAAAAAATGTCTCTTGAGAGAAGATTTCAAACAAGAGGTGAATAGAAAAGATGCATGAATGAAGGCAGAAATGAAGGGAGATGAGGAAATACCAACCTCACAAGTAAACTCAACTGAGATAAACCTAAGTAATAATAAAATGCAAATTAGTGTTAGCAACCAATGCCAAGAACCCAAAACTTACCCTGAGCACAAGGTCTGTGAATGTATTGATGACTTTCAGAACAAATCACAAGGAGTTTAAAAAACTATCATGCAAGAAAGCTGACACATCCACCATATTATTTCACAGCAGCTCATGACACAGAAAATCATCATAGCACTGTTGAAATGATCATAGCACTGTTGAAATGATGGAACTTGATATGCCAAACTTAGAAGGAAAGATGGTTAAAAGTAAAAAAGAGGTTTTTTTGTAAAACAAACACATTGGCAATATCCACAGAAGTCCTGTGCAATCTACAATGTCAGGTAGAGATCTCATACCAATTGACAACTCCACATATGAATAACATAAAATTTAATTTAGATTATGAATTTCAGAATCTAAAGAAGGACATTCTGATGATATTTATTAATGTAGAGGGAAATTGAAACCCCATTATCTTCTGATGGACCACAAGTCAAACAACATACCTGTGATGAAAAAACAATTCATAACTACCGAGTTGGAAGAAATGTTCCAAAATACTTCACAAGCCAGTATTCAAAAACATATACTGAACTCACACATAAACATGACATGCATTGGAAGCATTAAGGATGAATACATGGAAGAAGGTACAAAGGCAGATGGATTATATATATACTTGAAATCATTGTCCACATTCATATACACTATCAAAGCCTCAAACACGACACTGAAAAACTAAGTGACAATCATCGAAATGGAGTATTACCAATTGTAATGGCTGTCATAAGAGATTATTATTATAGGAAGATTATGTGTGAAGACAAAAGTACAATCAATATATATGATCATCTTAAATGTCTATCATGGCACCTTAATTCTTCATCTGATGAAGTTGATAACCAAAATATGAAAAATTATCAAGTAATGATGGAAAATAAACCACCAGAATCAATTAAACAGAAAGGTTTTTGGTATCACAAGTTGTGCAACACATATGAAGGCCTCTTCATGTTCATTAAGCAAGCATGTGAATAACAGCACTTAAGAGGAAAAACATATGTTAGGGAGAGACCTTCAAAGATTGCAGACCACTGGAACATGAAAATGGACTCTGTACAGTAAATCAACCCACTATCTTACTATGGAAGGAAAATGAACATATAAATGCAGAAAATTTTGAAAGTGGTGTAGGTATCATTGATTTAAATACAGAAAGTTGTGGATGGAAATACCTACATGTTGTAACAAATTTTAGATGCAATTATTCCACCTGTATATGCAATATAAAGGCCTGTTAAAGCACCTTGCAGAAAATAAGTGGTAGCATAACAGAAACTAACTCTAACAGTGAGTAATAAATTTTATGTAATATTCCTTATAAATTGTTTTCAAATAGTTATGGTTGCAATGAATATAAACCTATAGCCATGAAAATCACAATATATAAATAAAAGGACATATTGTGAGCTCAAGATTAACTTACTATGAAAGCAAATCATAGAAATCAAAATGTAAAAAGGTCTAAACATGAATTCAGAATTGGAGACAGAGTACTAATACAAACCCCACATCCTAGTAAACCGCAGGAAGGTAAATATCATAACTTTAGTAATACATATGAGGGACCATATACCATTGTTAAGCAAACAGGTCTCAATGCATTTTGGGTAAACCAAGGAGAAGAGATCCAAGGCACATATAATGCCCATCTCTTAAAGTCTTATTTTGGATGTTAATAACAATTCAGGATAATATCAAAAAAATGTTAACATAGCTGAGATACATATATATAAAAAATGGAATAAACTTTGTAAAAATAGCAGGTGCAATGTATGGAATATATATATATTGTGACCTCCTGGTTTGGCACCAGAAATAGTCATTGTAGTAGTATGGTAGTATATCAGTAATATCTGATATAATCCTTTTAAAAAAAATGAAATAACGTCAAGTTTTTAAAATTTTTTTTATTTTGACTTAAAACTGTAATCAATAGTAAGTGTAGGTATAATTAAAAGATTTCTCAAATGTTTAGTATCTTGTTTTGGAGTAGAATAGGAGAGTAGCTTGTTGTATGCATAATCAATCCAGTTTAGGTTGTTACTTACTTGTTTTATTTGCTCATAAAGCAGTATTCAGTTTTGTTAAAATGATTTTCTAGTCCATTTGTTTTATACATTTTAAATTTATAGCATAAACAGTAAAATATGTTTCACTCATCATCATTCACATTGTCATTTCAGTAGTGTAATACCTATAGTATATTATTACTGAATATTCATGCATTATCCAACTTCATTTTTCATTCATATGTTTTATTAAACCATTAAATATCCCATATTACATTTAAATATTTAATTATATCAATAATAGTATTAAAAAACTAACTTAATTACATTTTAAATAAATCAATAAATTATGGACAGGTGAATTATATAATGACAAATACTGTAAAATATTTTATTTATTAAAACAATTGTCATTAATTTTATTCTACTGCTTTAAAACATATTTAATTATTAGTTCAATATATTTTTTTTCATTTATTTAAAAGACGAAATAATTTTTTTTTCATCTCTATTTTTTTTTTACTGTCTCAAGTTTTTGCATATTTAAATAAGTTGCAGTGGGAGGAGCGATTGGTGATTTTTTTCTGGTGATGTAATGTGACATTATCGTAAACAATTGGAAGGGAACAAGGTGACGTAATGATTATTAAAAAAGTTTATAAAAGGAATACTTATTACTTTTAATAGTGAGTCTATTTTTATTACTTCAGTCAGTCAGAGTCAGTTATTAAAACTTTTATGAGGGCAGTTATAGCTAACCAAAGACAGCTATAACTAATTTATTTAGCAAAGTTTAATAGTGAAATTATTTTTCCTCTTCCAGAGTTCAATTGAAAATTTAATTATATTATTTGTTTGCAAAATGTGTACTTAAAAACCACTAAAAGATACGTCAATTTGCTCCCAGCTGATTATTCAAATTGTCCCAACGTTATGCTAAAGTACATGTAAGTGTTATATTCTATTATTCAAGATAAATTATTATTATTTGAGAAATGGGAATGCTTAATAGGACTGTAAAATTGTTTTATTTAAATTTAAAATTAACAGGGAAGGATAAAAGAATATTTGTTTATTTTATAACAATTAAGTTTTTAAGCTTTAATTATACTATGAAGGGAACAACTGCTATGTGCTTCATTTACATGTGGGAAAGATGTGAACTGTTATTGAACGTTCTCAGAACTTTAATGAACAAATTTCATGTTAAATATAAAAGAAAACTCAAAATTTAAAATATACACAAGGAATATGTAATTTTATTGTCATATGTCTTAGAATAGCAGTGTAATTATTTCTATTTTTACCTTTGGAAAAGAAAATATATAAGATTAAATATATCATTAAATGTACTTTAATAATTATTTGTTTTTCTAGACTAGTAGGAAGAATGAAATTTTAAATGGATAAAGTTATGTGACATTGCTGTATTAATATTACCAATGAGTTTATCTAAATAAATATTATTAACTGAATAACTACATATATTTCTGAATGGCTTTATGATTGTGAAATCAAATGTTAAATATATCCCAGGAATAAAGTACAAGCTTCTATTTTACTTGCGTTATGAAATATATTGTTTAATTAAGGAAATTCATTATTTACAACGTTAATAGCAATTCATTAGTTGATAACTAAAAACATTGAATATGCTCTTAAGGATTCAACAAAATATTATTTTGTTTCTCCTGCAGAAAATGTGTTGTTTGATGTATCAATATTTATATTTGTGTGTTTGCTGTTTAATATCCTTATTATTCATTTG
Source organism: Epiperipatus broadwayi (assembly GCA_028023455.1). Lineage (NCBI taxonomy): Eukaryota > Metazoa > Onychophora > Udeonychophora > Euonychophora > Peripatidae > Epiperipatus > Epiperipatus broadwayi. The sequence continues at coordinate 10,177,591 of JAQFVV010000014.1, forward strand.
GAGACATGACAAGGAAAGTCATGTAAAAACTATTGATAAACTTTGTTTCATTTAAGAAGAAGAAAGGAACTTTATTATTATTATTTAATAGCATATTAGATAGTATTAGTTAAGAAATGTTTTATTATTTTAAATGTTTATTATATGTATTATTATTATATTTGTTCTTCAAGAACATCTCAAATAGCTTAATGAAAAAAATACATTATGCTGGTAATTTATTATTATTATTTTAATATGAAGTTTGGTCGTGCGTGTGTCAATAATCCACGCATATAATAAAACCAATGGAAGAGTCCATTTATAGATTAATAAGGGTGAAAAGTATTTTAAAAAAAGAGTTCATTAGATTAAATCTTACCGCATATATTTTTTTTTATAAATTAGAAAATAATTATTTTCAATAATTATTTCATCGATAACATACAATTTTATTACTTATTTAGGTTCAATTTAACTACAGATTCATGCCAATATTAATGCATTACATTATAAAGAATTATTCGTCTTGCTTTGTCCATAGTAATTAGTATTTTATTCTCCAATTGTTCTTTGAACATTATCAAGTCCTAAATATTGTCAGATATGAGATATTTATTCTTTATTAATTCTAGCAGTAATAATTAATATTTTAATAGTAATTCTTTGCTTACTGTGATTTTAAATGGTCTGTATATCATATGCTTATACGTGTGTGTGTCTATTATTAAACTTATTTATAATTATATGTAATTGCAAGTAAAAATGATTTTAAATCAATCGGATTCGGAAGGAAAAGATGATCAATCATTCGAAGAATTAGAAAGTTATTTAAGAGAGAATTATTATTTCTTTGTTATGATTGAATGAAAAGTATTTTGTGGCTATATGTTATAAAGTTCGCAATGTTTATAATATTTTATGGGATTGAATCAGTGTATTTGTTAGTTGAATATTTAATATGGGTAGTTTTCCCAGTGCAGTATAGTGTAGTGTATGGAATTGAATATTCCTTTTCTTATCCATGTATTAGAGTATTTTTGATAGGAGTGGATTGAGTCCTCCTTTTATATTTGATATATTGAATTAGATATGTATGAAGCCAGAGATGTTATATTACTAATTTTCATTTGGTGATGAGTTATTCCACCAATTATTTAGTCTTAAAGATAGACTTGGAAGTTATTGTGGTATTACCTGTTTTGAATTACATAAATCTGTTATCACATGTGTGTATTGGATGTTTTCCAGCTTATGCTATAGCCTAGTGTTTGATGGTTTATGATAAAAAGGAAGAATAAAAGGAAAGTATAATGTCTTATAAAACAGCTGTATTGTAGTTAATAAATAAAGATTGATTGATCGTCACTTCCAACCATATTATGATTATATTGAAATATCATAAGCAAAACGATTAGATTGATTAACATTATTTATTTATTTTCTTTGACACACAGCATAATACAGATTCATGCACAGATTGTTAATTTAATATAAAAAAATTCATTATTAATGTAGAACTTTACTTATCATGTTAAAACATTTTGTAGTAATCATTTAAGCTTCATCTCATTGATTTTTATCATTTAATCATAATTTGCATAAATAATTAAGCAAAGATAGGACATAGTTAATGAATACAAGGATTTACTTTATTTTGGCAAAGCAGAACCTAGTTATTCAATAGAATACTTTACTTCAAAACTACAAAGGAAAATACATTTAATTAATAGAAGTATTTATTTTTTTGGTAAGATACTCCAATATTATTCTTAGTTTAAATCCCCTTATTTTAATTTTATTTAAGATATTTTTAAGGTAACAATACAAAATCTTAATTTGTTCAGTAATTAGAATATAAATCTATGTTGTTGTTATAAACTTTTAGTTAATAAATGAGTGATATTCAGCAAAAGGCTGAATAAAAGATACTTTAGTAATCAGCTACTAGAAGTGTAAGGCCATTTATTATTATTATTTTTGTATAAGTCTATCAGAAATCACTGATAGCTAAAGAGACATTTCTTTATAGCAAATAATAGGAACTTATTTAGTTCATTTAATGTTTCAAATAAAATGTTTACCAATCCATCAAAATGTTCTGATGAAAAAATATAGTAGATGTAAAAGTTAATGAATCATGTTGTATTATATCTTCTTGTATAACCTGTACTCAATAATATTAAATCCCTTTGGAATTTGTGTTCATAACAATAAAAGAAAAGTAGATGTTGATTTAACTATTTTCTATTTGATTAATAAATATTTTGTTATCTAAATTTGTATTTGGAGTTTCTTCTATAACATTCATTCGTGTTTCACATTTCCACACATGCTTATACATTTATTTTATTTAATGTAACATAATTGTATTTTATTTAATTATAATAAATATCTCGATATGATGATGTTGATTTCCTTGATTCAAACACTATATGAGATGCCAATTAGCTACTGATCATTTTTAAAAGGGTTTTGTTATTTAATTTTTGTTTAGATGATGAATTGAAATCAAAATGTACCCGATTTCTTTCATTATCTAACTGCAAGTATCTAATTAGGGTATTGTTTGGTTTATAATATTATTTTCATAGTGTTAAATAATAAATTGAGGTATAGAAATGTTAGATCAAGCCATACCATAAGTTAATTTCCTGAGATCTTCAATTTTAATTTAGATTAAATAATAAATTCATTTAGCCAGATTAGATTAGTGAGTAATTAAAATTTAGTAATGATAAGTTTAATTTGAGTTTAGATCTAGTGAATTATACATTACAATTTCTAAAATATTATTTTTATTTTATTTTAGTTATTAGTTTAATTGTATAATATAGTAGAGGTTGTTCAGTGCATATGGATGATGGGAGGAGGTGAAATATATAGTATAATTAGTTAATTTTAGCTGGTAGAATTTTACCAATTTAATTTTGTCTAGCATAGAACTTAATAGATGTTTATTCCTATTAGTAATATTTTCTCCCACATCTAATGTGCATTGTACACCTCATACTCCTCTGTATCCCTCAACTGAGTTAGTTTTAGGTGAAAGCTTTAATTAAAAGCCTCATGAATAGATTTAGGTACAGTAAAATAAATATTTTATTCTATGATCCATAGAATTGGCACCCCCAGGTAATTGTTAGTGTTGGTGATAGGTGGAGGGGTTACAATATATATATATATATATATATTCTAACCTTCAATCTCGTGCATCCTCACTTCCAGATAATATATGATATAAAATAAAACGGGTTCTATCTCAGTTAATAATTAATAACTAAAATATTCAGCATTAAAATTAAAATATTTCACTAGCTCAAATTTAAAATACAAATAAGGTTCAGTTTATAAAAATAAATTAAATAAATATTTAATATTTTCATGAGACTTGAAGTGAAAATACAGGTGACAGGATAGATTACATTAAGCCAATATCCCACAGGATATTACCTCAATGGCATAAGAATACTATCCCCCCTTTATTACTATTTCAAATAACAAACTCATAGTATTCTTACGACTTTAATAACTTCTACTCACTAAGATTAAACTAATAATTAAGTCTTAATCTTCTATTTGTAATAATCTAGCTCAATAAAATAATCTCAGGTTCATAAAGTTTATTCTAAGTTAATTTAAAAATACGGTAGTAAAATATGAGAAGGGATTTTATGTCATAATCTACTACACTGAAACTAATAATAATAAATAACAATAATAATATTCTTCATTGTTTAATTACTACTGGATATCTTTTCTTTTCGTTATATTTTTATTACCATAATAAAATAATTTTATATAATCTTTTACCTTCATGTAATAATATAATAAATACGTGGTAGCATATGATAATCTGATAAACAAAGGATGTGTGGCAACTAATAGCATATAATTCAGTATACTATTGTGATAACTGATTTATGACCAATAAAACAATGTAAAATTATAATTATTTAATTAAATGAATACCAATAAAATATTTAAATTCTTAAATAATTCTCTATTTATCTTTTTGTGCAAAATTATATATTTGTTTCGATTATTATGCATATATCGTGATTTCATGCAGCGATGTGGAGAAATAAATAACTTGGACACAAAATTTTTGAAATAACAAAATTTAACAAAGTTTATTACTAACAACAAATAAATAAACAATTTATTTACACTATTTACAGTGGATATCCTTAACTTTTTTACTTTACAGTTTGATCTATCGGGTTATAAAAAAAAAAAAAAAAATTATATTTCAATTATATCTTTATTTAGATTTAGGACAAAATTTAAAAAAAAATGTTACTATTTGGTTTCTCATTATGGTTAACTTATTACAAATATATTTATCTACTTTATTAGCAACAGCATTTTATCCTTAATATTATTAAACTATCTTATTTTAAAAATTCATACTTAGAAAAACATTCTATAGAAAACAAAATTTTATAATGAGTATGGATTTCTCAAGATATTTAAAAAAAAATTTCATCTTGCAAAGTCAAAGATGTTACACAAAATATTATCCAAAATTCAGTACTAGATTTTAGTATTTATCACACAATGTTTACTAATCATAATATATTCTTCTTTAAGCCTTACTTTAGTATGATATAAGTATAATCATCAATATATTTCTGTTAATCAATAAACAAAAAATATACTATGCATGTTGTTTACATAATTTACTTTGTACTATTGTATTTTAAAAATATGCAATACTTATTTTTCTCTTAAAAACATTTAAAATTATTATCACTTTAAAGAAAATATCTTTGTTTAGATACCTTATTTTAAAAAAAGTTTATATTTCATTTCCGAAATAAAATTCAAAATATATTCTATGATTCTTTTCTTTCCTTAGGATACTTTGGATCTTCAATTTTAAGTTATAATGTCCTATTCCTTCTAAGCAAATAAACCAATCTTATACAAAACGATAGCATAACCTAAGTTCTAAATTATTTATCATTTCTCTTAAACATATCTTACTGAACGATGCAGTTACATGAAATAAAGATAGTGAAAACAGATGCATAGGATTAAGGAAGAAAGCTAGAGTATTACTCTTAACATATCTCAAAATCATGGCACAGTGCGAAGAGGTATGACATTTACCTGCCTAATATCCTCTAGTACAGGGACGATGTTAAAGCTATTTCTTCAGCTTTATTAGAACATCAAATATTTAAAGAAATATAAACACTGTCCAAATAAACTGTGTATCAATCATAGGGCTTTGTTAACTATGCTGATATTCACATAAAGACTAAATATTATTTCCATTCCTTATAACATCCTATTTCTTAAAACATTATCTTGTTTTCCTGTTCACTAAGTACTTCCAAGTCACTATCTCAACATTATTTCTCAAGATTTTCCACATCTTACATCGATAAATAACTATCTGCATTTACAAAACAATAAATAAAATTCATTAATAGTTAAACAATCTAGCTGTTCCACAAGAAAAGTCTGCTTACTTCATTATTCTATATGTCTAATCATATACAATCTACTTAGACAATATTTGAATATCCAATAACATGAAAATTTTAAAAGAATCACATAATTATTTGTTATGTTGAATTATATCACTAATAAAAAAAAAAAAAATCGTCGTATGCATAGTTTCAAATCAATCCTATCTCATAGTGTTTTTTAAAATGTTGTATGAAATGCGGTACATATAAGTAAAAAACTTTTACACTTCATTCTTCCAATTTATGGATGATCTAAAGAAAACAAAAAAATATATACATTATAAATTATCAATAGTTATTATTATTACCAATAACCTTTATCTAGTCATCGTGTTCAGTAGGCTTCCTTTATCCACTTGAGCATTGCAGATATAAAAAAAAATTCACACCCATACACTTTATATTAAAATATTTTTAGCTAAATTATTAGATTGTTATATTCTAAAATTTTAATATTAATAAATTAATGTTTTTATGTTTTTCCTAATCTTATATAAAAATTTAGATTTAAACTAGGTTAACAAAATAAAAGGAATCAAAACTATAATTACATATTTTCTTGACGATAGTTCCTGATAAGTCCAAAATGTTCTCCTCCAAGTGCGTTAAAGTTTAAAATAAAAATAATTATTAATCCATTTAGTAAAATTTATAGAAAATAATCCTTGGTTTTAGTATTTAGGATGATAATTATTAAATCATAATATTAATTAATCCCGTGAAGCTTCTTAATCTTCTCTACCAATATTCTCTGTGTATCCGATGCATCAATCCATCTAATTTAACTTTAAAAATATTCGATAAACTTTTAAGTACTATTTGTATTTCCATGGATCCATCTTTTATTCAACTATGTGTTCACTTTTTTTTATATATGTTTCCTTCTTGATATATTTAAACTTTCGTTTGGTATTTTTTATAAATCTCTTTTAAAATAAAAAAAATAAAAAACTTCAAGTACTTTTAAACAAATCTTTTCTAAATACATTTTAAATAATTCTAAGACCAGATATTTTAATATCAAAAACGCTTCTGTAACATATTCTCCTGGGTTCTTTCTTTAATTCTTGAAAATATTTTTTTAAAATGTTACCTTCAGAAAGTATATAACATTTTACTCCTTTGAATATAATATTCTATAAAATGATTCATGAAATATAATTGTCTTATTACTATTTAAAAAATAAATCTTGGATAAGCTTATAAATAATACGTTTCAATACATTTTTTAGACTCCGTATAATGTCCGAGCTGTGGTTTTTTTATGTACCAAAACAGTTCTCCGGTGAAGTATTAATAAAGCTGTATCAATAAATATTTCAAATATTTTTTCAGCATTACAACTTATATCCATTTTATTTCGTAGTATATCCATCCTTTATTGCGTAGTCTAGGTTAAATTTTTTTAGATAAAATACGACTGGTAAGTACTTTAAAAATTAGAAAATCATTTCCACAAAGTTTCTAAATTATTATATTTTAACACCCTCTTTTGCAAAAATACTTTTAAAAATTATCAATTAGTTTTTTGCAAATAAAACGATAAGAAAGTACTAAAAAAAAAATTGACTAAAATAAAATTTTTAAAAATACTATCTTTTTGATAGTTATAATTTACCTTTCTCTGGTTTCAATACATTATTAATCTCCCCCTATATGCCCATGCAATTCATATTTATAGTCTGTAAGAATACCTCATTTGATTGGTTGATTCTTACTTTAACTTGAGAACAAATTTACATATTTTCAGTTTATAGTAGAATTAAATTTCAAAATTAGAAATTATGACGTAATGAACTTAAAATATTATTTAAAATATTACTTTTGAATAAATTATTATTTTATTAAAACCATTTAAACATTTAAAATAACTTTTAAAATAATTTTAATAACCTATTCCATTTTTTTAATATTCAATTTATCTTGTTTTTATTTAAATAAAATATTTAATTTTTATTATAACTGTATTCGTCTTTATGATACTATTTAAAACATTACATCATTTAAATATGCAATAATGACAGTTAACTTAATATTTATTATTATTTGCTTTTATGATAGGCAATAATTCTATCCAACTCTATAATATAACTTTTAAAATATTTTAAACTTTGTTATTAATTTAAACAAGCGTGTGTGTGCATTGGCAATCATGTGGCTGGAGTTCAATTTGCCAATAGTTGGAGGTTAGATCGAAGGTGGAGAACACCTTATTACCAAATTTCACAAATAATTCATGGATGAACAGTGGGATGTTTCTATCAGGAACTGTAATTTTGTTCAGTTGCTGAGCATCCAATTAAAATCTCATCGACCCATCTTTTTTCTCACAGTTACATTTGAATTACAGTAGGTGAAGAACATTTGGAAATAATCTTCCAATCTAAAATCTTGTTGATTTGTTTTGTTATCTTTTCACAATACTGATATGGAATAGGATACGATTTGGATTAGAATGGTTGGTCATGAATCATCCTTACTGTCTTCTGGAAACTCTCTATTATCCCTAGGTTATCTGAGAAAATTAGCCTAAATTGATTTATAACTGATCACAATTGCATTATACTATTGTTTCTAATCATGTTGGACTCCACTATTTAATTTTCTATGAGTGTGATGGTAGATATTATGCAGTGAACTTCAGGTAAGTCATATTTTGGAAGTAATGTTATCTCCAAGATCTCATGACTAATATTACAATGGTTCCAATGTCGGAAGTTTGCCCCCAGAATGACATTGTGTATTAGCCATTCAGTATCAAAAACACAAAATACAGAATTGCTTGGACAATGTTCAACTGAACCTAGATTTGTTTTTCCACATGCTTAAGCTTTTTATTATTCAACATGGTGACTTGTTCTCATATTACCAGTAGGGTTTTAATGTTTGGATTTTTGATCAGAACTTTATGATAGAAATCATCTGATATTACTGAAATATGCCTACCTGAATCTAATAAGGCCTTCACTAGCAAACCATTAAACAAAATCACTATCATGGGGGAGTGCTGTAAAGCAACCTTCCCATGAACACATTAGATTACTGCTTTCTTGTATTATGGGTTGGTTAACATTCCTCATTGTATTCTTGGCTTCATGAGGTGAGAAACATATTCTCAAGTACCATTCTAGCTGTATGTCAGTAGTTGTATAGTTACTACATCCTGGATTTAAGGTTTTTCCTGGGCTGATTGGAAGACTTTTCATATTATTAGCTTGAGTCTTCTTGCATTCCATGTGTAAAGAGAACTTCTTTATATGGATTTTATTTAATTATAAAGGTCATTGTTGTTCTTTCTCTGTTTGTAATAGATAGTATTAATGCCCATATTTCTCTGGTGTCTTATTTGATACATTAGCTGTGTTCAGGTCAATGTTTTTCAATAGTTTGTGTCTTATCTGCTCTGCTTTCAGAAGTGGACTATTCCAGATTCCTTACCTGATTGGCTAGCACCCAGTTGCTATCCAATGGGATTAAATCCTTCACTGGAGTTGGTTTACCAAATGCACATGTTTCCAGTAAGGTAGGGGATCTGTCATAAAATAGTCAGTCTTTTGGAGGTGAGGCAGAGAGCAATTACTTCTGTTAACCTGAATGACAGAACACGCTCTCCATTAAACCTTCTGCCATCAGCAATGGTATTCTGGTATTCCAACTTCCTGTATCCATTTTCATTATCAGCTTTTTAGCTTCTTGTACCAATCTCTTTGCCTGACCATTACTTTCAGGTTGGAATGGAGGGCTGTTCACAAGTTCAATGTTATTACTACTATGGATCCACAAAATGGATACCAGCAGTAGTGACAAAAATAAAGGTTCTCTACACTGTCATTGTGCAAAAAGAAGATGGTCATCATCATCATTGCCATTACAACCAGCTAAGACTCAACAACACATCAGAAGCTTACAAGAGCAGTAATCAACCTGGGAAGAGTACCTCAAGCAGGGAAGATGAATAGTAAAATCAATACAGCAGACAACCAGAAACAAGTTCATCAAGTGAAGAAGATGAAGACAGGAACAGCAATCAACTGGAGAAAGCAACCAAGCAGACAATACATCATCCAGCACCTCTCGATGACTATGTCTTACAGGGCTAATTTTAGCCAGGGGGAAATTGTAATACCAGAATTTCCAGGATTCTGCTAGCACAGCACTCCACTCCAAGCACAGTAACAGGAAAGACTCCTGCAGAACTTTTATTCAACAACCCTTGAGAACTATGCTATTGACCCTAAAACCTGATGCCAAACTGGAACTAGATGATAAAAACAAAATAAAACTCCAAATAGGGACACAAGTACTGTTGTGTGTACTATGGATCCACAAAATGGATACCAGCAGTGGTGATGCAAATAAAGTGTCTCTACACTGTCATTGTGCAAACAAAAGATGGTCATCATCATTATCACCATCACAAACAGCTAAGACTCAACCACACATCAGAAGCTTACAAGAGCAGTGATTAACCTGGAATGAGTACCTCAAGCAGGGAAGATGAACAGCAAAATCAAGACAGCAGCAGACAACCAGAAACAAGTTCATTAAGTGAAGAAGATGAAGACAGGAACATCAATCAACTGGAAAAACCAACCAAGCAGACAATACGTCATCTCAATGACTGTCCTTCAGGGCTAATTTTAGCCAGGGGGAGGGATGTTATATCTGACTCTGCCTTCAGAAATGGACTATTCCAGATTCCTTACCTGATTGACTAGCCAGTTGCTATCCAATGAGATTAAATTCTTCACTGGGGTTCGTGCACCAAATCCATGTTTTCAGTAAGGTAGGGGATCTGCCATTAAATAGTCAGCCTTTTGGAGATGAGGCAAAGAGCAATTACTTCTAGTTAACCTGAATTACAGAACATGCTCTCCATTCAACCTGCTGCCACCAGAAAAAGTATTTATCTAGTCATTATCGCAATGTCCACACAGTGGGGCATGTCCACACAGTGAGGCAAGTCCACCAACAGACTGGAAACTGCTACATCTGAACTAGAGCAGACTTGAGGCAAACTAAATACATAGCTGGAAGAGTCTTACCAGAACTCATGATGCAGGCTAATCATTAGCTGGAAGCAAGTTCCATACTCTGCTTGACTATCTCAGCATTCAAGTGTATCAAGTATATTTATTTCTTTGTTCAACTAACTTGTGTATATTTTTTGTACTAATAAATTGTACATATTAATTGCTGAGTAGTTGTTCTTTTTGTATCTGTTGGTGCATAGTAGTGCCTGTTTAATTTTGAGTGGTGAGTTCCTTTTGATAATCCTAATTATCTTGCTTTTACCCAAGTAATAGGTATTAAAGGTTCTCAGCTTGGTGACCTGGTGGCAAAAGAATTTTGTATGTATCTCTCCTGGTGTTGGAAATATTTCTCTTGAAACATCTGGTAAAATAGAGCTTCTTGCCTATCTCTATTCCAGAAATTCTTTACTAGGAGGGTTTGGTAGTCATTGAATGTGGATGAGGTTTGGAACAATGACTCCCATCACATCAGCACATCTCCTTGTACATAGCAATATGCAGCCTTGGATAAATTGTGGTTGACAGAGAAGTATAGCTAAAGTTCCTGAGATGTTCTATAAGCATCTCATTGGCTAATCCTTGAAAACTTTCATTTTTATGAATTTGAGTAATTGCACTAATTTGAGTTGCATGACCATTCACACTGGTCATCTTTATAGAGTTAATTGGCTGTGGTAGGCACTTGTAAATCATGCCCCCTGTCATGAGCTCAGCACTATCCTCTCTAGACTAAATTAAAAGAAGAAATTTCTACCTCTGGCATTGTTTCATATGGCAAAGTGGATCCCAATCAGGAGCCATTTACCCTATTAATGTCTTTGGAGCAGCCTATAGGTTGTTTTCTAAATCATCCCTATTCTCATTATTAGCTTGTGCTAATTTATCCATTTCAATAGGTTGCACCCCAATTCTCTGTGCTTTTTGGTATAGCTAAGTCATAGGCATTTCTAATCCACAATCAACAGTCCATGCAGTTCAATTGGTTCTGAGTCTCTTTTATGCTCTCAATTACTTTTTCTAAAATTACATTATTTGGGAGGGTGTTCAATTCATTAGAGGCTATCTTATCCTCCAAATGTCTCTAATGTTGACTCATAGTTTCAAAAACCTTATCACATATCTCTACTTCGGCATTTAGTTGAGAGTGGATTTGATCCATTCTGCAAGTTAGATCTTCTTGGATCTTGTCTTGATGTTTAACTTGTTCAGTACATATTTCTTCTTTGAAATGTTTATAATTCTTCTGCATTTCACCTTGTTTCCTATTTAGTTGCATGGTGATGGTATGTTAAAAGTCTTCTAGTCTCTGTTGACAACTCATGTCTCTTACATCCATTTCATTCCTCATCTCATTCACGGTTAATTTTAAGTTTGCGTTGTCTTTCTGAATAGTATTTAAACCTAAAGACAGCTGCTTCATATCCACAGTTAGTCTATTTTCAACCTTTCCTATCTTTGCTTCCATTTTGCTCATGTTACTGTGTATTTCTTTCATATTTTCCTTGGTTGCTATTGGTATCTTTCATATTATTCGGTACTTGGATATTATTCCTGTAACCTAAGGAAGATAGGACAACTTTTCACATACGCAATAAAGGCATAATCTTGCGATTGTTAAATATACCCAGGTTTTTTCTCATCGAAAACCATGTGTTTTCACATGCACAAAATGTGTCAGCCAAATCTATTATTTATGTGCATTTCTGGAGAATGCTGATTTATAAGTTTACATTTTAAAGTTACTTGTTGTTATAATGATTTTGTTTTATCATTTTTAATTTCAACTTTATTATTTACTTGTGCGTTTTGATCTTGGATTTTTTTCAATTTCAATTTTGTTATTGACTTCTGCCTTTTTTAAATCTTTATCAAAAAAATCATCTGATCAAAATGCTGCAATTTACAGTTATGTTTCTATTTACAAAATGAATTAATACATTGACTTTGTTATTACTTCTGTTGTTTCTTTGTTATTTGATCAAAGTGCTACAATTTACAGTTTCTATTTACGGTACTAATTGAATTAATATGTTGACTTTGTTATTACTGCTGTTGTTTCTTTTTTATCTGATCAAAGTGCTGCAATTTACATTTATTCTGAAGTCTAAAAACAATCTGCTCAAAGTGTTTCAATTTACAATTATTTGTCCAGTCTAAAAACAATCTGATTAGAGTGCTGCAATTTACAGTTATTTCTTCAGTCAAACTGATCCTAGTGCTGCAATAGTGCTGCAATTTACAGTTATTCTTCTATTTTTTTGATTCAATTAAAACGTTAACTTTCCTGCTCAAAGTGTTGCAATTTACAGGTTTTTTTTACTAATTGAATAAATACTTTGATTTTGTGATTACTGCTGTTTCCCCCTTTCTTTTTTGACGTCATTTAAAAAAAAGAAATTGCCATTTGTTTTCATTTTTATTCTTCATATTTTGAATTGCCATTAGTTTATTCTAATCACATAGAAAAATTCCATTTACATCTTATATTGTGCAATCACATCCTCCACAACCATTTTGGAGGAGGAAGGGTGGGGCTGACATCGCCATTTTGTATACAAGAATTCCATTCCAAGATTTCAACTACACCAGATGTGACAACTTCCGCTTTTGGCAGCCATCTTTGCAACTGGTCTTACAAAAAGCATCCCTTAGCGATTCAATTTCAGGAAGATAGGGACGATTGTCCCCTTACCTTTACGTTTCTTATTCAAGGTAAGTCGGTTTTAATCATTATATATTATGGAAAGTGATAATATAATCGATAACTCGCAAATTAAGGTTAGCCCCGATCTCAGCATTCAATCTAGCAATGCAGTCATCGGTCGTAAATTTTATAGCCTTAGATCTAATCTAAATTCATCCAAAATAACTTCTACAACAAATAAAAACCCACAAACCAATATTTCGATAGGGACGATTGTCCCCTTACCTTTACGTTTCTTATTCAAGGTAAGTCCGTTTTAATCATTATATATTATGGAAAGTGATAATATAATCGATAACTCGCAAATTAAGGTTAGCCCCGATCTCAGCATTCAATCTAGCAATGCAGTCATCGGTCGTAAATTTTATAGCCTTAGATCTAATCTAAATTCATCCAAAATAACTTCTACAACAAATAAAAACCCACAAACCAATATTTCAAAAGAAAACAGCATCACAAATATCAACAAAAGTTTAGAAAATATTCAACTTACCCCTAATATAAGTAATAGCATTAATATCTCATCAAGCGAAACTATTGAAATTCTTAAAAATTCAAGCAAAAACCAATCATCACCTCTCCGAAGACTTTACGCACCCTCAGAAGACTCTAATGAGCAATTTCCTTTGCCCAATAATACCCTGGAAACCATATCTGAAAATAATAGACAAAATTACCGACAAGATGATTTCGGCGAATTTTTTAAAGTAAAAACTTTTCCACCAGAGGTCGACAAAACCAGTGCTGTCACATTACAGTTTGTCAACAGTAAATTTAAAAATCAAAAAGAAGAAATAAATTTTAAAACCGATAAATCACATTCCAGAACAAACAAAGATTATAGTGCAGAACAATCCATTGCTACTTCAGCCAACTTACAATCTAATCCAATTTCTTCAATACCAATATTGAAAAATTCCTCTACGTACGCAAATATCGTAAGGTCTAAAAATTCTGAGAGCATCTCCGAAAATATTAAGGCCGATAATTTCAATGAACTATATTTGAATATCTCAGAACTAGACATAGAACAAGAATCAAACACTTTTGAAAATGTCTCATTTGATATAAACGATCTTAATGATGACATGTTCCTAAAAATAAATAATGAGTTCAACAAAACGATTCCCAATGGCCTATATAAATCGTTTGCTAACTACTACAGCGATAAGTCGTTAATCTTAGCCACAACAAATCAACAATGTGCTCTATATAAGTTCCCTCTAGAACAGCTATACAGTCTAATCAATCAAAAACAATTAGGCAGAGGCATTCATATGATTCTTAATCATCCCAATGACCGCTATGTTATCGTTGAGTTTAAAACGTGGGTGGACCGTATGAACTTTAAAAATAAATACAGATCTTTAGGAAATTTTATACTATGCTCCATAGATATGAACCGTCCTGTTACACTATCGGGCAGAATCCAAAACTGCCTTGCCCACTTGAAAGAACAAGAACTACAAGACATCCTTATTAATTATGGTTCAGTTAGCAAATTTAAACACCTATTAAACCCTCACTGCGAAGATCAAATCCTGTCCAATACAGTTATCTTCACACTTACATTGAAGAAAAACATTATACCCACTATTATTACTGCAAGAGGCTCTCCTATGGTTTTGACTTTCAGAGGAGTACATCCACAATGTTTCTTCTGCCTTCAAAGAACACACCTCACTAAAGATTGTGCAGCAAGAATATGTACACACTGTGTTATTAAAAAGAATAAAGTTCACAGATGTCCTGGTAGACCTACTAACACGGCTTTCACATCCTTAAATAGACAATCACCACATGGGCCTAATTCAATCAGCAACCTCACAAACCCAGACAACCTGATTCAAATAAATCCTCCAACAAACCCTTTCACATCCAAACCTATCTTTCAAAATGAAAATATTCAAGAAAGAACAAATGACAACCTCTACACTAATAGTAGTGAATCAGAGATCCAAGGAATTACATATACTGCGCCTAAACCAATCACTCAAACCGATAAGACTAAAGATCTTACATACGATACATATTATACTAATCCCTGAGAAACAATACTAGGCCAAACTCTTGATACAAAAGAAGGCAATGTGACCAAACCACCTGACGAGAGCAAGGAAAATACAGGTGATGAAGAAAATTCAAAAAATTTCAAAACAATCCATCCATAACAACTCCCACCCAGTCTAAAACCATTGATACATCTTCATGTGGGTCAGTTAAGTCCAGTAAACCTAAACAAAGTGATCCACAAACTGTCCTCAATTTTTCAACTCCTGCAATAATTAACCATCCAGATGAAAAGACTTGTCAAACACACAACCCGAAAGTCAGCATAGTTAATGTTTCCCAATAGTTACAGCAAACCGAAAATGACTCAGGTCTAAAATTTAAAACAAATTCCTATAACAATAAAAAAACACTTTTATCAAAAAGAACAGGAAAATGAAAAAAACACTATTAAACTTCAAAAACCTCAAAAAACCACACAACAAATACCCAAAATACAAATAAGAAAATTAAAAGAAAATCAATTCGTTCAGATAAATCAAGCTCTGATGATGATAGCGCCCATCTTATACATTACTCACCTCCACCCTCTAACAAACAAATTGCAGATATATCAAGCACAAAGCCTCGCAAATCCATAGAAAAAAAGAGGAAAACCATGGATCCTACAACCATCGATACCATTGATCCTTCTCACGAATCTCAGACAGATTACACTACTTTATCAGACACCGAAGACTTCATGGATGCATTTCCTCAACCAACAACTATATCACCAATCCATCCACAAATTCAATCACAAGACTCTGATTGCCAAACAACATCAGACCTCATTAACATGGAGATGTCCCACATTCACTTGGTACACTTTGCTGAGGACGGTTTGGATTAATCTATCATGTTCTGCAAAATTGCTGGCATTAACATTTGCGGCATCAACTCAATTGATAGAGTTCTAGCTATTAAAAACTGGCTCTCACTCTGCTCCCCTCATATTTTTCTTATGGGTGAAACTAAATATCACCGTAAGACCGATCATAAAATACTATCTCTTCTCTCAACTCTCGGATTTACTAGATTTTTCCATAGGCCATTCTGCTTCAGGTGGAGTCAGTATTCTGCTCAGCAAGTCAACACCACCAAACAGTTTTAGCATTCTATTCCTAGATGCCAATATTATTATCATAGAAATAGACTATTGGGGTTATCCGATCATCATAGCTTATATATATACAGCCAAAGACACCTCTCAATATCTAAAAATAATCCACATCCTAAATGCCATCAACGCTAACAGAGCCTCCCCTACTATTCTTCTGGGAGACTTTAACACCACATACAATGACTTCAACAAGAGATTTTTGCATTTAATAAATCGCAGATTAATGTGTGGAGAGGGTTTCTTTCCTCCTGAAGCCTACTCTTTCTATACTAAAACTAAAAAGTCCCTGATTGATTTGGTTTTCTACACTCCAGACCTCCATTTCAACCTTAATGCAGCCTTGGCCCCTGTTGCTTTCTCTGATCATATGGCTCTAATCTTACAACTTACACCTATTGCAATTCCTACACCTATTGATGGACCTGGTAAAACCATGCGCATGATCACCCAATCAAATATGACCGAAGCGATAGTATCTGAGGCATACATCCTTTTCCAGAAAATAAACATCCTTTCCCTTCCTGCTGAGGAGGGCTGGTTTTCCTTCATCGGAATACTACAATCCATATTAAATCACCACGCCAGAAAAATCAAAGGACCTAATGGCCTTCTAAATGATCTAACAGACATTAATATACAACTTCAAGCTTTACAGCAAAATTTCACAAATACAGAAAAAATCATCTTCCTTAAAAATCTCAACAAAATCAAGCAAAAGTCCCTTGCAGAATATATATCCATCAAAAGAGCCAAATGTTTCTTAGCACAACAACACTGCTGGATGAGAGACTACCTTAGATGGGCACTGGGGTACAATAGAAAACAAATCACTCCCTTATCCATTAATTCTAATGGAACCAATCTCGTTGGCTTTCCAATGATGCAGCACATCAGCAAACAATTCTGCCAATTAATGCAAAAAGATGGAGCTCCTCCTATAAACAGCTGGTTGGATGCTGGTGACCCCGGCGAACATGGCATCACAGAAATCCAAATCAAAAAGAAGATAACATCTCTCCCTGACGGTGTTCATCCTGGCCTTCATGGCATCCCAAATTTCCTTCTCAAACACCTCAGTCAATTCACTGTGCCAATTATTAAAAAAATGATTGATCACCTAGCCTCCGGCAACAGAAACATAACAGATCTTTACTCAGTGGCACTCGTGCCTTTTATTAAAAAAGCAAAACCACTAAACGACATTAACAATATCCGGCAAATTTCCATGACCCCATTGCTTATCAAGATAATTGAGTCAGTCATTAAAGATCAAATCCAAACTTAAATTCTTAGCCATATCTCGGCAAACCAATACGGAAAAAGGGATCATCAACCTCACATGCTATGTCCAATGTAACTGCACTATTCAATTACATCAGAGGACATCGTAAATCAAAACCTATTGCTGTCCAGCTGGATGTTGCGGCAGCATTTGATTCAGTCCAGATAAATATCCTCCTGGATATTCTGTTGGAATGCGACATTCCAGCCGGGATTGTTCAGATGATCAGCAATCTGCTCAACAACAGAGAGATTTTTCTCTCTCTTGGTGGCAAGATCACACCAGGCTTCAAGCCATACAAGTCGATCCCTCAAGGATCTCCACTCAGTGCCCTTTTCTTCACAGCATACATCAACCCTCTTCTGATGGATATAGAAAAAAACCTCCCTGGAATTTTCCTTCCCTCTCTCAATAAAAACTTCAATGTATTTGCATATATAGATGACATCATGGTTGTTCTTCCCACCATTAAATACCTTCCCCATCTCATGAACATCTTAAACAGAAATACAGCGAAATTTGGCCTACAAATAAACTTTAACAAATCTTCCATCTGGAAGATTATGTCTGGTAAACAAATTAACTCTCCCTTTTCTGCAAAACCCCAAAGATACCTAGGTTTCCCAATCTTCAAAACACCAACTGCAATGGCAAGAGAGATTCAAGATGCAATCCTCCATTCAACTGAAGCTATCACCACGTCACTCTCTAGAGTATACCTTTCATTATATGGAAAGGTTGGCCTCCTCAACATGATCATAATGCCAAAAATCTCATATTACCTTCCATTCGTAAAAATGTCTAAACAGTTTCAAAATAAAATCAACCGATTATGTACCAAACTTCTTTGGAGAGGAAGGACAGTTGCTATTAGCTTGCGAGGCATCCAACGACCACGCAGGTTCAATGGACTGTCATTCCACTCAATACAAGCAATAATTTTACAGAAAACCCACAACACTCTACATAATCTGATCCTCTCCTGTGGATACTCCAACATTATTAAAAAAATTACACCGACAGATCGTCCTCCGCCCTCTGCCAGTTCATGGATAGCCTCCCTAATAGACCACCTACAACTTTATAACCCAATAATGCCCTTTAACCTTAACAAAAAAATCACCTTATGGGAAGCATACAATATAATCAACTATAATCAACAACCCATAAAAACCAGCCTAAAAGTAACCAACCAAAGACTCATTTCACACTTTAAAAGATGGAGTCTGGAACCCAAATTCCTTGACTTCATCATTAAAATAAATCTTAATGTGCTTCCCACGAATTGGTTCCTTTATCACCGAAGAGGTTTTACCAGCATTGACCCTATATGTGGTCTGTGTGCTCGTGAAGATGAAACCATAGACCATATTATACACCGGTGCCCAAGACTTAAAACACTGAAAGATATAATTATAATCAATTCCAACATAAGACCTGATATGATTTTCTCACTTGAAAATGCCATTCATAATGGGTTTTTTTCAATAATAAGGCTTTCTACCTTTGTCCTTTATTCCATATGGATAGTGAGATGCAAAACTCTCATGGAATTACCCCCATCACAAATCATACCATTGTTTTATCAAACGCTCAAAAAAATCAAGAAACGTGACCAGCTCCTGGCCTCCAGTAAAGTCTTTGATGACACCTGGTCTTTAACTGCTCTTTCCTTTTCCTGATTATCAACTCCCACCTACCCAGCATTATAGAATAGGAAATTCTAAAAGAAAATATGATGTTTATATAAAAAATGCTTATTCCATTAATCAAATTCTTAAAATCTCATCACTATACCTAACCACATAAGAGTATAACAATTGTACTCTCATAACAAAATCTAGCCAGATAACAAATAGAACATTATACAATCATATTATTGTACAATTTATTCATTTATCTATCCTTTATTAGTATGTAATCACTATTTATTGTTAATAAAATTTTTGTTGAAATAAAAAACTACACCAGATGTTTTATTTCAGATTTCAGTAAGTAATCTCTGTATGTGTGTTTAATGTTTTGTGATGTGATTTTAAAAATTATTTGTACAAATTTTGGTATTATTCTTTGTTAAAAATCAATCAATTCAATTTAGTTTGAAAGTGTTGTCTGCATAAGTGTATATTTCATTGAATAATTTCTTTTTGACTTTCAGAAAGATATATTTGTGTTGGGTTAATTTTGTGCAGAAAAACGGATCACACATTTGTAGATTTTTTTTTTGAAAATTGATAGAATTAAGTGTGAAAATTTGTTTGTTTGTGTCCGTCTACATTGCATACAAATACATGTATATCTCCTATAATATTAATTTTTGTGTATTTTTCTACAACTATTGGATATTATTCCTGCAATCAAGGAAAGATAGGAGGACTTTTCACATTCCTTTCAAAGCATTGCTAACTTTTTAATGTTTTATATTGCCAAAATAACACCATTAAAAAGTCATGAGTGTATTAATACAAATGTGAAAAGTCATCCTATCTTTCCTTGATTGCAGGAATAATACCCAAGTAACTGTTATTCATATCAGCCTTCATGCTATTCATATTACTATCTATTTTGTCTATTTCTTCCTTGATGGCCAAGGTATTTTTCATATTACTCATATCAGCCTTTTTGCTATTTATACTGTTCATGATCATTTGGAGCATCTGGTCTGTGGTCATCATCTTTGTCTCTTGTAATCTGTGTCATTTCGATTCTAGATGCTTGGCTGACTTCATTGGTAGGGGTCTCTTGATCTTGAGATGCTACCTGGCTCCCTTCCTGCATCTGTGGAAAGTGTTTGGTTTTGGTTATAGACCCCCATATACTTGGCTAGACAAAGATTCTTTCTCACTACTAACAGTAACATCTCCAATTTCACTATCATAACTGCTCTCTGTTTCAAATAAATGCTTTCTTTCCATGTTCAATAAATACTTCTTACTTCTAGTTATTATTAAAAAAATTTCTTACAGTTTTAAGTACAATGTTTGTTTTATAGATACAAACTAGATGTGTACTATAGGGTTTTATGCCATCCTTTGCCATTATCCTTTAGTTCCAACTTCTCTTTTTTATGTTTTTATTGCCTATTTTTAAAGGTAGTCTTATCTTTTCCCTGACTCATCTATTTTAACTTTGGTTTATTTATTGATTATTCATTTAGCTTTTGGTCTCAGCTCATTGTTTCATTTATATTTCTCAACTTACATCCATCATCTTAGATATAATTTCTATTTGACATAATTATTCAAAATAATTTAAAAAAAAATTGTTATACCCTTTCATCAATGCCATGGTTGCTTCTATCAATAATATATTACATGCGTAAATTCATGGTGGTTATATGTTGAAAAAGTTTAGGGGAAAAGAGATCAAAAATATTCTTTTTTTTTTTTAAATTATAAGTTCAATAGCTGGATATCCCTGAAAACTTGATATTCATGTCCAACACATTTGGTGCCAGATGTAACAGACAGGGAGATTACTCAGAAAAGAGGGGGAGTACATCTTACTATGGTCAGACTTTAGATCTTCAGATAGGATGCAAATTATTACCTAATGAAATACATAATCTATGATTGTCTGCTTTAATAGACTAGCTCTGTGTATTTCTATTAATTGATACAATTTGGGTTAGTTCATCCAGTTCTCAACCCTTCCTGGCTCCGTTATAACACAGTATTCAAACTCAGGAAGTAATTGCTTTAGACTCTTAACATGGGATGAAATTACACTGATCAGTAATTATTGCATCTCTATATAGATGATGATTGATTATACAAACTCTTTAAATATTGTCTAGTATAACCACACATAGAATAGGGTGTGTGTCCATATCCTTATTAAAGGTTATGTTAATTGGTATGAATGCCTACTTGTGATAATACTAGTAATAGTAATGATGATGAGCTACATAATAATGATGAGTTAGAGACCAAATTAAAATAATAAATTTTGTAATATTTATTAAATGACAACAAAAAAAAAATAACAGCTATGTCAAGGATGAACTTCTATCATATTGTTATTAAAAAAATGAACATCCTTATCCCTATCCCATGGTAGAAATTCATGTACTTTTTACTACTTATTTACAAATGCATACATATAAAAAAATAATTTTATAAGACTGTGAATCTGAATGGTTAAATCAATACTATTTACAGTCATATTTAAATGATTATCCTTGACTAGTTCATGTTGATGGTTATTGATATTCTTGGGGACTCTTCCTTATCTATGAATATATATCTCTTATATTAATAGAAAAAAATATCCATGCAGGAATGTTAATCAATTATACTGAAAAATGAACACATAACAAAATATTAGTTAACAATCAGCAACTAACAAAAAAATCTGTTCTGCATTTAGTGTAGTACTTAATGTTTATTCCCCATTAGTATGTCAGAGTCATATTGGTGATGGGAGAGCAAACTGACAAATTTTATTTCATAACAAAAAATGCTTAATTAAACTTTAACTGCTTCCCATCTTCTTATTCTTAAAATGAACTTTTCCAAGATTTAGACACTTCTGCTTCCAAGTGTAGAAACAAAAATAAATATTAAAAAAATAATAATAGAAAACAAAAATCAGAATTTCCAAACTATTATGTTGGTAAAACTCTGATGAGTTTGCTGGGAATGACCTTCATTTTATCAGTCCATCCTTTTCAAAACTGATCTCCTTGGATAATAACACACTTCTCCTTTGAAAGTAGTATAATCATGTTTGGAACAATAGAACAGCACTCAATTCCTGATGATTTCTCTTTGTTCATATGCAGGCATTTTTCCAAAAGACAGATGTTTTTTTAGGCTTTGTTATAATAAACAAGTGAAATCCCTGTGATTTCATAGTTTCAGAAATGATGTTTGCCCAAATGATGTTTGCCCCAATGGCATTATTACTTTAGCCAAAAAACATTGTACAGTATGTAAAACATGGGTTTCACGTAATTGCAGTTTAGCATTTAATAACAACATATGTATAAGAATTATTTTGCTTCTTTTCTTCAATTATTAATGACAATTTACTTTCTTTCTTCTCGTGCACGAATAGAGTTAATGTTTCTTAAAATAAATTTTAAAAAAATTTTTTACTTCTTTAAATTGAATGTTTTACTTATTAATTTTGAATTTAATTGCTGGTTTGGCTTTCTAATTACTTCAGTGCTATTTGAAATCTATTTCATTTCAAATATATACATCCATTTTATAGCATTCAAAGTTTAAGTATGTCGAGGTTGGCTTTTGTTTAGCGAAATCATTATTTTGAAAGAGAAAGGACGAAGATTTGAACTATTTTTATATGATATTCAGTTTGAAAATGAGATTAAATCATTTCCGACTGTTAGTGTGTCGAATCTTGCATTTCCTTATACATTGATATGATTTCCTATTGTTGTGTAGATATTATTTATAGAAACGGGATTAAAACATTATTTATTGAAGTTTTAATTTTATTTCTACAGTTGGTCACCTAGTGACTGATTTGAGATTAGGTTATTATTTTATGCGTCATGTCAAATGCATTTATTATTGTACTGGTTTAGTTTATGACATAGAACACTGATTTTTTTTTTTAGTTTTGATATTAATCTACATATATATTTGACTGAATTTTTTAGAGTGTTTAATTTAAGTACTTATAATTTTTTTTTTTTATGATAGAAAAGATTAAACTGTTGTGGGATTAAGTATTTTAATCACTAAAAAATCGAATGTTTAACGTGTATATGTTTGTCTTAAAAATACTAAATTGCTGAGTAATCTAGGGGTTAAGCACATATTTTCCATGGCACAATTTGGTGATGTGAGTTAACCTGAGATGGTGTGACAAGGCAATTATCATTTTTATCCATCTTCTAAAGATCTTCTCATTGCTTTGATCAGATAAAATATTCTTTGAAAATTTATGCCATTTAAGATTCATTTTTTAATGTAAAATTGCAATATTAAAATAAAATAATGAATTTAATAATATGGTCCATTAAATTAAATCATAGTATCTCAGAGTCATATGATATCATAAATTCTTCTAACCCTTTAGATTTATTGAAGCTTGAATACAATCCTAGTTAATGACATAAATAAGACATACACTTTCTCTAATCTAATGTCTTATCATAATTATGATAATAACAATGATATTATTAACTTCAATAAAATATAACATGATCTCTTACTTCTAGAATAAGGTAAAGAATAATCTAAGATTACACTCAGATATTAAGAATGGGTAAGGGATTTTATAGCCATCCTAAACATCCTAAAATAAATCTACTTAAACACCTTCTGATTATGAACTAGGCTCTTGTAAAATTAAATCTTATTATAAAATAATAAATATGATCTTCAAATATGAAAATAACTTTAAAATAAATATGCACAGTGATTTGAAATAAGCAAATCAAATGAATTAAAGTGATCCAAATAACAAATCCAATTATAATACTTTAGTAAGAAATATGTTATATTAATGTTTAAATGATTCAATAAAGTGATTCTTTTAATTTAAATGTCATGTACTCTTTTAGAAAATGCATGTAAAATAATTGTATAATATTTTATAAGCATTTAAATTTTACTCAATATGTAAAATGATTTCTGTTTGATAAGTGAAATGATGTGAAAAAACAACTACGAGAAATTTCTTAAATAATAACAACAAATATCTATTTATATTTATAGTCTTGCATTGGTGTCTGAGAGGTCAGCGTGACTGCCTTGCACTTGCAGGCAGTTGCCTGGGTTGCAGGTTCGTGTCCCGGCTGATGCTATGACACTTTTAAAAAATCTATTTATAGGAAGACAAAACAAATTACAAATCCATATTTGTGTCCGCATAGCCAAAAGTTTTACAAGATCGCTTATTCAAAAATGTATAACAGAAAGATTAAAAATTGCATCAACTTTCATTAAAATAAATTTATATTGGATTAAGCAAAAGTAATACAGCATATTAAAGTAGCTTTCTGTTGCTTAATTAGTCAAAAGTTCTAATTTATCAATTCATTCATACAATGATAACCTTCATATAAGTAGGGCCCCATTTATGAATATTTAGCATACTTAGTAATAATAATATTAGCTTAACAATCCAACATTGAAGGAATTATAAGACAGATGTTTGTTATCTATTTACACCTAAAATAAAATTTTAAATTTAATTATTTATTACATTTACCCTAATAATTAGCAAAGCTTCAATATAGGACTAACACATTTACAATGTAATATTCACTTTTAAGCCAATCAAAAATGCTATAAAGGTATAATAGAATTCCTCAATATTTTGATAAACCACTAAAAATGCCAGATAAAGTCATGGTAAAATCTTACACATGCTTTATTAAACATATTATATCTACAAACAAAAGCCATCTTCAATAATAATAAAGTAAAGCAAAGTAAAAGTACGATGGCATAACCCATAAGAAGCACATACTTTTGAGAATCTACAACTTTGTCACTAGTGATGAAAAATAATGAGAATTCTAGGGAGAAATACTAAATAGGAATTGCCTTAAAATTGGAGAGATTCTAAACCACAATTCCTAAAATATATGCTATGAATATATAAATGCTAGCAAGACAGTAAGATACAATGCTACCAACCCTTCTTGAAAGATAAGCTAGCAAAATAATGATTGAGACTAAGACTACCATCTTTAAATATACTGGCATATAAAAGAACTCTTAAAATAAAGAAAGAATAAATCTAATATCTCTAACAAAAATACAACAGCTAACAAATGTGGAATATGATAAATAACAATAATTCATGCCAAATATGGCTCTATTAACATTAAGCAAAAATAAACATAAAATAAATCATAAAAATAAACATCTACTTATTCAGCTTACAGCATAACAATATACTTTCATAAAGAACTTGGTCATATTTTAAAAGGGAGACACATACTAATATGATTAAGTACTATTATGCGAACGTTAACTTCTAATATTAAAATGTAGCATATAACATAAAAATAATATGCACATAATAATCTAAAGAAAAATCATAATGCAAATAAATTCAATATTTTTTACCATCAAATAAATAAATTAAATAGGGTCCTTCTGGTTCCTTCTTGAATTATTCTCCATTAAACTTGAAAATTAAGAAGAATGTTGGCAATAACATATTGTGGTTTATAAATATATCCATTACATAATATAGAATAACTATGATATTAAAATCAATAGCATAACTATTAAATATTAAATGTGTTCCTTTTGGATATCTTTAGTAAATTTTAAATAGTTCTTCTAGCAAGTATAGAATAAATTTATAGTTACTCATTAAATACATTCATGGATTTAATTCACAATAAATGTTAATAATACTGTAGTAAATATATCTCCTCAAACTCGGGTTTTAAATTAATCCATTATACAAATTATTTAAATTTGTAATAATAATATAAATATTATAGAATAAAATACTTCGATAATACAGCATCGATTGATCCATGCCATAAGATGGCACTGTTGCTAGTGAAAAACGAATAGATATAACGTTACCGGGCTGATTTGATTATTATTATTTTGTAATGTTATCGTATTTTTTTTTTTTTTTTGGTTTGGATTTTTTTTTTTTTCGGGACCGTTTTTTTTTTTTAAATAAATAAATTGATTTTTAAATATTTTTTTAATACGTTTTGTAAAAACCTTTTTTTTCTTTATTTTTTTTGTAAAACTTGTTGTTTAACAAAATTGGATTACGGTATTTTTTTTTTTAGAGTAACTTTTTTTTTTCGCTTTTGATTATGGTCTTCTTTTTTTTAAAGTAACTTTTTTTATTTTTATTTTTTGGCTTTTTACTTTCATTAAACTACCACAAAGGCAGTTCTTCTGGGTGAGGAGAATATTTCTCTGTTGAAGAAAGGCCACTGCATCTGCTTCTGTAGTCTGCCATTGAAATGTTTTGATCTTGAAAAAGTGTCGGAAAGTGCACGAGTTGATCGTGAACTTTGCCGAATTGTGACTAACACTCCTCATTAACTGAATTCTGACCCCTGACAACAAAACCAGGGGTGTTTGGAAAATCGTTACAATTTTTACGAACGAAAATAAAAAAAATACATCGAAGCCAAAAAAAAAAAAACGTTATAATATAGTTTTCGACATTCAAAATACAGAAACCTTCACATCATATGCTGTACAATAGTTAAGAGTAATGTCTATAGAGAGTCTTGCATACTCGTCGCTAATAATGTTCAACATACTAGAAATGTTGGGGTAATGGGTGCACTTCAACATCTTAGCGGTTGAACAGTTTACTAGGCTGTAAGATCTATGAGTGGCCTTGTAAACAGCATATTTATGTGCTTTAGCATAGAAACAGTGCCATCTTATGGCGTGGATCAATCGATGCTGTATTACCAATACTTCTAATAAAGAACATTTATCAAACTATGATTAAATATATGAAAGAGAAAATATTTAATTCCAATATCATATTGGCACCCTTAGGAGTCCCAATAGCATTGCATGGAGGGAAAAAATAATTTGCAGATTTTAAACACTTTTGCAGATGTTTGTAAATATTTACATGTAGAAAAGTTATTTAAATTAAATTTATTAAATATAATGTCATTGTTGCAGGTAAAGTTGATATTTGCATTTTATTAAGTGAAACATTTTTAAAATAATTTCACATACTAGTTATTAACAGTTTGTTGTATGTTGATTTTTATCATTGTCTGGTTGGAGAAAAATGATTTTTTTTCCTTTTAGAGGAAAAAATAGTGTCTTAGTGCTGATTTTTTAAAATTAATATCTTTTATTTAAGTACAGCATAATAAATTTAGTTAATATTGTTTTGTAGATTTAAATAATTTGTAAACAACTAAAATCTTGAATTTCAGAGCTCATTTACACAGGTAAATAAATTTAAGACAATCTGACATAAACAAATATTTTAAAGAAAATATCAAAATGATTAATATTTTTCATAATGCTTTTGCCAATAAAATAATTCAATATTCTGTGGCAATTTTATTTACAACTTAGATGTTCAGTTGGACTTTAAAATTGATGACTGTTTTTAAATCATGATAATATTAATAACAATAACTATTGACATTTTGCAACACAGTAAACTTTAAAAATAATATTCTAAACATTGTAATAATGAAATATATCACCAATAGAGCTGGCAGGTATAGAAATTTCAGTTCCTTTGATGTTTTAGTTAAGATGATTGTGCCCAAGTAGTTTTAATTTAGACTAACATACTGAGCTTAAAAATAATAAAACTTAAAGAAAATTATATTTTTAAAATTTAAAATATGACTGTTAAAATTAAATAATAAAATAGGAATGAATAAGACTTGAGAAAGTGAGAGTAATACAATGATAGTTATGTGTCTGGCTCCCTTATTTTTACCATTTGTCATAAGATCATTTTACCAGACTGTTTATTAACTTTTTAGCTACAAACTTTTTCCTGATTAGTTTTAATATTTGACCTATTTATCACTAGGGAAGGTTGTTAATCAAAAATTATCTAATTAATATTCAATTTTACGATAAATCAATTTTTAGGCATTTAAAATTAATTAAAAATAAAAAAACTTCCTGGTTGCAAACAAAATAATTAATTAAAAATTACAAATGCTAGGATAAAACAAAAACATTACATAATTAAAATCTATATCACATTTTTAATAAAGCAAATATTAATACAATTTAATACCTTTATTTATTACACTTAAATTTAAACAAGTTTCAGAATAGATTTTAAAAATTTTGGTAATTGTGGAGGGACCGTACTACCAGTGGTAGACAGCACTGCACCACCATCAACAACTGGCCCAAAGCTTCAAGTGATAAATTTCTATACAAAATTGACTGAAATTCCCCACCAAAAAATGACCGAGGCAACACAAATCCAACGAAGACATCAAAAATACAAATTACAAAAAAAAACAAAGAAAATCCTATAAAATTCAAATTAAAAAAAAACAGAAATCGGTCAAAATATGCAAAACATAGCCCCCTCCCCACAACTAGCTAATTTCATCAAATTCTTCACTGAAATTGAAAAGTAAGAGTGCCTGAGGCAATAAAAATGCAACGAATACATCGAAAATACAAATTACAAAAAAAAAAAAAAGAAAATTCTATAAAATTCAAATTAAAAAAAAAACAGAATTCGCTGAAAATCCTCAAAGTAATAAACATGGTGGAGAGAGAGCAGGAAATCCAAAAACATTAAATTATTTACCTTTCAACATTTGTAAATATGCATCTACAATCATATTCAAAAACAATTAATAGTCTCTGGCTTTGAAATTATGGCATATCTAAATTCAGCAATAATATTTAAATAATGAAAAAGCAATACACAAAAAATAATTACCAACGTAGAATTTATCTCTCCCCCCAAAGTAGCAGAAATTGACAAATTACGTAGCTTTCAATATTGCAAATGATCAGATTTAAAAGCAATGGTTATATAAACTAAAAAGAATATTACATGAGAGAATCTATTTTTCAAATTAATTATTCACTGGTTTGAAATTATGGCATATCATCAAAAATAAGTCAAACATAAAACCTATCTCCTCCCCAATGAAAAATTTCTATCCAAAAATAACTGAAATGGACAAATTAAATCAAACAAATGCCTCTAAAATACCAATTAAAAACAACAACCCCAAAACACTATGCATCAAGAACTTGATCAAAAATAATTAAAATGCAAATATAGAATTTGTTGTATTACCAGTGTAAAATTATAACAAAATATGGCAACCACCAAGTAACTTTTCTAAAATGTACTAAATTTTATCAATATTTAAAAAATAAAAGACTATTTGCAAATATGTTTGTGCATTATTTAACTAACAAATATAATAATAACTCACAACACAGATTAATACATAGTAAGTAATTAAATATAATTATAGCAAGTTTAAAAGAGAAAGTGGAAAAATTAGCAACTTTTGTTCCAGATTTGGTTCAGCACCATTTGCACAATGATGAGTTGATCATCATGATGTTCTGCCTTTCTTACAACTCTTCTTTAATTAAAATTTAGCTTTCTATTGGTAAATTTCTTAACACTTTTATCAAAGGTGATTTCCAGCAGATTAAAAAATAATTTAACAGAAGGCATCTACAAACACTAGCAGAGTTATTTAAAGAAAGTTACACACACACAGATGTATATAATATCCCAATGCAATTTAAAATAATAAATGATTGTTCAGAATTTTGCCAAAGAGAAAATATTTTCTTTAAAATATACCTTAGTACCATACTCTGTGCACACTGGTAATTATATATAAGATGCATATTTCATTACATTTTATTTATAAGAAAGTTGCAAATTGAAATGACATAATAGCCCTCTCTTACATTAAAAAATATAGATGTAAACAATTATTTAAAGAAGGTACTTCCACAAAATATAACACCCAATACAATTCAAAATAATAAATGATTTTTCAGCATTTTGCCAAAGAGAAAATATTTTTTAAAAAATATACTTTAGTACTATATTCTGTGCATAGTAAATATATATAAGATGCATATTTAATTGTTTTATTTAAACAAAGTGCAAATGCATCTATATTTTTTAATGTGAGAGGTCAAATTACCAACATAAAATCCACCCCTCCCACCAAAATAGCTTTAATTGACAAATTAAGTCGATGGTAGATTTTCAAAAAATATACTAAATACACCTGGGTGTCATTTTATGCGGTAGATAGGTTCCACAGAAAACCCGCATTGAAAAAAATTGCACAAAAATAGACTTAATTTACCTTGAAAAATGGGGGATAGTTGCTGTAATTTTCAGAATTCGCATAAAAGCAAAGCAACAAAAAAAATTATTTTAAAATTCGCATTAAAAAATAAGCAAATAAAGTAAGACTAATAAAAAATTTCAAATATTTGCAAAATATTAATTCAAGACAAACTTTTTTTACTTCTTTTTATTACTACAGCATTTAATTTACATTTTTCATACATATTTTAATCATTACCACAAACATTCATTTGTAAACTGGTAAGAAATCAGATTCGATGTGATGGGATGTGATGAAGTGTGGATTCTCCTTAAACAAAGTCAAGAATCTCTCAGCAATTATGCACAAAGAAACCTGTTAAGCTACTGTATTTTTATTCATAAAGTGATGTACAACTAGTGCCATTTTCAGACTTGTGCTGTGTTAATGGTTTTCTGTTTTTATATTAAAAAAATGAGATCACAATCAAAACATTATCATTAGCAAGATTATTTTCAGTTTATAAAATCTTCATTTTTTATTTTAAAAATCTAAAAGATTATTTATTTCTGTTATATATAACATAATACGTTTTAAAAGTTTAAATTTTTTGAATATTTATTGCAATATTTTTATATGTAAGTATAAATCTATTATTATTATTTCCTCATTAGTATAAATAGGTTATTTACATAGAAGCTAAGTTCTAAATACAGCTTCAGGCCATATTCACATTTGCTGCTAATATAACATTATATTTTTGAAAAAAAAAAAAAGTATTTCAAGTCAAAATAAGTTATTAATAATTTAAATTTCTTAATATCTAATAAATATAGTGAAATATGAAAGATATTAAGAAGAAATATGAATTGCATAACTTCAAAATTGCATTAAAATAATTCGCATAAAACAAGACCCAGATGTACTTAAACAAGAAAAGACTTTCAACATCAAATTATTTAGCTTTAAAGCAATTAATTGTTCTTTGGCTTTAAAATTATGACACATCTAAATTCATTAATAATATATAATAATTAAAAAGCAATACACAAAAAATAATTACCGATGTCTTCCTTCATTTATAGTAGACACTTGGATTTTTCCAGTTTTTTTTTGGTTCAAGAAATTGTTTTTCATGTGAAAATCACATCACATTTCATTTTGAAATTAGTGTGACATGCCATAGAAAAATATTATTTGCAGCATAAAAATCCATTAGCTATCCCCCAAAATAAAATGAATTAAAAATATATTAGCTTTTACAACTTTTCTTTAAAATTATAAAATTTAGCTTTCTATTGTTAAACTTCTTAATTTAGCTCAACAAAAGTGATTTCCAAGTGAATGAAAAATGGCACTGCAAAGAAAACATTTACTTTCACTCTAAACAAAATTTATTTTTAAAATTACCATTTAACATACTCACAAAAGCTAGAAACTGGGGTTAATAGTATCCTAAACATTTCATCATATATGTATGCTATATGAGATTCTTAGGAAAATACTGAATTAAATCCATAAACATATACCAATTAAATATAATCACACCATAATATATTAAATCACAGTTTGCACTTTCAAAATAAAATATGATATAATAGACATTTTACATAAAAAATATAATTTCCAAAGCCAACAAATTTAATCAACATGTAACTGAAGGAGTCTTTTGAAATACCTGCTTAGTTTTATTATGATGTGTTAATTATTTTGTACTGCTAGAAATACAAGTTGTTGGGATTATTTTTATTTTTTGACAGGGTTAATATCGATTATTTTCTAATGCAGAAGAATACATTAAATATACACAAATTTTCAGGCAACATTTCAAAATCCCATGCTGTAATATCAGTAGAAGCTAAAATTTAAGTAGCATCTTTTCCATAATATTAGTTTTTTTTTACTCAAAATGATAAAAGTTTGGGATATTCCAAAGACAGAACATTAAGCAGTGGAGTTCCTCCAAAGTAAAAGTGTTCTGCCTTCTCAAAGTGTGTGTGTTAATGGCCATCAAATGAAATTTTATGTGAGCGCAAGGGCACAATGGAAGTGCAACATTAAGGCATGTCAATGTTGCATAGCACTTCGAAAAGGAACAGGTTTGAAGGCTGCAAATTGTCATTTGTCCAGCCATCCGAATCATTTATTATTGGAGTAAAAAAAAATTAAGCATGCAATTGGGAAAAAATGATTTGGATTTGGACAGGAAGACTGTCATTGCATGGAAGCAATATTTGAGATTAGCATGTAAAGAAAGTCTGCTATCTCGCCCATCCTGCAAAATTGGAGGAAAAATTGTAGAGGTCGATAAAACTCTATTCACTAAACACAAAAATCAACAGAGAAGAATTCTTCCACAACAGTGGTTATTTGGTGGTTTATGTAGAGAAATGAGTGTTACATTGTTGCTATTCCAGATCGAACAGCGTCTGTTCTTCTAGATGCCATTAAACATGTAGCACCAGAATCCATCATATATACTGACTGCTGGAAGGCCTACAAAAGTGATGTATTGAATGCTGCAGGTTACCAACACTTCAAAGTGAATCATTCTTACAATTTTGTTGATCCTGCCATTGGTTACTCAAAATGTAGAAAGAGTTTAGGGTCTTTTAAAATGTTGTAATAAATGAGAGGGGGACCACTCGACATTACCTGGATTCATACTTAGGCAAATTCATGTGGCAATGATTGCATCTTGGTGATCTATTCGATGCAATATTGCAAGTGATTAATATACCATCAGTCTAATTTTACAATTTTTAAATTATAATCTGCTAATTTCTGCCATCTTTGCTGTAATCACCATTACTTAATCTTCTCTTACTATTTAAGTGTATTAAAATCTGTTCCAAAATGCTTCAAAATTCTACCATCTTTGCTGTATTTTTAAAACCAAACATCATTACTTAATCTTTTGTTACTATACAAGTGTGTTAAAAGCTTCAAAATTCTGCCATCTTTGCTGTATTTTTTTTAGACCAAATAAACACTGTTACTCAATCTTCTGTTACTATCTAAAATGTGAACTCTAAATCAAAATAATGTTCTTGTCAATGGATTTTTATGCTGAACACATTCAAGTGCCTACTACAAATGACTGGAGGACATTAGTAATTATTTTTTGTGTATTGCTTTTTTACGTTGGTTACTATTGTGTATTGCTTTTTAATTATTTAAATATTATTGATCAATTTAGATATGCCATAATTTGAAAGCCAGAGAACAATTAATTGCTTTAAAGCTAAATAATTTGATATTGAAATTTTTTTCTTTTTTAAGTATTTAGTATTTTTTTAAAAATCTACGCCATCGACTTAATTTGTCAGTTTAAGCTACTTAGGGGGTGGGGTGGATTTTACATTGGTAATTATTTTTTGTGTATTGCTTTTTCATTATTTATATATTATTGCTGAATTTAGATATGCCATAATTTCAAGGCCAGAGAACAATTAATTGCTTTGGAATATGATTGTAGATGTATATTTACAAATGTTGAAAGGTAAATAATTTGATGTTTTTGGATTTCCCCCCCTCTCTCTCTGCCATGTTTCTTACTTTGTGGATTTTCAGATTTTTCTTTTTTTTTAAATTTGAATTTTATAGGATTTTCTTTGTTTTGTTTTTTTGTAATTTGTATTTTCGATGTATTTGTTGCATTAGTATTGCCTTGGGGACTTTTACTTTTCAATTTCAGTGAAGAATTTGATGAAATTAGCTAGTTGTGGAGGGAGGGGGGCTGTGTTTTGCATATTTTGATCTTTTTTTTTTTTTAATTTGAATTTTATAAGATTTTCTTTGTTTTTTTTTTGTAATTTATATTTTTGATGTATTCGTTGGATTTGTATTGCCTCGGGCATTTTTGGGGGAATTTCGACCAGTTTCATATAGAAATTTATCACTTGCAAGCTTCAGGCTGGTTATTGATGGTGGTGCAATGCCATCTACCAGTGGTAGTACAGTCCCTGCTTTAAAATGTCCCATTTAATTACTAGCTTTATTAAATTCTTTCTAATAAGTTAGTCTAAAATATTTAGTTAGAATTATGTGTTAACATTAAAATAAATTACAATATTATATCTCTAATTTAACTTTTCTTAAACAAATTGTAAATTAACCTTTGAGTACTAATTTTGCAAAATTTTTAATTGAGCTTAGCACTTTCTATGCCTTCTTTATACCATATTCATAGCATCGAATGGTCAGTAGGTTGGTATATGTAAATGTAGTGTAAGTTTATTTAAATTTATTCAAATGAGGTCAGTGGATTAAATGGCCATTTTTTGAGAGGAAGAAGCAGGATTCCTTTTTGTTTATGGATTAGGAGTTATTGGCAATGTACATCTTAATCTTCTGCTTAGCTCTATTTCTCTCAATGCATGTCATTCTGGCTGCAGCAGGATTGAATGCATGACCCAATATATTTTGGTGTTTGAGGAATATGGATCTGTATTCTGGATTGCTTTGAGCCCTTTTGCATATGTATTGGTATAGTGATAACCTTGTGGTCAGGCTGGTGTGTAATTTTCTTTATCGCAAAATTATGCTATTGATTATTTAATGATTGTAAACCTCTCAATAATAGGATTTATCTGTGTCCAATGTAAAATTCCATTTCATTATAAAATGGCAGGCTTTAAAGCTTTTTTGTTTAGGAATTCAACATTTTGCAAATGTGAAGCTGATAAAAAAAATAATTTAGAGATTTATAAAAAAGATTTAATTAAAGCTGATTATTCCCACATCACGTTAACAAACAAATAAAAAAAATTTAATGTTGTAAGTAAATTTGATAAAACATATACCTCTAAACTATAAATTGATATGCCTGACATTTTTAATAGATATATAAAAATAATATAGGTTATGCATAAAGACTTTAATATTGATTTTAGATGCATCTTAGCATGTTAAAAATGATGATAAACATTAGTTGTACATGTCCTTTATTGTCATTTCTTTAATGCCAGATCTTGAGAGACATGTGCAAATTTTAAATTTACAATTACTCAGCAAGCTCATCCATATAGCACCTAAATGCACACATATACAGGGTTTGTAGGTCATGAAAAAAAATCTGTTCATTCCGTTAAACCTGCCAATGCTAAACATATTTGTTTAGAAAATAATCATGAGAAACATAAAATAAAAAAAGCTTGGCAGATATTTAATTCTAAGGACCCCATTAATATAAAAATCAATAGCATTTCTCTCAACCAAAAGATCATTTTATCTAATGACCTAGATAAGCACAAGGCCAAATTACAATTATACATATGCAAATATGCTAATATCTATGATAATTGGTGTCTAGTTTGGTTTATGTTTACAGGTATACAGATAGGCTAATGCATATGCCAATGTTCATTGCAGTCTTGCTTTTACCAAGATACACTGTACCAAAAGCCTGAGTCAGCAATAAAACAAATATTGTTAAGATCTATTACCACAATAGTTGCATAATCTGGTAAAATATATTATTATATTTATATGTGTGTATTATGTCCATATTTAGTTCAATTGCTCTGTTGTTGCAGCTTGTTACTTTAAATAAAAGAAGAAGTTTATTGTAAATGAAAGATAAAAGAATAAAAGTTAAAGTACATACATGAACATACATTTGTCCTTTTCAGTGCTCAATAACATAACTTTCCAAGTCACAAGCAAATCATTTTGTCTACTGGGTATTCCAAAAATAAGAAACATATGCCAGAAAACTTCTATGGAAAATCTCAAAATCCAAATATATCCTCAATAATTTGGAGTAACATGTATTATGAAATTAAACGTAATAATTTCCGTATTTATTCTAATAAAATTTCATGACATTCTTTGTTTATTCCTAACATATGCTTTTAGTAGCATTTTCTTTGATTATTCTCTAGTGCTATTTTTTTGTGAGATCAAATAATCTTCAACTATCATATGACATATTTTTTTTTACAATTGAAATAAGTTTCTGATATATAGCCTTTGATAATTAACAATCTTTCCAAATGTAATTAATTATTCAAAATGTAATTAATTATTCATTTAGCAGCAATCTTTAATTTATCTGTACAACAAGGCATATTAGTCTGTAATATAAAAATATTCTAAGACTTTTAATTTAAACATGGGGTATGCATAATTATATAAATGTAACTACAAATCAATAATTATAAATTTTAGTCCATTCATGTTTTAACTATCCTTTCATTAAAATTGTTATACAAAAAAACAAATACATGTCTATTCCATCTTTCATTTCACATTTTCATAAAGAAAAATATGTTAAACATTCTCTTGATGCCGGAGGTATCCACATGAAGTAAAGACTACAAATCAAAATTGTAGATCATTGCCGGTTGTTTTTACCAAGCAGAACATCATAATATGATCCTAGTTTACATAAAACATATAACAACAGCAATATTTTACTTTAAATTATGTAAGCATTAGAGAACACCCATTGGTAGTACCAATGAAGTCTTGAATAATTTCTGGCTCTTTATCAAGGAAATGTAGAGAATTGAAAAAAATGAACATTATAAAACTTCTTCTGGAAATTAAATCTGAAGTTTAGTTATTGCTATTTCTCAAAACCTGTTTTTTAAATCTTGTCCAATTTTAGTAAAAAATTATTTTATTATTCCATCATTATAGTCCCAAAGATTGTTTACTGACATAAATAAAAAAATCATAAAATCCCTACTTCTCTTATCGTCTGAACTTCATTCTCCGAATTTATTTTGATCATCTTTCAACATTTAATACTCCAACAATAAATATCTTCCATAAAAGACATCTACAATCGAATTCTTCATTTCATTTTTTTCCCAATATCTAAAACCATAGAGCTTCATCATATAACAATAAGTTTCCATTAATGTTATAAATTCTTTCATGTTTTTTTATAATTTTTTATTCTTATATAGTTCCCAACGTCATTTTTTAAAAGAATCATTTCCATCCCTAATAATTATTTTCCTATGCTATAATTTTAAATATCTTATTTTTTTATATATAAATAAATACGTGAAAAAATTGTCTATCTTATTATAATACTTAGCAAGTTAATTGCAGTATTCAAGGTCAAGCATATGTAAATTATATAATAATAAGAGTACGTTAATAAATGTAGAATAAAACTAATAACTGTAATATATAACGAATATGTAAAATAATAATTGTATAAACGTAGGCTAAAACTAGTAACTGTAATGTATAATAAATATGTAAAATAAGAATAATAACTGTAGAGTAATTATGTATAACGATTGTGTAAAATTGCAATGTTGTTAAATCATAGAAAGCCTAGCTGACCTTATAGGGTCAGAAAACTGTATAAAATACCATATATGGTGAGAAATGTAAAAATACTGCGTGTATGTAAAAATGTATGTGAAAACACCATATATGGTTAGGTATGTAAAAGACTCCAGAAGTCTTCAGGTTATATAAACCCCCATAACCCAATCTAATTGTTCTGAGTATTAATTATGAGTCAGAGACTCCTGCCTCTGTAAGTCCAAAAGCAGGTCGCCACGACCTTTTATTATTTTATTACGCCTTATAATAGGCAATGTATATAGTTAAAATTATTCGTATTAAACTATAATCTTACCATCTCAATTCTGCCTTCGTCCATTTATTTACTTGCTGGTCTTAAGACACAGCATTAATATAATGCTTTTTGAGGAGAAAGCTCAAAAACTAGTCCGAATATATATATATGGTTGATGCAAGTTTCTGGTAACCATTGATAAGTCGTTTTTCCATTATTGCCATTTACAAAAAGATAATTTCTTTTTAAAGCATAACTTGGTAACTCCTAATTATTTATTTTTTAATTCCAAATCAATAGAGAATGAAATGTTTCAAACATTAGTCTTTAATAGTTTACAAAGGAGAAAATATTTACAAATTAAGTTCCCCTGGCTCCATACATGAAAAGTCAAGGTGCAGTATAATATAATGTCCATACTACGTTTTTGTGGAGGATATAGGTTAAAATAATTAACATAAAATTACCTCCGTTATATTAAATATTTTTACTTATAATTTGATCACCAACTTCTAATATAAAAAAGTTGAAACAACTTTTTCCAGAAATTTAGGCTCCCAAACTTCCAGCAAAGCTGAAAGCCTAGTACGACTCAATGATGAAAATTCATACACCAAGCCGAAAAAGCACATAGTACTGACGTGGAGCTTAATACTTGCGTAAATAAGCTACAGGTCGCACTTACAATTTCTATTGTTTCTAAAAAGATCACCGTATGTACACGTATGCATATCCTTATTAGTAGATACTTCGATTAAAGTAAATGGTTCAAATATATTTTAATTCATAATTAAAAAGATCTACAAGAGATGTAAATTCTTTTAAAACAATTTATTTAAGATTCATATTTGAGAACTTATAAGCATGAGATCTAAAATTGATATTGTAAATATTTGTAAAAATAGATTAATTTTTTAAAACATTAGTAGATTCCCTTGTGATAAAACTTGCCCCCGTACTCGTTAGAGGGCGGGATAAATAAGAATACAGTATTTTATCGCCAATTTATGAACGTCATTAAATATCTATCGTAATTATTTTACTCCTATCAAAATATTTAAAAATTAAACGTAGTGAAACAAAATATAAAAAAGTCGCTGAATTTAAATAAATCATTGTCATATATGCTTGATATTGTATTTTCATTTGAAAATGGTTTAATTCAATCCCTTGGGCGCTGTTAGAATAAGGAACTTCAAAACGTAAAATTCCTGTCCGTTACGGCTCAATTTTATTGATTGTATTATTACAATCGAACATCACATGATAATCTGAAACGAATCGGCGATACTATAATTAAACAAGCATCTGATATAGATATAAGATGAAATGTATAGACCAAACCCTCGCTATTTAAATATCTTTCGTTCATACTTCAAAAGTGTTCATCTTAAAAGTTTAGCGTCTACATATTGTTTAGCCAAAATATTTTGTTATATTTTCAAAATATAATTAATGTCATTAAATATAAATCAGAGGGTTATTTATTAGGTTATTCACCACTAATATTGATATATATTCTATTCTAAATTTTAAAAATGTAAAGATTATAAGAACTAAAATAGGCAAAACTCTCCATACAATGATCGCGTGATGCTTAGTGGGGGTTTTTTTTTTTAAGTGTCATAGCATCGGCCGGGACGCGAACCCGCAACCGGGGAAACTGCCTGCAAGTGCAAGGCAGTCGCGCTGACCTACACAATTTACATTTTTGAATTTAATGTTAACTGTGGAATTTCATTAATTATAATTACAAGTTCTGTTGCTGCAGAAAAAAAGAACTTGTTAATTTCTTTTGTTTATAAATGGAAGTAAAATAG
The DNA here is from genome assembly GCA_028023455.1 of Epiperipatus broadwayi. Classification (NCBI taxonomy): domain Eukaryota; kingdom Metazoa; phylum Onychophora; class Udeonychophora; order Euonychophora; family Peripatidae; genus Epiperipatus; species Epiperipatus broadwayi. Next base: position 10,217,349 of record JAQFVV010000014.1, read on the forward strand.
TAAATAGCAAATCTAGTCTTCGTTATTGTATTCGTAATTCTAAAACTATAATTGACAAAAAGGACATGCTCTGGAGAGTTATATCTCATAGATTGAAAGGCAAATTTAGTAACTTATACATCTCCTTACCTCATTAATTTTATATTTCTGCAAGCAAACCGTATAATCTATGATTTATATTGAATTCGTATTTAATATTTTACATTGTATTAAGTTAATCCAATTATTCACATTTGCTAAAGCTTATCATGATAGAAAACAACACAAATTCGGCTTAATAACTTATAAAATATTTAGTCCTAGACTATCAATCTGGGACAGCCACACTAAATAAATACTCTCAACAACATAATGATATATTTATTATACTAGAATAATAGGATTAATATATCGGATAAGGCAATTATATACATAAATAGACTACATCAAAGAGAAGTTATTTAATTTACATAGATTATATTTTTTCATTTGATCCTTAGGCTTATAAAAATCATAAATGTTTGGGATGACCTGCTCAAAGTCCCGTAATCTATTTGTGGCCTAAAAAGTAGGTTTCTCTGGGATAGCATCACCATCTTGTTGCTTCAGTGTCAAACGGTGATTCCAATCTGATAGGTCTATTCTCTATAAATGTATTGTCACATTCTTTCAAATGTACACGACTAAGGACTAGTAATTAACTTTTACCCATTATAGATATTTGATAACTATATTAATTTTACTTCGCTTATTACAGCACTATTTCTAGAAATATGCTAGTGGTACATTACATTATTGTACTGAACATTTTAATGGCTCTAATCCATTAGCATGGCTGCTCTGACATAAATTACTGAAGTATTTTGATTGCTTTTAATCCATTAGAATTTGTAATCAGATTTGTATCTCCATTTATTATAATTTTAAGACCTTCATTATTCACATACTTACAATTCATTTACTTTGTAAGCTCAACACAATAATTCTCAATTTAGTGATAGAACATGTTTAACTTTTGTACATAGTCTTTGATTTAATTTCACTTCATCAATTCAATCACTATTTTGTAGGCATGAAGAGAACTGATTCTCCAGCAATGGTCTGTAATTTAGTAAACTGTTGTTCTTGAATTATGAAATAGTTTAGGTGTCTGCCCACCTCATCATCATCATTTAATTTCATTAATGTTAGCTGCATTGATACTATTTATATGACAACTCCAATTATGAGTGTTTTCTTATTACATCACTGTACTAAACTTTTGTTTAACAACAATTGAATAATGTTAATATTTTTCTCAGGCTCTCTTCATATAGAGCTAATAGTATGATATTAGCTGCAGTTTCCTTCCCATTAACAATTCTGCAGGATTTATCAGAGTATTAAGCTGTGGTACAAGATGTTCTTATGATGATCAATTGATATTCCAAGCACATCAAACTACAATTCGAATTCAAATTATAAGTTTGAAATTAAAATTTCAAATCTAAAACAATTTAAATTTTTTGATTGATATATTCTAAAAAAAAATTCAGATTTTAGCTTTTGAAACTAAATCTCCAATTTTTTTTCTACCTTTGGAGATAAAGATGTCTGCTGTCACAGAGAGCACATGTAGAATGAGCAAGGGCACATATGCAGAAGTTACTGGCATGTTATTGAAACTATGAAATTCAAGTTCGAATCTTAGTTTCACCTCAGTCATATTTATTCTATTGTCTTCTACCCACTCCTCCATCCCACCTAAATTTAAACCCTCAATTTTGGACTGTGTGCATATAATAGTATTAGTTATATATATATAAAAGCTTGTTAAATATGCATCATGCACACACACTTCAAAAAGAGATATTAATGAATGCTCAAAATATTTATTTATAATATTAATAACTTACATTTCACCAGACATTACAGAGCTATTTTCCATTTATTTTTTTTAATATCATTAAATACAAAAAAAAAAATTGATTTGCATAATATACACTGCTCATTCCACTGCATTATATATATCAAACTCTGATATATTTGATTGCCCCAAAAACATTTTTGATCCTAAAAAACAAAACACTCGTACTTCCTAACTTATCACTTCATTCCGTACAGCTAGGTTCAGATTTTTTGACTGCACCAACTTTTGCTATGTATCTGCTATCAAAAAACAACGTAACAAATTGTAGCAAAATATAATTGAGAATTAAATAAATTCAACTGCCCAATATAATGAAAATTACTTATTTATTGAATAAACAGACAACTATATAAGCCACTACTGTTCTAAACATATAAATATATTTCACTAGGAACAGTTCTATTGCTTATTTCACTATATTCATTAATAGTCTAACTGATAAAATAAAGTAATATTACCCTCTGTGAGCCTTCTCAGGCATATAAAAAATAATATTAAGATCAAGGTAATCTGAATGGAATCCTAACCAGCTCATTAACCTTCAGGTAACTGGGATAGGAAACTTCTCAATGGCTGCATCTATCTTGTTCCACTAAACACTTGAACAGAGAGAACCTCCACAAAAAGCAATGAATATGCAGAATTACTATCACACAAATTTCTCCCTATCACATGATCACTACTATATGGAGAGTTTTGCTGTATTTTGAATTGTTTAAATTTCTCCCTATTTATATGTCACTGCATATTTAATCTTCACACATTAAATCTTGACTTACAGATTTAATTAGTGTATTTTAATTTACTCCGAAACAAAATCTCTTATTTTAATTTACATTTTTCTTACCACTATTATTTCATTAATTAATGACCAGGACTTTAGCATTTCAAACATTCCGTAATTAATTATTTCTTATCTTTTCTTCTAGAGCACTTTATTTTTTCTTTAAAAACAATGTGCTCTTATGATTTCCAACTTTTACATTTCCAATGATTACAATTTATAATATACAATTTTTTTTTAGTTTCAAATACCAGATAACTTCTCTTTTTATATAAATATAACAGGGATCATTTACGGCTCAGCTATTCCTGAGATTACTATCATTTGATGAAATGTGGACTGCAAATCTAGTTTTGCAAAATATGATAATTTGTCGAGCAATGTTAAAAATAAGGGTACTAACATATTAGTCACGTAACATAGGAAATATGGTACGCCTCTTCACATTCATCATAAATGTCTAACCTTGCGATCCTGTCAAATAAATTCTGCGATCTCATCCAATAATGTGAAAAATTTAGTTTTATTTATTGTCACAATTGCATTCAGACAAGTTCTTCTCAAAGTGTTTTTTACTTTAGTGCTGATTTATTTTTTCCAATTATTTGATTAATACTACAATTTTTATTTTTTTAAAATAGTTCCAGAATTCCATTTTTGACAGCACTGATTTATTTACAGCTGGGTTCGCAAATTAATATTCATAGAATGGGGGAAAACAGAGCTTAGTTTAGCAGAAAAAAATTGGAGGCCCTAACAAAATCATTGAAATTGATGAGAGCCTTTTGTATAAAAAGAAAAAAACAAAGTCAGATGAATTCTTCTGGAGCAGGGAGTCCAACGAGTGTTTTACCATAAGAATTCATGGTAGAACAGTGGCAACTCTGATGAAAGCCATCAAACAAAATGTGAAAAAGAAATCGACAATTGATTCGAACTGTTGAAAAACCTATAAAATTTCTGAACTTTCACGTGAATCATACTGGATGACATCAAAAAATTAGTCCATTACATTGAAGAAATAATAAAAGTGTAGTAATTAATTTTTTTTTGTTGGTTGTTTGGTTTTTGAAAAAATACATTTACTACTTATTAACATTTCTGGTGAAGATCCTGTGCAGGCATTATATATATTGCACAATCACATATTAAGAAAGTCTCCATTTCGGGAAAAATAAAAAAAATTACTTTTAGTCTCCATTTTGAAACAAAATTTTATCCACTTAAAATAAAGTAGAATAAATGAATTGATTGTTTCTTTGTGACAATTCCTGTTATATATTACACAGTAAGTATCATATGTGTATATGTTAAGCATTTTGTAATTGTTTTGTCTTTATTTAAAGTAACATTTGGGAATTACATAAAACTTTTTCAGATTTATTTTTGTGTGAAATTCATATTTTTAGTATTGTTAAAAATGTACTTTTTAGATTTATTTTTGTGTAAAATTTATATTTTTAGTATTAAGCCAATAAACATCACATGACCACCACCTCTTATGCTTGTGTATAACTGTTGTTAAAACAGGCAAAACTCATTATATATATTGCCACACACAGCAAGCTAGAGTAATCAATGGATGCCAGAAGGCTTGTGCATAAAATCCCCATCTAGTGTCTACTCATCCAATATTCCCAGACTAGTTTCTGGCTTATGGCCTTCATCAGTGAGGAACCTTGGATCTGAGAGCACTGCACCTAGATCTTAGGATCTGTGTGTGGCAATATATATAGTGAGTTTTGTTTAATTTTTAGTATTGTTAGATATAGTCTGGTTTAATTACTGTCGTGTATTAGAGCCACTCTGCCTTTTCACATATGTATTCAGACAGCCAATAACTTTTTAAATCTAGCAAAAATACTTACATGTGGACTGTTTTGCTGAATTATCATTTTAAGTTTATACAAGATTCAAGAGTACACATTATTTTGTCACATCACAAGATTAGATAAGTTATCAGCAATTGATATGAATGTGAAAAGGCATAGAAGGTCTAATATGTTGCAGGTCTGCTGCATAAGTGCCTAAATTAAGCATGGCATATGGACTTTTATTTAGATATTTATTTATAATAATTCTGTAACCACCACAAACTCAACTTCTGAAATTGTTATGGTTATTTCTTTAATCAGAGATATATATTTATCCCTAATGATCTTTTTTGGTTTTTATATAAACAGGCATGCATTTTTCATTAACTTATTTATCTCAAAGAGTTTCTTTAAAATAGTTATGTGATTTTATAAAAAGAAACATCTTAATAAGATGCCAATAAGAAAGGCAAGCCAGATTGATGTATTAAATAAATTTTTTATTTATATTTAGTTGTTTTTTACAATTTTGCTGTGTTAATTTTGCTTAAACAATTCCACAATTTGTTTTCTAATTTGACATTTGTGTGATCTGTTTCATAAATTTTATTCAAATTCTCAGTGAGTTGACCCAATTTTTTCTTAGAATACAACTGATCTCTTTACTAACAATATATATATATAGTAAAGAAACATTTTGTGTTTATTTACTTCAACTGATATTTTTAACATTGCCACCAATTCAATGGGATTTCCATTCATATCACTTACTAATACATCACTATTCAGTTCATAATTGTTATTTTATTTCATTTATTGTTATTAATTTTTTTCTAGTCTATGAAGTAAGGGTATTATTCTCCATTGTAAGTTTTTATTTTTTGTCTGCACACTAAGAATTTTAACAAAATCCGACTCTATTTAAATATGTTGTTTTTAAATTGATACTTACTAACAATTTTCCCTCTCCAGATTTATAATTGGATTACAAGCTATCTGTTGTTGCATACAATTTCACATGGTTGCAAGATTTTTTCTTATATTTGCACTTTTTTGCATGTCCTATTTCTTTACTGGAGTAACATGCTTTTGCCATGTTTTGGTTTTGATTTCAATTTTCCTGACTGAAACTTGTTTACTAACGTTTGGGACTTTGTGTATTCTGTGGCAAAATTATACTTGTGTAATTGATCCGCAATGGCTTAGTAAGCTGCACATTCTGTTAAGCCTTTATATAAAATAAATTTGCTTTTATTAACTGCTACTTTCTTAGCTTATTATCATTCATTTCTTATAATAATTGATTCAGCAATACTTTATGCTTTTTCATAATTACTTTTTAGGCACCATATGCCATTCCACATTGTAATCTTGCAATGATGCATTTGCCATCTGAAATCTATATCTAAAATGCTGATATGCAATGTATTTGGACATTACTCATAAAAAATAATTTTTATATTAGCTTTTTGTATAGTGCCTCTTTGGGGACTTAAATATTACACAATCAACCACTTTATCAGTGTTTTTGGAAACTAGCCGCAAAAAACATGACCATGGATACTCTGGTGTTGAGTAAATTGATTCTCATAAGTTATATATATATATATTTGCCATTTTGTTGAATGATATTGAACATTGCAATGAGATTACTTTGCATCGCCATAATTGGATCTATATTTTCTCTTGTCACATGTCATTTAGTACTATGATTGACTAAACTAATGATAGTACGAACTGTACCAGGGATATATGTAAAGATATTTGCTACTTTTTATTTAACTTAGGAAATGCTATTTAACAAAAGTCATTATTAACCCATTTTAAAAATTATATTTTTAATTTAAAGTCTATTTCTTTTTAAATAACTACGTCATTATCAAGTTGATCTTTTTAAATATGAGTAATACTATAGTTTTTATAATCTTATTTGTAAATTATATTTTAATTAATGTTTCAAAATAATGAATAGAAACATTATAGGTAACAAACATTAAAAAAATCCTTGAATAGGGTCCAAGGTTTATACGCAATAAATTTCTAAAAAAAAAAAATAACCTAGCATTTAATATATTGATAAGTGTATATAATTAAACCCTGAATGCAATTAACAAATATCCCACCTTTTTAATGCTACGAAGATTTACCTTTACATGTTAGGGATCCTTAAAAATATAATCTATTTACTTACATTAAAATTCAGTACTATGACATATATATTTCTAAAATAAAGTTTATTTTCAGCATTTCTTTCCAATCACCAGTTGTACCCCTAACAAATGTGCTATTTACAATCGACTAACTATAAAAAAGGTGAATCTTTGTATTCTAAATATTTTGCTATTTGTACATTTTTTTTTCACAAAGATTTTAATGTTTATTTAACGAATTTTTTTTTTTTATTAACGAGTTTTGTATGTTATTGAATGTCTGAAACATCTTTCTGTTCAGACAAAATATAAACACTAAACATTTTAAAAATTTAATGACTACATATTGCTTGTTAAATATTTGTTGATGTGATGTGATATGGCTACTTCTTTACCGAAGTCAGGAATCTCTCAGCCAGTATGCCTAGAAAAGCCTGTTAGTCACCTTACTTTCTCTTTCCCACCATTTCCCCCATATTCTCTATCCTGCTCCATCCCATTTCCCCATCATTTTTATCCATTCCATGGCCTTTATATCTAGATCCCCCTTAAAATTTTCCAAATCCACCATAAAATCAAGAGCCCATTTTCTGTATTATCACTTAGTTTATATTTATTCTCCCACAACATTATTTGTACTTTTCTGCTTTTAAATATTTACATTCAATTAGCAGATGCCTAATATTTTTTATGTCTTCCTTACATAACTTACAGACTAAATCACCCAAACTTCTCCATTTATGTGTATACATTTTCTTTTGTTGTTAATGATCCCATTCAAGCCTTAAACTGTAGACTACTTTCCTTGCTATTATTGTAAATTAACTCACACTGAATATTCTGTTTACTTCTATATATATTTAGACTTTTTTACTCTCCATATTTTTTCTCCAGCTCCCTATTTTTTTTATTAATACATCTATTCTTCTATCCCATTCTTTGCCATTATAACACTCAACAATCCCTCTAACATAATCAACCCACCTTTTGTACAATTATACTGACATAAAGTCTTTATCAAAATCTTCTGCATATCATACTATTTTTCTCACTCATCTTATTGCCTGTGTTTTACTAGTAACCCAATTATATACTATTTTGGCTATTTTTTTTACCATCCATAAATTGCATTAAACTCAACTTATAAATAGTGACAGTAAATAGAAATCTAAATGTGTTGATAAAGTTATTCAACATCATTATTGATTTATATTTAGTTGTCATTTTAAAAATGTAAAGATTATTGGAACCAAATAATGTAACTTTTATGTAGTTAATGTTAACAATTGTGAAATTTAATTATTTTAATAGGTAATCAAAAATTCTGATTAAGTCACAGCAAAAAAATTGAATAATTTTCTATTTATAAGTAAGACTAAAAAACAAATAGCAATTCTTGTTTTCTACATTGTAATGTTTCACTAGTGTACTTGTGGAAGTGTATTTCCAGGGGAAAAAGTGCTGCAGAGATCTGTTTTTTGGGGGTTTAAATGCAAATCTAAAAATTTACAAAAATCTCCCCACTTTATGTTATTAATTTTACAAGTGTCTGAGTAAACAATATAATTGTAACTAATAGTAATAAAAATAATTGTTTTCACATTAATTATTTATATTGTAATCAAATTCAATTTTTATTTTGTCTCCAACATTCCACGTTAAATATTTTTATTTCAATGAGTATATGTATTTGATATATATTGTATCCTGCCAATAGGAGGATGACCCCTAGAAGATATGACAAGTCCCCTACATTGGGCTATACTATGACCTTACTAGGTACAATTTAATACTCTTATTATTTCCAAACTATATTTAGTCAATATTAGTAATTGTGAGATCCACTTACCCTATTAACATGATTACATACCCTTTAACATTAAATAAATACTGAAGTATTCATCCAATGGCATAAGAATATCTAGACACACCTCCTTATTAAGTATGTAAATACTCTCATGACTGATAATAATACTTAAATAAATAAAATAAAACATCTATGGTTATTAAATTTAAGTTAACCTAATCAATAAGTTGTATTATCATTTTATTGTATATTATTCTTTTATTATTATTACTTTTGCAGGATTATCATTAAGAATAACCATAATAACAAAGGATATCTCGGGATTATCATTGATTTTAATTAGCTACTTATACCACCTATAAAAGATCAAGAGGGATTTTACTTAACTCTATAGGTAGTGTGTCATTTCAGAGATGACTTATAACATTTATCTATAATTAAAACTATATTACTACTTTATATTTATGTTCTATACTACTGAATAATAAATCACTCTTGTTATGAACATATGCCAGTTTTTTCTGTATTAAATATTCAAACATTTATATATTTAACAAAAAGATTAACTATAATCCGAAGAAACAACTTTAATTAGATTATTTAAAATCTCAAAAGAGATAAGTTGATGGGATTTCCTAAAATTATATCTAAAAGTAATTTTACTTATGTCAGATGCATCTACATTTAAGATCTTTTTCAATGTTAAATATGCTACATAACTTGTAGTTTTTGTTTATATTTTTATATCACTATGTTGACTGATCTAAAAATGCTTGGAATAAAGTTTGGAAATAGTGTTTTTTTTATACAACAGTATCATTTCATTTCAGCTCTAGTAATCAAAAGATGCTAGAAGACTGTGCATAATCTCTATATAGTGCTGCCTATCAAATATTTTCAGATGAGTCTCTAGCTTATGGCTTTCATCACTGAGAAGTTTTAGATCTGGTAGCAGTACACTTGGAATTTGGAATCTAATGCATCTACCTATATAATTTGTTTCTCTGATTTATTAATAACCATAGTCATCATTATTATCTAGCTAGGATTGGTGTTAAACCATTCAAATATTACACAATCACCATTTCCTATGTTAACACAAGCTGCTAAAACAATAAAACGCTTCTACACATAGAATAAGTTCTAGTAATTCACAGATGATAGAAGTTTATGCAAAATAATGTCCTGTCTGCTTTCTATCCAATATCCCCTGATTGATTTCTAGCTTATGGTTTGTATTAGTGAGAAGCTTTGGATAGCCTTATAATTAAGCGAAATAGTAAAGGTAAGTATTGAAGGGATAATGCATTAGATCAAAAGATCCAGATGCACTTCTACCAGATCTTCATGAAAATCACAAGTTTCTGTGAATGCTGGATAGGTGAGCACTGGATAGAGATTCGTCTGTGCAACATCATTAAATCTTACAATAGATGGTATTGTTGTTCGAGAAAATTTGCTACAGCTTATGTAAGCTTAAGAAAAGATGATCATGTGATATTTTAACAGTTTGGTAAATATTCTAGACATAGAATAATGATGACTATGGTTATTAAAAGCAAAGATACCAAAATAGATAGATACTAAACTAGTTTCAGAACTTATTAACTTGAATTGAAAATATTAATGTGTTATTAGTTTGGGAGTGTAACTTTTTAGATGAGCCCAAAGATCCATATATTCTATTAAAACCAAGGCTCCTCACTAATGAAAGCCATAAGTTAGAAACTAGTCCAGTGATAATTAATAGATAGGCACTGGATAAGAATTATTATGTATAGCAATGTAACGTCTATTAATTCTTCACTTTTACAATAGGGGGAACTATTGTGTGGGAAAAATTGCGGCTGTTTCAAGAGCTTGCGTACACATAAAAAGATTATGTGATATTTAAAAGAGTTTTAAATTTGTGCAATGGAAAATGACAAGTGATTATCTTGATTACATATACTTTATTTATATATTTTAATTAGATATTTATTGGAAATATTATGGTAGCAGTATTAAATTCTATATGCATACATAATTAAGTATATTTAATAAAGGAATATGTATACATGCTGTATATTTTCATTTTAAATGTTTTATAATTAGTATCGTTTCTATACCATCATTATTTCACCATAATATTTTTTCCTTTTAATTATTTATATACTTAACTTTATGCAGAAAAGTTTATTATGCATGAAAGAGAGGATAATTAGAATGATTATTATAACAAAATATTATTATTTTGTTGAAAGCATTAAATGGTTTTATTTTATAATAAAAGTAAAAATTAATATATATATATTCATTAATATTAATTTTATTTTTGGATTAAAGCTGTGATTTGGTAAAGTATTTATTTAAAGTCAGTCTGCCTGTTGATAGAAATGTGAAAATAAAAACAGAAAGATAACAACTTTATCATTGTCACATTATTATTCTCAAATTAAATAAAATAATCCTGAAAATATATAATTTCCTGTCAATTTATTTTGCCAATATTTGAGATCTGATACTGGAAATGTTTTTTTTTTTTTTTTTACTGTTACAAGAAAGAAAGTGTAGATTAGGTAAATATTAATAAATTTTCCAATATCTGAATGCATAAAGGTAAAAGTTTTATATAAAATTCTATTTTCATGCTTCAAAGAATTAAAATTATTCTGTTGTAAATCTGTAATAAAGTCGTTATAACCCTTTTAATAAAATAAATAAAACTGTATAAAAAAAATTCACTTAATTTGCTTTTAAAAACTTGTTTAAATACCTTACTATTTTTTTTTATAAAAATTTCCAGGATAAGCAGTTTTAAAATTTTCTTCTTTTTAATATGACTTTCAAACTGAAACAGCATCTTTGAAACATGCATTTTACCAGGTAGTTAAATGTTGAATAATGTGTTTGTGTTTAGAATAGCATTTTCCAAAATGAGGAGATATCATTTTCTGAATGGCATTGTAATGATCCATGTGGTAATATATAAAAATTATTAGAATTCAAGAAAAATTATTAACACATGCTTCATTGGTTGTGTGCAATATAGAGTTGATGTCATAGTGATTATGTTATTTTCTAAACAACATAGAAAATGCAAATTATAAGTGATCAGTGATCAAACTGCTGACCCATTATAACCAAAAATTGGCATGTAAGGTATTGTCAGAAATTTAGCATGCATCAGCATCAATATTTGTAGGTAATGACTTCTTCACAGTTCAATCCTACAATTACAAATAGGAAATCTAATGTAGATTGTTTTTGAATTGGAGATATGCAGCCAACAATACGTAACATATTTAAAATTTTAATTCATATTAAATACCTTCCATCATTAAGAAATACATCAAAGCAAATAGTATTATTATTATTTTTATGTAAACCATCAATTTACACATGTAAATTTTTAAACATTTTCTTAATATCTATGATATATTTCTGTGTCTTCTACTGCTTAATACTAATAAAATTGTGTTAGGCTTGAATCATGCAAAAAGTGTACAATCAATATGTTTGCCATAGTTTATTATTTCATTGTTAATGAAAACAAGGGAATAAAATTGCAAAAAGGTTGTTAATCACTATTGTTTGTTTATACCTATTAAATAAACGGTGAATTGGTAAATAAGGTCAGTGTTAATAAGGAAATAATTATATACATGAGAGCAAACTAAGTAAAACTACTGATTTTTTCCCCATATGTCATAGCAGGGAGGCGAATCCACAACTGTCTGCAACCAACTATTTGCTTGCAAGGCAGCTGCGATGACCTCTCGGTTAACAACACTTGGCTAAAACTACTGATTTTTAATTGTACATTGATATATTTTTTAAAATTAATTTAACTTGTAATTTTACAATTTAATATGCAATACTAATGCTGAGAAAAGAATATTCAATTTATTAGTTTAATTTAGTATTATAGTTTCATTGTATTTCAATACTTAAGCAAATGTCTCTCTATGCGTATTGCACATTTCAATTATATAAATTGCAATACCTTTTTAAATTCTATACTCTATTGTGACAAATAAACACATGAAATTTTTCATTTTTTGCAAACAATATTGCTGAAAAATAACAATTATGTAGTATTGAAATGTTGAACTATGGCTGCATTCAGTCACCTGCAAACAGAAAATTAACAGTGTGTGTGATTTGAAATATTTTTTTTTTCGAAAAAATTATTAATAATCAATTATTGATGTTATATTCTTTTTTTAAAAATTTTTTTTTGTTTTTTTTTTTTTGTGTTGTGTTTTTAATAAACATACATAAAAAAACAACAATGTACTATGTGCTTTTTCAGCTTGGTGTATGAATTTTCATTGTTGAGTCGTACTAAGCTTTCAGAGTTGCTGGAAGTTTGGGAGCGTAAATTTCTAGAAATAGTTTTTGTAAGTTTTTTGTATTAAAAGTTGGTGATCAAATGAAAAGTAAAAATATTTAATTCAATGGAGCGTAATTTTACGCTAATCATTTAAACCTATATCCTCCACAAAAACTTAGTATGGACATTATGATCATACTGCAATGTGACATTTCATGTATGAGATGGGGAAACTTAATTTCTAAATATTTTCACCTTTGTAAAATATTAAAGTCTAATGTTTGAAACATTTCATTCTCCATTGATTTGGAATTAAAAATAAATAATTTACTTTACAAACTCAATTTCTATAGGAGTTATCAAGATATGCTTTAAAAAAGAAATTATCTTTGTTGTAAAAGGTGGTCATAGAAAAATGTAAACACAACTTATCAATGGTCACCAGAAGCTTGCATTCTTCCCAAAAAACATTGTATTAACTTGCTAAGTATTATAATAAGGTAGACAATTTTTTCACATATATATATATTGTACCAAGATTATATTGGCACATATATAAAATAATTTTATCTAAAAAATTATTAAAATAATAAATCAACAAATCAATAAATAAGTTATAAAAATTTAAAAAGTCTTTATTAAACAAAATGCAGTTTGCTGTCAAAACGTAAGATTAAAAGTCAAATAGTTTTCTATTATTAGTTTTTGAAATAAAAGTTACAATTAATCAATTAAAAGAGGGGAGGGGGGTTTTGGTTAGAAAAGTTAAACTAAAAGTTTTATAAAAAGAAGTAAAGAGTTTATTATTATTAGTTGAAAGTTGATTTTCAAGTTTAAAGAATATAAATCTTTTTTTATTTAAGTAGAAGAAAAAAGGTCATCTTAAAAAACTAAATAGTAAATTGATCTTGGGTTATATATATGTGTAAATGACAAATTAATGTGAACTTTATAGTAAAATATATATGTGCGATTGTAAATAATAAATAAATGTATGCGTATTAAATATTAAAAAATAAATGAAAGTTATCATTAAAAAACACAGTGGTGGCTACTAATTAAAAATATAAAACAACAAATTCAGCGATGGGCTACTTATCACAAGTGCAAAAAACAACAGGATTAAAAAGCTTATCTCCAAAGGATTAGCTACTAATGAAAGGAATTTTGACAACAGATATTGCCAGGGGACATCAAAACAAAAACATGCCTTATGTATAAATAGTAAATTTTTATCAGTTCAATCAGTTCAGTCAGTTCAGTTCAGAGAGTTAAGAGTATAATTTAGATCATGCAGTTGAAAATCAAATCAATCAAGAATGCAGTATTAAAACCATGGAAAACATATGGCTGTCTCTATCCTGAAGTCCAGTAACACAGCAAAATCTGTCTGTGAAAATGTCTGTGTAACAGCTTAGAAATCCTCCGTCAGTGTTTAACTGTCTCCAAGAATAATACCAACGAATAAGCATTAAATCTCAAGAAACATCAAATCTAACCGGTTAGAGATATCTCATTAGAAGCAGCAAACAGCAAGAAGTATCCAAGTTCAAAATATTCATTCTAAAGTAGCCATCGCATTCGTCAAGCCTCCAGGGTCAAATTATATGAACTCTATAGCACATAAAAATGAACTATGTTCTAAATATCAAATATTATTTAATGCTTTATTATATATGCTAGTGTGTGAGTTGAAACTATGTGTGATTATTATATATAAAATACCAGTATTAGGTTAGTAAATAAGATTTATAAAAATATTTAAAGTTAGAATATAAATGTTAATTTTAATAAATTGTCTTTAAACTTAAGTTTTATTTTGTGGGTCACTTCTTTTTACCAATCTTTTATCAATTCTTTTCACCACTATTATGAAACAATAATTTGTTATTGATTAAAAATAGACTGAGCTAGTTAAGGGATTTTTTGAGTGCTGGATTATGGGCCTACTGTCTGAACATGTTAGTCTTAGCCTAGCTGGCACCCGGGGTTTACTCCAAAACAAATAAAGTGTTTGGATAGTAGGGGTTTAAATCTAGCAGCCGAGGTGGGCCACGATCTGGAAATGTGATCGAGTGATGCATTGCATAGCTTAATCTGATCGTGGGTATTGTTGATAGTTAAAGCTATCAATAATATTTTCCACTTTGCTCGAACATGCCAGTTCGTTCACATAATATTTATAATTAAATAAGATTATAAACGTATTAGAAATAAGGCTAAAACCAAGCTTGCAGTGTAAGTAAGATCTTCTGTGGATCGAATCCTGTACAATATATATATATGATATTTAAAATTATAATACAGGAAAATAATTATTAGGGATGGAAAAGAGACGAGATGAAGTAATTAAAGAATTAGAATTGTGTAAAATGAATACAACTCTTTTAAAAAATGACATTGGAACTATATAAGAATAAAAAAGTATAAAAAAAAACATGAAAGAATGTTTAACATTAATGGAAATTTATTTTCATATGATGCAGCTCGGTGGTTTTAGATATTGGGAAAAGAAGACAAAAATGAAATGAAGAATTTGATTGCAGATGTATTTTATGGGAGATATTGTTGATTATTTATTGTTGGAATATAAAATGTTGAAAGAGGATCAAAATATATTAGGAGAATGAAGTTAAGATGATAAGAGAAGTCGGGATTTTATGATTTTTTATTTGTCAGTAAACAATCTTTGGGACTATAATGATGGAATAATAAAATAATTTTTACTAAAATTGGACAAGATTTAAAAAAATGGTTATGGAGAAATAGCAATAACTGAACTTCAGATTTAATTTCCCGAAGAAGTTTTATAATATTCAATTTTTCAATTCTCTACATTTCCTTGATAAAGAGCCAGAAATTATTCTGAAGACTTCATTGGTATTACCAATGGGTGTTCTCTAATTATTCATGCTTACATAAATAATTTAAAGTAAAATATTGCTGTTGTTACATGTTTTATGTAAACTAGGAGCAATGATGTTCTGTTTGGTAAAAACAACCAGCACAGAGCTGCAAATTTGATTTGTAGTCTTTACTTCATGTGGATACCTCTGACATCAAGAGAATGTTTAACATATTTTTCTTTATGAAAATGTTAAATGAAAGATGGGATAGGCATGTGTTTTTTTTTTTTTTGTAAAACAATTTTAATGAAAGGATAGTTAAAACACGAATAGACTAAAATTTATAATTATTGATTTATAATTACATTTATATAATTATGCATGGCGGTGTTTAAATTGAAAGTCTTATAATATTTTTGTATTACAGACTATAAGCCTTGTTGTACAGACAAATTAAAGATTGCTTCTAAATGAATAATTAATTACATTTGAAAAGATTGTTAATTAACAAAGGCTGTACATCAGAAACTTATTTGAATTGTGAAAAAATTATGTCATATGATAGTTGGTGGTTATTTGATCTCATAAAAAAATAGTTCTAGAGTAAAATCAAAGAAAATGCTACTAAAAGCATATGTTAATAATAAACAGAGAATGTCATAAAATTTTATTAGAATAAACATAAATTATTATTTTTAATTTTATAATATATGTTGCTCCAAATTATTGTGGATGTATTTGGATTTTGAGATTTTCCATAGAGGTTCTTTGGCATATGTTTCTCATTTTTGAAAAGCCCAGTAGACAAAATGATTTGCTTGTTACTTGGAAAGTTATGTTATTGAGCACTGAAAAGGATAAATGCATGTTCATGTATGTACTTTAACTTTTATATTTCCTATACAATAAACTTCTTATATTTAAAGTAGCAAGCTGCAACAATAGAGCAATTGAACTAAATATGAACATAACACACACACACAAGTATATATTTTACCAAAGTATACAACTATTATGGTAATAGATCTTATCAATATTTGTTTTATTGCTGAGTCAGGCTTTCGATACAATATATCTTGGTAAAAGCAAGACTGCAGTGAACATTGGCATATGCATTAGCCTATCTGCATGCCTATAAACATAAACCAAACTAGATACCAATTATCATAGATACTAGCATATTTGCATGTGTATAATTGTAATTTGACCTTGTGCTTAGCTAGGTCATTAGATAAAATGACCATTTTTGTTTGAGAGGAATGCTATTGATTTTTATATTGATGGGGTACTTAGACAGGCAATTTAAAATCTTAAAAACAAAATGCCTGTATAAACTATGTGAGAGACACTGATTATGCATTCAAATATAAAGTTATTATTAATGATACACATATAAAAATGGAATGGGACACCAGATCTATAGTGTACATACTATCAAAAAATACATGGACTATCATTATTAAGAAAAATAAATATTAGATGTGTCCTAGCAAAACAATCATCTACTACCAAGGCAAGCAGGGAGCAATCATGGGTCAGACAAGAGTTAAAGTTACAAAAACCCAATAAAACTAAATATCTGCCTTTTATTGTATTTGCTGATAAATAGAGCAATTTATTAGGATGTGACTGGTTCACTCACTTACTTTTTACAGTGATTAAAATAAACTAGCTCACAACAACAAATTCAAACATGGTCTACCCAGAAGTAGTTGTTAATAGGTTGGGTTTGAACCCTAAAGTAAAGCATAATATAAAAATGTAAAAAAGTAGATAGATGCTCAGGTCCTATGTTGTATGTTTAAGGAAACCATCAAATAGGTTCCAGCAGTTGTGATCAAAGTTAAAGGATCACAAACAGTGGTAGTTAAAACAGTTGGATACCAAAATCCTAGACATCAAAATTAACTAAGGTTAAACTACATGTCATTAGCCAACAGCAAAGATTCTTCAGATGACAAAAAAAGTCACAATCTACCAGTGATGAGTTACCAGCCAGCTGTGCTGAACCTACAGTATCAAAATCAATGAATGACAACATTGGACCTGCTGAGATCACCATGCCAGATGAATCACAAAGTGAAGAAGATGCCTAACAATGCACATCATTACATTCTCCAAGATAATTTCAGCCAAGTTGAGAGAATGTTATATTTTACCTTATTTTTAAAGAGTGGACTAGTCAGGATCCTGGCTTTCTTGAATAGGATTGAGCATTCATAGCCTTGAACCAATGCTTAGACCAATAGATAATACATAATTAATGGCAAGAATAGGCCAATAGGTAGTGAAGCTCATTGAATTTGAATGTTTCCATTATGGATGGGAATCTGATAATAAATAGTCAAGTGTTTTGAAGGTAAGATCAAAGAGCTATTGTCACAGAGCTGAAAGACAGAATCTAAATTCTCCAGCTAATAGCTGTTAAGCAAAGTGTTTGATGCAGCGAAGCAAGTCCACATTCTGGACTGGAAGTTGCTAGAACCAATCACTGGCCCAAGGCAAGTTATCAAGCACAACTGGAAATATCACCGTACCTAGTCACGAAGCAGGTTGTCACAGAGCAGCTGGAAATGGTAGGTAAAATCTATAAGGGCATGTGCAATCCCTTTTTCCGTACCTAGGAGCTATACCTTGCCAACGGTAGCAGTCTCAGTATAATCATTGTAAGTAATGTAAATACACAGATGTACATTTGTTTTCATGTATTATTAATAAATATATTCCTAAACATATTTACACACGTTTGTAATTATATACATAATCCTGATTAAACATAACAAATTTACATTCGTTTTACACAATTGTAATTACTTTCTGTAATGTTTAACCATCCTATTTTTAAATATGTAAAATTTGTCTTGATGTGAACAATTATAATGCTTCTTGATCAGAAAGACCAACAATTAGTTTGAATATTTGATTAATGCAAGCTTCTGGTAACTATTGACATCATGTTTTCCATTTTTTTTATTTATATGATCGCTTTTCTTTTTGCTGCAAAGATAATTTCTTTTAAAGCATATTGATCTCAGATCTTGATAACTTCTATAAAAAATTTAAATGAACACACAAAAGATTGACTCAATTCATAGCGTATTTGTTTATTTATTTCAAATCAATGGGAAGTGAAATGTTTTAGAAGTTACATCTTAATATTTTCCAAAGATGTAAATCTTTAGAAATAACAGTCCACCGCCACACCGTACATCAGAGTTCACGTTATAATACACTTATAAAATGCATAATTTTTTGTGGTGGACATGGGAATTACGCTCCGCTGTAATCAGTATCGGTAATTTTATTTGCCAATAAGAAAAGAATATCTACCTAATTTTCCTTGAGCAAATATAATAAACAACACACAGAAATTTGGTGCGCCCAAACTTTCAGCGATGCTGGAAGTCTAGTACAACTCAGTGATGAGAATTCGTACACTAAGCTGAATAAGCACCACTACTTACGCAGCAAAGCTACAATAAGTAGTGAATATGTTATAAAAATATAAATTATTTGCACGTAGCAGCTGATATTTTCAATTAATAGGTAATTTTAAGTTAAAATAAAAAGTTCAAAAGTAATTTACATCGTAACTAAGAAAAGCTACAAGAAATGGCAATTCCCTTAAAAACTTTAAATAGAAGGATATATTTGAAAATTATAAAAAATAAAAATAAACTGTTATTATAGATACTTGTACGAAAACATTTAAAAATTTAAAAATATTACGATTTGTCTTGTGGTAAAAGTTGCCCTATTCCCGTTAGAGGGCGTGATAAAAAATACTGTAATTTATTCAGTCTATTTCTTTAAATAACGATCGTAATATATATATAAAACTATTTTACAGCTATCAAAATACGTAATGAAATAAAATAGAAAAAAATGGTCAAATTTAAATAAATTATTGTCATGTATGTTTGATTTTGTATTTCATTTGAAAATGTTTAAATTTAATCTTTTTTTGCAAATTCATTGCATGATTTTGTGCCGTCTTAGAATACTAATTTCAAGAAGTAATATATAATCAGTGACAGTGACGTACGCAGAAAAATATTTCAGGGGCGGAAGGAGGGTATTGTTTTATTTTGCAAAAATAATACTTTCTTCCTCGGGGCATGGTAATAGTCCAATTAGAAAAGAATCTAAGGGGTTTAGACATAAAAAGTGAATTGTAAAAAAAGTTGCGGGGAGGGGGGCGGTCTAGGAAACGGCAGCCCCGGGTAACAGCGCCACAGGCAACTTTTTAAAATTTTTCAAGGCCAAACGTACCCAAAAATAGCATTTTATGAATAAAATATATAATATATTTATATGAATTGAAAAGCAGTCTGCCCCTTTTTTGCGCATGCAATTACTTACATTAGAAGATTTTCCCACAAAATTTACAATATCCCTTGCGAACACATATTGCCAATGTCATAATAAAATTGCGCTTCACTTCCAGCAGCTCAGTTCAGATGATTTTAAAAACAAAAGTAAATTTATATGAATGAATCACATAACATAGAATTACAACGAAGTGACTCTTGAGCAAAAAAATAATGATTTAAAGACAAAATTTGTATAAATGATGTTTTAGATCTAAACAGAGACATTGATGCTGCAAATTATTCATCCTCTCCCAAGCAATAATTATTGAGAATATTCAAAGTTTAACAACAAACTTTCAAACTATCCAACTGAATCCTTGATTACTAATCAAGACCTAAAAATACAATCAAAAGAAGCAGAATCCAATTAGTATCAACAAATAAGAATCACTGTGAACCCTGAAGGACTTTTTAATAGAGTTTTATTGTAATATTTACAGGCATGGGTCTGCACTCCTCATTTCTTTCTCAAGGGTCGATTATGACAGTCGTTAGAGGTCTGATTTATGGGTGCAGGCTGTTGATGATTATTGCCGCTACCCGGAAAACCTGCTGGGAGGGTACAGGGTCAAAGTTTTCAGCATCATTTCTGCTCTGATGAGCTGCTGTGCCCCCTTGATGAATTGTTTTTGAGCAGTGCAGATCTGTGCTCATCACTCATTACATTTTTCCCCAGTTGGCATTCCAATTTCAGGCAGGTAGACTGAAAGTGATCCATGCCCACTGGTATTGTTGAAATGGGAGACAGAGGTACCTGGAATGGGCTCATCTGCAGTCAAGAATTTAATGTCTAATGGCCATGGGCCTTGGATCTCATTGCCTGTTGTGGTGATTAGTGCAATGCTGGATGTCTGCCTATTCAGATGAAGCATTTGAGTCTTCACTTTGGGACCCCAGGAATGGGAATCATTGGACGATGGATGTCTTTTTGGTGGTTGGACTATGTAGACCCATGTACAGATACACATTAAACAAAATTATAGCAACCCTTTTATGGATATGATTGTTATCGAGCTAGTGTACTTTTTATAAACCTGGTCAATAATTGTTTTACCTTGTAACAATGACACTTTGTAATCCTTAATGGCTAAGTGTACCCGAAAATTTTTGTAATCTTTTAGCTAATAAAGGTTACTTTTGAAAGATGAATTACAAACAAAACTTGATGACTATAAAATTAGTCCATCATAAAAATATAAAATTAAATGGTAAGTATGATATTTTTTCAGCCACACATTAAAGTACATTTCAGTCAACAATAATTATTCACAAGAAATTATTTAGATAAACCAACTTTAAAAGGTTAGTGGTTTATTGATGTACATGTAGTATGAGCATAAATAAGATAACTACGTATAAAAATATTTTGTTTGTTTGCAATGAACCAATAAATTAATTTAAGGTGTAAGCAAGTATTTTGTTTGTTTATAATGAACCATTAAATTATTAAATTTTCGTTAGCTGGTATGCGTGTGAATGTGTGGTAGTATATGATAAACGACCAATGGTGAAGGGGGATTCTAGTCCTCAGTAACATCCCTGTCTAGGCCATTGTTAAAAGTAAGGTCAATGTAACTATTGAAATGGTAAATCTGAGTCAGATTTGCCATTTCACGGTCTGACCCTCCTAATTATTTATTTTACTAACATTTGTTTTTTTTTTTTATTCTTAAAAAAAAAAAAAAACATTTTAAACTATCCTGGATAAATCCTAAGATTTATTTTGGATCATATAGATAATTGTACTAACACACTGTTATTCTATTTATATTATTAAAAAAAAAAAAAAAATTCTAATAAATAACTTTGAATTTTTTTTATATATTTTATATATATGTGTTTAAAATGTTTGTTTTTTTTTCAGTATAAGAATCCAAGATGGCCTTTTCTGAAAGATTTGTACCTCGATAAGAAGTTTAAAATAAATGTTTAAATTAAAAACACTTAGAAATTACCAAAAATCCATTTTACTGTGGAATCTCTATTAATTAATTAGTAGAGATTCTACATCGTTATCTAAATTAAAAAATGAACATAAAATTATACTAAAATCTATTGATCCTTATCGAGGTACAAACTTTCTAAAATTAGAATAAGAGAATAATTTCTATTGTTTCTAAAAATGCAAATCACCTGAGGCAGCAAGGAAATGGTATACGATTAAGAAGTTATAAATAGTGGTCCTTTTTAGAACAGAAAAAAAGGGAAAAAGACAGAAAGAAAGTTGTAGAAGTCTCCACGCCATAATGAGTGATTAGTAGAAAGGGAAATTCACCACCCATTTCCCTTCTGAGATGTGAAACCTGACATACTGCTGCTAGAACCATGCCCTCAAATGCCACAAGCCATCAATGTTCACCTGCATAACTCATCCTGGGGAGCACCAAAATCGTCATCCAGATTTTACAAGGTTATTACTAGAATGTAAATATAATTTTTAAAACGTTAAAATGTAAAAAGTTATTGTTTATTGAAAACCTTTTAACTGTCTCTTTAACCTTTTCTTTTAAATTATAATAATCTTTCATTAGCTCAAGCTCACCATAATTTTCAAATTTTAATATATTTAATTATTTAAATATGAATTTATTTATTTGTTTTATAGTAATTTTAGCGTGAGATTTCATGCGTTGATTTTTTTATTATTTCGACAAACTTCACTCGTGAGGGCTCAGAGTAATTTGCTAAGAGAGCAAATTATGTTTTATTAGAGGGAGTTTTAGAAAGAACGATTTAATTTTAAAATAAAATAATTTTGATCTATTTTTATTTCGCAAGTGAAGTTATGTCGAATATATATATATTTCAAAATAAACATACCGTATTTCTTTAAACAGTTTTTATTATAGATTTCCCAGAATGGGATTCTATTATTTTATATTTCTGCAATTTAAAACAAAAGTAATATGCTATAGATTTTGACCTAGTAACAGCGCCGCTGGATAGCGTCAGTTAATTATCATGCCTTTTTTTTTAAAGTAGGAAAGAGGGAAGGGGGGATTTATTCGAGAAATAAATTTCCTTATTTCTATATGTATGTTTTTTTTTAGGTTAAATATTTACATAAAGTAGTTGTTTACGCAGGTTGATCTCTATGCAGTATTAGATCATTTTAAGGCTATTTAATTATAATTCGTTCATATTTAATGATTATAATAACTCGGGTTAATAACGAATGCTTGGAGTATCATGGATAGACCTAAAACGGTCATTGATTTGGTGGTGCGGAGTTAGCTTCCAGTTTCGCATATGTCTGTTGAATCGGATAGTGTGGCTGAGATAGAGTGGGTTAGTCTGTGTGGTACCTGTAGAGGCAGGCATGTTGACTCTCCGTAAATCCTATCTCCTATCGGTATATGGTCACAAAATGTGGACATATCAATTTTCCTTTTTATTCTTAGTTGGAATAGGCATACGTGTCCATAATCCGGCTCGTATGTTCCTACCTATGTTTTCTTTTCTTCTTTGCATTCGGATACTTATTAACCCGACATTGTTTTGTTTTTCTTTTGCCTATCTAATACGTAAGCCATAGGGAATTGATTCTACTAAAGGATCTTCGATCTGAGTAATCAACTCTTTTATTTGTTTTCGTAATTAGTTAAAATCGTTTGGTTTTGGCTAATTCACATTATAGTTCTTATAGGTTTGATTTTAGTTGTAAGTCCAACTAAAGTGGCTTGTTTGCTTGATAATTAACTGATCTATTTTTTTTTGTTATAACAGCTTACAGTTTTAATCACTGTAAAGTTAGTTATAAGCTATTCCAGCAAGGTCCACTAATGTCATCAAACATTAGTTATTTGAAATCTAAATTATTATTTTTATAAAGAGAAATAAAATCAATTTTTTCTTTTATATGTTAGTGGAGTAAGACGTCAAATTAGTCTTATTATAATCGTCTATTTAATTAATGTCTTTTTCAATAGAAATGTTTTTTTTTAAATCTTGTATAAAGAATTCATGAAAATAGTCATTCTTATATATGTGCGTTAGGCAGATGTTTAAACCTGCCGCTATATTACAAGCTTGTACTAAATGTGCACGGGGAATTTTAAAATCCGTGATCATTTAATTATAAAATTATTTTTGTCTTATTTTAAAGGAAAATAACTATAACCAAAAGTAAAAATATATAAACTAAACAATGTAAAAGATAACCGCTAATATAAATTCTTCATGAACTTGTATGATTTATAAAGTTAATTTAAAGATTGTATTTTTTTTTTTTTTTTTTAAAGAGCTTGAGTTAGACTAATGTAAAATGCTTAATGATTTTTAAATATATATATAACTAAAACCAAACTTCCAGTGTTCCTCGAATCATTTTATTTACTTTTATTTTAAATAAATTTTGATTTTTAAATATATCTATTAATCAATCACCCAAGTTCTCATTTAAATATAATAAAAATTGAATCTCATGCTTTAAGACCCAGCTGCCGGCATGGTGAAAGTAAAGGAATTCGATCGTATCGTCGAGAAAGGCTATTGATTAGATCTTTGACCTGGGGATATAGGTAAATAGGGCAGAATTCACGATATACCTGATTTATATATCTTGTACGTGGTCGGACTCGAGGTACTTTACCTGTATTCAGGGGTTTGTTGGATCGATGTGTGTTTTTCGACCGGTACACTATAAACTATAAAAGTATAAGTCTTCTTAAGGCTTCTTGCCAAACACAAAAATATTAATAGTATTTCCATGAAAAATTTCAGTATTAATCAAAATATTTTATTGCTTCATAATGTAATACCTTCTGTAATAAATTATTTTATAAACAACGTTAATTTAAACCTCAGCCAAACAAAAGAAAAATTTACATTATTAATTTAAATTTTTAAAATTGAATTGAACAGAGTATTCCGGTAGGTTAAGTAAGCTTAAAAAAAAATTGAATATGATATTCTAATATAAAATATGATATTCTACATATAAAATATTAAAATTTGGAGTACCACAATTATTTATTATTTTTTATTAGAAATAAAGTGACATTTATTTATATAATAATTATTACGATAGAATGACAGCCTGTTAAGCTAATTGCGCAGACGCTGTG
This sequence comes from Epiperipatus broadwayi, assembly GCA_028023455.1. Classification (NCBI taxonomy): domain Eukaryota; kingdom Metazoa; phylum Onychophora; class Udeonychophora; order Euonychophora; family Peripatidae; genus Epiperipatus; species Epiperipatus broadwayi. The sequence goes on from JAQFVV010000014.1 coordinate 10,242,392, forward strand.
AGAATGTTATTAATAAATGAATACCTTCGAACAACCACATGATATAGTATTTGTATAAGAGTAAAAAGGAATCCTCTTACTCTTACGACTCAAATGTTTATATATGAGCAAATCTGAAGTAGTTGTAACGAAGGCGTGACTACATAATAGTCACTTTAAATTACTATATATAATGTCTGTATGAATGACGCCAATGAAATTTTCTAGAATTTACTAAACGCCACTCTAAACGAAACTAAATCATATACATGAATAAGCATTTATTTTATAATGTTATAAAATAAATGCTTATTCATGTATATAATAATTATAAAAGTATAAGTCTTCTTGGGCTCTTTGTCAAAGTGTCTAAAACTTCATCAGCATCAAAGGATATACACAATTCCTGGTGAATGTTCATTATAGTTAAACCATTCAATCTCTGCTTTGATATTGTTTTCTCTAATTAAGACTTGATTCTAAGTAATGTAGAAAAAGATCATTCAGCTATGGCTGTTGTTACAGGTAAAGATGCAAACAACTTCAACATATTGTAAATCATAGGATATAAATGAGAATTGCAAATATTCAAGCAATGGACAAAATCTATTGAAAGATATTTTTGATCAATGCAATGATGCCTTCACATCTTCACTTCACCAAAAATGCTTCTTTACTGCAAGTAATATCACCTAACCATTGTTCATTGATGGCTTCTATAGATAGGAAGATCTTGTCATCTACTGCCTGTTTGATGTTTTGAGGGAAAAAAATTTCTCAGCACAATTTTTTTGTGCCAAAAGAATTTGTCATGAATTTGAGATGCAAAGGAAATCAAGAAATGGCAGAAAAAGTAATATTCTATAATACTCTTCTGGATTGTCAGTTCTATAGTTGATCATTATGTCTTCTATGCAGTTCATTGAGAAATGTTGAGTTAGCAAGCAGCTGATGATCATGCAATTTCCTCAGCATTCTTAAAAATATTGGTGAATTTTGATAATTCTTGAATTTCTGTTTCCAAATTTTCATACAAATCTACACAGGTGTTCAAATGAGTTTGTTTTGATTGCAGAATACAGCTACACTATGGGAAAGTGAAAATATATGATTAGCAATGCAAATTACAATTGTAAAGACAGGTGCTTTTATAACTAATCTAAATGTGAAAGTTTTACTTCATGCTTTTGTAAATTCTTCAATTTCAATAAGGGTGTCATTAATGATGTTGTATAACTCAACATACTTTGCAATTTTATCTAAGTGTTCAATCCACTTCATTTCACATAATTTTATCAGTCTCATTCATTTTGATTCCGAATTTACTTTGTCAATATTTTTTGCAACACAGATTCCCATTTTGGTGATTTTTTAAAAAAAAGTTATAATTGAATACATAATTCCTAAACAATTTCTAATGCCAGGACAATACAAGCATGAGAAAGAGCTAGATTGAAGCAATTTCTTGCATAGTATATGCAAATCACATGTGGAATATTTCTATCACTTTCACTGCACAGCATTAAATTGCCCATTCATATTACTATCCCATCAAATTCCATAACTCACAAATTATTGAGATCAAGACTAATCTCTCTAAGAGATTGGATTAGTGTCTGAGATAAAGAAGTTACATGAGTATTAAAGACAGTTGCAAATTTTAGAAGTCTTCACAAATAACAAATATTCCATCAACTTGATCGATGCACCTGATGTTTAATTCTGATACATCTTCAAGTGAAAAGAAATGAAGAGGTTTTAACAAGTCTTACAAGTCTTGATATCAAAATGTTTCTACACATCTCTATAATTTCATTCTGCATTCTGGGACTTAAATATTAAATCACGTTTTTAGCAGCTATTTGTAAATGCATTTGAAAAAAATGATCTCCTGCTTGAACACAAAACTTCAATAAGGCTCTAAATTTACCTACATTTCTAGAATCCTCATCTTTTTTGTTGTTTTCAAAAGATCCAAAATCACTGTGTTCTCTTAGAGGCAGCTACTCTTTTTCACAAAAATGCACAGTCTTAATTATAGGTTTTAACTGTTTTTGATTCTCTTCAATCTGAGATTTTTTTGCTTTATCAATTTGTTTTGTAACATCCATTCTATTTTCAAAACCCATCAAAAGTTTTGATAGTTTCTGGATAACATGCTTATGGATTAGTTTTTTTTAGTTTTTTTCTCTTTTTTAATGGCTCATTTACTAGTATTTCAAGAGTTACATGCTCACCAAAACAGGTTACAAAAACCTTACAAAATTTACAATATGCCCCTTCATAAGTCTATGGGTAGGTCAACAATTTGAATTCTTGCATTCACTTATACTGAAATTTAAAGTTAGAGTCATATCCTGGGAATTTGTAATTGGCATCCGATACCCAGAAATTCTTCAATAACTCATACTTTTCCAGATCATTGTTGTGTTTACATTCAAAAGTTCCAATATTGAAGCATGATTTAAGGCATCTAGTTTATCCTCTCCTTTTGTGTCTTTGTTTATCTGCTTCCATATCTCTCACTGTTAAATTTTCAAAAACTGAAGCAAGTGGAGTCTCATTACTAGCATTAGGAAATGTTTCTAAAGCCTTTATTTGCCTTTTTGTTTGTATCCAAAATTGAAAAATAATCACTGATTCCCTAGTCAGTACTTTAAAATATAGTTCAGAAATCAAATAATAAAGCTAATAATTAATTTCAGCATAAAAATTGAATAAAAAAATATAGTTCAAACATGTTTCTTTTGAAAAGTTATATGAGTGTCTTTTTAGGATGTGAAGGAAAGGGATGTTGGAAAATGCTTAAAGCAATTTTTTAAAATAAATGAGTAATGCTTGATATATCATTATTAATATTTAGTTTAAAAAAAAACTTAGAGGCAATTAAAATCATATTTTCTTTAACAATAAACAATAGATGATAATGAAATGATATACTTTTTGTGTGTAAAAGTTTCAATGTAAGGCACAGCTGAAACTGATGTTTTGTACTTTTTTGTTTTTATATCTAAACCAATAATTATAATACACTAGAATTCTAGATACTTATAATTTAATCATAAAAAACGCATTAACATAAATGAACACATGAACATTAGTATGTGAAGCTGTCACTGTCAATTCAACCACTCAACTGAGCTAAAATGCATAGCATGCATGAAACAATAATGCGCAGATGCACAACATCGGAATTTATCATGTATCGAAAAGGCATGCAATTTCGAAGTGCAATAATTATAATTTTAGTTTTCAAATTTTCATTATCCCCCAGATCCCTTCCCTTGGATATGCCACTGATCAGTAGTGAGGTAGGAAAATTTTATCAATGGGCTCGCACATTTTTTATATATATACAAAAAGAGAAAGTATTGTATTTTAAAAAAACAACATTACACTATGTACTTTTATTTAAATGTTGTAACGCAGCAATATTTATTATAATCTTGAAAAAATTAATAATGAAAAATATATACTTTTATAATAATAATTAATAACATTGATATATAAAATATTTTTGTACAAAATAGAAACATGAATATATAAATAATATAAATATTTAATATACTATATAATACAACAAAATTATAATAGCAACTGCCATATAGCATTATTTTTTCTCAATGTTCTTTTTATCTTGTTTTCTAAAAGCTGATTTCAAAGCAGAAAGATGATTTTTTAAAAATAACATTTTACATATGGAATTGCATTAAAGTGATTTGAAGGTATACCATTACATCATTGTCATTAGATCTGAAATGGATTTCAATGTCAGATTTGCCCATTCTATAGTGGCAATATTGTCCATTGCACTAGATGCCTTTTCAGCTTCAGCATTGCTTAATGCAATTATTTTCATAATAGTTAGGATTGCCACATGAAGGTGTGCAGCTTGTTAGGATACCAAGGTACTTCATCACAGGGGCATCAAGGTGTCTAGATAATTAATAAAATTTATATGTAAATAAAAATGTTAACATTTTCAAATCACTTCATTGTTAAAAATATGTTATGAGTGTTAATATTTTTTATTTAAATATGGAATAAATTCTTTACTTAAACTAACTGTGACAATTGCTCGAGCCTTGAATTTCGAGCTTGAAATATAATATATATATATACTCTTATCTTTGTGCTAAACCAAACAAGCCGGATGCCATTTTGTCATGATAATTAATAAAACTTATATGTAAAGATTTAAATTTCCAAACCACTTTATTTTTAGAAACATGTTCGTTTTTAGGTAAATATAAATGCAATATTTCTTTATTTATATATGTGACAATTGATTGAGCCTCAAAATATACTAGATGGATACTCTAGTATTGCATAAAAGCAAACATGTCTAAGCCTTTCTACAGCTATAATTAATAAAATTTATATGTAAATGTTTAGATTTCTCATTCAGTCTTATTTAAATATTCTAATTTATGTGAAAAAGAATATGTTACAATTAATAATTTAGTTAAAAATAAAACTTATTTTAAAAACATTGTTCCATAGAATGGTGGAGTTCTGATATGAATTCTGCTATTGTCTTGTGCATAATTGTTTAATAGCAATATTTTCTTTTTTTTCTTTTACTATGCCATATTATATTTTTATACATTTTATTGAATAACTTTTTCAATTTTAGTAATATCTTTTTTTAATGCCATATTATTGGGTAATGGCCCTTTGTTGATTGGAATAACTTCACTTGTAACCTCTCGATTAGGCAAATGTTGTGTATATGGTACTAGTCGATTTAGCTACCACATGACGCTTGATGGCTCTGTTGCTAGTCAAAACCAATAGACATAACGTTACTGGGCTGATTTACAATTTTGTTATTATTTATTCAAAAACAAATAAATATAACACTTTCGCCTGTTTGTTTTTTAATAGAGATTTACATTTATTTATTTTTTAAAAACTATATTTACTTTTTTTTGTTTCTAAATGATATTTTTTAATTACATTATACATGTCAGCGCATAGTGCTGGAATGTGCATGGAGGTCCAAAAGATGCACTACTCTGAGCCAACATTTTTTAATTACATTATACATGATAGTGCACAGTGTTGGAATGTACAGGGAGGGGGACTGATGGTTTTGACAATCCAAAGGATCATCCAAAATATGCGCTACTTTCATCAAACAAAAAAATATAAATAATAGAAACATTCCATGATGACATTTTGAAAACTATTCTAAAAAAATTTACAAAACAACATTATTTAATAAAATGTAAGAATTCCATTTTCAAATTACTGTCTGATCAAACAAAAACATGCACTACTCTGATTAAACAAAAAAAAATATGAATATTAGAAACATTCCATGACGACATTTTGAAAACAATTTTTAAAAAATTTACAACAAACATTATTTAATAAAATTTAACAATTCCATTTTAAAATTGCTGTCTGATCAAACCAAGCTTATGCTTTTAAAAACAATGACAAACCACGGCCATTTTAGTACTCACTCTCATAGTTGTTCTTGGCCAAAAAACGTTTTTCTCATGATTTCTGTAAAATGCTCCTGGAACATACACTTTTGCAATTCATTTCACCTTAAGAAGATGTAAAAAAGTGCAGCGATGGGCTTACAATTATTACTATCTAAAACTACATCAGGTTATGTGAAAAATAATTACTTCCAATGCACATGAAAACAGTTATGGCCACTTGAATTCTACCCACATTCATATCATACTGTAGTAATCTGTGAAGTGTTCGCTATTTGCGTAGTGTGCAAAACACAAATGCAGGCTGCAATATATTTGTGGGCAATGCCATTTAGGCCTGCTTAGCAGTTAATATGAACAGAACTGTTCTATAGGCCAGGGGTGGCCAACTTTTGTGTTCATAAGATCTACTTTTTATTTTAAAAATGTGTTGTGATCAACTTGTTGTCTTAGGCGTAATCTAAGTGGAGGAAGGTGTGAAATACATACTATTTTTAATGGGCCAAAAAACTCATGTCTGAGGAATTAAAGCAACATGAATAATTATTAACAATATTTATTAATTCAAATTAGCTACATTAAGTCAAGATTAAAAATATTATTATCAATAATGATACGACTTAGTGGACTTCACCTGTCTAGAATTGAAAAAAAAAAAATTAGAACAAAAACAAAGTTTGACTTGTTGTTGTAGGCATAATCTAAGTGGAGGGAGGTGTGAAATACATACTATTTTTAACAGGCCCAAAAACTCATGTCAGGCGAATTAAAGCAACATGAATAATTAATTATTAACAAAATTTATTAATTCAAATTAGCTACATTAAGTCAAGATTAAAAATATTATTATCAATAATGATACGACTTAGTGGACTTCACCTATCTAGAATTGAAAAAAAATTTAGAACAAAAACAAAAATAACAAAAAAATTTGAAAATCTTGACTTAATTTGTTTCACTCGTTACCTGACAGCTTTTGCTAGATTGGCCTCGCGGTCAACAAAAATTGGCTTTGCAATCGACCGGTGGATCACGATCGACTTGTTGGAAACCCCTGCTATAGGCCATGTAAATGGCATATTTCTGTGCTTTTGCATGGAATCAGTGACATCAAGCATCCAGCTAATCGACTAGTACCATATTTTAAGAAAATAAATTATTTAAAGATTCCTTTTGTTATATATTGTTACATAATTTTCTGTTAAAGAAAAAGAGAATGATTATAACAAAAAAGCAGAAATAAGAAAAAGAGTATATTTTTATTAAGCATTGAGGATTTGGATTGTTGCTATTGAAAATTCAACAGACATAGAAGAGTGCGGTTTGGAAGAGGATTTTCCCAGTAACTTTTCCACTGTAGGTACAAAATCTAACCTAGGGATGATGATAGACCACATAGGATTTATTATTAGTTTAAATAAGCCATAAGACACCTGTTATAATTTATAATAGATAATCGTACATAAAAATTAATTTGTTATTCAAATAATTTCATTATATAAACTTACTTATGTGTGTGTGTGGATTATTTGTTAAAATATTTTTAGTTTTTTTTTAGTATCGTACACAGCAAATAATTAAAGTGTTAAAAGTGCCTACAAAATACTTTATCTATTCTAGTGGAAAGTATCAATTGTTTTATGCTTTTTATACTTATTAGAATCTATCATTAAACAAAAGAAAGTCCAAGGCATGGTATAATGGCTTCTAAGAATTTATCAAATAAACTTATATGAGTGAAAATTTTTTTCTTTAAAGTAAATCCTTAAAATCCTTAGATACCTGACTTATAACTTGACTAAGTTAAGCTGAAATAATAAGTATACAAAAAAATTATTCTACTAGTGAACAGACATTTGAGAGTGAGAAGCTAATTTTGTTAATAAAAAGCATAATTTATGCATGAAAGATTCTGAAATTATTTTTGAACTATTTAAAGTGTTGACTAAAATTGATCTAGTTAAAACTGTTTATTTATCACATTATGACCACCAAAGTCTGGGAACTTTTATGTAAATAAATAAAAATGTAAATAATTTTAATTTTTTAATATTTTATTATGCAATCCACATTGTTTTAATTAAGTAATTTTATTTTATGAATAGTTTGGGTCATCTTCAGATGATAAAAACATTTAAATATTTAAAGAAAATAAATTATCTTACTTGCAAATATAAATATATTAAAATTGCACAAATTGATACTTATAATATATAAATAATTACTTATGATTTTGTAATTTATTGAATCAATATTTGAGAGAACAAAATACATATAATGAAAAAATATATTTTATTTTCTTTAATGTTTTATTGTGAATTCATTAATAACATCATCATAATTTTATTATTATTATTATTTTGAAAATTCTGATTCAATACATAAAAATACTAATGAAGAGCTGATTTCACATTAAAACATCACTGAAAATTCTATTTTACTGCACAGTCAGTGCTTCTACAATTACATTACTTTGCATATGATATTTATTATCAGACTTATAAATTAAAAGGTTTAGCAATAAAAGGAAATATAATTTCATTTAACACATGATAAAATGTTATATTTTTTGATTTTTGCAAAAGACATAGATCATGTAGACCCAGGGCCTTGATAAATGGGAGATCATGTGCCTCTATTAAAGGTCTTTCCATCTCAAGCTTCATGTTGCATATTCTTTGCTGATTTTTTTTTCATTAGTGACTCAAATCCTATTTTTTCCCCTTCACAGATAATCATTTTCTCTTTATAATCAATCATGTATTCAGTTTTGTGTACAAATTCAAACTCCAGTATAACTTCATGCACCAAACCCTTTTAAAATCAATAATGTGTGGAGTATAATTTTATTCCCTATTTTGATTTGCACCCAAACTTGTTCTGAGCCCAATTTTGCTTTTTATTTGCCAGTGTTATTTGGGTGCTTCTCACTAGTAGAGTTTTTATCTCCATGAGTTGTCTCTCCATACATTCATATATCTTTTCTGACATTGCCAATATCTGGCTGCCTGAGTCCCACAATGTCTCTACCTAAATATCATTTATTCCCATGACAACATTGGGGCATTCTTGAGATGTATAATTAATCATCTCCCAGTCCCACTCACAAATAAGATTTTCTACCCTTTTTTCATCTATTGATCTACTGATCCCTTTACTTTGTTTCTTTTAAAATATTCTTCTCCTTACTTATTCTTTCAATTCACTTATTCCCCTATTTGTTTTGTTCTTTCATTCTGTTATCTCCTGCAGTATTTTTTTTTTGTTAACAATCTCATGTTCTCTTTCATCTATTTCCCCCCTTCTACCATGGGCTGATTATTCTTTTTACTGGCTCTTATTTTCATATACTTCCCTGTTTAACTTATTTTTCTGTTATAATAAAACAAAATCTTAACTCTATTTATTTAGCTGTTAAAACAGTATAAATACAATATCTTATTTTATTTGTTTTAATAATAACTTTGTACACCAACACCCCTATTCTCTTTTGCCACCTTATAATTCCCATCTATATCTGCCTTTGCCTTCATTACTAGATTTTGACCAATTTTATTTATATATTTTATTTCTTATTTAACTCATGCACTTTTTGTTTTAATAAAGCATCTTTCTTAAAATTTTGCATCCCATTCTATTCTTACGGGGGGGGGGGGTGTTGAATCTCATCAGTAACTTTTATATTACATGTTAAATGACTTATATTGGGTCATGGTTTATTTTTATCAAAGTTCTGCATTGGGAAGTCATTTGTAACATTTTACATTTTGATTTAGGTCCTTTATTATGCACTATAAAGTGCTAGTTAGTCAAGCTATTTAATGAGAGTGGTCCATTCCAGTAGGAGTGCAGATATTTCAAGTTTATAGTTATATTTCCTGACTAATTGACCTAATATTGTAACTCAAATTGACAAGTTAATTTAATTTATTTAAGAGAGTACCAGGGTGTGTAGATGTAGACCCCTAATTCATCAGGTTTTTGTTGAGACTTACAAAGCAAATAATTAACAGTAAGGCTGGGAATTACATTTTCCCATTACTTAACTAATTTATGTGAGTTTTACACAGGCTTCATTCAAGCATATTGGCAAAGGTAATTTATACAATTCTCTAAATTTAATAATGAATTCTAAATAACTAAAATTGAGAATGTACAATGAAAGGTTTATATTATTAGTAAAAGTTTTATTAAAACATGTTAAATATTTAAACAATAGGACTTATTTATAATAGTGGAAAGAACTCATACACATATATTCAGATAATAATATTAACCACTTAATTCAACAGTTCATTTGGAAGGATTAAATAGCAAATGTCTCTCCTTTCTTTTGTCTAAATTAGAAGTTTATCATTAAATTTAGTTCACAAGTCTTTTTGATTTAAATATGAGTAATGATATGGCCATTATTATCTTACCAGTTCCTTTTCTGAGGAGTCTATAGTACTTATTTATGGCTTTTTTCTGGTAACACTTTCACATCTCTGATCCACATTTAAGGCAAGGCTAGACAAAGCTTTTGTGACTTTTTTGAGAGAAGGTGCCAGTGAATGATCTGTTTCTACTCGCACATGGTGATTAGATTCAGTATAATAGTTGTGACTGATAGCATTTTATTATAGCTTCGAAAATGCCGCACACAAGAAACAGCAGAAAAACACAGGTAAAAAACACTTCTAAACTTGGCTGCTTCTTTTATACTGTTGACTATTTTGATATTTCTCTGCATATCTTCTTATTCTTTGTTTTATTATCATTTGTTAATCTTCTACATTCTTTATTATTTTTGAGGTACAAAGTTCTATTTTTTTATAACTTATTTTTGCCATCTTTAATTATCTCGTTAAGAGGTTTTACTCTGATAGTAATCTATACATGCTTACATTCTTCCAATATTAACATTACTTTAATAAAAATAGATAATTTTAAGCACAAATAGCTTTTATTGTAGTATCAAAAATTATACATTAAACTAATTAATTAATTGACGATTTTTAAATTTTACTTTTTTTAAAATTTTACTCAATGCCAATATACTTTTACTATATATATGTAAATGGTACAATATATATTAATTATCAATTTTTTTCTATAATAGATATTTTACAGTGCACACTATACAAAGTTTGAACCCAGAATCAAAGATATATATTTTACTCAATATGTACCACCAATTTTGGTTCAAATAAATATGAAAGTTGGAATAGTTAATAAAATTCAAATAAAAAAATTAATTCAAATATATAAAGATATTAACCAATGTGATTATGATGATTTATAATTTAAAAGTACAACTGTTTACAAGCCGTGAGGTCATCGTACCCGCCTTGCAAGCAAGTAGTTGTTTGCAGATGGGTGTGGGTTCGCATCCCGGCCGATGCTATGACATATGAAAAAAAAAAATTAAAAAAAGCTTGAAAGATGCCCATCCTAAAAAAAATGTTTATTCTTGGAAAACTTTTAAAGGCCCAATCATTATCAATTATTACTGCCATCCCAGCATGTTCTCCAGTTGATTCCATCATTTTTCAGGGATTTTGATACTAATTAACTTATGTGTGTAAAAAGCATATATTTGGAATAAACGGATTAATAAAAAATGTAAAAATCTATTAATAAAAAATAGATAAAACTGTTTTATATATATACCAGCAATTATTAACACATAAACGAAATATTAAATATATTCAAATTTATATTTAAGATTAAGATTCTATATTATTTATAACAATAAGATCTTATCATGTTAAATATTGAAACAGTTACAAGCCATGATTTTTAAAGATCTTAATATTTTAGAATTGTCCTCTTAGTTTCTCTATCAAAAGTATTTGTTTTCCTTGGATACTGGTGATGTTAGAGAGAATAAATACTATCACCCTGGTGATGTTATATAAGGTGTAATATTAATAAGTCCTAGGTAATTTATACAACACTGCCCATTTATTTTTTTATGGCATTATAAAGGCATTGCACAGGTTGGTTTTGCAAACTTTAGAATGTTTCTGGATCCAACTGCATCCTCCAGGTTGTTTGGCTGGTGTAATGTTTGGTTATCTAACCCCACATGGTGGATAGTTTTATTCTAAATAAAATCATCATTCTGATAGTTATAACTGGAGTATTAAAAATATTTTAAAAAATCATCAGCAAAAATATTGCTATCAAGGGTCATGATGGAAAATAATTTTAACCAGTACTTGTTTCTCATTTTGGCATACATAAGTACAACATTATTTCAAAAATAGACAGCATTAGAATGCAAAGCAATGTGTATTCAGATTTTCTGGACTTCTAAACTAAGAATTTAGAGTGCTTAGTTGCTTGTTTTAAACATCTTTATAAATATTTGATGCTCAACAACATGTTTTCAAACAATTTATACATTACTGGCTAGAAAAATTATGACAACTGTGTTAATATAACAAAATATTTATTGAAAAACAGTTCTTTTACTGTCTCCAAAATATGTTGTTGATAGAAATTTTATCTACATTATATCATGATTTTATATATAAATAAGTGAAATGAAAGAAAAGAAAAAACAGTAGTTTTTCTTTTTATTTATAAACAAAGGATGTGATGTGATGTGATGTATTATGGCTTCTCCTTAAACGAAGTCAAGAATATCTCAGCAATTATGCCCAGAAAAACTTGTTAGCCACTTTCTTTTACATTCCCCACTCTAAATTTACCCATAAGCTGCTCTATCCCATTTCCACAACATAATTTTTGTCAACTCTATAACCTTTATATCTAAATCCCCCTTATCTTTTCCCAAACCCAGCATAAAAACCAATAATTCACTTTCTGTATAATCACTCTTTTCATATTTATTTTTCCACAACTTCATTATATGTACCCTTTCTGTTTTCAAACATTTACATTCAATTAACAAATGCATAATATTTTCAATTCCTTCCTTACATAATTTACAAAATAAATCACCCATATTTTTCCATTTACATGTATATTCTTTTGTAGCTAAAGATCCTGTTCGAGCCTTAAACAATAAACTACTTTCCTTACTATTATCATATATTAACTCACACCTAATATTCTGTTTATTTCTATATATATTTCAACTCTTTTTACTCTCCATACTATTTCTCCATCTCTCTAACTCCCTAGTCTTTATTAATAAATTTATTCTTTTATCCCATTCCTTACTACTATAACACTCAATAATCCTCTTAACACAATCATCCCATCTTTTGTACAAATATACTGATATAAATTCTTTATCCAAATCTTTTGCATACCGCATTACCTTTCTCACCCATCTTATTACCTGCCCTTTACTCATAACCCAATTAAATACTATTTTAGCTATTCTTTTATTATCCATAAACTGCAATCTACCAAACATTTTCATTTTACTTTTTGCATCTCTCATATGAAAACTTGACCATCCCATTTCTCCTTGAATTGCCTCTCTTACTGTCCATACTTCTGCATCCAATGCATGTCTTCCTACTTCCCTTTGAGCTTTTTTAAATAATCTAATATCTTTTTACTAACATATAATGCATCATTACCATATGTTAACCCTGCTACTGCAACTCCTTTCCATATAATTCTAGCTACATCATATTTATTATATGAAAATACTGTTAATTTCTTTATCAATCCCTTTCTTTTCTTTGCTTCATTTATCAATTTTTTCTCCCATTCATCCAAATAATTTTTCTGATTACTTAAAATAATTCCCAAATAACTATATCTATTCACCACACTTAACTTAATATCTTCCAATAAAAATTCTACATCTTCTCTGTCCTCAGTATTAACCATCATTATATTTGATTTTTCTTCACTAAATTTAATCCCCATCTCTTTACCCACCCTTGCACATGTCCTTAACATAACTTCATCTTATTTTTTTTCTGCACACAAAAATATATCATCCGCAAAAAAAGACCTGACAAAATATATACTCCCTTACTACCTATTAACGGTATCTCTATCCCTCTTCCTAATCTTTCTATTGCTCTTTCCATTTCACTCAAATACAACACAAACAAAATAGGTGACATAGGGCATCCTTGCCTTAGTCCCACCCCATTTTTAACTTTAATTGATTCTATATTCTCTAATTGATATATATAATAATTATTTTCACATAATTTCTTAATAATATCTATTAAAGCTTCATCCATTCCCAAATTTGCTAAACTTATCCATAATCTATTTCTATTTACTCTATCATATGCCTTCTCTATATCTATAAAACTCATATATAACTGTTTATCTGCATTCCTACTCATATCCATAAGTTGTGTAACTACAAATAAACTATCTCCTATACGCCTATCTAATCTAAAACCTCCTTGCATTTCACCCACTACATTATTCCCTTCCATCCATTTTACAACTTTACTAGCCACCATATATGAGAAAACTTTATATAAAACTGATGTTACATTTTTTTCTCTTCTGCTTTGGATTAGAACCAATCTGAGCTACATCAGATTTGTATAGTTACAAATTTGTTCTTTTTTATGATGAGAAAATGAAACTGTGTAAGTTTTCATTTCTTGTTTGTATGTCGACTACAAATCTTTTAACTTTTATTCATCTCCCTAATTATTATTTTTTATATTTCAGTTTCACAAATATTGTTTTACAGATATGTCCAAAGATGCAGATATTTGCTTGATATTCATTAACAATAAGAATGCATGGGACTTTAACTTTAGGATCTATAAAAATTCCATAATAGAAAATTAAGGTTCATGCTGAAGCATGGACAATAGAAAAATCTCATTTGAATATTTGATGGTCTACCCATAACATATCAGAAAAAAATAAAAGCTTTGCATCCCTTTGAGCCTTAGAGGCTAATAAAATCCACAAACACTCAAACTCCATCTTCATTCAGCTGAGTTTTACAAGTGAGTGAGTAATATTCTTGGAAAAGAAAAAGGTGGCTGCACCTAAGGCAATATACACTTCAAAACATAAAAGGCCAACATACTGTCTCACATGATAATATCCCAATAAATCACCAAAAGTATAATATGTCTACTCAATTTATAAAAGCATTTTTTATTCTCTGCATAAATTAATAAATAACTATCCTGGTCATGTGTTTCTTAGTTATTTTTAATATTTAAATTATTAATATAACATTTAGCAAAATGTGGCTATCCATGTTACAATGGAAAGTGTTTTAACAGCAGTTCTTTCTCTTCTCTACATGGACCACTACACCACCACCTCAAAAGTAAAAGGCAATTGAATGCAAAGCACTTCTGGACTAAAAATTTAGAATGCCTAGTGGCTTGTTTTAGAGCACTGTACATCAAGAGCAAACAATATATATAACATTAGCTAGGACAACTATGACTATTGTGTTATTACAATATATTTTTTGAAAAACACCTTTTTTATTCTCTTCGAAATATATTGTGGATACAAATTTTACATACATTTTATCATGATTTTATACATAAATAAGTGAAATAAAAGAAGACAAAAACAATGAATTTCCTCTACTCTTTTTATTTATATTTTATAACATAAGAAGAAAAATTTGTTGTTGAAGCATTTTTCCTATAACAATGTAATTCATTATTATTTCACATATAAAGTAAATTTGCAAAATATAACTGATGCATAAACTAATCATTTCAATTTTTTAGGCAATCTACCCAATGACCCATATATACATGGACACACACAAATGGAAATTTTTATATTTTATTAGTCAATTCACTTGTGTTGTTTACTAAATTTATTTTTTTCTTTGCATTATTGTTCTATTACCAAACTGTGCTGTGTCAGATTTTTTATAGTTACAATATACGTATATGTGTGTACTGTTCACATTTAGTCCAATTGCTCTGTTCTTCTGGGTTTGTTACTTTAAAGAGAAGTTTATTATATAGGTAGAATAAAAGAGTGAAACATAAAGTACATAAATGAACATGCATTTGCATCAGTAATATAACTTTCCATGTAAATAAGCCAAATCCTTTTGTATTATGAGCTATTCAAAAATTGGAAAGAAATCACAAGAATCTGTATGAAAAATCTAAAAATCCATATACCTTTAAAATGTAACTTATATTATGAAATTAAAAATAATAATTTCTCTTTATTGTAATAAAATGTCAAGACTTACTTTCATTGTTCTTAACATATGCTTTGAGTAGCATTTTCTTTGACTCTAATCTGGAGCTATATTATGCGAGCAACAGGCAAAACTCACTACATGTATTGGCACACACAGCAAGCTAGAGTAAGCAATGGATGCCAAAAGGCTTGTACATAAAATCCCCATCTAGCTTGTTGTGTGTGGCAATACGTATAGTGAGTTTTGCCTATTGTAAAATAGTTATACACAAGCATAAGAAGTGGTGGTCATGTGATATTTATATTATGCGAGCTCAGTTATAATGTAACATTTTCTTTTTACAATAATATCTTCAGATTACATTCTGCCTTATGTCATTTATTAATTAAATGTTTTTTTAATGTAATGAATTATACATTTAACATGATGTAACCTGAAATATAAAAATATTCTAAGACTTTCAATTCAAACACTTGACATGTATAATTGTATAAATATAACAATAATCATAAATTATAAATTTTATGTTATTCATTATAATTGCTATACAAAAAATAATCATATCTATCCCAGCTTACATTTAACATACTCATTGAGAAAAATATGTTAAAGGATCTCTTGACTGCAGACAAATCTATTGAGTAATCAAGATTTATCACACTATAGAATTTTTTTCTATAAAATAAATATCAAGATGAAGCAAGGGCTACAAATTAAAGTTGACGATTGGTGCTGGTTGTTTTTACCAAATGGAACTCCATAAGATGCTTCTAACTTACATTAAACATACAATAATAGCAATATTTTACTTTACATCATTTAAAACTATCTATTTAAATTAATAGCGGACATCCATTCTTACTGGCAATAAAAGAGTAATTTTAGGTTTTTTACTTGAATCATGAAAGTGTAAAGAATTAAAAAATTCTTTTTTAAATGAAATCTGAAGTTTATTTACTGCTATTTTCCCAAATCTGTTTTTTTAATATTGTCCAATTTTAATAAAAAAACATTATCATATTCCCAAAGCTTGATTACTGCCTAAATATAAAATCATAAATTCTCTATCTTTTTTTATTGTCATAACTAAATTTATTCTCATTCTTTTTCTAATGTATTTTAATATTCTATACTTCAATAATAAACATTTAACACACTTTTTCACCTCAACATAAAATACAACTGTAGTATAATTTACCGTTCGATTTTGCCTTTTTCTATTATCTACAACGGATGAAAAGTATTCTTTAATGTTATCATATATTCTTTTTTGTTTTATATAATTATTTTATTTTTGTAAAGCTCCAAAAGTTCTTTTTTAAAAAAATTCTGACATATTTCACCTTGCCTTTAAATAATAGACTAATTCAGCTTCCATCTTGTATAGATTGGATTGAGCATTTATCACCTCAATCCAATGCTTAGGCAAATGGATAATGCATATCCAATGCCAAGAACCAACAAATATATGATGATGCTTATTGAATCCATATGTTATCATTATGGATGGGATTTGACAATAAATAGTCAACTTTTTGAAGGTTAGGTGGCAAAAATGTTAAACAAAATGATATATGCAGCAATAAAAGTTCACATTCAGAATGGAAAGTTGTGAGAATCAAATGCCAACATGATGCAGCCTGAAGTATCATGGTACTTACTCACAAGTCAGGCTGACATAAAATAGCTGAAAGTGGTAGGTAAATCTATATGGCCACATGCAGTTCTTTCTTCCATAGTTCATCTTAGAGCTAGGAGCTATACCTTGTCAATAACAGCAGGTCGAATATACCCATTGTAAATATCAAATGCACAAATGCATAATTGTTTTCATGCATTATTAATGAGTATAATATTAAACTTATGTTTGTATTTATGTATATAACTTTGTCTAAACATAAACAGATTTGGTGCACTCAACAAAATACAAAAAATTATTCCCCACAACTGGAAAAAAGATTTAAGTGACAATATCTTGTTCCTGAAAGTTGTTAGAATTTATTTTTAATCAACAATTGACAGTTATGTTAACAGTAGCTTATTCGATAATAGATATAAATCAACTTGAGTAGTTATTCCCACATCATTAAAAGCAGAATTACTTTTGTTTCTCTGATGAAAAAATAACAGAATAAAATGTAATGGCAAAAATTGGCTCAATTGAAGAGTTTAATATAACCTATCCAGATATCTAATTCTTTTTTATTTATGGATAATCAAGGTAAAAACCTGACTTAACATTAGCCATGCTCATCTCTGTTATTGGACCTCAGACTTATAAGCTTTTACAATGAACCACTGAGATGTCAGCTGACCTTGATTTTGACAAATCATTGTTTCTTCTGTTCCATTTTTTTTACTTCAAAACCCTTAACAATAATGCAGAAATATCATTTCAACCTCTGTACACAATGAATGGGGAAAAGCTAGAGATCTTGCTATTAGAACAACAAAATGAGTTTTGAAATGTGATTTCAAAGATGTTCTCAATAAAGCTTTGAAATAATTTTAATTGTAACATGAAAGACTGTAAATGCTAGGTCAAATTCCTACTGGGTTCCTGACAATTGACTTGATTCTACTATCTCTCAAAAAACTCTGACAGCACTAATAGGTAATCCATGAAATAAGATAGATTATAACATTCAAACTGTTTAGCAGAAAATTGGGTCAAACAAGCATCCAGCTGACAATAAAAGTCACAGCTCGTGCAAATCAGCAACAACAAATAAAGAATATTGTTATAGCTATTATCAACTGATACACACATAAAACAAATGTCATCACTGGTAATAAGTATGGACATATTGCAAGCATAATGGGTACAAAAAAGCTGGTTGGTTTACAAGAAAACAAGTTACTCATGATGGAATGGAAGAGTCCAACCCAAAACCAGAAAAGCAATTTTAAATGTAAAAAACAAAATGCCTGTATAAACTATATGAGTCACTGATTCTGCTTTTAAATACAGTTATTAAGATATACCTGTAACAATGGAATGGGACACCAGATATGTAGTATCCATTCTATCAAAAATATATGGGTTATCTCTAATAATAAAAATAAATATTAGATGTTTTCTAGCAACAAAACAATCATCAGTTACCAAGGCAAGCAGGGAGTGCTCATGGCTCAGGAAAGATTTAAAGTTACAATGACTGTTAAACCTAGATATCTGCCTCTTATTATATTTTCTGGTAAGTAGAGCAATTTATTAGAATGTGATTGGTTCACTCACTTAGATTTTACAGTGACTAAAGTGAGCCTCACAATAATAAATTCCATCAGAGCCTACCCAGAAAGATTTGTTAATACTTAGGTTTGAATCCTAAAACAAAGAATTAGGCTAAAAGTGTAAAAAAGTAGACATGTGCTTAACTCCTTGGGTGAATGTTTAAGACAATCACCAAATGCATTTAGCAGCTGTAGGATTACAAACAGTGGTGATTAAATCCATTGATGGATAGCAAAATCATAGACATCAAAACAAAGATTAAACTATGTGTTACCAGCCATAAGCAAACTCTGGACAAACTACAAAAAAAGTCATAATCTACCAGTGATGAGTCACCAATCAGTTGTGCTGAATCTAGAGTTTCAAGATTGATGAATGGTGTGATTGGACTGCTGAGGAGATCACCAAGCTGGATGAGTACCAAAAGGAAGAAAATGCCTACCAATATATCTGCATGACTACATTCTCCAAAGATAATTTTAGTGAAGGTGAAGGAATGTCATATTTTACCTTGCTTTTAAATAATGGACTAATCAGGATCTCATCATCTTATCTAGATCAAATTAAGCATTCATTGCCTTGAATCAATGCTTAGA
This sequence comes from Epiperipatus broadwayi, assembly GCA_028023455.1. NCBI lineage: Eukaryota > Metazoa > Onychophora > Udeonychophora > Euonychophora > Peripatidae > Epiperipatus > Epiperipatus broadwayi. The sequence goes on from JAQFVV010000014.1 coordinate 10,261,736, forward strand.
CAAATAGATAATGCATAGCCAATCACAAAAACTGGTCCAAATATGACCAAGCTCACTGAATCCAAATGTTTCTATTATGGGTGGGGACTTAGCAATAATTAGTCAAGCTTGTTGAAGGCAAGGTAAGAGAACTACTACCACAGAGCTAAAACACAGATTCTATTCTCCAGACAATAGCTGTTAAGCAAAATAGTTGATGCAGCAAAGCAAGTCCATAAACAGGAATGAAAGTTGCGAGAACCAAACACTGACACAGGACAAGCTATCAAGGGCAATCGAAAGGGTCACCGTACCTACTCATGAGGCAGGTTGTCATAGAATAGCTGAAAATGTTAGGTAAAACCTATGAGGGCATGCACAGTCCTTCTATAGTTAACTCTAGAATTAGAAGCTATTTATACCCTGCCAATGGTAGCAGGCGAAGTATAACCATTATAAATATCGTAAATACAAAGATATATTGTTTTTCTGAAAGCTTGTGATGATGGTGTTCTAGCTGTATTTTTATTTTGGACTATTTCCATCATCTAATATGTGTGTTGAATGTCTTTAGAAAAGTTTAATTTTAGTTAAATATTCCAAATGCATTCAACTGTTAGTAATATCGCAGCAAACAGATTAGTATATGCACCAACTGTTAGTAATATCACAGTAAACAATTGTTAGTAATATCACAGCAAACAGGTTAGTATATGCTCTAACTGTTAGTAATATCACAGCAAACAGGTTAGTATATGCACATTTCGAGAGGTATTTTTCTCCCCTCTTCTTCAGGTGTTGCTGGCATGACCAGTGACAGTACTAGCATGGGATTCGAACCTGGGTCCTTAGATTCTTGATAATTGAACTTTAAGGTACACTCTAGCCAATTGAGCCTTGGCAGGATGGCTGTTAGCTAGAGCGTTACCTTAAAGTTCAATTATCAAGAATCTAAGGACCCAGGTTCGAATCCCATGCTAGTACTGTCACTGGTCAGGCCAGCAACACCTGAAGAAGAGGGGAGAAAAATACCTTTCGAAACATTGTGCGTATACTAACCTGTTTGCTGTGATATTACTAACAGTTAGTGCATATACTAATCTGTTTGCTGTGATATTACAAACAGTTGAATGCATTTGGAATATTTAACTAAAATTAAACTTTTCTAAAGACATTCAACACACATATTAGTTGATGGAAATAGTCCAAAATAAAAATACACAAATATATATTTGTTTTTATGTATTATTAATAAATATATTACTAAACATGCGTTTGTGTTTACAAATGTAACAAATTCATATTCGTTTTACACAATTGCAATTTCTTTTCTGTAATGTCTAACCTCTTCATTATTCTCTTTTTCATTTCTAATACTTATTCTCCTGCATTACAATTTTTAAATATTTTTATTTTTAATATAACTATGTAAACAATTGAATGGTTTCTGATGAGAAGGACCAAAAATTAGTCTGAATATTTTATTAATACAAACTTCTGGTGACCATTGATGTCATGTTTCCATTTTTCTATGAGTTTTTTTTTTTTATAGCAAAGAAATTTATCATAGATCTTGGTAACACCTTTAAAAATTAAAAAGAACCCACAAAAAAAAAAAAAAGATTTTGATCCAGAGTTTGCAGGACACTTCTTTAATTATTTATTTTTGTATTCCAAAATCAGTGGGAATGAATCGTTTTAAAAATTATATTTTAATATTTTCCAAAGTTGTACATCTTTAGGAATAAAAATCCTCCACCGCGACGCCGTACATCAAAGTTCACTTTATAGTACGCTTATAATGTCCATACTAGATGTTTGTGGAGGATATGGGTTTCAATATTCAAACTATCGGAAAATACACTGCCTTAAATTAAGTATACACTTTCGTTTGCCGCTAAAAATGAATATGGGGAAATGTAAATAAAAAAAACATATTCAGAAATTAGGTGCTTCCAGATTTTCAGCGATGCTGCAAGTCTAGTACGACTCGGCAATGAAAATTCATACACTAAGCCGAATAAGCACACTGTACTAACGTAGCAAAACTACAAAAAGTACGATATTTTTAATCTATAAAGTTAATGAAATTAAGAAAACGTAGTCGATAAATGCCTATTAAGATGGATCTTAAAGTAATATAAATATTTCAAAACAAATTTATATCACTACTAAAATCAGCTATAAGAAATGTGAATATCCTTAAAAGCGTTAAATAGATATGCACATTTTAGGAATTATAAGAAAGAGAAATTAAAACTATTATTGTAGGTATTTGTAAGAACACTTAATTTTTTGAAATTATTATGCCTTGTCTTGTGATAAAAGTTGCCAATTACCGTTAGAGGGCGAGACAAATGGGAATATTTCATTGCCTATTTATTTTCCTCATTAAATATCGATTATGACTATTTTACATCTATCAAAATCTATAAATATTAAACATAATAAAATAAAATATGGAAAAAAAGTCAACAAATTTAAATAAATTATTGTCATATTTGTTTGATTTTGTATTTTCATTTGAAAATGGTTTAATCTTTTTTGTAAATTCATTTCATGGTTTTGTATGGTTTTATTAATTTTAATAAATAGAAGTTCTTTTCTTTAACAGCTCTTTTTTTTTTTTTTTGTATTTAAAAAACAACAACTCTGCAATATATACTTTTATTTAAAAATTGTAACGCTACAATATTGATTATAATATTTAAAAAAATAATAAATATGTAATACTTTTATTATAATTAATAACATTGATATACAAAATATTTTTGCGTAAAAATACAAACATGAACATATAAATAATATATATTTTTAATGTACTATATTTTATAGTGATAATGTTGTCATTTGCACTAAATGTCTATTCAGCTTCAGCGCTGCTTAATGCAATTGTTTTTATAATAGTCAGTGCCACCACTTGCAGGCTGTGTAAAAACAAAAGTGCTTCATCATGGCACCAAGATACCTAGATAATTAATAAAATTAATATGTAAATAAACAGTATTAGCAAATTTTTATGTTATTAAAACATCTTTTTCATTTAATTTATGAATAATTTTTGGCAATATTGATTTATTACATTCATTATCAAGTTTTAGAACTTCATTATGTGAAATTGATTCATTATGGATAAGCAATGTTTTACATAAAGACAAATGGTTTGTTTTTTTAGATGCTCCATTTGGTTCTATTTTTGTTTACAATAATTTTTTGATAAATGGCAATGTTTATCATGTTCAACTCAAAAATTTTTATATTTTGAACACGTAGAGTATTCTAATTTATCACTTTTAACTTCTAACCATGTATATTGAGTTTTGAAATAATGTGGTTCTTTGCTATTCAAGAAATCAGATAACATAATTTCTACTTCATTTTCATCTTGTGATCTAGTAAAATATGAATATCAGTATCATCAAATAATTCTGATACATTATTGATATCTTCCATGGAAGTGTTCATTCAGAATCAACATACTGTATTTAAATTTAATTTTTACGTAAGATATTATTTAAATACTTAATAATTTTTTATAAATAATTTTAAATATTTTATAAAAACCATTCTAAAATAAATATATGAGGTGTTTACCACAAATTATCTCAAGTTATAAAATATACAATGTAATTATAATTTTATTGAGTGCACAGGAAGTATATGTAAATACTTAAAGACAGACTTTAACCTGTATCAAATGCACCTTGAAAATTTTTATAATAGTCAAGCAATATTATTTGGAAGATAGAGGGACCTTATCTTTAATTTAAATTTGTATTTATATAGACCAATTTGAAGCATCCTGATTTGGGAGTGTGAAGTTGTTATTCTCTTCACTGATTAAATCCACAATTTCCTTTAACAATTAGCCTTCTTGAAATCTTGTGATTTATAGTGAGTTAATGTTTCATCTTAATACTGAAAAATCTATAAACTATTGTAGAGTTGTAATTATAATTTTATTGAGCACACAGAAAGTATATGTAAATACTTATAAGACAGGCTTTAACCTGTATCAAATGCACCTTGAAAATTTTTATAATAGTCAAGCAATATTATTTTGCCGATAGAGGGACCTCTCAAACCATGACATATGATAGCGAGTTTTATAAAGATAATCTTGGCATCTTTTTAAAATGTTTCAAACTAGTATAATGTAACCATAGTAATAATGACAAGTTAATAGAGTCTATATTAAGTTTATATCCTTTAATGTTCATTAAAAGCAATAATATTTCATAGGGTAATTAGATTTGTACAGCTTTTTGCTCTTCATTGTTCTTATATTTTTCGAACTATAAATGTTGTTTAACCACTATATTATAGCTTAATGTTATTTTGCAATTTGACATTTTAATTTATTTGCCCATTATAAATAAATATGACACTATTACAACTTGATGGTAAAACCTTGGTACGCTAGTACATTTAGAATGTGAATTGTTTCTAAAAACTCCTTATCTTTTTTCAGTTAAATGCACCACTATGTACCCAAATAACAAACCCACATATTATTGCCTATATTGATATCTTTTAAGATAATTGTATAGAATTGACCATACTTGTGTAAATCTGTATTATACAGATGTTTTAAATTGTTTTTGTATCAGTAGATGAACGTAACAGTGGTACACAACCACATTAAAAATGTAGAATAATTAAAAGTCTATTATAATTGTAAATTATTTTTATAAAAAAATCTAAATAATGTTATTCAATATTATTTGTCATATTCTGTGATTTTTTTACTTATATTTTTATTCAATATTAAAACATGTTTTCTATGTTTAAAAGAAAAGATTATTATTTATAATATCCTGCTTTTTTTATTTTTAAATAAATGGCTTAAATCTTTATTAAGTAATTATGCAATCCACACTGGAATTGTTGAATGATCATAATATCATTTTTATATAATTCCTTAATTTGTTTATAAATTTTTTTTTTCTTCATAGTTTTGTGAGATTTTACATTTGGATTACTAATAATAAATATGTTGCTTAAGTTTTGAATAGTATCTTTAGATAAACAATATTTTAAAATATTATTACAAATACTTATAAAAAGAAACCTTTTTTTTTTAATCAAGAATTTTTATTACTTGTATATACAGAGGTTATTCAAAGGACACATCAATATATCAGTTAATAATTTTTACATTTATTTTGTATATGGCTATGAATTAAAAAAACCCAGTCTAAATCTTGTTGCATTGTCTCATGTTTTTAAATGTCCTGTGATGACTTTATGCAGTCCACAGAACTATCTTTGTTTGATTTGTCGCATGCTTTTAATGTCTGCTTCAAAGTTCATCTGTATTGAGTTTACATATGTACATGTTCTGTCAGAGTGTTTTTAGTACTGGTGAATATTCATTGTTGTTTTTGCTTTGTGTTCCTTGTACTGTTGAATAACAATTTGCCAGCTTTACATGTTTAAGTTCATTATGTTTTTAGTCTTTTAAAGAACTAAATCCTGCCACTGTATTCTTGCTGCTTTAGTTTCTCCCATATGTTTCTCAACTTTGCTCTACCTTAATTGTTCAGGTTGATTAGTTGCTATGTGGAATCATAGCTCATTTGTGGGGCTATACACTGATCTCACTTTCTTGCATTCTTTAGTTTCTTTATCAATATCTGTGTTGGTGCTGTATTGTCATTATTATAAAGAAGATTACATCATGTTAGCCATAGCTTATTTAGTAAGGTCATTATTAGTAATTTGTATCTGTAGATTGTTAAAATTGTATTTCTACAGCTTTGTGTTGATCTACATTGCTCCAGAATATTACTTATTGTGTCATCTTCTTTTTTGCAGAGTGGGCAGACTGGTTCAAGGTTGGAATAGCCTATGTGTTACTAAAACAAATTTGTAGACAATGCATTCAAGTTTATTTTTAGCAAAAAATCCAAGTATTTTGGCTCTAGGCACCATCTTTTAAATTTTTTAATTAGGCCATGATTGGTAATGTTGAGTTGAGTGTGTTCTGGCATTGTTATTTTGTTTGTCAGCTGGTATGCATCCCAGTAGGCTATTTTCCTGCATTCTGATGAAAGGGAAACATGGTGATCTTAGTAACTTCCCTTGTCAGGTTTGGCCACCATCCTTTTTTCTGTGGTGTTGTTGTCTCTGTTGGGATGACAGTATTAGATGGTATAATTTGTGGAAGATGTCCAATTTGTTGATTAAATTGTACATTCTTTGGAATCTGATTGTTTGAATCGAATGTAGGAATAGTCCATTCCTTTTCATATGCTTTTGCATGTTTCTTAGGCTTATAATAACTTCCCTTGTCAGGTTTGGCCACCATCCTTTTTGCTGTGGTGGTGTTGTATCTGTTGGGATGACGATATTAGATTGTATAATTTATGGAAAGATATCCAATTTGTTGATTAAATTGTATGTTCTTTGGAATCTGATTGTTTGAATCAAATGTAGCGATAGTCCATTCCATTTGATATGCTTTTGCATGTTTCTTAGGCTTATTGCCACAGTTTTCCCTTTCCAAAACAAACTGGTGCATAGTGAGTTAATCTTGCTTATGAATTTTTTCGTAAACTTGATGAATGGCATGTAATATATTATCTTGGGGAATACAGGTATGTTCACCAATGCAGTTTTGGCATATAGTAAAGAGTATATTTTTGCTAATGATTTAGTAGTTTTGTCTGTTGATTGCAGGATAGATTCTTGTATTTATTTTTTCATGGCCAGTGGGGAAAGATGCATTGATAAATCCAGAAAAATTTTTGTGGTGGAGCTGTGAATGGCAATGGCATTGCTTTCCCTGAAGATAGTCTCCATACTGATGATTTCTTTAGATTGAAGATCAGCCCTGATTCATGTGAGAATCTATGCATAATTTGTGTCAAGTTAGTGATGTCTTTTATAGATGGGAGAAATACAGCTAGGTCATCCATGTATGCAAGGTGTGAGATGTTTTTTCTAATGTGTGGCATATAAAGTCCAGGTAGGTTTTGCTCTATTGTTTTCAGAAATGGATTGATATAGATGAAAAGTAACAGCACATTGAGGGGAGATCCCTGCAGGATGAATTTGGTTGGACTAAATGATTCAGATATCTTTCTGTTGAGAGAAATTGAAATTTTTTTTATTAATTAATTGTTTTCTATTATGTTTATTATCCCAGAGGGAATATCAAATTGGCCAAGCAGGTGAATCAGACGATATATTCTAACCAAATCGAATGCTCCGATGATGTTGAGTTGTACCACTACAGGCTTGGACTTTGTTTTCTCTTGTATAGTCCACTATTAATTTAAAGAGACTTAGCACTTCTGCTGTTGAAGCTCTCTTCTTGGAAAATTGATAACCGAATATGCATGGAAGCACTGTCTCTTGTATCTTGTCCTTTAGGATTGACTCTATGATTTTTATCATCAATGGAGTCATTGATATCGGCCAGAGATTTTCCAGTGGCGATGGTAATAGTGGTTTTTTGAGGAATGGAACCCATCTATTTTTCACTGACATTAGAGAGAAGGTCTATCATGTTTTGAATGATTGGAATAGTGAAATATTGATGGTGACTGATTATGAATTTAGGTATTGCATGGAGATCTGGGTATGTTCTCTCTGGAGTTGCTGGAGTTGCTGATATTTTTGCTTTAATGTTTTCATCTATTATACTATGAATCTGACTAGATTCCTTGCCAGGTACATCAATTGGCTTGGTCTCTGCTTCATCTGTAAGTTTTTAGTAGTAATTGAATATTTGGTTGATCATGCCACAAATAGTGTAAATATTATCCCCAGATGAAATGGCTGAAGAAGTATTGTTCCATTCTCTGTAGCCAAGTAACCATCTAATGTATCCCATAGAAAAATTGTGGGGTCTACATAAGAGAATTTTTGACTTTTTTTCTGCTAGGTATTCTGTAATTATTTGGTTCATTTTCAGCAAATTTTAGTTTTAAATCTATGATCACTGATATTGCTGCCAGTGTAGATGGCATGTTTTTAGTGTGTCACTGATATCTTCCATGTTTTTGAATAGTGTAAATGGACCTTTGTTTTTCTTTGTATAGAATGATATAATTTGAAGCGTGAATATTAATGAGGGTAAGCCATGCTTCTAGTGGCTTGAGAGAAAGAATTTTTATTTTGTGAAAGTAAATATATGCTTCAGAAATTATTGCTTCTGGCGCTGCAGCTTTAAGTAGAATTCTAGTTGTTGTTTTCATTCTTCCATTGAAATGGGTGACGGTATCTATTGTTAGCTTAATATTGAGTGTGTGGTGGTCTGAGAATGGTATAGGTGTTAATTAAGGTTTTATAATGAAGTGCAGTTTGGGTGAATAATATAGTAGGTCGATTAGTGTGGCATATTGCTTCATGTAGAAGGAACAGGCATCTGTTGGAAAAAAGCCTTACATGCACATTAATCTGGTGCTGAATAGGAGTATATATTTTCTATTGAAGTCTTCATAGAAGGTATTGAAATCACCAAATAGAATTGTGGAGTTTGAATTAGAATTCAATGCTGTATTTGCTTGTTGAAATATGTAGTGAATTAGTGTAGTATCTCTTTTGGGATAAGGAAAAATTAGATTCATTTTCATGTTGTTGAAGTCAATGGTGATGAACAACAGATTAGAGTTTAATATTCTTACGTTATGTGTTTTGATTGGTGAAGCATATTAGAATGACTACTCCTAATGATGGGTTGCTAGCTGTGGAGTGATAAAATGTGCCAAGTTGTCTTAGTTTACTAATATAATCTGGATCAGAGTTTGGGGTGTAGTTTGGTTTCCAACATGAAGATTAAGTTACCCATATTAATAAGGCTTGTATTCTATTGTATGTGAATTAAAATTCTTCATGTTGGCCATCAGATTGAAGATATGCACTGATAATTAACTATGTTTCATCTTTTGTCCACATCCAATATGCTTATATGATTATTGGAGCTTTTCATTCTTGATGAGCTTATTTGTTGATCTTGTTTTGTGATGTCTATCTGCATATCTCTATTTTCTGTGACTTGAATATTTTTACTTTTAGTCAGAGACACTCGTATTATTCTTTGCTCTTCTTCTTGGAAGTTGGCTTTTAATTTTTTGCCTTTAGTTGTATTAGTTGTGGATTCACTGTCAGAAGAGCTCCTGCTAGTGATATTTACTTCATGACTTCCAGCGCTGTGATCTGAGTTGTTTGTTTCTTTCTGATCCTTTTGCCTTCCTTTTGTTCTGTTTGTTTATTATGACAGGGGTTTCAGAAATTGATGAGTCTGAATCTGTATTAATGCTTTCTGTGATCCCGTTGATTTGTTTTCAAGTTACTTGTCACTGCAGGAATATCTTGATTAGTTAATATTGTTATTATGGGAAAGTTTGATTGTTGGTTAGATATATGTTCTGTGTTGCTCCTATTTATTATATTTATTCTATGTCTCTGATTGTTTACAATTATGTAATTTTATTTTCTTCATATTATAATTGGTACAGAACATAGCTGGACAGTCTCTTACTAGGTGTGCCCATGATTTGCAATAGAAGCATTGTGGAGGTAAGCCTCAGAATGAAATGATAAGTGGATCTGGGTCCTGAAAGTGTATTGTTGGAATTGTGGTGGGTGAAACTCCCTTGTTTAGAGTTAGAGTGATAATGCTGCATTTGTTGCAATTGGAATATCAGATCTCTTTTCTAATATGTACCTAAAGTTAGATACCATTCCAAAATATTCTAGCAACTTCTGAAGATCTATTTGCATAAAATCCAAATAGCAGTTGAGAATGTGACCTGCTAAGACTTAGGTCGGTTCATGTCTACTACACAAACAATCTTGTTGTTGATAAATCTAATTGTGTTTTGTGTAATTTGCTTTTGATGTGAATTATGACATTCAATTATTATGTATCTATTGTTTGGATAGTATAGAAGCTTGCTTATATTAATCCACAGTTTCTTTTATGTTATTTGCTTGCAGAATTGATCTGTAGAGAAGCTAAACAACTTTGTTCCAACTGGTAATTGCTAGGATGAGGGTTCTGACACTAACATAATTTGTGAAATACTTAAGCAGTTGTCCAGGTATTGTGGAATTGAATTCTGCTATTATGTTGTTTATTTCTGTAACTTCTAATGATTGGAGTGGCATGTGTTGCTCAATTATGTTTCTTTGCTTAGTAATTTCTGTCTCATCTTCTAGCATATTAAAAATGTCCTTATTTTGTGTATCAGTGTTTGGATTAGCGATTGCTTCATTTCTATTAACTTGTGGAATATTGCCATAAGTAGCTTTTGTGTTTCCCTAACATGAGATTGCTTGTTTATAGTCTCTTCAAATGATATATTAAAATTAAATTTGCTACTATTAGTTTTATTGTAGTTAGTATTGAGCAATTCATTTCTATCACTTTTTAGCATTTCACTTGATAACTCTGGAAAACCTTCAGTTTGAACGATCTCATCAGTGAGAAACTTACTGTTTTGATTTTCTTTAAAACTATTTGAATTGACTTTTGGGGATGTTATTTTGCCTATTAGATAATTTTGTTCCTCTAATTTGGGATTCTTATATGATTTTTTTTCTACACCCCTTCATGCTTATTTGCATTTACTTGAGCCTCAATCGGTTTCTCAATGCTATGTACTTTATCATCGCTATTTTTTCTCATAACATTAAGATTTTTTAAACTAACGATCTCCGTGTCTTTTCTATTTTCAAATAGATCTTTCTGAGCTTTAATATTTGGATTACCAGACTAAATATCTACTCTGTATCTTTTGAGGTATTAGTGTTTACTTGAGTCTCTGAAGGTTTCTCAATGCTGTCTACTTTAATATCACTATTTTTTTCTTTAGCATTAAAATTTTTCAAACTAACGATGTTTGCAATTTTTTTATTTTTCAACAAATCTTTCTTGTTATGTATTGGGTTTATGAGACATCACAAAGGCTAGTTGCAGGATAAAAAATTTTTAGTCATGGACTTTCCGAGTAATGGCATCAATGCATTTGTTGGACTTACTTGGACTTACTTATTTAAACCACTGTAACGAAGGTACATAAGCCACATATTGAAATATAATTAAGTATTGTATAAATAAATGTTGTAGTATAAAACAACTGAGCAGAATTTTTAATTAAATAGATGTAGACATAACACAATTTTGGCAACAAAAATGGGATATTTAAATGAACGTGCAAGCAAGATCAATGCTGTATAAAATATATATATATATAAGATATAGAACAACTGGCATATGTAAACATGCAATTATTATTGTTATGTCATAAACTGTCATGCAAAGGGTCTTACCCTCGCATTTCTTTCTCACTTAAAAAAAGGTCAGAAAATGCATGCAAACATTCAGATAAATTTTGGAATTCTCAACTTCTTATATCACATAATGGCTACTATCAGCTCTCTAGCATCATTCGACATCGACTCACCACACCTGTAGTTTTTTTTTGTAAAGATAATAACATTATTTCTGACAACAGGAGGCATGCAACTCTCCTTGCAAAATGTGGTCTAAAAACATTAAGTATCCTGCGCTCCCTTATATCTTTGGCATTGACTCAGGAAAAGTCATACCAAGACATCATTAAAATCCTAGAACAGTATTTTAAGCCATAGCCATAATCATATACCAGAATTTTTAATTTTATCACCATTAGCAATGAGAGGGAGAAAATGTAAGCACATTCTTGGTAGACTGACATCTGATAGAGAGTTATGAAATTAGCCCTTCACTTACAGAGCATCTTCAGGACCAATTCATCTGTGGACCTCACAATGAGGCAACACAATGCAAACTACTAACGGAAAAAAGCTTAACCTTGGAAATGGCTGTTCAGTGTAGTTTGGTCATGGAGGCAGCATCAATCAAGTGCACAAAATCCATGCTGCAAGCTCATCCCCCTCAACTGTAGACACTATTCAATGGAACAGACCAACAGTTCACCGTAATAACCCTCTGGGGTCACTAATGGGTCATTACCACCCCCTCAAACACCAGAGTACAAAAGAAACAATGATACCCTTGGTCAGAAACCACTCCTTGTGACAGATGCAATGGTCAGCACAACCAAGAAGAATGTCCTTTGAAAATAACCAAATGCCATTTTTGTCAGAGAATGGGACACCTACAGCAATTTTGCTGAGCAAAGCAATGAAATACTTCAAGAATGCCTAACCAGTGCATGACAGTGACTGAATTGGAAGATGAAGTCATAGATCACATCTATGAAGTGTGTCAGAATGGCTCAACATGTAAAGTTATCGCACTTATATACATATATGGCAAAGAATGCAAAATGGAGGTCGACTCAGGGTCACAATATTCTATAATGTCATATGATACATTCATGATATATGTAAGGAACTGGTACCTAAATTACAACCAATCGATATCATATTAAATGACTTTCAACATCATGCAATAGCATTTAAAGGACAATGTGTAGTACCTATACAATATATGATTGTTGGTAGCAGAGAGCCCATGCACAAGTCTATTGGGACATGAATGGTTCAGACCTCTAGGGATTACACTATCAGGAGTTCATAGTATAACTGAACCATCCATTTAAGATGTCATTAGCAAGTATCCACAAGTATTCAACTCATCATTAGGAACTTATAAGGGGTGGCCATTTCATTACCAGTGGATCCAACTTATCCTCCAATTAGACTGAGTGGTTTGCCATTACCGCTTGCCATGAAAAATAAGGTGAATCTCACATTAGAGATACTGCTCCAGGAAGGAATCATCGAGCCAGAGAACAACCCAATATGGACAACACCAGTAGTACCAATCCTCAAACCTACAAAAGAAGTGAGATTATGCGGTGACTACAAGGTAACTATCAACAATATTCTCCAGAATCACCCATACCCAATACATGCAATCTACCATCTTTTGGCATCTCTTTTACCTAGTTCTATTTTCACAAAAATAGATTTGGCCAAGGCTTACCTTCAACTCCCAGTCGATGAGGCATCAGCCAACATACAAGCCATCATTACTCATCGTGGAGCTTTTCATGTGAAATGCTTACAATATGGAATCTATGTAGCACCTGGGATATTTCAATGTGTCATAGACAACTTGCTGGGGAGATATCCCTGGAGTTTATCCATACTTCCACGTCGATGAGTGACTTATGTGCAAAATTACACAAAGTGTTGGAAAGGCTCACATACAGTGGATTGGGGGCAAGCAAGGAAAAATGTGTGTTTAGAGTAAACACTGTGAATTTCCTGAGATATAAAATTGATAATAAGGGTCTCCACCCATCACCAAGAAAAGTGGATGCAATTAGAAATGCCCAATCTCCGAGGAACAAAAGAGAACTAAAAGCATTTCTAGGCCTCTTAAACTTCTATAATAATTTTCTTCTGGGCTGAGCAACCACAGTTGAACCTCTACATCATTTACTACAAACAAACATCATATGGACCTGGACAATGAGACATGAAACAACATTTAAAAAACTTAAGGAGGCATTAACCTCTGATAGTGTATTGGTGCTGTTTGATCTTAACCAGGAGATCCAGCTTATGTGTGATGCTTCATGCTACAGGGGGGGACAGTATTAAGTACATGATTTCCCAATGGATCAACTGCCCCAGTTGCTTTTGCCTCATGCACCTTATCTAAAGCTGAAAGGAACTATGCACAAATTGACAGGGAAGCTTTGGTGATAATATTCGAAGTTAAACATTTCCATCACTTCCTACTTTGTATCAAATTCAAAATAAATACAGACCATCAGCCACTCCTAGACATATTTACCTCATATAAAACAACACCCATAATATTATCACCCAGAATGCAAAGGTGGGCACACACACTAAATGCCTATTCTTTTAAGCTGGCATACAGACCAGGAATGAAGATTGCAAATGCAGATGCTCAATACTGTCAACCAAAGATGAAAACCCTAACATCAGTGGTATCCTGTTTTTGGAAGAATTGGAGTATCCCCCTGTGATGGTAGAACAGGTGGCACAAGCAACATGCAGGGACTTTTTATTAGCAACAGTAAAAAACTATATTCTCACCACCAGGCCAAACAAAGCCACAGACATTAAACTACAACCTTTTCTTAATAGATGAAATAAACTCCCACACATAAGAACTGTCTGCTGTGGGGGTCCCATGTCATCATACCTTCATCACTATAGAAATTCATCCTAGATGAGCTTCACATGGGTCACTCAGGCATCATAAGAATTAAGGCATTGGCAAGGTTACATGTACGGTGGTCATCGATGGACCGAGACATAGAAAACTTTGTGGGAAAATGCATGCATTGCCAAATCATAAGACATGCATGTCCTTGTGCTCCAACGCACCCCTGGGAGTCACCATCGACACCATGGTCTCGATTGCACTTGGATTTTGCAGGCACCATAGATGAACAGATACTCCTCATCATTGTGGATGCATACTCAAAAGTGGATAGAGGTACAGAGAATGCAAATTATGATTTCAAGTACAACAGTTGTGGCACTGTGAGAACTATTTTCTATCCATGGAATACCACAATGTGTGGTATCTGATAATGGACCACAATTCACATCATCAGAATTCTCGACATTACTCATTAGTAATGGAGTCCGACACACCCCTACCACCTGGCAAGTAATAGTCTTGCAGAGCCGTAAGTGTGAGAACTATTTTCTATCCATTGAATACCACAATGTGTGGTATCTGATAATGGACCACAATTCACATCATCAGAATTCTTGACATTACTCATCAGTAATGGAGTCCGACACACCACTACCACCCAGCAAGTAATAGTCTTGCAGAGAGAGCCACATAGCCAGTAAGAGAGCCTGAGACATGACATGTGGCAATTGGAGCCAGCATCGCACTTGATACCTGTTAACTCAACATGTCACACCATCTGCAGCCACAGGATTAAGTCCAGCTGAAATGCTTTTCAACAGACATCTTCATGCATGCTTAGATTTTATATATCTGGACAGATCCCCGACAGATCCCAAAGAGCCACACTGAATACACAGCTGAGAATATATGAATTTCAATCAGATGATGCGGTTTTTGAATGAGCCACTGGGAGGGGATCCCCTTGGATTTGTGCCACAGTAGAACAGTGGACAGGCCCCTTGTCATATGTTCAGACAGACTCGGGGTGCAACACAAGCACGTAGATCAATTGTGAGCAAGAGTGACTGTCACTGACTAATCCAGCTCAACTCTGGTGGAAGAACTGACCGATGCTTCAAAAACACCACCTTTAGCAGCAGTGGAAACCGCAAACAACATCTACCCAATATCTCTCTGCCAACCTTCTCCAAAACCATATAAGGAGCAGCTTTTGTGTCAATATTGATGTCCGGCATATTTTGAGGACTATGAAGTCTCATTCTAAGGGGGAAGGGGTGTTATGTATTGGGTTTATGAGACATCACAAAGGCTAGCTGCAGGATGAACATTTTTCAGTTACGGACTTTTCGAGTAATGGCATCAACGCATTTGTTAGAATTACTTATTTAAATCACTGTAATGAAGGTATGTACAGCCACATATTGAAATATAATTAAATATTAAGTAATTTAAATTGCATTTTATCAAAAAAGTGAAGCTTGTCTAAAATATTATTAAAGAGTTATATGGCTAAGCGCTTTCAGAGAACTTAAATCTCCATATTCGTAGCCTACTTTAATTGAAGTTTAGCAGTGATTTATGCAAAATTTATGCAAGGTTTTCTTTCATAAAGACCATTTTCTGGAGATTGCAAAGCACGATTCTTTTCGGTTTATTGCACAGTTGTCATTTGCAATAAAGCATGCCTCCTTAATCTTTTGTTTTATATCATTATGTTCAGTGCATAATGCCCTTGCCATAGTGGGTTTGAACACATGGCCTGTTGTTTTTTGGTGCTCGAAGAATATGGATTTGTTTTCAGTATTATTTATAGCTCTCCTGTATAAATAATGATGTTGAGATGTTCTTGTTGTAATGTTGGCATGGGTCTCTCCATAATATGCTGCTCTACATCCATTGGTTGGGCATGAAATCTTATAAACTGCTTGGGCTATTTGATCAGAAGGTATGTAGTCTTTGGTATTGTTTATCATTCTGTTTGTTGAAGGTGGGGTGTGGAATCCTAGTTTGAAGAGCTCAGCAAATATTTGTTTATACAGGAGAACTATAAATAATACTGAAAACAAATTCATATTCTTCAAGCATCAAAAAACAACAGGCCATGTGTTTGAACCCACTATGGCAAGGGCGCTTTGCACTGAACATAATGATATAAAACAAAAGATTAAGGAGGCATGCTTTATTGCAAATGACAACTGTGCAATAAACCGAAAAGAATCGTGATTTGCAATCTCCAGAAAATGGTCTTTATGAAAGAAAATTTTGCATAAATTTTGCATAAATCACCGCTAAACTTTAATTAAAGTAGGCTATGAATATGGAGACTTAAGTTCTTTGAAAGCGCTTAGCTACATAACTCTTTAATAATATTTTAGACAAGCTTCACTTTTTTGCATAAAGCGCAATTTAAATTACTTACTACTCAAAGGTGAAGTAGAAAACTAGTATTTTATTATAATTAAGTATTGTACAAATAAATGTTGTAGTGTAAAACAACTGAGTACTATTTCTAATTAAATTGATGTAGACTTAACATTTCTGGGACTCAATATTTGCACTAATAGAGAATATATCTATTCTGTCTTATTACTATGAATTATATTAGAGATCTTACCTGATTTTTTGCTTGTTTTATTCTTTGCCTTTGGTTTATTAACTATTCCATGTTGAACACTGAGCTGTCATCACTGACTGTCATTAGAGACTTTTAAAAAACTGGATTTCTGACAATGACTTGTCTCCATCCTGCTGTATAATCAATTATTAACTCCAAATATCTTTGGCTTTTAATAGAATTAATCGCAAATTTTAATTCAACTTAAGAGTTGAAAATACCACTCGACGGAAGCATAACCTGGTCTTACACTTGTCTAATATACAAACATACTTAGCACATGATGAAAACATTTACATATACATATTTTTCTATTTTTTTTCTTTTTGTATTGGAAACAACAATATATATATATAGGTTTTTTTAAAATCTCAAAAGAGTTTTTTTTTTTTTTACTTTAATAATAGTTGCCTCTATTTTTCTATCAGTGATAGTAAGAAAGAATTGAGAACAAAATTAAATGAAGAGATTTTTCAATTTATATTAAAATATGTTTTCATTTTCCAGATCTAAGTATTAATAGTAAAAGTGGAAATTCAATAAACTATACAATTTGAGAACCTGAGCCAAGGATTTTTATTAATACCACAAATTTGTTAGTAATAATTTGCACGTGAACTTTTATACCGCACTGCATATATTATTTAAAAATATAAAAAAAGCCACTCATAAAATAAAAGGTGCCACAAATGTAGTCCTTGTCAATTATCCTTAAAAGAAACCCCCAACCATTTTTCGAAGCAATTGGTAAAAACAGAAACAATCTGTTCCAATTTAGATAGATTTCAGTTATTTAATTGAATAAAAAACAACAAATAAAAAATGAGATTCTCTTAAAACTTGAAAATAAAAATTATAAATTTTGATAAATGCATAATTAAATTTTTAACAATGAGCTCATAAATTTTGGAAAAATATAACAATGGGTTCGGGCGATCTCATTCTCACTTAGCTCACCCACTGGCTATTATTTCTTCCTTATTGTTTCATAGTCATAACACTGTATTATTGATATGTAAAGATAAGCTTTAGAGAGTTCTGCTTCCTAGATTCAAATGCATATCTAGCAACCTCTATATGTCTCTACCTTACTAATATTATAATCCTGTTAATAAATTGGTTAACTAATGCAAAATAATAATAGGACATATTATATTCACACGTATGATTCATATGGTATTTATATTCAATATTTACTTTGTATTTGGTTAATTCAAATTTTCACCATTTCTAAATACCATGATCAAAGAACAATAAAACATCGGTTTAGTTACTTAATAAAATATCCAACAGTCATAACCATCAATCTGGGACTGCCATGCTAAATAAACACACACACCATAATATTTGATGATATATTTATTGTACTAGACTAATAGCATTAACATGTAGCAATAAGTTAGCATATATACATAAATATCTTAGATCAAAAACAAAAAATCATAAACGATTGGGATAACCTGTTCAAAGCCCACAATCTATGTGTGACATGAAAAGTACATTTCTATAGGACAGCATCTTCATCTGGTTGATTTGGTGTAACTTTTATGCATTATTTATATTTTATAGATTTATTAATTTCACTTTGCTTACTTCAGCACTACTTATCAAAATGTACTAATAGTTCATTACATTATTCTACTGAGCATTTTAATGACTCACTAATCATTGATTGTATCTGTTCTGACTCTAATTATTGAAGTATTTTGATTGCTTTTTAAACCATTACAATTCTGTAATCAGATTTGTATGTCAAATAGTATTTTAATTTTAAGACCTTCATTGTTTGCATATACATAGCTCATTTATTTGGTAAGTTGACAACAATCTCCTCAATTTAGAGAATCAAACTTGTATAACTCCTACTATACATAACCTTTGAACTCATGCAGAAATGTATTCTTTAAATGAATTTACATGATCTAAGTGGATTTGCTCCCATTGTTTTGTGATTTAAGGTCATGATTCTAAAACCCTCAGTAATATGTTAGCTGTTGCTTTCTACATTTTGCAGATATTAAGATATCATTTAATACCGTTAGTTATTCTTTATCAACCATATCATTTCACCAACTCATTGATGTTACAAAACTAAAATATTCTTAATGAAACAGTTTGGTCATCTGGCTCAAATCTGATATAGGTCTTAAATATGGTTGTTTAGTAGAATGTATTGATTAGACATTGATGGTTGTTCAGTAGAATGTATTGATTACACATTGATGGATCATTTTATATAATCTATAATTGTGGTTATTTGTGTTTCAATCTTTAGGAAATCCATATTTTCTAATTCCTTTCTGTTGAAGTTGGTTTCAAATATTCTCTTTAGTTCAGTTCACAACAGCTACATTATTTATCACATCTGAATCCATGATATCTATATAATTAACTGCTGGAATACTTGTAAAAGTTGTTTAGTTTTTAGGCATTCTTAGTATGGTGCTTACATGACTAATCATTTCTCCAGATTTGTATATAAGCTGTCAATTCTATAAAGTTGGTAAATTCTTTCATTGGAGCATTGTCTGGATTAAATAGTCTGGTATCTGTTTCAGATTAATATATAATATTTAATAAAGGTGTATAGTTCAAAAGGATTTTTATAGTGTAAACAATGATTAGAGTTTTTTGTATAAGTATAATTTCTGTTGGTCTTGAGATAATAATTAGGACGCCTATGCTATAGCACTTTCTCCACTGCAAACTTCATGTTGTATGATCACTTCCATTTTTATTCTGATACTTCTCTAATTATGACAACATTCTTAACACAATAGTGTTCAAGCAAGTTACTAGATGTAAATAATTTTTTTTCTACCTTGAAAGCTCTTTCATGTGTCAGTTTTGTTTTTTCTTAAGTTAGTTCAAGAAATGGAGTAGCTACATGAGATTTGCATTCAAAAATAGTTTGAAAAAATTGATCAATCATACAAAAGCTTGTAATTTATTATACATTCCCTGTCTTTGGACATCTCAACTTATGGTTTATTACCTGAGCTAAAAAATTTGATCTCAATTGAATGCCACATATTAGTTCATTTAGACATATGCTTATTCATTTTTCTAATTTATCCTGTTTCTTTTGATTTTATAATTTGTTCCAAATAAGAAAAAACTTCATCAATTCCATGTAACAGTGAGTAAAAAAGTCCTAATATACTTGAGCATTCCTATGTGATTGTTGATCCTTAACAGCTCAGCTGTCTTCCAGAGTAACTATCATTTAGTGAAATTTTGTCTGCAAATCTAGTTTTGAGAAAGTATGGTGGTTTTTGATGCAATACTAAAAGTTCTCAAGCATTGGGCATGGAAAATGCACTTTGATTTAGATATTTATTTATAATAATTTGTAATCACCACAACCTCAACATTCTCTTTTGATTTACTGTCTCCACTTCTGTTGTTGTTACAGTTATTTTTTCAATCAAAGATATTATACCTTTGCCTCTAAAGTTCTTTGTTTGCATAAAAACAAGCATGAATAATTATTAGATCAATTGCAAATGGTTGTGTTGTAAATTCTGTTTATTTTGCTTAAACAATTTTAGAAATTGGATTTCTAATCTCTGACCTATGTGTGACATGTTTAATGAAATTTATTCCAATTCTTAGTGAGTTGCCCTAATTTCTGCTTTGTATACAGGTGATATATTTACAGTAAAAAAGCTTTTTCTATTTATTTATTTCACTGATATTTTTACTGTTGCCATCAATTTTAAGAGATTTCTATTTGTTTCACTAATTGTATATCTGTTTTACCAATTTTTATTTTATTTCATTTATCTTTATTATTTCATTCCTAGTTCCTGAAAGAAGGGTAAGATCTGGTCCACTTTCAAATTTTATTTTATCTCTTCCTCTGCACAATAATAATTTTAACAATATCTGATGCTTTCTATTCAAATATGTTTTCATTTATGTTTGTATTTATTCAGACTTTCTACATTAGACTTATTATATTGGATTGGAAACTGCTTGTTATTTTAAATTATTTCCCTTTCATATATTGAGAAAAAATGGTCTACAGTGCCACATGTTTGTGAGAGTTGTTCTTGTAATTACACTCTCTTTTTCATGTCCTATTTTTCAATAGCCGTAACATATTTTTGCCGTATATTAATTCTGACTTGTTTCTGACTGAATTGTGTCCATTAATTTTTGGAGTTTTGCATATTCTATTGGTAAATTATATTTATGTGATTGTTTCACCATGCCATTAGGTTGACATTTTGCTATGTGTTTATACAGGATATATTCTTTCTGTCAATTGCTACTGTCTTAGAATTTGTATCATTTATCTATAATAATTGAACCATGTTATTCCATATCTACATTCTGTGGCACAAATGTCATTCCACATTGTAATTTTGCAACATTGCATTTTCAGCCTGGAATCTATTTTTAAAATGCAGATATAATCTCTATTTGGGCATCATTGGTTTAAAAAAGTCTTTAATTTCCTTATTATCTCTTTTCATAGTACCTCTTCTGTGATGTTATCACCATCAACACACCTTGCCATTTATATTACTCTCTTGACATTGCCATGTTTTATGTCATGTGGAGTAAATTATTTATTAGCAAATGTCTTTCCCCTTAGCTATATGTATAATTGCCTCCCTGTTGAATCTTATCAAATTTGTAATAAAATTGCTTTGCCTTACCATAACTCATTAGTGTTTATATATGTTTTCACTTGTTAAGTATCAATTACTAATATTATTGACTGAAATAATGATGATAGTGTGACATTGTCAGTGCTACTTATAAAGACCTTATTTTTTATTCAAATTTGCCATTGCAATTCTCTACTGCTCAATAGTATCTAACACATTTTGTTTCCTATTGACTGTGCTAGAACCCATCTTATGAGAACTAAAGTACAACGTACTTTTGGTTTAGATATTTATTAAAATAACTATGGATGTGATTAGTCATCTCAGATGTCTATGATAAATAAATACTCTTAATAGAATATAATATATAAATTGTACTAGAATAATACAATTAACACAGCAGTAAGACAGCATGTTTAATATAAATATCCTACATAAATGGTAATGGTTTTATATACTTCCATTTGACTGGTAGAATTACATTAGTCATATTTATATAAACAAACCTATTATAAAAAGCTTGATGATCTATTGTTAACTATAGGATCCCCAACCTTTTTGCACTTAAGAGCACATTCTATAATACCAGCCAGGTGGCGGGCACCATTTATTTTTTTCAACCAGATGGCGGGCACCATTTATTTTTTCAATGTAAATTTATAGTTGGATATTGTTAATAATACACATAATGTAAAAAAAAATATTTATTTCAAAAATAAAATATTAACATATAATTAACGTTTATATTTTTACGCTGTAAAAGTATAGTATGCCCTACAATTTGATTACAATATAATACAATAATTTATAAGAAATTTTAAAAATTAAATTTATTTGTATCAGATAAATAATTTTTTATCGTGTTCGTATAGCAGCGGGCACATGTAAAATGGTCTGCGGGCAACATGGTGCCTGTGGGCATAGGGTTGGGGACCCCTGGATTAAGATTTGAATAGTGATTGCCTTTATAATAGTCTATTTATACATTGAGCTTATATTATCATCATGTTCTCTAGATTGTGCTTCACTTGTGAGTGGTAAATAACTTTTATCTGTTAATTATTAGCATTTTACTTAGTATTTATTATGTAGTATTGTTAATTTTACTTTTCTGATTTAGCATTACTTATAGACAATAACCTTAATCTTAATACAATTTATTGTGAAAATGAATATGGCAACAAATATGTTTATACTAATCACATTATGTCTAAGAAGTGATATAATCTTCTTAAAAAATAAATGTATGCATATTCTGAATTATATTATTTGTTCAGGCCGAATAATCCAAATATTATTTAGTAGACGGAAGTCCCATAAATCAACACAGCAATTTTTTTTGACGCTTTTTGACAATTCTTCTATTCTTCAAACATTTTTAACAAACTTCTATTTTAAATAACCAACCAAATATTTTTTTCTCTTATTTTCTTCAAAATATTGTTAACAATTTCTCTATCTCTAAAAAGAAATATTTTTTAATCTTCTAACTCTTCATTTTCTAAATGAAAAAAATTTTTTTTATCCATTCTTTAAAAGCTAATTTTCTATCTTCAATAATATATAATTGTATTATCTCAATAGTGTAATGTTAATAGCATATATATTTATTTATTTATAACAGCAATAAAATGCTGTTTTAAAATTTGCCTCAAATAGAATTTGATATAAGTATGAATCTTTTCTTTTTTAATTTGCCACTTTATATCTATACTAAACTTCTCAAGCCAATAAATATCACATGATCACAATTTCTTATGCTTGCTCATAACTGTTATTAAAACAGGCAACTAATTGACCCAAATAATTCCTAAGTAGCTTATTTTTATGTAATTTTTTTTTCTACCATTAGTTTTCTTATTTATTGTTTTCATTGTAGAGCTGCTGCACATTGTAAGCATGTAACCCATAATAAGAAAGAGGTTAAATTATATCCATATGTATCTTCTTAGTGTGAATAAAGTTGTTATTTGAAACTAAAACAGGCAAAACTCTCTATACATATTGCAACTCAGTGCAAGCCAGAGTAATCAATAGATTCCAGAAGGCTTGTGCATAAAATCCCTATCTAGTACCTACTCATCCAATATCCCCAGATTAGTTTCTGACTTGTGTCCTTCATCAGTGAGGAGCCTTGGATCTGAGAGCACAGTACTTAGATCCATTGATTACTCTGGCTTGCACTGAGTGGCAATATGTATAGAGAGTTTTGCCTATTTTAACATTTACTCTTACCTTCAATTCTATTTTTTCTGATTTTTTTAAAAAATTGTCATCTTATATATCTGCAATTGTTTTATTAATTTATTTTATAACACAACATTCAAGTTTTTGGTTTCATGCAAAAAAATGTTCATTTTTCTGTTCATGATTGTTGTTTATTGGTTCCATCATTTTTAAATATAAGATTAAATTTTATATACAGTTCGAATACCATTTTTATAAATCTATTAATGAGTGATTCTATTACACTTTTGGAATATGTATGAAAATAATCAAGTTATTTAAAATGCTTACAAAATAATTCTATATTTATTTCTCAAAAACAATTTTATTAAAAAAATTTGAAGACAATTTATTGCAGTACTTGCATTTATGTGATCATTTAGAAAACATTTTATCCAGACAATGTTGCTAAGCACATTCATTCTGCATTGATGCAGATAGTGCTTTTCCAAGGCAGACATTCATTTTTATAAATATGTATTAAATAAAGAAACAATTTAACCAGCTTGTACAATGCTTATTTCTTCCGGTGCATCCTTTCATCAATATTTTTGTCAACAGCTTTATTTTTAGACTTATAATTCTATGGTCATTAAGATAATATACAGTAAAACCCTCGTAAGCATTTATCATGCATATTTGTTATTAAAGGTGGCCATATTTTCAGAATCACATTGTGCAGGTTTTATAGAAGCAAGTGAATCATCAACAATTATTTTTTCATTTCTATTACAATTTCATTCAGATTCATTTTTTAGACTGTATGTAAGAATAAACATATACCAGTTATCATTTCAGAAATAGCTATCCACTATAAAATAATAATCCAAGATCTCTTTTTTTTGTACTAAATCTTGGTACAGAGAAAACAACATTTACAATGCATAATGTTTCATGAAAATAGTTTTTAAAAATCACAATAAAAATGGTATTTAGATAAAGTCGAAAGATCTCTAATATAAAAATAAATTATGCAATAATCCTGATTTAGATTTTAAAACCATTAAAATTTTAGTAATAATTCTGCCATGTTTATTTATACAATCCATTAATGGGAAAAGTTTTAATATCTACCAAGGTTTTAGAATATTTACTATTATTGACTACTATTATACAATATGAATCATTTTCTGCATTGGAACTCATACAGACAATAACTTTATGCCATGATATTTTATATTTGTTTGGATAATCTTCTATTTTCAATGTTTTTTGAATATGCATTGCACATATCATGCTTTTTTTGTCTGTGCTGTACACCTGTTCTGGATTAAGGATGTCATTATCTATAAGCTAAAAAAAAACCTTTACTTATTAAATCTTAAAATTATGAATAAAAATTCTATGCCAATGTATCACCTAACATATATGGTACATAAGTAAAATACTTTTAGATCTATTTAATCATTTTTCAATCATAGCCTGTTCTACAATTTCATGTTTTTATCATTCATCATTTATTTTGATGATTTAATATTAAATTTGAAGTTATTCACTTTATTCTTCATATTATATGTGATTAAAATTCATATAAACTTACAAAATAATCTACTTTTATTCCCCCAATTCACTGTTTTTATTATTAATTTTTTTTCTTGACAGCAGTTTACTTATTCTTGCTTTTATTTAAATTGACATTTATAATTAACTGTATACTGAAGAAAATTAAAGAAATGATAAACATACACATGTAATATATACTATTTATGCAGGAGAAACAAAAATAAAAGACCTTTACTGTAGTGCTATAATTTTTTTGTGTACACCAATTTACTAGAAACTGGAAATTATAATTACCATATCAAATCAGTGTCAAAACATATTTCATATTGTTTCATAACTATAAAATTGAGCTTTTGCAATAGAATCACCACTTTATTGTTTTATATATGTCTACATTTTACAAATAAAATAATGTACTTTTAAAAAAATTGCTTACAGACATTATAGTTTGTGACTACATTTTCTATCTGAGTTGATTTACGTGTTTTTGCTATTGTAAATTTTTAGTTTTATTTTTTTTTAAGTAAATTTTTATCATTGAAATACACATTTTTTGCTTTCACATATTATGTACGATTGTAAATCAATATGTATAAGTCACATGATTTAGTGAGAATCTAAACTCTTGTAAAACAATACACTAGAAATATTATATTCTTGAAACTTATGTGTAACAACATCCAGGTGTCTAAAGCAACAAGCTTGAATCTATTCTGTTCTAAATTTTGTGAAAATGACTTTTTTTCTCATGTGTCATAGCATCAGCCAGGAAGCGAACCCGCTAAGCCGGGACAACTGCTTGTAAAGCACTTTTACCTTTGAATTTCATATATTTTCCTTTCAGATATATAGATGCAAATCAATATACACTTTTTATTAAACTTATTGATAAATTAAGATTTCTTATAAAATAAATGTATTATATATACTTTTTGACTAAAAATGTGGTTATATCAAAATATAAAACAATGTATAATATAAAATTATTGCCATATTTATTCTTTTCTCATTTGATTAGAAAATAAAACATTAGAGTAGCATACTTTTCTTTTTGAAAAAACAATATACAGTATTTGTAATGTCTGTGATTAAATTAAAATTTACTGTATTGTAAAAATATGTTATTCTTTTTGATAACATGTCTTTGTTTTATATATTTAGGCTGATATAATATAAAAGTTATCAACATATTGTTTTTAAAACAGGCAAAACTCACTATATCTATTGCCACACATAGCAAGCTAGAGTAATCAATATATATATAGTGAGTTTTGCCTGTTTTAACAACAGTTATACACAAGCATAATAGGAGGTGGTCATGTGATGTTTATTGGCTTAAAATATATTGTTTTATTGTCATTTATTTACAATGAATTTTTTGAAAAAAGAACAAATTATTTGATTTTATATTTATTATTCAGATGTAGAATAATTAAATATTCATGTAGTATATGATTTATTACTGTTCACCTGTTTTTAAGAAATGACCATTTTTATTAATGAATATACTACTTATCTGATAGTTTTTACATATATGTTCACAACCCAATGATTCTTGATAGAAAGATGATTGGGAAAAAATTAAATTTGTGCAATACAAAATAACAAATGACTGCCTGCACTACATTTCTTTTGATGGCACAAGCGGACAAATAGTAGAGCTTAAGTGCTTCTAACTCCTAATTCTTCATATAATTAAAGTAAGTGTATTCAATATAATTCAGTGAACATCAACAAGGCATGAAATAAAAATGATTATTAAAACACAATTATTTTAGTTCTTAATTGACAGCTTTAAGTTGATTCATTGTACAATAAAAATAAGAGATAAAAATGGAATTACATAACGATATTAATATTTCTTATTGACTTAGAGCTATGATTTATTACAGCGGTTATTTAAATATAAGTCTGCATCTTAATAAAATCTGGAAGATAAAAATGGAGAGTTAACAACTTTATCAATGCCATATTACTATATTCAACTAAATTATATTAAAAAACGTACAAATGTACATTTTTTTTCAAACTAATGAATTTTAAATTGATAACATAATTTGTATGATTTTTCCAGTAAAATAAAATTTTTATATGTTATTAGTTATCCATGTGGCTTCACTCACATAAAAGAAAAATATATATAAAAAAATAAGGTAAGTATATTAATATTTATTAGTCATTCATTGGAATAAATATTATCCATTTAATGAGTAATATTTCTGTAGTCTAATTTTGACTACATCACTCTCATGCAAAATAGGGATGTGTTTTTATCCACTTTTAACATAATGTGGGAGGGTATAATCATAAACATTTGACAAAAATACATGAAAAATATATATTATTCCAAGATGCACATTTTGTGATGAACCAACACTCATCATTTAGCCCAGATCATATTCTTTTACACACGTTTATTATTGTTCAGTATATAAAGGTAGGGAATTAATACAGTTAAATTGACAAGTGTCAAACTTACTACAATGATTTCTTTGAACAAGCAACATAATGAAAAGTCATAATTTACCAGTGATGAGTCACCAATCAGCTATGATGAAACTACAGTTTCAAGATCAATGTATGTGACATTGGACCTGCTGAGGGGTGGATGAGTGACAAGGTGAAGAAGATGCCTACCAATGCACTTGCATGTCTACATTCTTCAGAGATAATTTTAGTCAAGGTGAAGGAATGTCATGTTTTACCTTGCCTTTAAATAATGGACTATTCAGGATCTCCTCTTGTCTTATCTAGATCAAATTAAGCATTCATTGCCTTGAATCAGTGTTAGACAAATAGATAATACTTAGTCAATTTCAAGGACAGGCCAATAGTGGACAAAGCTCACTGAATCCAAATGTTTCCATTATGGGTGGAGATCTGGCAATAAATATTCAAAGTTGCTGAAGGCAAAGTAAGAGAACTACTGTCACAAAGCTAAAAGACTGTCATAAGCAAAATTGTTGATGCAGCAATGCATGTCCACATTCAGCACTGGAAGTTGCTAGAACCAAACACTGAAACAAGACAAGCTCCCAAATGCAATTGAAAGTGACACTGCATTTACTCACAAAGTAGGCTGTCACAGAACAGCTGGAAATAGTAAGTAAAATCTCTAAGGGCATGTGGAGCACCTTCTTATGCAGTTCACGCTAGAATTAGAAGCTATACATTGCCAATGGTTTCAGGCGAAGTATAACCATTATGAATATCGTAACTGCATATATATATATTTCTTTTCATGTAAATATAAATATAGTAATAAAACATATAAATATAAATATAGTACTAAATATATAAATATAGTACTAAAACATATTTACACGCGTTTGTGTTTATATATACAATCCCGACAAAACACAACAAATTCATATTCGTTTTACACAATTATAATTCATTTTCTGTAATATTTAATCACTTCATCTACTCTCTTTTCCATTCCTAATAATTATTTTACTGAATTATAATTTTTAAATATCTTTATTTTTAATATAAATATGTAAATTACAATGCTTTCTGGCGAGAAGGACTAAAAATTAGTCTGAATATGTGATTAATACAAGCTTCTGGGGCCCATTGATGTCATGTTTCCATTTTACTATTTTTATGACCGCTTTTCGTCCTTTTTTACAGCAAAAATTTTTATCTCAGATCTTGATAACTCATATAAAAATTAAAATAGATCCACAAAAAAAGATTGATTCAGAGTTTGTAAGGTATTTGTTTAATTATTTTATTCCAAACCAGTGGGAAATGAATTGTTTTAAAAATTACACCTTAATATTTTTCAAAGATGTAAATCTTTAGAACTAAAAGTCCTTCACCGCCACACCATACATCAAAGTTAACGTTATAAATACACTTATTATGTTCATACTAGTTTTTTTGTGGCGGATATGCATTTGCAAATAAAATTGAATAGCCATTCTATTCCTTTAGGAAATTGTAAATAAAACATGTCCAAAATTAGGTGCTCCCAGACTTTCAGCTATGCTGAAACTCTAAGTACGACTCAGCAATGAAAATTCATATACCAAGCCGAATAAGCACATGGTACTAACGTAGAGCAACGCTACAGAAAGTACATGGATTAAAAATACGCTGATCGAACAAGTTAGTTATAGATAAATGTATATCAAGATGGATGTAAATGTATTTTACAAACTTCAAAATTAATTCAAATATAACTAAAATTACCTATAAGAAATGTTAATATTCTTAAAAATATTAAATACAAATTCACATTTGAGAAATTATGAGAATGAGAAATAAAACGATTATTGTAGTAATGTGTAGAAAATATAGTCAAACTATTAAACATATTATTGCTTGTCTTGTGACAAAAGTTGCCACATTACCGTTAGAGGGCGTGGTAAATGGGGATGTTTTATTCATATTTATTTCTATATTTAAACATCGATCGTAACTATTTTATTCCTCTCAAAATATGTAAATATTAAACGTAATGAAAATAAAATTTAAAACAAAAAGTCTTTGAAAATAGTTTAATTTCATTACATGATTTTGTGCTGTCTTAGAATACTACTTTTAAAAGGTAAAGGTTCTATCCGTAACAACTCAATTATATTACTTATAATCAGTGGTGAGCTAGGAAAGTTTTATCAACAGGCTCGCTCATTTTCTAATTATTTTTTTTCAAAAAAAAAAAAAGAGAGAGAAGGTATTGTATTTTAAAACACAACACTACACTATACAGTTTTATTTAAATGTAACGCTACAATGTTGATTATAATCTTCAAAAAATTAATAAAAAATATATAATAATTTTATTATAATAATTAATAACATTGATATATAAACTATTTTTGCACAAAATAGAAACAGGAAAATATAAATAATATATATTTTTAAGATACTGTATTGAAACGGAACGGGTCTTGCCCTTGCACAACAGTATATTTGATAAGCCATCAGAGTGGATGAGAAAACATATCCGGGAATCCTGAATTTCTAGACTCGTAGCCATTCCGATTTCAATCCTAAGAGATGACATTTTAGTATACGATACTACGTCAAATATCTCCATGTATACTCATCTCTCTTCTCCGCCCTTAATTTTCATTTATCCCAGAGTTCGAGCTCTGAGAAAATACATATAATATTCTACTTCAGGGAATATTCATATTGTTATCTGTATTGCACGAGTGTGTGATAAGTTGATAAATAATGAAAAATGCAAGTGACCGATTTTAATTTGAAATCATATGTTTAACAAATTTATTGACAATTATTACAATTTATTCAACAAGAAGATTATAACAAAATCACTTAATTTGTTTACATGTCTATGACTATTCTTTGATCATTACGATTGATATTTATTATTCCAATCCCTCTTTTCCCCCAAATAGTAATCATTCAATATCAATAATAATAAAAAAAATTAAAACTTGTTATTATTTATATATACACTTGCATGCTAATTTAGATTTTAGTAAAATCATGATTCATTGTCTCTAACATGTTTATTGATTAATTTATATTAAACAACATGGTTGTTTATTGATTAATTTATATTAAACAACATGGTGGTGATCTGGGATCCCCCTTTTCTGTTTTGATTTATTTTTTAAAAAAGGAGTTTTTAATCATTTACACTGAAAAACAAGTAAATGACAAAATGATTAATATTAAAGAACGAACAACAAATAACAGTGTAACTGTACTAGTGTTGGTATTTAATCTTGGAAAATATAAAGTTTTATCTCTAATCTTGGCAGCGATCAAATGACCCTATATTTTATTTCAATTTAAAATTAGGTTAATAATGTTTTTTGGTTGTTTTACAATAGCATGTTGAAACCACCGGAGGGCGTTATTTCTGTGATAGCGCACAGAAATATGCAATTTAGGCAGCTTACCACCGCTAGCGAACGTTCTATTTCTAATGCGTAAGCCTAGAAATAGTCCGTTGGTATGGGGTGGCTGCTAGTGTCTATTTCTATGCTAATGCACAGAAACATGACATTGAATCTGCCGCAGAAGCTATCGTGTCAGCTTACAGCTCAGATTTGTGCTAAGCATTTTTGATGTGCGATCACATTTCACTTTTGGCTACAGTATTGTGTGAGGGTGTCTGGAATTCCGATTGTCAAAACTATTTTAATATTCATTAAGACCACCTCCCCCTCTATCTCCCATCTTTTAGGAATGTCTACTAGCAATTATCAGCAGAGTCTCATGCTTCTCTAGCCCACATTTCCTGTTCAAAAAATTCGGCAAGTGTAGGTGCAAGCATGATTTGGATGAAATCATGCTGTAAGTCCCGTTTCTGCGAGAACAACAGCGAGCTTCATCGAATGGCTGAAATTGGAAACTTGCTCCGAATGTCAAAGATTCTCTGACTGTTGCTGGAAGGGTTATCAAACAAAAGAGCTTGAAGCTGTATGCGTGCTGTTCCTGAACAGCCCTAAAAGTTGGTTTTAATTGCCATAAATATATTTATGTGGTTTTTGGTAATTACTGTAAAAAGTTGGTCAACCTTAGAGTTGGAGCATTCCGTTCGCTTAGGAATTGTAACCACTCACCCCCACCCCCTTCCCAAAGTTGGACCTTTTGGTTGTAAATGTTTTACCATTAAATGGAAATTGATTTATTTGTAATTTATTATAAAACAACAACAATATAAAAAAGAAAAGAAGCTGATTTCATAGAATACCCAACCACCAAAAAATGTAAGTAATGAGAAGAATAAAAAGTAACTACTTTTTAAAATTCATTTCGATTGATGTACCCTTTTTTTTTTTTTTTTTCATTCCAAAAATTTTATTTGATAGATAGTAGTTTTAAATGTGATCAACAAAATCAAAAACATACATATAAAAAAAAAACCCCGGCCCCAAAAAAGTATAAGTAATGAAAAGAATAACAAAAAAAAAAATTAAGTACTTTTTTAAATTCAATTTTTTGATTTCTGCATTTTTTTTTTGTTGTGTGTTCCAAAATTTATTTGATATTACTTTACTTTGAAATGTGATAATAAATAAACAAACCCCGCCCTCCGATGGTTTCAACACGCTATTGTAAAACAACCTGTTTTTTCTCTTTTCTGTTATATCAAGAATTGATAACCCCCTCAACCTATGGTAAAGGAAAGAAATAAAAACATAAATACGCAAAATTATTAATATGATGTCAATCTAAAATAAATCAAGAGTCCATAACAGAAATGCCATAAAAGGATCATGTGTGTCATTATTGATATAGTTTCTGATTCAGTTGTTTGGGTTCAAATGTTTTGGAATGTGCAAGATGGTGATCTGAAACTTCTCTCTTTGTATAGTAGCCTTGAGCTTGTTAAATTTACATCTTCACATCCAAGTAGTGAAGTTGTTAGTGTATTCAGCATAGATGAATAGATGCTGTTTCGAATCAAATTCGGTTTTGGTGATTACAGCTCCATGAGTGATACTTCTCTTTTAGCAAAGTAACTTTACACTTAGCAGAGCATGTGCCTCTACATACATAGTTTTTCAAAATCCTTGAGTTTTTTGAATAGCTACATATTGGCTATTGGGGATCTCAAGTTGGAGTTGGATATAATTCTCTGATTAAAGATCGAAAATATTTTTGAATTATCGAATAAATTTAAAGCTATTTCTGGGA
Source organism: Epiperipatus broadwayi (assembly GCA_028023455.1). NCBI lineage: Eukaryota > Metazoa > Onychophora > Udeonychophora > Euonychophora > Peripatidae > Epiperipatus > Epiperipatus broadwayi. The sequence goes on from JAQFVV010000014.1 coordinate 10,294,413, forward strand.
TTTGTAATTAAAAATCCCTTAATTTGTTGGGTTTAAATTTGTATTCTTTTATTCTAGCCTTTATCTGTATTCAATGAGATATTCTCATTTAAACTTTGATGGCTATAGACTTTTCTCTTCGAAAGACAAGTTCAATGGTTGCTTACAAAATATAAGTCATTTGTCAAAACAGTTTTTGATCTGATTTTTGCACAAGGTCATTTGTATATATATATGGCCAATCACCAAAACAAGGTTATTCTTTTTTTCAGTGTTGATTTGACACTTTTAAATAGAGGGTGCTTGTCTTATAGATAAAGACGCCATTCGATGGCGTCGTTTTCACACTAAAACTATAAAATATGCACATTCCTGGGTCATTGATTTTAATCATTTTGATGTGTTTTTTTGTAATGCGAAAATAAAAACAAAACAAAATAGTCTTTTTTAAATATTATTTTTTATTAACGTATACAAATTAAATGATAATAATACATGTAAAATAAAATAAACAAATTACAATTTGATTCATGTTTTTTATTTTGCTTTATTAGAAAAATCAATTTTCTATCGGACATTTTTTTACTGGGGTTACGGCTTTACTGCTATTTTTACTTCATATAGAATGACAACAAAAAGTAAAAGTTGTTATGGTTAGGTTTAGGTTAGTTTTAGGGTTAGTTTTAGGGTTAGGTTTAGGGTTAGTTTTAGGGTTAGGTTTAGGGTTAGTTTTAGGGTTAGGTTTAGGTTTAGTGTTCTGTTGTTTGTAATGCTAAAATAAAAAATATCAAAATCGTATTTTTGTAAATATTTTTTTTAGTAACATCTGTAAAATAAATGATAACAATAAACGTAAACTATATTCAACAAAGTATAACCGTAGTCAGAGAAAAGAAAGAAACTAAAACCTTTTTAAACAACAACAAAAATGTCTTTTTTACTTATTAATCATGTTTATAATATATGCTTTTTATGAAATTTATAAAAAAAAACAGTGCAAAATTGTACTTTTCTTACTGGATATTTTTATGTTACCGCTCTTTTTTACTTCAAAAATATACACATGGTAGAATCATGTTTGTCTCATGGAATGTTACGAACAGTACGTTACTTGACACGTTACCTAATTCCAACTCACTTTACACAGATATCTTGTCAACATTTTCCCAATTAAAACTTCAATACAGTACGGTGTAAAAAGTCTGATAATTATTACTTTACAAAATCTGAACATTTCAATACTTTAAAATAAAAAAAAATCCAATTAAAACAACATTTCCATCCAATTAAAAAAAACACACCCTCTCACCAAGCCGTAACCATTTTATAAACTGTGCGAATTCGGAAAATGTATTTGCTGCGATGCGACATACATGCTGTACTGCGATGCGACATAGCGGCCTGCAATCTGTAGCATGACAAAAAAGCTGTATTATAGAAAATGCAGGTTCGAACATGTCGGCCGCGGGAAATGGCATTTTTTTTTGTGTTTTAGCGCCAAAACGGCACCATAGAGTGGCATCTTTAGCTATAAGACTAGTACCAAATAGAGAGTTCAAATTCATATCTTGAGTTGATTATTTACATCATGTGCTATAATATATATATGTGGTAGATTGATGATAATAAAATTTTATTTATTATTTCCTTCATTGACATTTTTGTGATTTTATTGCTTGCATTTAGGTTTGATCATCCTTTTTGTATATTGTTGTAATATATGTATATTAAACAATAGTTCTCGAACAGTTTTATAATAAAGTTAAGTATAAATATTTTTTATATGTTTAGTTTACATTATGGATTTTATCACGTTTGTTTAATATTTAATTATATAAACAATTAAGTTATTTCTCATCTAAAATGCTTCTGAACATTTTTGTGTTTCAGGTGTATGTTTTATTTGGGTTACATTCTCTTCATACATATAGTTTATATTACATTATATGCAGAGAATGTTATTATTGTGGGTATTGGTGTTTCAGTAGATAAGGATATTTAATGGTTCTTGGTGGAATATAAGATCACATCTTACAATATAATATAAGAAATTTATAATAATATATGCCGTAAGGCATTATTTTCTTCAATGATCTTTTTATATTGTTTTTTAGGTCCTGGTTTCAAAGCTGAGTGATGATTTTTTTAAAAAAGATTTTACATACAGAATTGCATTAAATTGATTTAAAGATGTCCCATTTAATGATTGTCATTAGATCTGAAATAGGTTTCACTGTCAGATTTACCCATTTCATAGTGACAATATTGTCCATTGCACTAAATGACTGTACCTTCAGCACTACTTAATGCAATTGTTTTCATAATAGTCAGTGCCACCATGTGCAGGTTGTGTGGGCACAAAGATACTGATATGTAAATAAAGAAGATTATATTTTTGAATCATTTCATTGTTAGAAATATGTTGTGAATGCAAATATTTTTTATTTAAATAAGGAATACTTTTTACAAAAACTAATTGGGACAATTGCTCAAATCTTGAATTTTGAGATTTAAGCTCAAAATATACTACATTTATACTCATATTGTTGCACTAAACCTAACAGGTTGGATGTCATTTTGTTCTGATAATTAATAAAACTTATATGGAAATGTTTAGATTTCCAAATCACTTTATTGTTAGCAGCACATTTTTTTTTGTTAAATATAAATGCAATATTTCTTTACTTAGCCATGTGGCAATTGCTCGAGCCTTGAAATATAACTACCATTGCACAAAAGTGAAAAGGTTTATGTTTTAGCAGCTATAATTAATAAAATTTATATGTAAATGAAAATGCTTAGATTTTCCAATCACTTATTTAAATATCCTAATTTATATAAAAAAGAAAATGTTACTATTAAAAATTTATCTAAAAATAAAGCTTGTTTTAAAAATATTGTTGGTAGTGTTCTGTTTTATTGTGTCAGCTGCTTAATGGCATTAATGCTAAGCAAAAACAGATAGATATAATGTTCCCAGATCAGCGATTCTATAGAACTATTGATTTTATTTTTGGAATAGGAAATAAAAGTAAATTATATTATGATTTCCATAAAATGTAAGCCGACTTTTTGGGACAGTAACTAATAAGAGACTGGCTTTTTTGTGTGTGTGTCAATAAAAAATTATGTTACTTTTGAATAGCCAATAAGAGTACATTAGAGACTTTTTTGGACAGTAATTAATCAGAGGCTGGCTTTTTGGGTTGTGTGTGTGTATATATAAAAAGTTACATTTCTTTTTTAATAGAAAATAAGAGTAAATTTTAGCCTTTTGGGGATCTTAATTAATCAGACACTATGTTTTGAAATCAAAGTCAATTATATTACAACTTCCACAAAATTTAACAAATTCAAACCAAATTTTACAATGAAAACTGACTTTGACCTTTTTGGGACAGTAATTAATCAGAGAGTGACATTTTTTGTGTGTATCCATAAAAAGTTACGTTACTTTTTTAATGACAATTAATAATAAATATAGCAGAGGCTTATTTAGACAATAATTAATCAGAGACAGGCTTCTTTGGCAAAGTTATGGTACTTTTTGTAATAAAAAATAAAAGTAAATTTTACACTTTTTTGGACAGTAATTAATCAGACACTGCGTTTTGGGGGGAGAAAGTAAATTAGATTGCAATTTACCCACTAAAGTTAATAATTATAACAAACTATTAAAATGAAAGCCGATTCTGGTGTCTGGCAATTGCCAATTTTCAGAGTTCGAAACAACCATCTTCCTTGTCTCAGATGATTTCTCACAGATATGTTACTTTCATCGGGATGATCAAAATAGTGTTGTGCCGCACCCTACAATCCAATTTGTGAGGGTTACACAGTCCTTATGGAACAGTGATGACACTGTTAAAACTGTTAGAAGGTACCACTAGGTCAGTTCCCATTAAAAAAACTTGGACCTGAAAAATTCAAGTATTTAGACACAATTCAGTCAACACACCCTCACACGATACTATAGCAAAAATAGACAACCTAGCACTATGATAAAGTGCATAACACAAGCAACTATGGCAGCAAATGAAGACTTTTTTCTGTGCTTTTCGCATAGAAAAAGCCACAATGGTAGCCGGCAGCTGAGTAAATGAACTCTTTCTGTATTTTATCATTGAAAGAAGGCTATCTGCTTGGCTGCAGCCACAGAAATGGCATATTTCTAGCAATTTAGCTAGAAATAGTGCCATCAAGTGGCTGACATGATAGAACAAAATACTACTATATTGACTCATAATTACAGTAATTCTGCATGTGATGAAATTATATTTATTAATGCTATATATTTTTATACTCATTTAATCAGTATTGTTAAATTTAGTATAGTAGTAGATTATCTGACTAAGGATGACAGAGTCCTGGGATGATTTTGCTGTTGTATTATGCAAAAAATTTTAATAACAATATTAACTTTTTTTTTTAGTATGCCATATCATGTTTTTATGCATTTTATTGAACAAATTTTTCTATTTTGTATGATATTTTTGTTTAATGTCATATTATTGTTTAATAGTCCGCTATTGATTGTAGTTATATTACTTGTAACTGTTCGATTAAGAATGAGTTATATATAAATGCATTTTAAGAAAATAAATTATTTTAAAATTTCTATTTTTTATATATTGCTACATAATTTCTGGATAAAGGAAAAGAGAATGAGTATAACAAAAAATCAGAATTAAGAAAGAGCACATTTTTATTAAGCACTGGAGATTTGGACTGTCATTACTGAAGATTCAACATATATAGAAGAGGACAGTTAGGACAGAATTTTTCCCCAGTGGATTTTGCCACTGTAGCCCCAAAGCAAACCTAGGGCCAGTTATAGGCCACACTGGTTTTATTATTAGTTTAAATAAGCCATAGGATACATGTTATAATTTATAATAGATAAATATACATAAGTATTAATTTGTTATTCAAGTAAATGCCATTATATAAATTCACTTATGTGTGTGTGTGTGGAGGGGAGTATTTGTTAAAATATTTGTTGTTATTTAGTATAAATACATAGCAAACAATTCAAGTGTTGAAAGTGCCTACAAAATACTTTATCTATTTTAATGAAAAAAATAATTTGTTTGATTTTTTTTTGTTATTATAATCGAAAGAAAGTTCAAGGCATGGTATAATGGTTTCTAAGAATTTATTGAATAAACAATGTGTGAAAATTTTCTTTAATTATCGGGTTGAGTGGTTGTAGCATGTCAGACACTAGCAGCACCTGATTCATTAAAAATTTTCTTTTTTAAATTACATGAAAATTATAAATATGACATCAACAGAAATCCTGGCATTTGTTGTAGTTTAAATTTCTCTTTAAAATGGGACATCACAAGTTAAAACTGGACAAAATTTGAATTTTTTGTTAATATTTTTATTAATAGAATCATTTATTTTTTTCTTTTCTGGTCAGTTTACTAGATTGCATGAAGAAGACAAAAGCAGAATTTCTTCATTGACCAGACTTGTTATTAAAAGGAATTAAATATTCACCAATGATTCATATTTCAAGGCCTTGATCCCAATAAAAATGTAATCAGAATATCTGGTCATAAGTATTCAATTTTAATTTTTTAATTATTTGAATAGTATTTAATTTTTTTTAATTATTTGATAAATGGTATAATTTATTAGTGTGTTTGCATTTGTATTAGTGTGTCTGTGTAGTATACAAAGGTACTCATCTATCTGTGCATCTGACACTTGATGGCGCTGGATGCACATCAATATATCGTTTGTGTGATCTAACTTATGGTTAACACTACAGCATTGCTGTAGCCATAACAAGTTACCTGATGTTGATTTCTATGTGTATGTAATGAAATCCTATGCCCATTGTCTTGCGACAGTATTCCTCAACTGAGCGCAATTGACAGTCGCTACTGTATGATTTGATGGTGGCCATACTTTAAGCACGTGAAATTCTTAACATATACATTTTTAAATAATTGTCTTAAAGCATATTCGAAGTAGTAGTCCATAGTAAGAATTGTCAGCATCTCACTCACACTTTCCTACAATTTGTAACTGCACATAACTTGGAAAGGTTAGGGTGAAAAGCGGTGTTCGACCAAGCTCACACAAATATTCATGTTTTCATGTGAATACATGTGAGAACAATAAAATAACAGATAGTGAAAAAAATTTGTATAATTTTAGTGAATTGCCGGCCATAGAAGCTGATGTTGTTGCATTTTTTCAGGCAAAAAACATCTTGCCAGACTCGAAGCTACATGGTTGCAGAAAAGTCATGGTGTTAGTGAATTACAGGAGATGGGAATTCTAATGCCATTCCCACAAGTGTACCTGTAGTCTTCATAAGGACACTTGGTTCGATGACTCCAAAATACCATTCCTTACAGCTTTGTGGCTCAATTTATTAAATTGTTATTGTTGTTGTTTAGATTATTACAAAGCAAACCCAAAAAACAATAAAATCAAAAAAGGCTTTCTTCAAAAGGTCAAATATTAAGAAAGAACTCTGCTGTAGCATAATTTTAAATTGATGGCCATAGTATTTATTTTTGAAAAGTGTAAAAGAAGATTAAAAAGCAAACCAAACTCCCTCCCATCATAAAAAAAGAAAATGTTTGTTAAAAAAGAAATTTTTAAAGCTTTATTAAAAAGCAAACAAATTAAGCAAGAAATCTGCTGTAAGCTAATAGAAAAGTGTTATTGATTATTAAAAAGCAAACCAAACCCCCTCCCCCATAAAAAAAGAAAAGTGTTTAAAAAAAAAGTATTATAGAAAAGTGTTAAAAAAAGAAAAAGTGATTATTAAAAAGCAAAAATAAATAAAAAATAGAAGTTTTAACATAGTATTATGTATATAGGTTGGTGGAGGCCCAGGAATCATTATATTGATGTGCGTTTGGTGAAGAACAGCACCGGGTGCCGCAAATATACTAGGACCTATATAAATTATATAATATTAAATCATATATGCTCTTTATTGTACAATATATAAATTTATATTCAAATATAACAAACATGGTTTATGTACAATGTAATTTTGGGACTGATCCAAGTTTGAGGCAACTTTGTTTTATAGACATAATGTTTCTCAAAAGGTTTAATAATTTCTTAGTGTGTTTATATTTGTATTAGTGTATTTGTGTTTGCACTTGCATGTCTGTGTTTGTATAACAAATAATGATTTACATATATAAAATTAATATATTATAGAGCAGTATGCACATTCATGTATATGTGTGTATATGCTGACACAGACATCTAAATCTGAAAACTTACTGAACAAAAAGGAAAGGATATATAATTAATTAAATGTATAAAGATTAGAGTTAACTTCTAGCCAGGTAAAGGCCAAATAAAATTCTACAGGATTAATTAGATAGATAATTTTTCTTGTTTGTATCTATAGTGTTATTAATATTTTCATATTTTTATTAATATGTAACAAGGAAATAAATCAATTTCAGGAAATATTGTCATTATTTTGCTTGTGTAAAATAAATTGATTTGTTCTTAAAATTATCTATTTGGTGATCAATCATTTTATTAAGTTATTTATTGAAAAAATAATAATTGAATATTAATAAAGTTAATGGCATTCTGTATCTACAATGAAGTCTAATATCATGCACACCCAGAATTATTATTTTACATCTATAATGCTGAGCTAGCATCAGGAATTGATATACTAGTAGTCTATTCATACTTTTTATATTTGTCCTCTTTCATTGCATAATTCTTTCTTCTTTATATAAGAATTGGTGCTTAAGACTGATGATCAGTGTCAGTGCTTATAAATGTGCTTTGAGGGAGTTGACACAAACTTAGATTCTGTATAATATTAGATATATGTAAGTTGACTGTGAAATATAACTAAATAACATTAGTTCAGTCATCTTCATTAAATAAAATTGAGAAGTAATGATAATCTTATTTTAATACAAAACTATGGAATAATTCATACTTTTATATAAATAGATTAGTATCATTTAGTGTATGAAGTTTAAATAATTTACCTGGAATATGATATTAATTAACCCACAAGAATGTGATAACTGGTATGGCATGAAATGGTGCCCAACATGGAGCTCAAATAATGTTGAAAGAAGAACACTGAAGAAACAGCACATAACATATTTGGGCATGCATAGTTTTTGAAGATGCCCAGTAATGTTAGCACACTTTGAGATAACAGGAAACCTGTAGCAAAGTAATTTTTAGATATATAATAAAGTATTTTACTTTGATAATGTATATTGTTTGTGTAGTTGCAATATTAAGGCTTGAAAAAAATGATGCTGAAATTAAAACCTAGATAAATAAAATGGATTATATATAACTTTCCAAATAAATATAAGGCAAATTAAAAAGACAGTCATGGCAAATGGCAGCTTAATTAATTGCTTGGTTAGGATATATCTGGTTTAATAGATATATTGATGAATAATGAGGAACAAGAAGTAATGCAAAAGAGTGACAGCAGAGGGAAAATTAAAGAAAGAATGAGGAGACCATACTTAAGATATGGCAAATAATATTAGATATATTGTACCTAAGTAAAACTTCACTTGGTTCCAATAGCTAACAGAATTTATATTAGCTTAACCATTCTATATAATTATTTGTTTTCAAAAAATAATGATAAAAAATAAAGAAGACAGTTAATGAATAGGATGTAATAATAATTGGTACTGTGATATTTAGTAAATTTTATATAATTATGTGTGCAAAGTAAGTAACATATTTGTAATTAGTTGGGTTTAAGATGTAAGATAACATTTTTCTCAAAATAAATATTTAAGTTAGTGTTTAAAATAATAGATAATGTTAAATATGTCCAAGATAACTTTTGTTTTATTTATTTCTAGTTTATAGCTAATAATTGAGCTAATATTATAAATAAAATAAATAATGTAAAATTGATTTAAAACTAATCTTTAGTTTTCTTAAAGCAGTCAAATAATAATTTAATATTTAATGTAAATTAGCAATAACTTGTTAAAAGTTATTTCTAATATAATATTCTTCAATATTTTTTATTTGTAGTCATTAAAAAGATATAATTAACTAGTGGAGGTCAAGTAGGGATCATCCCTGTGTGTGTGCATGCATAGAGATATAAGAAAATGAATAAATAGCTATAGTATTAAAAAAACAAAACAAATGAATGAATAAAATCATTATAATTAAATATTTAAAAAGTCTATTGATAAATGAAATTGGTTTTAATTTTATATCAGTATTTCTATTTTTATTTTATGTAATATTTTTTTTATTAATGTTAAATAAAAACTAATTATTAATTTTTAACTTAAAGTCGTTAAACCATGTGACTTTCAAACATTTGGATCAAACTGACATCAATTATCAATCAATTGATTTCCAGTTGATTAAAAAAAAATTAGTTAAAAAAAAGTTAACTTATTGGTTGATTAAAAGAAATTGACATAAAATTTTGGGAGGAGAAATAAAGAATATGGACATAAATAGAAAAGTTTTATTGTATTAAGGGTTGTTGAATCCTGAATTTTCCTGAAGTCCTTCTCTAGAACAAGTTATAATTATTTTTAAAGTTTATTATTATTTTTTAACAGAATTATGGTAAATTATATATTTAATTGTTCCAAGACTACAATGAATGACTGCTAAAAGGAATAGGTAACCCATTTCTTGTCATTGAACTTTCATTTAACTCTTAAAAACTATTGTAAAAATGTTAAAAGGAAATTTTATTCATGCTATCTTCTCTACTAACTGCATAATTTATATCTTCTGTGAAATGAATTTGAAATATATGAAATTATTATATTTGTGGCTAAATTATTGTTACTGCACCAAACTTTATGGTTTAAATTTACTCAGTTATTTATTAAATAGAATAAGATTTAAACAAGGAAAATTGAAAAACATGTGTAGTGACTTGATTATATATTTGAAAAGCTTCAATATCCTTGTTTTAATTTTGTTTATAGCTAATTTCAAGTTCCAATATTATATTATTCTTGCCTGATACCAACTAAAAGACATTCTTCATTATGTTAATTACCTGCTTCTAAAATAGTTTTATAAAAATGTTTTGAACTGCAATTATTGAAGGAAGAACTTTTATCTGTTGAATGTTTATAGTATAGTTATAATGAATTGGAACATATTTGCTTAAATCTGTACTAAAAATTGTGATAGTTATTCTAACTCATGAAACAGATTGAATTTTCTACTTGTAAAATGCTCCCACTCTTATTTTAAGAAGTATACAGAGAAATTATTTAGAAGCATTTTAAAATATTGTACACGAGTAAATTTTTAAAAAAGAAAAATTGCTTAAAAATATGTTCTTTTAAAAAAAAAGAAATGGAATGAAATTGAAGCTGTATTATTGTCTAAGTAAACCCGGGATCCCATAATGATATTATCAGCTGAATAATTTGTTTTACCTACCATTCTATTGCCAGCATAGTATTACTTTATTCGTATCATTAGTATGTATGTTATATTGCTTATGTAAACTAAAAAAGAATCTTTAAAGGAAGAATTGCATTAACTTTAAAGAACTATTGAATATGTTTCATTTGGAAATCTTTGCCATATATAAATTAAATTTTTTGACCAGAAGCTTCATGCCGTCAGATAAATAGTATTCAATGAATAATATACATGTATTTATCAGAAAGCCACTACGGAGGAAGCTGAAGCTATGAACTAAAGTTATTGTATTTTTATTTTGTTTTATTGGTTTAAAAAAAAAAGCAGAAAAATATTTATGCAATATTTACTTTATAAAAATGTGCAATACTGTTGGGTGTAAGTATGCCAGGTAATTTAATTTTATAATTTAGTCTTAATGAGTAGACATTCTATCATTCTCAGGTAATATTACTATTATTATATTTGATAAACATTTCACAAGTTAACGTATATTTAATAATTTTTATCCCTGGAGATTTTAATATCTCATTCTTAGCTAATTTAATGTATGGTATTTCACTTGGTTTTATCTAAATCAGCCAAAGAGGTTTATCAAAGAGTTTTCCATTTATTTGTTTTACAAATGCTACCTTAATAGTTAACTGCAAATATTACTATATATGCATTGAGAATTAATTTTTTCACACTTAATTTGCAGTCTTTTAAATGTCGACTAGCCACTATATTTTAATATTTAATATTTTATGATGTGTCCATTGTACCTTTGCCTAGAATTTTATATGCATATAATTTTTAAATAATTCTTATATAGTCAGTTGACATAGTTTGCATTGTTGGTTCTGACATTGATTATACGCATTGTATTTTAGAATTCTTGATGATGACTTAGTCAGTTAAAGTGATGTTGATATCTTGTTATTAGTTAAGTATTTGTTAGCCTCATAGAGCAAAGCTTTGGTGATTATAATTAGTATGCCTGATGGTGTAGACAAGGTCCTCCATCCTTATTTTATTGCTTTTCCATGAGGTGATAGTGCTCATTCCCAGTGAGAATTATTAAATATTAGATATTGTATTTTAGTGATTGTAATCATGTTTTGAAAGTGTTTAGATCTCATGGAGAGGATTTTATTTTTCCTGGTGCATCTTTCTTGTTCCTGATACACTGAGACAAGGTCCAGGCATCCTTTTTTCTGCCTCAAAGATAGGTATTTTTGAAAGTGATATTATTAGGAAGTTGTTCAGCTCTGCGGAGCATATGTGTATCTATTTTGGCCTATCACTTATGATGTATTAATACTAGTTCCACCACAGTAGGTGATGTTGCATTTGTTTTAGATATGTAATGACAAGATATGTTTGTTTGAGGAACTTTGTTTCTTCAGGTTGCATTTAGCTATTTTTAATGCTTACAGGTATATCAATGTCTGAATTGTGCTGTTATGATAGTTTTATCATCCACAAACCAACCAACAATAATTTATATTTATCTTTAAGTGTGTAGATTATGCATATGATTATAAGTGGCAATTCACACATACTAAGTTTAATATGTTCATCCAGAGTTTTCGCCGCTGGAATTGTAAGTCTTATAACATTTGGTTTAATATGTGGACAGAATTTATTGAAATATGTGTATAAATAACCTCTGATGAATAGCCCTTACATCTAATTTAATTTAAAGTTAGCTTAGATTTACTTAAATGCATCACTAGCTATAATCTTAATAGTGACAGTGTTATTAATGATAATTTTAAAATACATGCTGTGTATGCTAGTTCCAGCTTAGCTTTTGCTTAGCTCATGGTATACAATATAAACCTATTAGTGTATTATTCTGGTTGTTAAATAATACCACAGTATTATGAAATGTGTCAATTAAACTTAAGGTTATGTCTGTTAAGCTCATACCATTATAATTAAAGTAAAGAGATTTAGATTCCTTAATCATTTAAGGAGATTATTTGATTAAAATTAAACATCAAATAGCCTCTGTTTATCTTGTATTTATTTTTTATTTTTTTGTTGTTTGTTAAAATAAACAGTTGAAAAAAAAAGAGTTAAAGAGGAGTAATCAGTAGCTTTAGTCCAATAAAATGTTACAATTTCTGTAAGTCAAAATAAAGACTGTTAGTCAAAATGTTTAAAAGATAACAACACTATCTTGGCAATGTTTGTGCCAGTAATTTTTTTTGTAAATATTTATTTTTTTATTGTTATTAATAAACCAAATCTATTATTATTTAAAAAAGTTTAGTTTCTGTTTGTTTTTCTTTTATATGAAATATTGTCTTGAGTTCCAAAGGTTATCAAAAATTTCATAAATTATATAAAATATATTTTTATACTGGTTTAAATTATATAAAGCCATGCTAATCTTTGTGATTTTCAGATTGAATCACCATAACAGATAATCACATAATTACAGATACTTACTAGAATGTTCATCTTAAATTTGATTTTCAAGTTATTATTATATCTTCTTAGACTGAAGATTATGCAATGGGAAATGAAGAATATTAGTGATTCAGAAGAGTATTTACTATGCTTTAAAACTGCACATTTTCTTACATTATCTTGTATATTTTGAAAATTTAAAATCCATCTGCATTTCTGTATGTGGCAAGGCATAAACAGTACCCTTGTCCTTTTCCCAGCTTGAGTTATGTCTTGGGTAATAGGCCATAATTAGTTTAAATTTAGATTAACTAATCAAATCTTTAAATTGATATATTTTCTTTTATTATGCCATGATTGAACATAAGATAGTTATCTTATGGTTGGCCAAGATATCACTCACTTGTTTATTAATCCAAGCAATCATTTATCAGGCAACTTAAACTTTTATCTTGCACAAGAGTTTAGTTTTAAAACCCCTGAGATTGTTCACTCTTGTTGCCTTATTAATATGTTTAGTGAGATAGTCCTTCAACAAAGTATCATTTGTTTTATTCAGAGTATATGATCTGATAGGCGACTGATTCTAATAATTATTAAATAATGATTTAAATTGTCTTTTATATTATTTATGTCAAATTAGTGAACATACCCCAATAGTTATTTGCATTAGTGTTGGATTTGGTCTCTGCCTGATTGTATATCTCTGTATCATCATTCTTTCTTAATTTTATTGTAACCCCACTGAGCCCAAGTCGTTAGGAGTCTCTAATAGATTAGGATAGTTAGTTTCTCATTATCCTCATCATTTTATTTTTTCATCTTCATCTAATCATTATCTTCCTTCATTTCCATTTCATCTTTTCCATCTTCTTTTTCTTGTCTCTATTTCGTTAGTCTCTGATAGTTTTCATTATCTTTCATCTCTTCTTCCATATATCCTCATTTTATTATCATCCATTTCTCTAATAGTTTCATCTTCATCTCATTTTTCATCATCTTCCTCATCATCCACATTTCATTTCATTTTTCATCTTCTCATTTCATCTCTTTTATCTCATCTTCCATCTCTTCTTACACATCATCATCATCTTCCATATCTTTTTTCCATTTCTTCCATTCTCATCTCATTTTTCATCATCTCCTTCATCTCCATCTTCTTCTACCATCCATTTTTCTATCTCTTCTCATTTCCTATCATTTCTTCATAATTTTCACATTTTTTGTCATCATCTTCCCTCTTCATTTCATCATTCAATAAAGGTTACAATATATAAATATGTTTTGTTTCTTCGTTGTGTTTTTATTATATATATTTTTGGTTATGTTAAAGAAAATAAAAGGTAAAAATAAAGAAGAAAGTGGTATAATAGTTTATTGAAAATCTGTTTGCTGATGATTCAGTTAAAAGTCATGGGTCTGATAAATATAAGGGTTTAGGGATTGTTCTTATTACTGTCAAGGCAAGGAATGTTTGGTGTATTGTAGAGGTGCTTGTGTGGTGTGTGAAAATTAGGGTTATGCAATATAATTTAAATTTATTTCCTTTTTATTTCATTCTTTTCAGTGTCAATGTCATTACCCAATTGACCCTAGATGAGCAGAACTTATATATCAGGATCTCTCTCTTACCCATTATGTCTGATAAATGTGGCTTAGTGTAGAGTATATGATAGCATATTCTATCATATACTTTGACAATATTTAAATCTCTATAAGTTCTTGAGATATCTGAAGAATGAGGGTATGTATTGGGGCAGATAAGGAGGCATATATGCTTAATGGAGTGGAAGTTTGGTGGAAAACAATCTGTTTTTTTTTTTGTATTATTGTCAATGTTACCAAGTTATAATCCTTATTTAAGAAAAGTTTCATATGCCATTTCGATTGATTATATTGGCTTGATGATTGGTAGCAAACATTGAATGAATGAAAATGGAAAAATGTAAGAAAGTTTAAGATAAATGAGTCATAAAATGTACATTCCCATTTTAACAACTTCACAATAGAGGTATTGTGATAGAGACAAAAATTTGAACTCTTCACAAAGGTTAAAGTACATAAGATGAATAAACTCTAATAAAAAAAGGGGGGGTTTAAAATAAATATAAATATGTCTGTAGATCAAAAGATATATATATATGCATCATATAAATCAGGAGGCCCCAACCATGGTGCCCGCAGACCATTTTACGTGTGCCCCCCGCTATCCGGACACGATAAAAAATTATTTATCTGGTACAAATAAATTTAATTTTTAAAATTTCTTATAAATTATTGTATTATATTGTAATCAAATTGTAGGGCATACTATACTTTTACAGTGTAAAAATATAAACGTTAATTATATGTTAAAATTTTATTTTTGAAATAAATATTTTTTTGTACATTATATGTATTATTAACAATATCCAACTATAAATTTACATTGAAAAAATAAATGATGCTCGCCATCTGTTTGAAAAAAATAAATCGTGCCCACCACTGGGCCGGTATTATAGAATGTGCTCTTAAGTGCAAAAAGGTTGGGGACCCCTGATATAAATTATATATATTTTTTGCAAATGCGAAACAAAACTGTCATTTAAAATTGAACTTTCACATTTTTAATTTTTTTCGAAAGGGAAAAGATGATGTAATTTTTTATTTTGAGAAAGTTTTTTAAGTCACACACTACATTTAATTACATTAGCAATTCATAAATTAGCACTGGTGATTACATAAGATTTTTTTTGTTTGTTAAGTAGTATGTGGAATATTAAGAACAATACTTTTTTTTTTGAAAAGAAAAGAGAAAAAGCATATAAATATCTGAGAATGGATTAATTATATATTTTTTATTTAATAAAATGAAAAAGGGTTTGAATCCAGACTTTCAAACTCCCTACAGTTATTCACTCTTTCCAATATAACTGATGCACATGACCATATACATATGAAAAAGATAAATGATCTCCAATATACATATTTTGTGCTAAACTATCAATTGGTCTGGAACATCATCTTCCACACACATATAATCAGTGCTCAGTTTTATTTTAAGATAGCAAATCTACAAACTTTAATGAACAGGCTTCAGTCCTCCACTTTTAAACTTCAGCCATTCATATCACTGAAATTCTGGTGTTGGAATGACCAAAGCCCTTGATGATGTCAATATTATAGTCATACCCATATGACCTTAAGTCAATCTGACTTCTTTTGTGTAGGATCTTAATATATTCATTTAAATACACAGAAGAGGGATGGGCAGAATATAGAGTGAATATGTAATACTGAAATACAATTATAATGTATATACTTAATCTAGACATAATTAAAGGGGATTTGAATCCAGACTTTTAAGCTCCTTACAGTCATCCACTTTATCCAATATAACCAATACACATGATCACATGCATATGAAAAGATAAATGATATCCATATACTTATTTTTTGCTGAACCAGCACTCATCAGTTGGTTCTTATCATCATCTTCCACATGTATATATAATCAGTGCTTGGTATTTTATATTAATTAAGATAGCAAATCTACAAACATTAATGGACAGGCTTCAATCCTTTCCACTTTCCAACTTTTCAGCCATCATTGTCATTGAAAATGTGATAATGGAATACTCAAAGACATTGATGATGCCAAACATTATTAGTCATCCCCATGTTGACTTGGGTCAATGTGACACCTCATATGTGTATTTAAATTGACATATTAAAGTCCTACATATGATGAGTCAAATTGACTTAAGGTCTAAATGGACTGGATGAATAGGGAACTTGGAAGTCTGTGAAAATACGCTTTAATTACATCTAGATTAAGGATATACATTATAATTGTATTTCAATATTATTTAACCAAAGTAAAATAAATATTGTATTGGTTCTAGGTATAAGATTTGCATTTTGTTTTAGTCAGTTCTGGTTATTAACTTTTAAAAAAAATTTAATTACAGGCTATTTAAAGATAGATTAAGTAGAGCAGACATTTTTTTGTTATTAGTTTTTTTTATAAGATTGAAGATAAGAAGGTGGATACTGGACACCTGCATAATGAGTTGGCATTTTCTTTTATGAAAAAAAGTCTTATAAGAAGAAAAGTTGGGATTTGAATTTATCTTATATCCTGTTTGCTTAATTTGGAAGTTTCCTTAACTGCTTTTGTTGTTTTTAGAACAGAAAGTAAAAGTAAACTTTATAAGTGACCTGGAGTTTGGAAAGAAGATTGATTAGAAAATTGAAAAAGTTTTAATAAGTATTCTGCGCACTACAATGAATTATCATGGATAAGTCTAAATAATCTTAAGTGAAAAATAATAACTATAGAGTAGAGATCACTAGAGTATATACCAGACTCAACATTTGCAATAACCATGTAATTGTGTTTTTTTTTTTGCTATCTGTTTGCTGCAAGACTATCGCTTTGACAAATTGAGTTCCCCATCAATGAAAGGAACAGATATTTATGTATAAATTGCCTATGCCTGAAATTTTGATGAAAACATAACAGAAGACAAGATAAGACTTTAAATTACACATCTATCAGTAAACTTATTTATTTTGAAGCTATATTCCTGGAAATCAAGGTAAACAATTTGTTTTGTTTTTATTATTATTTTATTTCAAATATATTTTTTTATACTTTGTTTTTATTTAGAGTAATAATTGTATGACAAATTATTATTATTTTTAAATTGTTTTTCCCTTTTCTTGCTAATGGATGTGAAAAGACCCATCCATGTATGTGTATATATACTGACTCACAAATGCAGAAGTCTAATGTGAAAACTAACTAAACAAAAAGAAAGGGTTTATAATTAACTAAATATATAAAGATTAGAGTTAATTTATAGCCATGTAAAGGCTGAATGGAACTCTACAGAGTTAATTATACAGTTTTTTTGTTTTGTATTATAGTATTATTAATATTTTCATATTTTTATTATTCATATTTGGTGGAAGGAAATTTATAATAGGTAATGTGGAAAAGAATCAATTTTGGAAGACATTGTTATTATTTCGCTTGCATAAAGTAAATTGATTTGTTCTTAAAATAATGTAGTCAGTGATCAATCAGTTAAGTAAATTATTTACTGAAAAAATAATGTGAACATTAGTAAAAGTAATAAAATTCTGTATGGATAATGAAGTCTAAATACCACTCATTCTGAGGATTTTTATGTTACATCTATAATACTGAACTAGTATAGAAAATTGTTATACCAGTAGTCTATTTCTTTTTTTATTTGTCCTCTTTCATTGATAATTTTTTACTCATTATATAATAAATGGTGCTTAAGACTGAGGGGAATCGACACACAAACTTAATAGGTTTTGTATAATATTATATACATGTACATTGACTGTGAAATATGACTAAATAACATTATTTCAGTCATCTTCATTAAATAAAATTGAGAAGTAATGAGTAGTTTTATCAATTTGTTTGTATAAATAGACTAGTAATATTATTTAGCATATGAGGTTTGACTAATTTATCTGATCTCTGACATAAATGAACCTACAAAACAGCTTTGACTGGAACAATATTGCACATTTCATGAACCCTTTGTTCAAAAGAATAATTTTAAAATATGACTTAATAATACTATTTCCTCTAGCTTTTCCACTATTTCTGATATTATTTTTTTTCATTTAATGGGTAATCTATCATGCAAGATCATATAACAAGAGAACATTGACCAGGCTATTTTTAGACCACACTTTCTGTAACCTTTCTCTGCTCTTGATTATTTTAGGAAAATTTTTAAATGAAACTTCTATTTCATAACCATTTCCAAACAGACTCATCACTGATTGTACTGTCTTGAATAATGCTCACAGCTGAGGAACTGAAAATCTACTAAGCCTGTTTTCATGTTTGCTTTTCTAATTTTCAAACATTTGTGGTTAAAGTAAATGAAAAAAAAAATTAAAATCAGAACTGCTGCAATTGTGGTAAATGAATGAACATGTGTTTGCACAACACAAAATTTCATTGTAATAGTTTATATAAAAGATGACTGATCCCATAAAAATCACATGATGATTCGATCATACATGAATTTAAACAACTTAACAAGGAAAAGATGGAGACAAAAAAGCTAGTGAAATTAGTATCCAGGTGATGCAACAGCATTCTACTTTACTTAAAACAAAAATACTATTCTTTGGGTCAGATAGCTGTTGTTCACCATCCCTTTAATTTTAAGATCATTCCATGCAGTCTTATGACTTGCAAAAGTGCATTCAGATAATCATTTAACCATTTTCAATTGATTTCATTTAAAAATAAAATTAAAGCAAATATCATCAAGTCATATCCTATAATTTTCAAATTTTAATATTACCAGCTTGTCAATATATACATTTTATTTCTATTTATAAAAATTGCTTACTTAATATTTATTATTTATTAGATTTTTCATGACTAGAGAAACCATAATAAAAAATTGAAAAGACATTTTTGTAAATAAAAATGTATATAATTAATCGACAATTCAAACCATAATAAAAAATTGAAAAGACATTTTTGTAAATAAAAATGTATATAATTAATCGACAATTCAGGATTCTTGGAATTATAACTTGCTAACATTGGTTTCTGTTATACTTTTTAAAAAATGGTTGTTGAAGAAGGTTAATTGATGAACTAAAAGCACTTCTGCTGTGTAATAGTTAATCACCATTATATCAGTTTTTAATTATGTAAATTTATAGTTGTAAAAAGTTTAATTCAATAAACATCACATGATCACCATTTCTTATGTGTGCTCTTAATTGTTATTAAAACTGGCTTGCATTGAGTGGCAATACATATAGAGTTTTGCTTGTTTTAAAAAGTTTAATTGAGGGTGTTTTATAGTAAATCAATGGTAATATGTATGACCCATTTAGTAGAGATATTTTTGTAATGACTATATATAGCATGGCAGAAGCTGTCATTGTAAGAAAGGATAGTTATCTCTTCTTAGATGTCAATAAACAAGTTAAATATATACTATGTATGTGGACAATGTCTTTGTTTGCACTCTCCCTAAGAATATTTATGAAATGTTTAACAAATTAATTGTTTAAAATAAAATTGGTAATGGAAGAGTAGGACAATAATCAATCTATTAAATTTCTGAGTTTGTAATTGATATGGCAAAATTATGCCAATGATTATTTAATGATTGTAAAATGTTTTTGTGTTAGTGCTTACCTATATCAGCATCAAAAATTCCTTAAAAAATTCAAAACATTGCAAATTTAAAGCCACTATAAAAAATTATTTAGAAAGTTTTAAAAAAGAATTAATTAAGACCAATTGATTATTTCAGCATCATGCTAACAAACAAATACAAAAAATTTCATGTTACATGTAAATTTGATCAAACATGACTATAAAATGTTAACTGATATGTTTATACATACTTAATATACATACAAAAATTATATTGATTATGTGATAATAAAGTTCAATTGTATATGCTGTTGACTGAATTTTGCAATGCCAGATATTACTGAGAGACACATGCAAATTTAGAATATAAAATCACTGGATATGCTTATTGTTAAATTAGTTAATTGCATTAGTGCATAAATCTTGGTGTTTGCAGACCATGAGATAAACTCTGGTCACTCTTTTAAACCTGCCAATTCTTAAAATTTGTTTAAAAAATAATCATAAGAAATAAAATAAAAGAAACGACACATAATTAATTCAAAAAACGCCATAAATATAAAAATCAATCATTCATTTTAATAAAGTCTGATCACTTAATCTAGAGACATAGTTAACTGCTGGGTTATACACTTGCAAATATGCTAATATTTATGGTAGTTAGTGTCTAGTTTGGTTTATGCTTATATGCATTCAGATGTAATACATATAGCAAGTTTTGCCTGTTTTAACAACAGTTGTACACAAGCATAAGAAGTGGTGGTCATGTGATGTTTATTGGCTTAAAACCAATCCTGCCTAATAGGATAGTGGTGGCTATGGTTATTAAAGAAGCAAAGATGCCAAAATGTATGGGTGCTAAACTGAGTTTAGACCCATAAGACTATATAAGCGAATGGGCTTAGATTGAAAATAATGTTTTCAGTTTAAGACTCATAGTTTTGTAGTTAAGTGGAGATAAAAGGTGGTTGCTGGAGGGTTGCATTAGATTCTAAGATCTAGGTGCAGTGCTCTCAGATCCAAGGCTCCTCACTGATGAAGGTCACAAGCCAGAAACTAGTCTGGGGATATTGGATGAGTAGGCACTAGATGGGGATTTTATACACAAGCTTTCTGGAATCCATTGATTACTCTAGCTTGCTGCGTGTGGCAATACGTATAGTGAGTTTTGCCTGTTTTGACAAAGATACACTATCCAAAGCTTGACTAAGCAATAAAACAAATATTGTTATAATTATTTACTATAATAGTTCACAACTACATACCATTGTAAAATGTATTCTTATATATATTGTAATCCGCATGCTTGAGTTTACAGGGATTGCTTTTATGTAAATATTTTTTATTCTATTGTAACAGATACATAAATGTATATGTTTCATGAGATATCAAAAAATATATATATAAAAATAATGTATTATTGAAAAAGACTGTCAGTTTAATAAATAGAATAAAGAAAGTTTAGATAGATGAAGAGTCAGTTAGCAACTAAACAAAAGGGAAAATAAAATTCTGTATCTGAATCTCAAGTTAAAATAAAAATAAAAAGACAAAAATATAATTAAAGTATAAGCTAGTTTAGGAATTTTAATTAGAATGACTTAACTTTTCTTTAAATAAATTTAAAAATTCCAAAATGTTACAGATATAATGAAAATAAAAGACAACTAATTGTGTAAAGTTAACTTAAATATTATAAAGTTTCTTGATGAAATAATTAAAATAAAAATATTAATTGTAAGAAAGAACAAAAAAATTGTAATGTAAATAATTATTCAGAATTATTGTTTAAAATTATTTCATTAGAGAAAATTACAATTTAATCAAAGATTAAAATAATTTTGGTAATTGTCTAATCAAGAACAAATTATGTTTTACTGAAAACAATAATCTACTATTTAACTAATTGATCAATACTGTAATGAATGTTGTAATTAAATAAATAAAAGGATTAACTAATTATAAAAAAGATTAAAACTGATTAATGACTTGGGTGAGTTCAGGCAATAGCTTGTCAAAGTATATATGCTAATAAATTTTCACTGGCTCATCATCATTATTATGGAAGTTCAAGAAGATTATTCTACCAAGTTCTTGAAATTATTCCACATAATTTGAGGTTATTCAGGCTATCCTGATGCTGTTATGCTTTAATGTGCAATCTCATTCATTGTGAACATATAACTATTTATGTAGATACTCTAACATTTTCATGCAGTGCTAAACTTGCAATAGGATGATCATTTGATTTCATCACCCAATTCCCATCCGTATGATAGCCTCAAATGTAACAAATATCATTAACTTATCATTTCTGAGCCATATACTCATCATTATCAAAGACTACGACTGAACAAGGCCATGAAGATATATGCTGCCCTAGAAAAGAAAAAAGAACAAGTTGTTAAAAAAAACTGGGAATGCTGTTCTAGAATGCCAACTACAAATTCTAAAAACTGTAAAAATACAAAGGTGATCACTCCAGTAAAACTATAGAAAAAACCTAGGTTTATATAAAAAAATAATTCAGTCTAGATGTAAAATGATATACAGAAGTAATATTTCATTCTCTTAATAAACTTTTGTAAAATTAGAAATGATAAATTCATACTACCTTGTTTAAAGTAGATTTAACTATACTGATTAACTCTGTAATTTATTTGATTTAATTTAATTTTTATTCTTATTATTATTATAATGCTTTTTTATGTAACTAAATATGTTAATTTGGCCTCAATTCTCTCTCTATATATATATCTCACTATAACATTAGATTGAAATAAAAATTATGGATTATATTGTTTGAGTTTAATTATGCTTTGTCTAAGTTTTTTGTTCATTTGAATTAGTAGTAGAATCAAGTGGTTGGAGGACTTAAAATCTGTTCGTGGTTATTCCAGTCAAACTGGCTGGATAAGTATCTACAGAAGAAGTATTTTGCTTCTAGCAGTTATGGAATGAGTGCAATGAATTTGAAAGGTGGCTGTGGTTTGAGTATTTATAGAAAATCTTGGTCTGATCATTGGTATAGTTAATAGGTAATTATTAATCATATTAATTCCTCTGTTTATGTAATGATGTTTCAAATTTATATAAATTATTAATGTTAAAATTTAAATTTATAAAAAAAAAACCTAGATATCCATTATAAATGACATGCAATGTGTGTGCTCAAATGTTCCATTCTAATTGGTATTGAATGTGCTTGATTGTACAATTGACTAATTGCCCACCTAAATTGATGTCAGCTATCAGATAAAGTAAAAAGAAAAAGTAATGATAATTAAATAAAAGAAAGAAATTGTGAAAACAGTCAATACCAAAATAATAATTTTATTAGAGTTAAACAAATTTAAAAACTATATATCCTGGGGATAGTTAAAAGAAAAGATAAGATAAATAAGTAATTGCAAGTAGATTTATCTTTCAAAAACCAAATTTATTGTATATTTAGACCATAGAAATACAGACCAAAAAGTAAAAAAAAAACAAGTAAATGATTATGAAATAGCATGCAAATAAAAAAAGGATATATTTGAGTTAATGTTTGCACAGGAAACTTTTGTGACTTGTATGTTGTTCCAAAAATAGACCATAGAAATCCAATTTGTCTAAAGTTCATAGCAGGGAAGATTAAAATGAGATGCTGTTAGTAGGTAGTATTAATATCCATGTTTGAGTTTTATGAAATGATGAAAAGCAACAGCCACCCAATAAACAGCAAAGTTGCGGGGAGCTCTATCCAATTACAATGGAGTCCCAGGTTTGTGCAGCTGTGAAGGGTCAGCAGTGTGCATATCTCTATCCCTTTCCTTGTTTAGTATTTGGCAAAACGCTGTGAATATATTATTCAAGGTCTCAGTCTGGAACACCAGCTTACAGCGCAATGCCCAGATGGAAAAGTTAATTATGGCCGAAAGCCGGATCTCAGAGAATATGCCCTTTTCAATTGCTGTCTTGAGGTTCATTTCAATTTGATTTCTTGTCATGTTTTGTTGAAAATGAGTTCTTAAATTGTTCAAAGTTATGCATTGGAAGAGGAAGTGATCGGTAGTCTATTCCTGTCTTTGACACAATGTGCAATTAGGGTCAATATCTTGCCCCCTTTTATAGTGGAGGAAGGCATTTGTTGGGAGGGCATGCAGGTTCGATTTCAATAGGAAGTCCACGATTTTTGGTGGCAACTTCCAGAGCTTGGTCATCCTTATCATTCAAGGGATGTTGATTGAAAGGCAGCTGGGGATCCTCTGTTTTTGATGGTCAAGAAGATCAAACACTTCCCAATACGCAAGTTTTCTTTGAAATAGGGTTGATGTTGGTTTGATGTTATCAAAGATAAAGTTGATCTGCTGTTGAAGGAGCAAGGCACGTCCTCTGGGGGGTGGCCTATCAGTAGGTTGAATGTCCTTTTCCAGAAGTGGGCATTGAGCACGTTCATTTTCCTTGAAGATGTTGTAGAGTACATTATGGATGCGTTGTAAGTTGAATATAGTTAGCGAGTGTAGTGAGAGATCATTTAAAGTTTTGGGCTTTTGGAAGATTCTCAAGCTAATTATGGGTGATCGGCCCGCCCAACACAGTTTTCTACAGGCGGTTTCTACTTTGTTGATGAATACCTTGGTGGGGATGAACCCTGCCAAATAGTATATTATTTTTGGAAGAATGAGAGCATTTAAAAGGGCTACTTTCCCAAATAGGGAAAGGTATATTTTTGACAAAGATGCGATTGTGGTTTCAATTTTCTCTAATAATGAGTCCTGTATCTCTTTACGCATCACCGTGGGTGTTTTTGATAGGTGAAATCCTAGAAATTTCTGTGGTGCTGCTTCAAATCCACCAGAGATCTTCTGGCCAGTAAGAATTGACCAAATAGCTGATTTTTTTGGGTTGACAAGGAAACCAGATAATTTGGCATGGTGATCAAGAAGTTGTTTTAGCTTACCCAGTTCATCATGGGATGAAAGAAACACAACTACATCATCCATATAGGAGATGTGATTGATGTTCTCATTAAGTAGTGGAACAGCGATACCAGAAAATGTGGCCTCGATGTTCAACAGCATTGGATTGATATAGGCAGCAAAGAGAAGTGCACTCAGGGGAGAACCTTGGGGGATGGAGATGTAGGGCATAAAACCTGGGGCAATGCGACCATCTAGGGACAAGAACACTTCCCGATTGTAAAGAAGGTTCTCAATCATTTGAATGTATACGGGTGGTACATTTAGCTGTTCCAGAACACTGAGAAGAACATCAATTCTTACGGAGTCGAATGCCCCAGCTATATCAAGTTGGACTGCAATGGGCTGGGACTTCCTTTGTCTCTGCACATGATCGACCAGAAGTCTGAAGTGGCTGACAGCGTCAGATGTTGAAGTGCCTTTTTTTGCAAATTGATAGCGTGAAAGTTGTTTAATTATGTTATATTGAATCTTGTCTTTAATGATGCTCTCGATGATCTTTGTCAATAGAGGAATCATCGAGATAGGACGCAGATTATTGAGATCTGGTTGTGCATCTCGCTTCTTTAAAAAGGGTACCATAGAGATGGGACATAGGTTTATTAGGTGATGACTTCCAGTGGCGATGAGGTCTATCATTCCGTGAATTACTGGAATAGTAAAAGGTCTTAGGTGTAAAAGTAGAAATCTGGGAATTCCATGCATGCCAGGATGGACACTTTCTGGGAGTGATTGCAGTTTGTTAAGAAATATCACCATCTGTGATGTTATGTTCCATAAGGTTGTTAGTAACAAAAACTCTACGGATGTTAGTGACACCAATAGGTTGTAATTTTCTTTTGTAAAAGTCTCTTATTTTGGAAAGCATGGAGAGGCCGATATATTGTTTACTGTGTATCTTGATCGATGAGGGTGCCTTGTTTTGTTGGTTGGATCCTAGGGCCCATCTGATGTAACCTCGAGTCCAGCAGTGTTGATATGCTAAGTAACTGCGCGCTCGGTTAATTGATAGGTATTCAGCCAGGGATTGTTGGGTAGCTTTGTATTGTAGTTTAAGGCGAGTAATTTCTTGGATATTTTGCCTTTGTATGGGCAAATGTTTAAGTGTGTCGGCTATCTTGTCCAATTGACTTAGTAATTTGAGGGGACCTTTATTATGTTGAGTGCATTTATGAATATGTGATTGTAGAATATTTATGAAGTTATTCCATTTATCACATGGTGAAAGTGTGTTTATATTAGCAGAGTTGAATGATATGTAAATCTCAGAGATGAGTTGTATAGTGGCAGATTCCTTTGTGAGGATCCTCATTGTTCTTGGAATGTTGCCATATGAATGTGTGTTATCCACAATTCTGATAAGGACCTCTAGTGCCATGTGGTCTGTAAAGACAACAGGCCACAGGTTAGCTTCAATGAAGGGAGCAAGTGAAGAAGAGAAGTATAAAAGATCAATGAGGGACTTAAACCATGATGAATAGAATGAGAAGGCAGACACATCAAAAAGCTGTCTTCCACTTGTAAAGGTGTTGCTCAGTGATTTTAAGTGACTCCTTTCAAAAGAATCATATGTATGATTAAAGTCACCCAACATCAATGCATGAAAAGGGTTAGTTCTTAAGACCGCATTGATAGTGTGGATGATTCTATAGATTATATCTGATGCTTTGGTCATGTAAACATTTATTATGTTAAGTGTCCATCCATTTACCTGTATAATGGCTATGAGGCAGTTAGAGTCTATATGAATTATTTTGAAAAAGGTTATTTTAGATTTTTTATTAAAAAGAATTGCTACTCCACCAGATGCAGAGGAGGAGAAGGAATAATGGAAGTATCCAAATTTTTGAATTCTCTGTATGATGTTTTGGTCAGATAGTGTGTGAAGTTTTGTTTCATTGAGGCAAAGAACATCAGGTGTATTATGCTTAAGCCAGAATGATAATGGTTGGATTCTGGCAAGGGAGTTCATGCCTCTGACGTTAAGCGATGTTATGTTGAAAGTCATCATTGATAGTGAAACCGCTCTCTCGTGTGGGAGAGTTTGCCTGATTGGAATGTGATCCAGTTTCTAAGACCATAATATTCTGTTCCAGCATCAAATTGGTGGGGTGATGATAAGGTTCAGATTGTATTAGGTTCTTAGATAAGTTGAGGTCTGGTGGAATAGGTTCAGGAATAGGCCACAATGATGGAGATAAGTCTATCAGTAAGCATTCATTATCATTTTCATGTTGACATGAGGCCACTTTATTTTGAGACAAAGGGTCAATCAGTTGTATGTTGTTATCTTGGTCTATTGTTTTTGTTTCATTTGTGAGGTTATATGAACTTGTGACTTTTGGAGAACGGTCTCTTCGTTTTTTTTCACAAGGTCTATTTGGTGGGGGAATATTAGTCTTTGTTGCATCTCGAAGATTGTCACATTCATTGCTATTGCTACTTTCTTGTGATTGTTCAGAGCTTTTTTTTTTTTTTTTATGTTTTCTTTTACGTGGAATTCTGTTGCTGGCCACTGTAGTGTCACTTTGTTCAGCATCGGTGTCCATGTCTGTTTGGCTGATTGTTGCTGTATCTGATGATGATACGCAGCTGTTCAGGAGTGAGTTGAAATTGTTCTGTTTCCAAGGAAGTTTTATCATTAGGAATTTTTGATGATGATGTAGTGTGATCTGTGGTATTGCTAGTGATATATTGTTGCTTGAGACTTGGGTATGTATTTGTTAGATGTTGATTTTCTTGATCGCTATCACATTTGTGGAATTTGTACCGAATTTCTCCACAAATTACGCATTTTCTCTCTTGACAATCTTTTTTTAGATGGCCTCTCTGCCTGCAATGGAAGCATTGGGGTGGAAGGCCACGAAAGATGATGTTGAGTGGAGATTCGCCATGTTCAATTAGAGATGGGACTGATTGAGATGGAATTCCTTTTTTAAGAACTAGCTGAAATTGTGCAGTGTTGATGTATACTGTGGTATCATCTTTGTCTGCTACTAGGTATTGAAATTTGGTAATGGTGCCATAGTCTTTGAAGTGGCGCTGAAGGTCTGCTTTTTCAAAGTCCATGGTACATTTTTGAATTCGCCCTGTTAAAACAACTGGGTGGTTGAGGTCAATGTAGACAAGAAATTTGTTGTTTAGGAGTTTATGACTATTTATAAAGGCAGCTTTAACTTGTTGGTTTGTGAATTGGATGATAAGATATCTTTCATTTGGATGAAAGAGGATCTTATGGATCGATTTTCACCAGCCATGTGCTTTACATAGTTCATATAGTGATGATGTAGGGAATGTGTATAGATTTAAACAGTTATCTGTAGTGGAAAGTATGAGAGAACACTCATTATAATAGTTGAGTAGAGATTTGTGGAGTGGCAATGGGATGGTTTGGTTAAACTGTTCATTTATTATTTCATGGTTCTGAATATCACAAGTAGGATTATCTGTAGACGTTGTTTGAGGATTAGAGTAGTTTGATGTGATGTTTGATGATGTGTATTTATTATGTTAGCTCTGACCTTGTTTGCATATGTCATTTCATTCATCATTGGGCTTGTGGTTTTATTATGCTCAGAGTTGTGAGGTAGTTGGTTTGAATCCCTGTATTCAGGGCTTGTGATATTGAATTTGTCAAACTCTGGGTGACTTAGTGAAGATTGTTTTGGAATGGGAGAGTGCATATCATTATGGTTTATGGTCGATTTCTGATTTGATTTAATTATTGTAGTTTTGGAATTTTTATTTTCCTTTAAATGTTTTGAAGATTTTATGAGATTTAGATTTGTGTTATTATATAAATTATTGTTGTTAATCTGTTTTCCCAGTTCTGGATTATTTAGTGGAGATAGATTAGTTTTTGATGGTGTTTGTAAAGTTTTGGTATTCTCTAAGTGATTCATTTTTTTGTTTGAGGCTGTAATTGGGGAATCATCAGTTTTCCCCTGTTGCAAAGTTTTCCCGTTGTTTCACGAGTTTATGAGCGGAATTATACTTGTTTTAACGGTATGATCATTTCGAACATTTTCACCGCTATTTTTAGGTTCATTAGGGGTTGCAATCTTTGCATTTACAATTTGGAAATCACTAGATAATTTCGAATTATTTTCCCCTTTCACGTGACAGTGTTTCGATTTTAGCATAGATTTTATTATCGGGTTGTTAGTAGTCGAAGAAGAAAGAAATTGATTATTTGAAATGCTTTCTACCATTGTAGATTTATTCTTAGGTTCTTTGGAGGGTTTATTGTTGTAATCCAAACTTTGGGACTCATCAGAGGTTTTAAGGTTAGTATATATATTTTTCCTCCCATTAGTGCATTTAGGTCTTAGTATAGGCTTTATTACAGAGTCCATTTTAGCGGTTAACCGTAATTAATAAACGTTATTTAATTTAATGTTTCAAAACTACTTTAAAGTAGTAAATCGCGCTAAATAATTGCATAGAATAATAAAGATTGTATTCACAGATATAGTTTTGTAATTTTCTCTCGAATTTTTCCCTTTTTAGTGCAAATATATTCACATCAGATGAGAGATGATGCAGAAGATCTGCATTCAGAGGCCGCCATTAAACCGGAAGTTTTAAGTAGATTTATAAAAGTAGAAGTGTAAAAACAGCAATGGTAGAATTCATAAATAAATAGGTAGATAATGTTAGCTGGAACTGGTGTGGAAGATCGAGTAAAGACACCAATTTAAAAAAAGAAATTAAAAAATATATAATAATTAAAAGAAGAGATAGTAAAATTATAGCAATATTGAAAACAAATAAGTATTGTAAAATTAAAGAGTACACATACTAGTACAAGAGCATAAATGAAAGCTCAAGACAAAGAATTAAAAAATGTTCCCAGCAAAAAACAACAGCAAAATAAAAATGATAGGCAAGAAAACAATCACATCATGATAATGATGGATAAAATGTTTAACTTAAAGAACTTCAAAAATAAAATGAGACAATTGAAGAACTTAAAAACCAAAATAAGAAAATAGTCAAAGAACTTAAAAACCGAAATAAGGAAATAATCAAAAAGATTAAAAAACAAAATAAAGAAAAAGTCAAAAAACTTCAAAGACAAACTAAGGAAAAGGCAGTGAATTTAAAATTCAAAATAATGAAACAAATATAAAATTAGAAAATCAAGCTCAAATGCTTGAAAAATTAAAACAGCAGATTAAATCAGGATATGAAAAATGAAAGAAATTATAAAAGAAATAGATGAAAGTATAAAGCAAGTGAAAATTCAAATCAAAATAATGTGACCGGAAATTGAAAAAAATAAGATAGTAGAGGATAGAGCTGTTATAGGAAGTAGTAACAGATAGTAACATAAAAAATGAAAGGAGAATAAAAATATTAGAATAGAAATTAACAGTTTAGTGGATAAGATAGACAAATTAAATTCAAATAAAAGTAGACAAAGTAAAATGCTTAAAGAAATTGACAATATAAGGGAGAAAAAGATCCAGATAGATGTTAATAGTTATGAGCAGAAGGGCACGAATAATCAACTAATTTCTTTAAGAATATTTTTATATGTAGGCAAATATCCCACTGAACATATAAATAGTTTAGAATAATACTTTGTATAAAAGCAACTAAGTGAAGAGGTCATAATAATAATTGCATGCAGCTATCTGCAAAGTGTTTCTCCACCTTGGTAGGGCTCCTTATTAAAAAAACTCATAACCTTTGCTGAATATCAGCAAGCTGTACTAACCAGCTACTGGAGTGAAAGTGTCAGTAGAATATTATCAGCAGGTGTTGCAAAAACAATAGTGACCTGGTGAAGCTACCACTCCATTCTTTTATAGGCAGGTAACAAAATTACTAGCACTGACAGGCAGCCACTATCTGAACAACAAATTATTAGGATAATGTGGCACAGTTTTCCCTATAGTATAGAGAAAATGCTCATCGTTACTGATAGAAAGATGATGGAGCAAATGGTTGAATTACTAAGTGCTTTCGATAGTACCACACCTGACTATGAAACCAAAGTTTGAGGATTTTAACACTAACCTAATAAACTGATAATAATTGCTATGAAATTTGGCCATAGTACAATTCCATGAAGTGGATTCAGAAAAAGATAGTTTTCCAGCAGTTCTGAAAGGATGAAAATTTTAGGCACACTGGAAGTAATTTGGATCTTACATGTGCAAGACAATATGAATGACCAAGGGGGAAATTCACAACCTCCTTGAATGAGTGACTATTCTAAAAGGCATCGAAATAAAGAACTGCCAGATAAAAAACTGTCTATTACCCAAATGAACTGGAAGGTTTGACCTTACGAATAATTACCATGAATTATGTTAATGAAAATATGATTAAAATTAGAATGTGTGTTTTAATGGGCATAAATAAAAGATTTTTTTTTACCATCCTAATAAAATCTAAAAAATAAATAATAGAAGTCAGTTAATTCAAGAGAAAAATGAAAACTTTGAAAGAAAAATAATAATAAGTGTCAATCCCAGAATTATGATATCCCAAAATTTATGAGTAACTCAGTTCATAAGTAAATGCTTTAGATACAGTGGAGCATAACTAATTTGAAATAAGGCATTTAAAGTTGAAAAATAAAAGAAAGAAATAACACAAATATAACCACATAAATATTAGTTATGAATGAAAAATAATAATATCATTCATTTCAGTAGATGTTGAGTGATGATGAGTAAGGAAACAATAGATTGGGGTATGTGTGTGTATATAAGTGAAGATAAGAATTTCAGATATTTTGTGGTAGATTAGGGCTTTTCTTTGCAGAGACATTGATGTGCAGTTGGGTCTGAGTGTGAAACCCTGTTTTGATGATGATGTGTCAATAGAGACAAGTTCTGGCTCATTAACAGTATAGCTGGAAGAGAAATTCCCAGTCAAGTAAAAAAAAAAGTAGGCTGAATAACCAGTAACATTAGTCTTAATATTCACAGATAAATATTTCACGCCAATGTTTTGCACTGTATTGCACAAAAATTAACTCATGCTATAATCATGAGGTGTGCAATAAGTTAAATGTGGTTTAATTAACACAGAATTGATCTGCATTGTGATATGCAAAGTTCTTAAGTTGGATACTTCTCTTATATCACTTACTCACTTTAATCTCACTTGGTATGATACTTACCTATTAGTAATTTACATGTTTTTTGTTTAAAATAATCATTTAGAATTAAAATTAGTTAATGCCTAAGGAAAATAATTAATGGATATTATTCCTAAATTGGGAGAAGTGCAATGTAACAGATATGTAAATATACCTGTTACACAAGATATTCAGCAAAAAATATATAAAATTATACTGTACCGGTCGAATTATATGTTAACTCAACACGATTCACAGCCTAGATAAAAGAACCTCGAATCCAACCATATGCAAGATGAAAGATCAAGAATATTTATGGATTTCGCCCTGTTTATCCACTCTCTAAATCTACCAATTAACAACATTTTTGAGGCAAACAATTAATCTTATCTAAACTCCGGTCGGTAGCATCAAAGGTGGAATATGAATCTTGACTAATTTTAACATTTAACTCTAACATTTATTCCAATTACACCTATTCATGAACTTCAAAATAGGAATGGTGTGTGTATGTTCTTGAGTCACCAGATAGCAGCACAATTATTTAATAGAAATGCTAATTTTAGAATAAAATTAATGGACATGAACCACAGGTAGATTAAATTCACAAATATATTGTACCATTTATTTATATACGATGCAAATATATTGGCATTTGGTAAAAGCTAAAAAGTACATTTATATTTTTTTTGTCTGTATAATTTATTTTTATAAAACGTATGATGAAAGTTAAATTTTATTCCACATTTTTTTTTAGTCTAATTAAAAATAAAAATTGGAGAAAATAAATGACATGCAGATTACTAATCCAGATAAATTAAAATAATTCCAAACGTAAAAAGATAAGCTAAAAGAAAAATATTTTAGCTAAAATAAAACTGGCTGAAAAACTTGATAAAAAAGAGAACTTTATAATGTAAATTTTATAAAGAATGTACAAGATTATGAACCAAAAGCACCATGGTAATAACATGCGCAGAAGTCTGAAAACTATCCCTCTAGTATAAAAGGCAGAGGCCAGTTTGAAGAACATCTTCTTTTTTCTATTTTTTCCTTTGGCTGGTTTTAGATTATTAAATCTAAGACCACTTCATAATAAAATAATCATTCATGTGGGAGTAGACCAGGGCTTTAGCTGACATCATTACAGAAGATGGTCAACAGAAAAGCTTCTGTGACTAGTTTTCGGAATAGACTACAAGATCAACTTATAACCAATCTATGGCTGTGAGCTCATTTTAATCCCGAAAAACTATGCATAATTATCTACAACCATCGTGAATTCACTAAACTTACTGATAAACTATGACTCTTTATTCCTTATTGTGACCAAATTAAACGTTTGTAAACAATTTTTTAAAAGTATGTTTAAACAATCCCAATAGAGACATTAATTTTCTTGTACAAGAGACATTCATTTTAAGGAATTTTTTAGAAGAAATGTGAAAGTGAACTATAATTGTGAAATTGTTTTTTTTTATTAATTGATTCATATCTGAATTAATGTGTTCTCTCCAATTTATTTAATTAGCAGCTTAACATGAAACATTTTAGCTTGTAAGAATAAAAATATTTCTAATATCCAATTTTCATTTGTACATTATTAATATTTATTAGTATTTATTATTAAATTTATTATTATCTTAGTAAGAGTAAAAAACGTAATTTATCTTTGCCAATATGTTTGAATAAGGCCAGGAATAATAATCTCAAAAAAAAAATTCTCGTTACGGTATGATGCAATACCGATTCGTTTAAAATAAACATTTCTTCTTTTTTTATTTGTGAGACATTATATGATGATTTCAGCGGTTTCTTTAGAATAAAAGGAACCTGGTGCCCATATTAAATAAATTAAAAGCTGATTTTGTCGATAACACAATTCGTAACAAGTAGTAGGCCGAGTTGATCAGAAAAAATAGTTATGTTTTTAGAAATAGAAATATTACTTTCTTCTTTTTGACATAACTTGATCAACTTGTGTGCAAGTTTACATTGCGTGTAGAGGCCTAGCAAAATGGAAAACATTATAGTGGCGACCCAACTCGGGCTCGATACAACAAACCATAACCTGAGATAAGTTGTAATGATAAAGAATGTTACAATGTTGACCCAAAAAAAAAAACTCTCAGCCGAAAAATAAATAGTAGTTTTTTTTAAAAAAAAAAAATTATAAAAACTAACTAACTAATTAAACCCTGATTATACAAGTATAAAAATATTTGTTTAATACAACTTACAGAAATAAATATATATATTTTTTTAATGTCTAAAAAAAAAACACATTCATGGCTGATGTAGAAGTAAGTCACAAGTATTTGACCAGGTAGGCGGTTACTGAAGAGGGGAAAAACATAGCCCGAGTCCTTATACGCAGCCTATTAACATAAGTCCACCTTTATATGCCCATCAGACTATTTCTAGCAGGGATCTAAATAAAGGGGAAGGTGGATCAAGTTGGACCAAGTTGCTGTGGGCCTATAAGACTCAAAATGATGAGCAATGCTCATGTGTGGGTATAACATGGACTTCTTATCATTATTATTACACTTAAGCAGATAGGGCACAGATGAATGGGGAAATATTTCTCATTCCTGCTGTGTTAGACCTAAAAATGGGCATTAAAGCCGAACATCACTTGTGAATGAATCTAGGAAATATATCAGCACACTACTACAAAAAAAAAAACAACACACGAATATGAATTTAAAAACTTAAGAATAAAATTAGTGTAAACCCCAATTTTATTCTCATCTCCGGGTGCTGGTGGTATTGTACAATTTATTTATATACAGTGCAAATATATTGGCATTTGGTAAAAGCTAAAAAGTAAATTTAGATTTTTTTGTCTGTATAATTTATTTTTATAAAACGTACAATGAAAGTTAAATTTTAGTCCACATTTTTTTTTTAGTCTAATTAAAAATAAAAATTGGAGAAAATAAATGACATGCACATTACTAATCCAGATAAAATAAAATAATTCCAAATGTAAAAAGATAAGCTAAAAAAAAAATATTTTAGCTAAAATAAAGATGGCCAAAAAACTTGATAAAAAAGAGAACTTTATAACGTAAATTTTATAAAGAATGTACAAGATTATGAACCAAAAGTGCCATGGTAATAACATGCGTAGAAGTCTGAAAACTGGGCCTCTAGTATAAAAGGCAGAGGCCAGTTTGAAGAATGTCTTGTTTTTTCTATTTTTTCCTTTGGCTGGTTTTAGTTTATTAAATCTAAAACCACTTCACAATAAAATAATCATTCATGCGGGAGTAGACCAGGGCTTTAGCTGACATCATTACGGAATATGGACAACAGAAAAGCTTCTGCGACTAGCCTTTGGAATAGAGTACAAGATCAACTTATAACCAACCTATGGCTGTGAGCCCATTTTAATCCTGAAAAACTATGCATAGTTATCTACAACCATTGTGAATTCACTAAACTTACCGGTAAGCTATGACTCTTTATTCCTGATTGTGACCAAATTAAACGTTTGCAAACAATTTTTTAAAAGTATGTTTAAACAATCCCGATAGAGACATTAATTTTCTTGTACAAGAGACATTCATTTTAAGGAATTTTCTAAAAGAAATTTGGAAGTGAACTGTAATTGTGAAATTGTTTTTTTTATTAATTGATTCATATCTGAATTAATGTGTCCTCTCCAATTTATTTAATTAGCAACTTAACATGAAACATTTTAGTTTGTAAGAATAAAAATATTTATAATATCCAATTTTCATTTGTACATTATTAATATTTATTAGTTAGTATTTATTATTAAATTTATTATTATCTTAGTAAGAGTGAAAAACGTAATTTACCTTTGCTAATATGTTTGAATAAGCCCAGGAATAATAATCTCAAAAAAAAAATTCTCGTTACGGTATGATGCAATACCGATTTGTTTAAAATAAACATTTTTTCTTTTTTTATTTGTGAGATGTTATATGATGATTTCAGTGGTTTCTTTAGAATAAAAGGAACCTGGCACCCATATTAAATAAATTAAAAGCTGATTTCGTTGATAGCACAATTCATAACAAGTACTAGGCCGAGTGGATCAGGAAAGATAGTTATGTTTTTAGAAATAGAAATACTACTTTCTTCTTTTTGACATAACTTGATCAACTCGCATGCAAGTTTATATTGCGTGTAGAG
The DNA here is from genome assembly GCA_028023455.1 of Epiperipatus broadwayi. NCBI lineage: Eukaryota > Metazoa > Onychophora > Udeonychophora > Euonychophora > Peripatidae > Epiperipatus > Epiperipatus broadwayi. The sequence continues at coordinate 10,330,582 of JAQFVV010000014.1, forward strand.
GCCTAGCAAAATGGAAAACATTATAATATTTAATAAAACATCTCTATAATTCTTTAATGTCTCACTGATTTATTTCATTGTTTGTTAACATCAATTTTTATCATATCACTTATTATGCCTCATATAAGGGAGCAGTATAGTTTATATGCCAATTTAAACAGATAAAACGATTCAAGTTTTATGGTAGATGCCCACTAAAGTATGTGATATAAGAAACAAATATTTAACAGCCCTATTTTAGTAACTTTAATATAAGTAAAAATTATTCTAAGAGAGAAATAATTTAATCATATTATTAGAAAATGGCATTGAAAAGAGTGACATGCTTAAATGTAAGCGGATCATGATATTCTCAACTAAGTGCATTACTGATAGTAAAATATGAACTAATGTGATCAGACCATCGTCAACCTGCCATGATGTGCTCAGAAACAAAAAAATTAACCAGACCCAGCATTTGACATGACATGACCAGCACAGACTCAATTCCCCTACCCTGTTCTAATGACGCCAAGAAATAAAGACGAATGGTCTGCACAATTAGAAAAACTCAAAATATTTCAGGTGAAATATCAGGAATTGCTGAGGTTTGCTAAACTCAGCTTACCCTGGGTCTTCCTAATTTTGTCTTTCATATCCTGACTAAATTTTTATCCTGTGAATAGATCATGTGTTGGTAATTCTGATACAGCAATCAAAAGACAAAAAGGCGATCAAGCAAAGTGCTGGCGAAGCAAAATACAAATACTGGAAAAATAGATTTTAAATTTATTATATGATTATATGGACTGACCAAGATCGGATCTAAACAAATAATCTAAAATATTATTATGAATATCATTTCTTTGGGCAACAAGTCTCTCCCTTCAAAACAAAATCCCACCAACATTTAAATTTAACATTTTTAAATTCACTCTTACTATTTAGTGAGAAGCAAACCTTCTACCTTCCCCTTTTCATTCTTTTAAAATGATATAATTAAAGATGGTTCCACACTTGACCCAGGGTCTTCCCCAAAATTAAACCGTATATGCATAAAATATTTTCAAAATATATAAAGTAAAACAAAATGATTTCACCTCGACAAAAAAAAGGGTGCTCCTAGTAATAATCATTTAGAGCAAAGAGTTATTTATTTACCAACAGACATTGGTTGGGAAATAGGGAGCAAAATGATTGGTAATACAGCATTGATTGATCCACGCTAAAAGATGGCGCTGTTGCTAGTGAAAAACGAGTAGATATAACGTTACCGGTCTGATTTGATTATTATTACTTTGTAATGTTATCGTGTTTTTTTTTTGTTTTGGATTTTTTTTTTTTTTTAATACGTTTTTTAAAACCTTTTTTTTTTTTTTAAAAAAAAAAAAACTTGTTGTTTAACAAAATTGGATTACGGTCTTTTTTTTTAAAGTAACTTTTTTTTTTTGGTTCGCTTTTGATTACAGTCTTTTTTTTTTTTTATAAAGTAACTTTTTTTTTACTTTTTTTTTGGCTTTTTTAAACAAACTTTTATATATTTTTTTTGGATGGGTTCATTTAACATCTTTTTATTCATAAAAACAATTACATCAAAAATTAATTGATATATTTTGAAAAATTAATGATGGGTCTTTCCATATTTTTGATGTGTTTTAAAAACAAACAAGAACAAAAATCGATAATTTGGTAACTACAGGAAATGCATTTCTTCTAAGATGGCACAGAACACGTCTTGATTTCTTTTCTGATGTCTCCATAGAAATTTGGCAATATAATTAGCGACATCTTCTCTTCTTGTGCCTCATGTTCTTTTGTTTCACCACTTGAGACAACCCCAAAGATGTTCAATGTTCTGGGTATGCACGCCAGTGTCAGGGTCCACAAAATTATATTTGTGATTTACTGTCGAGTGATGATATCCGGAAGCCTCCAATGCACAAGTTCTGTATTCTTTCCAGCAATCAGAATAGATTGTGGAACCAGGCATGATGTTCTCTCGGATGGACTGTGTAAGGATGTTGGCAGATCGTGAGGCTACAGGTGCTACAAAACAATCACCTGTCTCACAACACACATCCCTGAAAATCCATTGTTGCAGAAGGATTCTGCCCTTGTTGTTTTTCTGCCAACTGAACATCGTCTCATCCACTTCCACTGTCATACCAGGACCACTGATTTGGCGACCAGAGACAAGGCTTTCTCCACACAGTTCTCTAATAGCTAGGGTCACATGCCTTACTGCATTCTCACACTTTTGTAATTCAGCTGCCATCCACTTCACTGTGAGCTCATCCTGGCTCCAGTAATAGATTAGCCATAACACTTTCAAAAAAGACATTTGGCAGCCCTCAAACCACGTTCCATGATGAATGGAACACCTTCGTCGACATTGGCGTGATTCACATTCCATTTAACAGGGTTTACTATGCCTTACTTTCATTAAATTACCACAAAGGCAGTTTTTCTGGGTGAGGGTAATATTTCTCTGTTGAAGAAAAGCCACCACATCTGCTTCTGTAGTAGGCAAATCTACAAATCGAAATGCTGGACAATCGTCTGCCATTGCAATGTTTTGATCTTGAAAAAGTCTCGGAAAGTGCGCGAATTGATTGTGAACTTTGCTGAATTGTGACTAATACTCCTCATTTCCTGAATTCTGACTCCTGACAATGAAACCATGGATATTTAAAAAATTGTTACAATTTTTACCAACGAAAATAACAAAAAAAAAAAATCGAAGCCCAAAAAAACCACCTTATAATAGAGTTTTCATCATTCAAAATACAGAAAGCTTCACATCATACATTGTACAATAGTTAAGAGTAATGTCTATAGAGAGTCTTGCATACTCGTCGCTAATAATGTTCAACATACTAGAGATGTTGGGGTAATGGGTGCAATTCACCATCTTAGCGGTTGAACAGTTTACAGGCCGTAAGATCTATGAGCGGCCTTGTAAACAGCATATTTATGTGCTTTAGCATAGCAACAGTGCCATCTTATGGCATGGATCAATCAATGCTGTATTACCAAATTATTTAATTATAAACTTTTGTCAAGATGAAATAAATTGGCATATAGATATTATTTTAAATCAGACATTTATAAATCGTTAACAAATACATTCAGAAATAAGTAATGAATATCTTTCTAAACCGCTTTAAGAGAAAAGTTTTGCATTAATAGAGGCATAATTTTAAGACAGACAGAGTTAGAGCTGAGACATTAAATTTAAATTTATAGTAAGTCAAGGTTACAGAGTTTAGTTAATAACATTTACATTTAATTGGGGGAGAATTTCATTTAAGAAGACATTTAGTTATAGTGAAATTAAATTATAAGGTCAACTGGAATTTGAAGAATTAAGTTAGGCAGTTAGAAATGAACAAATTGAAAAAAATATTACCTAATTTATTTTGAGTTCTTTTTGGAAATCTAGGTCCCACGATGAAATATGAATTTAGAGTGGTCTTTAATTATATCTGCACAGGCATAGCTAGCTATGAGTTTGATTTAATAGTTCAACAGTTTGGCAGTCCAAAATTTAAATATTTGATGAAATTTCTCCAGCTTTATGGTATTTTGGTGATTATACTTGGGACACTATGGAAATGGGTAGGCTAAGAACTGTTTACCCAACTACCATGCTTTTACACATATCTACATTTGTTTAAAAATAAAATTGGTGTGGATTTGCCTTGCACTGACTGAACGAATTGATTGACTCCTATTGTTATCATGGGTTATTTATACATGTTTAGAATAATTTTTGAAAATTCCCCTTTTTCATTCACCCAAGGCCAAGTAGATGTATAAAATTCAGATGACCATAATCATTGATCTAAAATATTTTTGTATTGTATTCTTAAGATCCACTCTCCCGATAACCCAATGATTTTATTGTTTCAAATCTATTTTTATTTTAATATAGATTTGAAGAATTTTTATTTCAAATATCTTTTCTATTTTACTTTTAATTTAATTAGAAAGTCCATTACTATTTTGTTAATGGGCTTGCTTTTGTTTTACACTAAAGAATGTTAGCAGGATTTATCATGAAAGTAAATCTCTAGAATAAAATAGTTTGACTTTTAAAAAAAAATATTAAATTTTATTTATTGATTTTTATAAAAGTTTCTATCTGTAATTATATATGTATTTGCGCATATGGCAGATGGAAAGTTTTATAAATATCATTACATGTGTGGATCTGGTTCAATCCTTCTTTAGAAATCTAGAAAGATTTGAAGTGTGGATCTGACCTACAGATCCATTGCTTCATTTCCCTCTATTTACTATATAAAAAAAATAACCAAAAAAATAAGAACTTGCTTCAGATGGTCACAAAAACATCCTGGTTTGAAGTAGTTTGTTCTACTTTATTTTATTTGTCTTCTAATTTCCCCAAACACTATTCCCCTATCTAATGTTCCTATACTATTTATCTGGGTTATCCAAACTCATTTTTCTAGTTCAAGTCCTGTTTTTTATTGTTTTCTAGGCTTTCCAAGATTCAGAGGGATATATGGTCTTAACCTGCTCATATTATTTGTTTCTTGATCTCCTGGATCATTTGTCAAATTTTTAATAATCTATCAAGGTCAGAAGCTGGGTCATCCCCTCAATTGTCATGATCTGACTTCCTAGCATGATCTGTTGAATCCAGGATGGCATATTATGATATATGACCCTGATTACATGAGCTTCTGAATATTTAAATACTGATAGAGATCTTATTTTTGTCACCTGATGCAGAAAAAACTGTGTATGGGTCTCTCTATGATCATGTTAATATCTTTCATTTGTGACCATGTGCAGTATGTCCTCCTGTCATTCCTCAATCCAATAGGTCTGCATCCACACTTTTTTGTATCTTTCAAACATTGTTGGTGGTTGATTTAAAGATTTCCAGCAATCTTTGGCAGCTGCCCTTAAGTGATGACTGGCAACCGTTACTTTTTCCTTTTCACTCACTTGGTGAAAATAGAAAGTTTCCTGCAGACTCTCTAAATGATCTATTGGACTTCCACCCGGTTCTTCTCTAAAATCTTCTATATGAATGAACTGCAGTATTGGTGATGTTTCTTGCATGACCACCACAGAGATGGGTTGTTGCTTCTCTTCATGGTTCTGCTGCTTACTACCTACTGGTTTACTGTTAATTATAGCACTGTGATATACATTTTCTCTGGTTAATGGATGTTGACATTCTATCTTTACTCTTGGTTTTCCATCCTCTTCTTTATCTTGATCTCCCATCTGGGGGGTGTAGGCTATCTCCTTTGGCCATACATCCATTGCTTCTCTCATACTGTGGTGTTCCTGGATATCCAATCTCCACTAATTTCCCATTTTCAGTGATAAAGCTTTGCAGCATCTCTCTCATCATCTGTCCCTCCTTCATTTTCTTTATAAAGTTCTTCATCACACTGTTTCCTTCAATGATCTGGGCTTCTCTGTATCACTGGGCTCCACCCTTCGACTCTTTTCTCTGAATCTTTTGAAGACTATCTCATCACTCCCTTCTTCTAATCTCTCTGATTCTTTTTCTGGTTTATTTCCTCCTGATCTACTAATGTCTTGTGCATGTCCTCTTCCATTTTCACTTTATTTGATATATTTTATTTGCTTAATAAATATAATGCATAGAATATAACCTGCCCAATCCCCAAAAGTCCCACATCTAATCTACCTAAGCTGTATCTGCCCTCTTTTGCTCTGCTGTCTCTTTTATTCCTGTACCTAAATTTCCAGTTGCCCTGTCTACTTGAGAAAGAAAATTTTTTTTACCGGCTGTTCTCTGGTTCCTGAAACAAACTGAATACATTTTAGATTAGTTATGTATATACATACTTATTTCACATCTAATTTACTTCATTTATTTATTTATTTTTTTCATTTCAAGACTTCCTATAATGTACTACTTGGGTTCGAGGATATTGCAGCAGCTATCGATGATCACTTTTGTGACAAAATTTATTTATAAGGGCACCAGCCAACAAGGTGAGATTCTGTAAATCACTATCACTCATGTCCACACACAAAAAATATGCTATTTGCCATATTTTGACTTATGACTTATTAGAAAATTTCATTTCTTGATTCACTTATAAATGGTATAACAAATATATCTATTTCACGAGTTCTTCATTTATTCCTTCAAGTGACTAACTTATTTTGAAAAATACAAATATCTAAGAGAGCCTTCACCTATCACATCAGATTACCAAAAAAATACAATATATATGTATATTGTGAATGTATTTGTTTTAAAATACATTTATAAATCATCAAAAGGGTCTTCACCTATTGTATCAGGTTACTAAAAAAATAAAAATATATATATTGCGAGCATATTTGTTTTAAAATACTTTTTTTTAAAAAACTCATTAAATATATATTACGAGCATATTTGTTTTAAAATACATTTTTAATTCAGTAAAAGAGTCTTCACCTATCATATCAGGTTACTAAAAAAATACATATATCTATTGCGAGCGTATTTGTTTTAAAATACATTTTAAACTCATTAAGGGTCTTCACTATCATATCAGGTTACTAAAAAATAACATATATTTATTGTGAGCGTATTTGTTTTAAAATACATTTTTAACTCATTAAGGGTCTTCACCTATTATATCAGGTTATAAAAAAATAAAATATATATATTGCGAGCATATTTGTTTTAAGATACATTTTTTTAAAACTCATTAAATATATATATATTTCGAGCGTATTTGTTTTAAATTACATTTTTAACTCAGTAAAAGGGTCTTCACCTATAATATCAGGTTACTAAAAAAAATGCATATATCTATTGCAAGCGTATTTGTTTTAAAATACATTTATCAATCATCAAAAGGTTCTTCACCTATCATATCAGGTTACTAAAAAATAAAATATATATACTGCGAGTGTATTTGTTTTAAAATATGTTTTTTTTAACTCAGTAAATATATATATTGTTATAGTCCTCCCTTCTCTCAGAAGTGGACTATTCCAGATGCCTCCTTATCTGATCAGATTAAGCATTGTTTGCCACAGGCCAATAGACTGATGTATAGATAAAACATAGCCAATGATTATTACAGGCCAATAAGCAATGATGCTTGCTGTATCTGAAGGTTTTCAATAAGGTCAGGGATCTGGCTATAAATAGTCAGCCTTTTCTGAAAATCAGGGTAAAATGTCTTTCTAACCTAAAAGACTGTTTGCATTCTCCCAGGGAAGCTCTGCTAACCTGAACAGCACCAAGGATTCCCATTCATAGCACTATGCTATTTAGTCTACACAGCTAGACAAGTCTCACAGAGACCGGACACTGCTAAGACTACTGTTGGCTCGAGTCAAGCTGTCTTGTAGAGCTGGAAGAGCCATATACCCTACCCATGAGGCAAGCTATCAGGTGTAGCTAGAAGCGTAGGCAGAACCCAGAGTTTACATTAAGCTACAATATTCAACATTGTAAATATTCTCTTGTATATATACTATATATTGTATTATATATATTTGTAGATATAATAAATATATTAATTCTAATACTTGATTTAGTATTATTTTCTGTAGGTTGGGTCTGTAATCCAGACCAAACATAACAGATTTTGGTGCAGTTAGACAAAAGTTTTTTTTCCCCCACAGCTGGAAAAAGAAAAAACTTGGGAATGTAAATATGCAAATGCATACTTATATAGACACTCGCAAGTTACAAATCTGTAATTAAATCACACTTAAATACTGTCCAAGTAAAATACACGAATACGTATTTACTAAGCAGTGATTACTAAAATCACTTATTTCTGGCAAAATAAAAAGTAAAATATGCGAATAAGCAAGCATAGACATTTGTTGTATTTACTAAACAGCCATTGTCAAAATCACTTATTTCTGGCAGGAAAAATAAAGTGATCACAAATGCGATTGGTGGTTCATAAACCAATCAAAATTGGCCTTTCTAAAAAAGACAGAAGCTCGTCCTAGCGGAGTAAAAAGTCTATCAAAAATAACCATATCGAGTGGTTACTCACAAATATACGAAATAAATATTTTTCTCATGTTATAACTGAGGAAAATATAAAAAAATGGCTAATACAAATGGCTCAATGGAGGCTTTTGACCCAGGGTTCCCTAAGAACTGGTCAAGCTACAAAGACCATCTGATCTTTTATATGCAGGCTAATCAGATCAAAAAGTCTGAAATGAAATTAGTGATGCTGATGACTATAATTGAGTCGCAGACATATAATATTTTAAAATCTCAAATTGGGTCAGAAACACTGGCCGACTTGAATTTTGAGAAGGCATTGGCGATTCTCACAGAATATTTCCCCCCCAAACTGCTAACAATAATGCAGAGATATTATTTCAATCTCTGTATCCAAGTGGAAGGTGAAAAAGCTAGAGAATTCGCAATGTGAATCCGGGCATTAGCACTCATGTGCGATTTTAAAGAGTTCTTAAATGAAGCACTATGTGATCGTTTCATTTGTGGGATGAACAATCATAATTTAAGACTCAAACTATTAATGATGCTGGATATAGACTTTGAAAGGCTGTAACTCAAGCCACACTGGCAGAATCTAAAGTTGAATAGAAGGCTGTAACTCAAGCCACACTGGCAGAATCTAAAGTTGAATAGAAGGCTGAGTCTGGCAAGCATTCAGTTAGTTCAACAACAACAACAAGTGTTAAGTGTTGTTATAGGTGCAATGAACTGATGCATGCACAAACAGAATGTCCACATCTCCATACTGTGTGCTTATTTTGCAAGCGAGTTGGTCATATAAGAGCGGCATGTCTAAACTTAAAAAGACAAACAGCCAATATGAGAAGGGAAAAACCCATTCCAAAAAACAACAAGGCCAACTATAAGAAATATAAACAAGTTGCCAGTATAAATCACATTAAGGACAATCATTCTGGATTTATACATAGTATTATGATTAATGATATGTCAGTGAGAATAAAACTAGACACAGGGTCTGCAGTGTCTATTGTCTCAAAAAAAACTTGGACTATCATTAATAACAATAATAAATATAAGCTGCATCCTAGTACTAGGACTATAACAGAATATCAGGGTAAAAAAATAAAACTCTTGGATCAGACAAGAGTTAAAATTACCATGCCTAACAAAACTAGACACCTATCACTGGTAGTGGCAACAGGTGATCACAGCAACTTATTAGGCCATGACTGGTTCAGCCATTTAGACTTTGCAGTGACAAAGGTGAACCAGATCACAACATTAACTAAATTAAAACCTGATTACTCAGAAGTCACCAAAAAGCTGATAACAAAAATGGATATGGGAAATTGAAACACCAGAATTGCCAAAACACCAACCACTAGCTTTGCAGACTAAAGTGCTATGCAGGATGTATAGAGAACCCACTAAATGGATCCCAGCAGTTGTAATTCAACAAAAAGGACTCCACACCATTGCAGTTGAAGCAGCATATGGATATCAACATCATTACCATCGAAAACAACTCAGGCTGGATTATACTGATGCAGTCACAAGAAAAGAAGCTCCAGAGACATGCAGCACAAGCAAGGAGGATAAACAAACCAAAGACTGCAGCAAACCAGAACCAGCACCAAAGTGCATTAGTTGTCCTCCAGCATACCTGCATGACTATGTTCTCTAGGGCTAAATTTTATCCAGGGGGAGGGATGGTATAGTCCTCCCTTCTGATCGGATTAAGCATTGTTTGCCACAGGCCAATAGGCTGATGTATAGATAAAACATAATCAATGATTATTACAGGCCAATAAGTAATGATGCTTGCTGAATCTGAAGGTTTTCATTAAGATCAGGGATATGGCTATAAATAATCAGCCTTTTGAGAGAATCAGGGTAGAACATCAGTCTAACCTGAAAGACTGTTTGCATTCTCCCAGGGAAGCTCTGCTAACCTGAACAGCAGCATGTATTCCCATTGATAGCACTACGCTATTTAGTCTACACAGCTGGGCAAGACCCACAGAGACCGGATGCTGCTAAGACTGCTGTTGGCTCGAGGTAAGCTGTCTTGTACAGCTGGAAGAGCAATACACCCTACCCATGAGGCAAGCTATCTGGTATAGCTGGAAGTAATAGGCAGAACCCAGAGTTTATGTTAAGCTACAATATTCAACATTGTAAATATTCTCTTGTATATATACTGTATATTGTATTATATATATTTGTAGATATAATAAATATATTATTTGTAATACTTGTCTTAGTATTATTTTTTGTAGGTTGGGTCTGTAATCCAGACCAAACAGAACATATATATTGTGATCGTACTTGTTTTAAAATACATTCTTAACTCAGTAAAAGGGTCGTCACCTATCATATCAGTTACTAAAATAAATATATATATCTATTGTGAGCGTATTTGTTTTAAAATACATTTTAAACTGAATAAGATCTTGGAATTATTTTAAACCAAAATCTGGTGAACAGAGAAAATATAATTGTATGTGGGTTTATTAATCAAAATTCCATATTTGAAAAGTCAATCTCCAGGAAGAGAAAAAAGTTATACCATATATATATATATACACATGTTCGTATTCTACAGGCAAAATCTAGGGAAGAAAAAAATTATATTTTTCTTTTTTTTTTACTATTAGTGAACAAAATCTATTATTCAGAATCTATTTTATTTATTGTTCAGTCATGTTATGGTGACAAAATCCAGGGAAGAAAAAATTACTGTATCAGTCGAAATTGTATGGTAACTCAACACGATTTACAGCCTGGGTAAAAGTACCTCGAATCCAACCATATGCGAGATCAAAGATCAAGAATATTTATGGATTCTGCCCTGTTTACCCACTCTCTAAATCAACCAATTAATTAACAACATTTTCAAGGCAAGCAGTTAATCTTATCTAAACTCTGTCCAGTAGCATCAATGGTGAAACATGAGTCTCGACTAATTCTAATGTTTAACTCAAACATTTATTCTAAATACACCTATTCATGAACTTCAAACTAGGAATGGTATGTGTGTGACCTTGAGTCATCAGATAGCAGCACAATAATTTAATAAAAATGCTAATTTTAGAATAAAATTAATGGACACGAACGACAGGTAGATTAAATTCACATATATATTTAATAAAATCATCTCTATAATTCTTTAATGTCTCACTGATTTAGTTCATTGTTTGTTAACATCAATTTTGATCATATCACTTATTATGTCTCATGTAAGGGAGCGGTGTAGTTTATATGCCAATTTAAACAGATAAAACGATTCAAGTTTTATGGTAGATGCCCACTCAAGTATGTAATATAAGGAAGAAATATTTAATAGGCCTATTTTAGTAACTTTAATATAAGTAAAAATTATTTTAAGAGAGAAATAATTTAATCATATTATTAGGAACTGGCTTTGAAGAGAGTGACATGCTTAAATGTAAACAGATCGCGATATTCACAACTAAATACATTATGATAGTAAAAATATGAACTAAGGTGATCAGACCATCATCAACCCGCCATGATGTGCTCAGAAACAAAGAAATTAATCAGACCCAACATTTGACATGACATAACCAGCACAGACTCAATTCCCCTGTCCTCTTCTAGTGATGCCAAAAAATAAAGATGAACGGTCTGCGCAATTAGCAAACCTCAAGATATTTCAAGTGAAAGACCAGGAATCGCCAACATTTACTAAGCTCAGCTTACCTCAGGTCTTCCTAATTTTGTCTTTCACATCCTAACCTACATTTTTAGCCCTGAATAGATCACGTTGATAATTCTGATACAGCAATCAAAAGACAAAACAGGCGATCAAGCAAAGTGCTGGCGAGGCAAAATACAAATACTGGAAAAATAGATTTTAAATTTATTATATGAATATTGTACTGAGCCACGAAAAATTATACTGATATATGAATTGATCAAGATTGGATATAAACAAATAATCTAAAATATTATTACGAATACTGTTTCTTTGAGCAACACGTCTCTCCCTTCAAAACAAAATCCCATCAACATTTAAATTTAATATTTTTAAATTCACTCTTACTACTTAGTGAGAAGCAAACCTTCTGCCCCTCCCCCCTTTTCATTCTTTTAAAATGAAATGATATAATTAAAGATGGTTCCACACTTGACCCAGCGTCTTCCCCAAAACTAAACCATATACGCATAAAATATTTTCAAAATATATAAAGTAAAACAAAATGATTTCATCTCGACAAACCTCTCCAACTAATAATCATTTAGAGCAAAGAGTTATTTATTTGCTGACAGACGTTGGTTGAGAAATAGAAAGCAAAATTATTTAATTATAAACTTTTGTTGAGATGGAACAAATTGGCATATAGATATCATTTTAAATCAGGCATTTATAAATCTTTAACAAATACATTCAGAGGTAAATAATGAATATCTTTCTAAACCGGTTTAAGAGAAAAGTTTTGCATTAATAGAGGCATAATTTTAAGACAGACAGAGTTAGAATAGAGACATTAAATTTATAGCAAGTCAAGGTTACAGAGTTTAGTTAATAACATTTACATTTAATTGGGGAGAATTTCATTTAAGAAGACATTTCGTTGTAGCAAAATTAAATTATAAGATCAACTGTAATTTGAAGAATAAGTTAGATCGTTAGAAATGAACAAATTGAAAAAAATATTACCTAATTTATTTTTAGTCCTTTTTGGAAATCTAAGTCCCACAATGAAATATGAATTTGGAGTGGTCTTTCATTATTTCTGCACAGGTATAGCTAACTATGAGTTTGATTTAAGAGTTCAACAGTTCGGCAGACCAAAATTTAAACATTTGATGAAATTTCTCCAGCTTTATGGTGCTTTGGCAATCATACTTAGAACAACGGGGAAATGGGCAGGCTAAAAACTATGTACCCAACTACCATATTTCTACACATTATCTATATTTGTTTAAAAATAAAATCGGCATGGATTTCCTTTGCACTGACTGAACGAATCTATGACTGACTGACTCCTATTGTTCTCATGGGCTATTTATACATTTTCAGAATACTTTTTGAAAATTTTCCTTTTTCATTTGCCCAAGGCCAAGTGGATGTATAAAATTCAGGTGACCATAATCATCGATTTAAAATATTTTTGTATTGTATTCTTAAGATCCACTCTCCCATTAAACCCAATGATTTTATTGTTTCAAATCTATTTTTAATTTAATATAGATTTGAAGAATTTTTGTTTCAAATATCTTTTCTGTTTTACTTTTAATTCAATTAGAAATTCCATTACTATTTTGTTAACGGACTTTCTTTTGTTTTATACTAAAGAATGTTAGCAGGGTTTATCATGAAAGTAAATCTCTAGAATAAAATACTCTGATTTAAAAAAAAAAAATAGAATATTAAAATTTATTTATTGATTTTTATAAAAGTTTCTGTCTGTAATTATATATATATGTATTTGCGCCTATATGGTCTAGAAATTAAATGTATACAAAATTGCAGACGGAAAGTTTTATAAACATCGTTACATGTGTGGATCTGGTTCGATCCTAGTTTAGAAATCTAGAAAGACGTGAAGCATGAATCTAACCTACAGATCCATTGCTTCAATACATTATTATAGTTATTATTATTAATGAAAAAGACTTCCAGTTTAATAAATAGAATAAAGAGAGTTTAGATAGATCAAAAGTCAGGTAGGAAGTAAATGAAAGAACAAATAAAATTTTGTATCTAAATCTCAAGTTAAAATAAAAGAAAAAAAAAATAGAGAAAGAGGGAAAATATATAATTATAGTACAAGCTAGTTTTAAAATTTTAATTAGAATGCCTTATCTTTTCTTTAAATAAATTTAAAAATTCCAAAATGTTATAAGCTATAATGAAAATAAAAGAAAACTAATAACTTAATGATTATAAAGTTACTTGGTGAAATAATTAAGCTAAAATTTTTAATTGTAAAGAAAAGACCGCCAAATGGGTTCCAGCAGTTGTGATCAAGTTAAACAATCACAGACAGTAGTAGCTAAAATGGCTGAAGGATAGCAAAATCATAGACATCGAAACTGATTAGGATTAAACTACATGTCCCCAGTCATTAGCAAACCCTCATCAACAGTTTCAAGATCGATGAATGGTAAATATTGGACCTACTAAGGAGATCACCAAGTCATATGAGTAAGAAAGTGAAGAAGATTCTTACTAATGCACCTGCATAACTACATTCTCTAAAGATAATTTTAGCAAAGGAGAAGGAATGTTATATTTTACCTTGGCTTTAAATAATGGACTCATCAGGATCATATCTTGTCTTATCTAGAACAAGTTGAGCATTCATTGGAATCAATCCTTAGACAAATAAATAACGCATAACCAATTGCAAAAACAGGCCAATAGGTAATGAACTCACTGAATCAAATGTTTCCATTACGGGTGAGAATGTGGCAATAAATAGTCAATCTTTTTAAGGGCAAGGTGAGAGAACTACTGCCACAGAGCTAAAAGACAGAATCTATATTCTCTAGAATCTAGACAATAGCTGTTAAGCAAAACGGTAGATGCAGCAAGGGAAGCCCTCATTCAGCACCAGAAGTTTCTAGAACCAAACACTGACATGAGACAAGCTGTCAAGTACAATCGAAAATGTCACCCTACCTACTCGTGAGATAGGCTGTCACAGAACAGCTGGAAATGGTAGGTCAAACCTATAAGGGTATGTGCAGTCTCTTCTTCTAAAGTTTACTCTAGAATTTGGAGTTATACCTTGCTAATGGTAGCAGACGAAGTGTAACCATTATAAATATCGTAAATACACAGATGTATATTTGTTTTCATGCATTATTAATAAATATATTACTAAACATATTTACATACATTTGTGTTTATAAATATAATCCCGACTAAACAAATTCCTAAGTGTAACCATTATAAATATCGTAAATACACAGATGTATATTTGTTTTCATGCATTATTAATAAATATATTACTAAACATATTTACATGCATTTGTGTTTATAAATATAATCCCGACTAAACAAATTCCTATTCGTTTTTCCCCATAATGTCTAATTACTTCATCATATTCTCTTTTCCATTCCTTTATTTTTCTGCATTACAATTTTTAAATATCCTATTTTTTAAATATAAATATGTAAAAGCTTTCTTGACGCGCACAATTACAATGCTTTCTGGTGAGAAGAGCCAAAAATTAGTATGAATATTTGATTAATATAAGTTTATGGTAACCGTTGATGTCATGTTTCCATTTCTATGAGAACTTTTTTTTTTACGGCAAAGATATTTATCTCAGATCTTGATAACTCGTGTAAAAATTAAAATGAACAGATGCAAAAAATGATTGACTCAGTTTGTAGGGTATTTGTTTAATTCTTTCTTTATTTTTTTAATTCGAAATTTAAAAAAATTACACCTTAATATTTTTCGAAGATGTATATCTTTAGAAATAAATCTATCATAGTATATCTATAACGTTAATTCTAGTTTTTTTGTGGAGAATATGCATTTCTAAATTAAAACTATTATCGGAAAATTACGCTCCCTTAAAATAAGTATACACACTTCTAACTTGCCAATAAAAATGAATACACATTTCTATCTTGGGAAAAATCATAAAAAAACACTTAAAAATTTTTGTGCTTCCAGACTTTCAGCTATATTGTAAATCTAGTACGACTCAGCAATGAAAGTTCATATACTAAGGCGAATAAGCACACAGTACTAACGTAGTATATATATATCGACAGAAAGTACATAGCGTGAATATAATAGTAAATAATATATTTAAATACTGTCTAGTTTATAAATGCTTACTAATAAGTAGATCTTAAGTCATAAATATAATTCGAAACTAATTAAGATCACAACTAAAAGTAGTTGTAAGAAATCTTAATTTTCTTACAGCAGTTAAATGGATATCCCTACTATAGAAATTATAAGAAAGAGAAATAAAACAATTATTGTACGTATTTGTAAGAAAATATTATTTTTTTTAAAAATATTCTGGCTTGTCTTGTGTTAAGTAGCCACATAAACGTTAGAGAAGCTACAGTACATCACATCACATCATCACATCCCTATTTATTTGCATCCATTAAATATCGAACATAACTATTTTACACCTATCAAAATATGTACATTTTAAACGTAATGAAATAAAATATTTAAAAAAAAAGTCGTCAAATTTAAATAAATTATTGTCATATTTGTTGTATTTTCATTTAAAAATGGTTTAATTTTTTTTTTGCAAATTCGTTGCATGATTTTGTGGGGTCTTAGTATACTAATTTTAATGAGTACCTTTTTAGGTTTATCCATAACCGGTAAACTGAATTACTTATAATCAGTGATGACTTAGAAAAGTTTTATCAATTGGTTCACCATTTTTCTCTCCCCCAAAATGAGAAGGTATTGTATTTTTAAAAACAACACTGTATTATGTACTGTACTTTCATTTAAATATTATAACGCTGTAATATTGATTATAATCTTCAAAAAAGTCATAAAAATATATATAATACGTACTCTTTTTATTGATATTTGATATGAACATTTATACGTTATTAAAAAAACGTTATTTATTGTGTACCATCGGTTAATTAGTTATGATTATGGTGTTTAAATATTGCCCTGATAGCGCTTAGGTATAAATGATTTTTTATTAAAGAAAGCTTCACTGCTTTATATGTATGTATTTAGCATATTTATATTTATTATATAATAATTAAGATATATAACATTTTTGCGCGAAATAGAAACATGAAATGTAAGTAATGTATATTTTTAATAAATCAATTATAATACTCCCATACGGCATTATTTTCTTGAATATTCTTTTTATCTTTTTTTCCAGGTGCTGATTTCAAAGTTGTGCGATGATTTTTTAAAAAAGATTTTTACATACGGAATTGCATTACATTGATTTAAAGGCTTCCCATTTAATGATTGTCATTAGATATGAAATATGTTTCACCGTCAGAATTGCCCGTTTTATATTGACAATATTGTCCCATTGCACTAAATGCCTGTTCAGTTTCAGCACTGCTTAATGCAATTGTTTCTATAATAATCAGTGCCACTGTGTGCAGGTTATGTGGGCCTCAAGGTGCTTCATCACAGAGGCGCCAAGACGCCTATATAATCAATAAAATTTATATATAATGAGTGGTATTATTTTATGGAGAGTTTTGCCTGTTTTAACAGCTTGAGCAAGCATAAGAAATGATCATGTGATGTTTACATTTTCGAATCTCTTCATATGTTCTGAGTGTAAATATCATTTTTATTTAAATATGGAATACTTTTTACCTTATAATTGCGACAATTGCTCAAGCCTTGAATTTCGATATTCATATTTGAAATATACTACATATATACTCTTATTGTTGTGTTAAACCAAACAGGACACCATTTTGTTGTGATAATTAATAAAACTTATATGTAAATGTTTAGATTTCCAAATCACTTCATTGTTAGAAACATTCTCTTTTAGTTAAATATAAATGCAATATTTCTTTAGTTAGACATGTGGCAATTGCTCGAGCCTCGAAATATAAAATACCATTGTACAAAAATGAAAAGGTTTATGAACCACTAAATATCACATAATCATCATTTCTTATGCTTACACAAGCTGTTTACACAGAGGCTAAACTATCCATATAGTAGCGCCACCAGTACATCCTTTGATTACTCTGTCTTGCACTGGTGGCACATGGAGAGTTTAGCCTTTGTGAAAAGTGTATGCCTTTTTGGAGCTATAATTAAGAAAATTTATATATAAATGAAATGTTCAGATTTTCCAGTCACTTTTATTTAAATATTCTAATTTATATGTAAAAGAACACGCTACTATTAATAATTTATTTGAAAATAAAACTTGTTTTAAAAAATGTTTCATAATTACAGTAATTCTCCATGTGATAAAATTATATTTATTAATTCTATTTTGTACATTTAATCTGTATTGTTCAGTTATTGTAGTGGTAGAGTATCTGATGTAGGATAGTGGAATCCTGGGATCGATTCTGCTGCTGTCTTGTGCAAAATTTATTAATAGCAATATTAATTTTTTTTCTTTTAATAAGCCATTATTTTTATACATTTTATTGAACAACTTTTTCTACTTTTTATGATATCGTTTTTTTAATGCTATATTATTGTTTGATGGCTCTCTGTTCTATTTTTTATATATTGTTACATTATTTCCTGCTATAGGAAAAAAGAATGAGTGTAACAAAAAAGCAGAAATAAGAAAAAGCATGTTTTATTAACCATTGGGGTTTTGGATTGTCACTATTGAATATTAAATATATATAGAAGAGTGCAGTTTGGACAGAAGATTTTTCCAGTGAATTTTGCCACTGTAGTCCCAAAGCAAACCTAGGGCCAATTACAGGCCACACTGGTTTTATTATTAGTTTAAATGAGCCATAAGATACATTATAATTTATAATAGATAAATATACGTAAGTATTAATGTGTTATCCAAATAAATTCCATTATATAAACTTACTTATGTGTGGGGATTATTTGATAAAATATTTGTTGTTATTTAGTATCAATACATAGCAAACAATTCAAGTGTTGAAAGTGTCTACAAAATATTTTATCTATTCTAGTGGAAGAAATCACTTGTTTGATTATCTTTTTTAAAAGCACACGCCTATTGCCATTGACTTCTTTCAGGCAAATAAGATTTTTTTCTGTAATAAAAATTGCTAATATACTTAATATTATGAGACCAGAATTTTTTTTATTAGCTTTAGGTATATATTTCAAAAAATTTAATGCCTTTTCTATGACTTTCTTTTTCTGGATTGTTTTCATGTTTAGATTCAGAATCGGTGACTATTTCCATTTCAGGATAGTGCCACCCCCCCCCTACAATCTGTATCCATAATTTAAAATTTGATCAACTACTTCAGGAAATTCAACATTAGAAAGATTGATTCAATTTTTAATGCTAGCAAGATTAGTGTTCATATGGTTCTATTTTTCAGCCAAAAAGTTAAACTTCTTAGAATACTTTTTTAAATATAGTAACAATATAGTCAGAGTTTATGTAATACTTTTGGGAACTATATTCCAAAGTCACATGCTTTTTCCTTCTTTTATTGGCTTTCAATGTGCTGGAAAGCCTTTTTATAATAGACTTTAATAAAACATTTTTAAGCTTCCCAATAATCCTTTCTTGTTGGTAAAAATATGTTAATTTTGTTTAATATAACAGCAGTTTGTGTAAACATTAAATTGAAGACAATTCCTAAGGAAAATAAGATGTTATTTTTTCATGATATTTATGCAAATATTCAGCATAGCATGATAAAGTATATTTTGTTCCATAAATAATCCAAGCAAAAAAATATGTAATTCTAAAATAAATTTTTTTATCCTGTTTTTCTGCAATAATTGTAATGGTTCAAAAAATGTTAAAACATTTTTAATAATAGAACAGGATTGTAAACAAAATTAAGTTAAAGCTGAGCATATTCACTACTGAGTAGTATCCTAATCATAGCATTATGTGACTAAAGAAAGTTGAGATCTAGATTTAAAATTAGTTTTGAATATTCAATAGATTATGATAAAGTGGAATTTTTAGGAATAGATTTACATTCTAATGATGAAAGGGGTGGCTATAATTGCCATTTTTTAGAAAGAGGGATTCTAGCATCCTTTTATTGATGGAGTGATGATCTTTAGCTTTTGACCATACCTCCTTCACCTTTCTCATTCTGTCATATCTCTCAGAACAAACAATGCCAGCTGTAGAGAGATCAAAGTTTTGGGCTGATTGCAAATTGTGATCCAAAAAATTGGAAGAGTATTCATTGCTTTTCTTGGCCCATTTGTACAGATATTTATGTTAGGCAAGTCTTGTAGATAAATTAGCTCAGGTTTCACCATAGACTTCAAGCAATCAGTTTCTTTGCAATTAATTTTGGTCACAATTTGCTGTGAAGACTCAATATTTTGCTTTTTAAATTATTTAATAATTTACTTAAATATGAAGGTAAGAGAAAACTGATATTGTATTTATTGGTGCAAATATTTTTTTAATTTGTGTGCAAGTTTTAGAATATAAGAGAGATGTCAGGTTGAAAGTTTGTAAGGTGTAAGATTTTGTTATAAAAATTTACAATAATTTCAGGTTTTTTTTAGAATTGTACCAAATGTTGATTAGGTCTAAATTGTATATGTCAATGTTTCTATTCTGATTAGCCTCAGATTTCCACAGGTTTAAGTTTCTATGGAGAAAGCCTTTTAGACCAGCATATTTATGAGAGAAGGGAGTATTAACCCTAGGGTGTACAGTGCCTCTTACATTTAATGGTTTTAAAATTACCCTATAGTCTAAAATATTCTTTTTTGATGACATTTAAGTCTAAAAATGTTATGTTGTGCAGGAGCTCATTTTCTTTCTCAATGGTCCAAGTGAGAGCAGGTGCTGATGCTAATTCAATATGAATTTTCTTAATAGCATTTTTGTTAGCACATAAAAAATTATCATCCACATATCTGGAATATATGACTATTCAACAGACACTCAATTTTTGGAAGAATCAAATTCTCAAATTTGGATAAGTTTAGTCTACAGACAACACCACTGAATGGAAGCTTATAAACCAGCCATGATTGATTTTATATTTGTGATTAATTGATGTGATTATTTTGTCACTAATCCAATTTAATGTGTCTATAATAAAAAAATTTTTCTTGATATTATAATTGCTAAATTATACTGAATGGCAATGTTAAAGTATTCAAATTCATGAATTTTTCGGAATTTGTAATTTGGCTGAATTTTCAAGCTTAAAACGCGATTTGAACATGCTGGTGTACAGTACTATATTTTGAATGAATTTTTCCCTGATTTTGTCATATTTAGGTAGAATTAGTTTAATTATACTGAACTGCAATGTTAAAGTATTCAAATTCATTAATTTTTAGGAATTTGTAACCTGGCTGTATTTTCAAGCTTAAAACGCAATTTGAACATGCTAGTGTACAATACTATGTTTTGAACGAATTTTATCCTTGATTTTGTTACACTTAGGTTGAATTAGCTAAATTATACTGAACTGCAATATTAAAGTATTCAAATTCATCAATTTTTAGGAATTTGTAAGCTGGCTGTATTTTCAAGCTTAAAACGCGATTTGACTTGCTGCAAAAATTCTACAATTTTAATAGATTCATTATGAGGAACAATGCATACAATTCTTTAACATTCAGAGAGGCAATTTTGCAGCTATTATCAATATTAAGATTTTGAATTTTTTCAATAAAGTCATACAAAGATTTCAAACTCTATAAACCAAACTGAGGTCATCTGAGCCAAGAGGCTATAAGCTTAGCTGTGTAGTAAAAGTATGATCCACCAAAGTCAAGAAGAAGGCAAAAAAAGAAATTTTTCTTGTACAACTTTATATTTTCTAATATTCAAGGAACAATGGCAGCAGACAGGTAGATTTTATAGTAATCAGAACTTGACAGTGCTTTGCCTTGATGTTTTCTAAAAATTAAAGCAACAAAATTGTCTTTCTAGCATTTAAATTATAATCTTTTGCTTCAGTAAAATGTAAGCTATCAATTTTCTGGTTAATTTTAAAGACAAACTCTTGCAATTTGAAAAACATAAACCTATTGCCTTTGTGTTCTTTCAGGCAAACAAGGTTTTTTTTCTGTAATAAAATTTCTAATACACTTAATATTATGAGACCAGCTTTACGTAGATATTTCAAAAATTTAGATGCCTTTTCTATGACTTTTTTTCTCTGGGTTGTTTTTATATTTAGATTCAAAATCAGCAGCTATTTTTATTTCATGATAGCACCATCCATCACCTAAAAATCTGGATCTGTAATTTAAAATTGTTATCAGCCACTTTGGGAAATTTAACATTAGAAAGGTTGACTCAATTTTTAATGCTAACAAATGCTTACAAAATAATTCTATATTTCTCAAAAAGAGGATTATGTAAAAAAAAAAAAAAAAAAAGAAGACTATTTATTACAGTATTTGCATTTATGCCATCATTTGCAGAACATTTTATCCACACAATGTTGCTGTACACATTCATTTTGAACTGATGCAGATACTGATGAAAATGAAAATTCAACTGCTATTCCAAAGCATTCATTCATCTTTATAAATATGTATTAAATAATGGATTTTTGTGAAATGGTCATTTTCTTTTGTTGCATCATCTGCATCAATATTTTTGTCATCAGCTTTAGTTTTAGCCCTATAATTTTTCAGTCATTAAGATAATGCACAGTAGCAACTTTTATCATGAACAATCATCATCTATATTTTCTTCATCAAGAATGATCATATTTTCACAATCCACATTTTATAGTTTTTGGACAAGCAAATAAATCAATTATTTTTTCATTTCTATTACAGTTTACTTCAGATTCATTTTTTAGACTGCATGGAAAAATAAACATATCACATGATCACTATTTCCTATGCTTGCTTGTAACCATTATTAAAACAGGCAAAACTCTATACGTATTGCTACTCAATGCATTGAAAATATTTTCAATGGATTGAAAATATTACAGTGCTTTCAATTTAAGAATCATAGTTTTGTAGTTAAATAGAGATAAAAGGCGGCTGCTGGAGGGTTGCATTGGATCCTAAGATCTAGGTGCAGTACTCTCAGATCCAAAGCTCCTCACTGACAAAAAGGCTACAAAACAAACTATTCTGGGGATATTGAATGAGTAGGCACTAGATGGGGATTTTATGCACAAGCCTTCTGGCATTCATTGATTACTCTGGCTTGCATTGAGTGGCAATACGTATAGAGAGTTTTGCCTGTTTTAATAAACATATACCAGTTATCATTTCAGAAATAGCTATCCACTATGAAACAATAATCCAAAGTCTATTTTTGTACTAAATCTTTTAATAAATTTTAGTACAGAGAAACCAACAGTTGCAACATCTAATGTTTCATGAAAATAGTTTTTAAAAATCACAATAAATATGTTATTTGGGATGAGTAGAGAGATCTCCAATATAAAAAAATTATAATTTAATGATACATCTTACTGTACTGCAGTGGATCCTGATTTATATTTTAAAACCATTCAAATGTTAGTAATAATCTTGCCATGTTTATTTATACAATTCATTAATAGAAAAATTAACATCTGCCAAGATTTTAGAACATTTACTTTTATTGATCACCATTATACAATATCAGATATTTGCTGCATTGGAACATGTATAGACAATTTTATCTCATGATACTTTATATTTGTTGGGATTATCTTCTATTGTTAATGTTTTCTAAATATGCATTGCAAGTATCATGCTTTTTTTAAAGAAATAATAAACATACACATGCGATACATACAAATTATATAGAAAAAATAAAAAATGGCCTTTAGTGTAATGCTAGCATATGTATCCATGTTTTTGTGCACACAAATTTAATCTAGAAACTGTGTACTAGAACTATATCAGTGTCAAAATATATTTCATATGTTTCATGACTTTAAAATTGAACATTTACAATAGAATCACCATTTTATTGTTTTCACACACGTCCACATTTTACAAATAAAATAGTGTACTTTCATAAAGCTTACAGACATAATTTGTGACTAAGTTAATATAGGTATTTTTTTTTATTCAAATTTTTTAATTTTATTTCTTTTGAAAGTAAATTTCTATCATTGAAATACAATTTTTTTGCTATCACATATTATGTACAATTGAAAATCAATATGTATAAATTATATGATTTAGTGATAATCAAAATTCTTTTGTAAAACAGTACACTAGAAATATTCAAAATCACACCGAATTCACAACTAATTTTGATTATTTATTGATTAGTTTAGCCATATGCTTTTAATGTTTACTAGAAATATTATATTCTTGAAATTTATGTGTTTACAGCATCAAAAAGACTGAAACACAAGCTTGAACCTATTCTGTTCTTATTTTTGTGAAAATGACTTTTAGCTTAAATTTTCATATGTTTCCTTTCTGATATGTAGATGCAACTCAATATATACTCTTATTAAGCGTATTAATTAATTAAGTTTCTTTATAAAAAAAAAATATATTATAAATGTGCTACTTTTTGACTAAAAATGTGGTTATGTCAAAATATAAAACAATGTACAATATAAAATTATTGCCATATTTATTTTTTCCATTTGATTAGAAAGTAAATCATTAGAATCCTTTTCTGTTTGAAAAAACAATATATAGTATTTGCAAAGTCTATGATTTAATTAACATTTACTATAAATTCTGATATTTTTTTTTGTTTAGGCTGATATACTATAAATGTTATCAACATTTCTTGTGTTGTCATTTATTTAAAATGAATTTTTCGATAAAATTACAAATTTATATGACTTTATATTTATTATTCATATATAGAATAAATATTCTTGTAGCATATGATTTGATATTGTTTACCTGTTTTTAACAAATGATTATTTTTATTAATGAATATGCTACTTATCTGACAGTTTTTACATGTATATTACAACGCAATGTTTGTTGATATAAAGGTGATTGAAAATGAAAAAAAAATTAAATTTGTGCAATGCTAAATAAAAAATGGCTGCCTTCATTACATTTTTAGATAGCACATTTTAATTGTTTATTGGAAATGATAAGGTATCTGATAATAAAGAGTAAGTGGACAAATATTAAAGCGTAAGTGCTTTTAATTCTTCATATAATTAAAATAAATGGATTCAATATAATTCAGTAAGCATGAACTGAAAATGCTTATTAAAACAATTATTTTAGTTCTTGACAGCTTTAAATTGATTCATTGTACAATAAAAATAAGAGCTAAAAATGAATTACATAATGATATTAATATTTCTTATTGACTTATAGCTATGATTTATTACAGCAATTATTAAAGCTAAGTCCACATTTTAATAAAAACTGGAAGATAAAAATGGGGAGATAACTGCTTTATCAATGCCATATTATGACATTCATCCAAATTAAATAAAAAAGGCATAAAAATGTATAATTTTTTTTCAAACTAGAGTATTGTAAATCTATAACAGAATTTGTATATTTTTTGCAGTAAAATAAAATTCAATATAAGAATTTTACATAAAAAAAATTATATATTATTAGTAGATCATGTGATTTCACTCACTTAAAAGAAATAAATACCATGAAAGAAAAATATAAAAAAGAATGAAAATAAGGCAAGTATATTAATATTTATTAGTGGTTCATTAGACTAGAGATTATCCATTTAATGAGTAATATTTCTGAGGTGTAATTTTGATTACATCATTTTCATGCAAGGCAGGGACAAATTTCTATCCACTTTTAACACCTTGTGGGAGGATGTAATCATAAACATTTGACAAAATACATGAAAAAGATGTATGACCCTCAAGATTCATACTGTGTGATGAACCAGCACTCATCAGTTGGCCCAGATAACATTCTTTTACACACATGTTTATTATTGTTCAGTATATATAGATAGAGAATTACTACAGTTGAATTTACAAGTGCCAAACTTATTGCCATCTCAACTTTGACACAAACCACATGATGGAAGTATACTAATAATTTTCATTAGTCATTTATTAAACTAGAGATCATCTATTTAATGAATATTTTGGTAGTTAATTGTCACTTCACACTATTCTTATGCAAGGTAAGGACTGCTTTTTATCCACTTTTAACATTTTGTGGGAGGATGTAATCATAAAAATTTAACCAAACATGAAAAAGAGGTATAATTTCTGTAGTGTAATACTTACTACACTACTTTCATGCAAGGTATGGACTGGTATCTAGTCTTAAGAATGACTAATGAAAATTATTAATATAATTTCATCACGTGTTTTGTGTTAAAATTGTGATGGCAGTAAGTTTGACACATCATTTAGACTGTAGTAATTTCCTATCTATATATACTGAAAAATGATAAAAATGTCTGAGAATATGATGTGGGCCAATTTATGAGTGTTGGTTCAGCACAGACTTTGCATCTTGGGGATCATACATGTCTTTCATGAGTCTTTGGACAAATATTTATGATTTCACCCATTTCCCAAGGTAAAAAGTGGATAGAAACTAGTCCCTATCTTATGTGAGGATTGTGTAGTGTAAATGTCATTACAAATATTCATTAAATGGATAATGTCTAGTCTAATGAATGACAGTAAAATTTATTAATATACTTCCATCAAGTTGCTTGTGTTAAAGTTGTGGAAGCATTATGTTTGACATATCAATTAAATTGTAATATTTAAATACAATTATAGTATATGTACTTATATAAAATGTATGTAAAGGGGGTTATGGTACAAAAGGTGCAATTTTCTTTACATTAGTAATACAAAATGAAATCTTAACATTTTAAAAAACCTTGGAGACAATAAAACAAAGATAAAAAAATAATCCTATCAGACATTTAGTCACTTGTATATCGGTGTTTTAACCTCTAGTAAGATGTATTTTCTGTTTCCTATTTTATTATAAATGTCCCTAATTATAGTATAATTCACTTAATACTGTTTAAAAGTCTTTATGTAGCATTCTTTAATTAGCTTTGTATTTTTTCCTTTTTCCCATATAAACACTGATTGGAATAAAATAAAATTGAGAGAAATATATTTAGGTAAATTTCCTTCTGCTATTTTATATATATGAGGGTGCCTTATAATGTTTTATTTGTTTTCTCTTATATAAACATACAAATTATGGTGGTTTTATATTAGCGTGTTGAAATCACCTGAGGGCATTATTTGTATGCTATTGCACAGAAATATGCTGTTTAGGCGGCCTCCGCTATAGAACATTCTATTTCAATGTATAAACCTAGAAATAGTCTGTTGTACATGGTGTCTGTGTCTATTTCTATGCTAATGCACAGAAACATGATGTTTAATCTGCCACATAAGCCATCATTTCAGCTTACACTCAGATTTGTGTTACGCATTTTGGATGTGCGATCAGATATCAAATTTTGCTAAAATATTGTGTGAGGGTGGCTGGAATTTCAACTGTCAAAACTATTTTAATATTCATTATGACATTTTTTCCCCCTGTCTTCCCTGTTTCATGAAGCTCTACTAACAATTATGAGCATGTGCTGATGCTGCCCTAGTCTAGGTTTCATCTTGAAAAAATTGGGCAAGAGGAGGTGCAAGTGTGATTTCAATCAAATCATGCTGAAATTCATGTTTAGGGGAGAACAATTGTGATATTAATAAATTGGCTGATTTCAAGTTTCCCGATGTTAAAGTTTGGGATTTTTCTTGCTCTGAAACTGATACCATCCCATTTTTATTGTATTATGGAGTATTGGCATGTGTGAAGAAGTGTTCGTGTAGAGAAAAAATGAAATTATATCATTGCATAAGCTAGCAGTTCAAATACAAGGACCTTTGGATTCAGTGAGCTTGGTCATGAAAACAATGTTTCGGGCATGACAGCAAATTGGCAGGCCAGGGTCAATTATTTGCATGCATTACTCCAGAATGGCCTTTGTGCAATAGGCTTAATACATTTTCTCTACTTTCTGTTGGTATTACAACCCTATCCCACATTGGTATGTAACCATTTTTAACATAACTTTTTATGATTTATCTCAAAAGCAGGTGATAAGCATTGTTGACGTTGACAAGAGCTTATTTAGCTGCTGGGATGAGTTGAAGTGATGGTGTGAGGCCCTATTATTAGAGCCGTGAGCTGTGTGCTGTTTATTCGCATGTTAAGAATCCAAACCCAAACAAGAAATTGGTTTGAAATATATGTATTTTATGGAATATCAATTAAATGTAAATACTTATTTGTAAAAAAAAAAAATGCCTTTTTTGGCGAATACCAAACCAAAAAAAAAGTAATAAAAAGAATCAAAAGTAAGTATTCATTAAATGTATTTTGATTTATGTATTTTTTGGTAAATAAAATTATTTTATTTTTAATGTGGACAAAAAAAAAACAAAGCCAGCCCGGCCAACATTATATTTATGTTTGTTTACAAACAACGCCCTCAAGCATTTTCAACATGCTAATATAAAACTACCAAAATACATATTAACTATTTTTTAAGTTAGAATGCTGATTAACATTATATATCCGATACCCTGATATGTCAAATAATTATTCTATAGTAAAATACCATGTATTTATGCAATTTATTTTCCCCCCTATTATAATCAATAAATTTTGCTTTAAAACTTAAATTTAATTTGATAATTCCAATTTAATATTAAATCCTAATGCTGGCAAAAAACAGAATCTAGTTTAATAGTTTTAATAGTATTCAGTTTATTTTGTGCTGTCCTGACAAAAATCATTGAATTCATAGTATCATATGCACTATTGTAATAATAACATTTGTAAAATCAATTCAGTGCCAGTAACATAAATTGCATTTTTGATTAATAAACTATTGTGGCTATTGACAATTTTATACCCCTATTTATAATTTTGTTTTGGATTTTCCATTTGGTTTTTATCAACTGGAGTTAGACTAATCTTTATTACATGAGTATTGGCGATGCATTTAAAAGATTTTCAGTAAAACTGCTTTAATAGCTTATGAATTAAAAGTGTAACTTTCTTAAAGAAATTTAAAATATACACATCATTATAACAAATGCTAATAAATTATAAAATCAGTTTTGTAAATATGTAATAAAAATATGTATCTTGTAGCAAATGTTAATAAAATTTGCATTTGAAAACATTGCCATATTTTATTACTTGGATGACATCACAAATTTTACTAAATTTTCTAATTGGCCATATAGATTAATTTGAACCTATTAATCAGAATTTTGTTGCAGTTTTGATTGCTTTTAATCAATCAAAATGTGATATAATTCATCTTATCATTTATAATTTATATCTGTTTACTTTGTTAGTGAAAAGCAATGGATTAAACATCCCTATATAATTCAAAGTATTTTAAGTTATTCAATCAAATAATTAAATAAAGCATTTTGTGATCTTTCAAATGCATTTTTTTTCATTACAAATATGCCAATTATAAGAAACCTTACTACCTTATAAAAGCCAGTTGATAATAATCCCTATCCAATAACCCAAGACTTCAAGCTTAAGGCATTTATCAGTGAGGAGATTTGGATCTTTGAACAGAGCATCTAGAACATTAGTATATGATGCATTTTCTTTATAGAAGCCAACATTTATCACTTTGCTTCACTATTAAATTATCAGCCCATATTGAAAAACAAATATTTTCAATCAAAGCCAATTCACTTGTATAGTCCATCTATGTATTATAATGTCCTTAATTCTTCAAAAACTATAGGAATGTCTATTTTATGGCCAGGATTGGTATAATACTAATGAAACATTATGTGACTCTATCACATAGCTCCAGCTTCCACATTGCTTTTTCAGCATCATACTTTTTTTTATCATCACAGTAATCTGTAACCTAAATTCATGTATAGTTTGATATTTTTATACCAAATCAGATAATATGATATAAGTGCTTATTGGTGTAAAAAAAAACAACTAAAACCCTGTAGTATTTAGATGCTGAACTGATTTCAAATCTACATGATTTTACAATGATTGAAAATATTTCTTTTTTAATTTGGGTTGATAGCTTGATAGGAAAACAAAAAGTGATTGCTGCTAGAAGACAAGAGCATCAGAATCTAAAGTTCCAGTGCACTATTCCTAAATCCAAAAGTCTTCATTGACAAAAGTCAAAGGCTTGAAATAAATTTGGGAATATTGGATAGAACAGCACTGGATAAAGATTAGTCAAAATATTATCTGAAAACAATTAGCATCTAAGTCTTTTAATAAGTGGTATAGCTCTGGTGAAACAAAAAGTATTTTTCTGCTGAAACATCAATGTATAAGCTCATGTCATGTGAGAAAGTCATGCTTCGTAATTCATCTTATTATTTATACTCGCATCATTATTTTATCAATGAGGAAAATTTTCAAGATTTTAAGTAAAGACAAAGCTGTAGTGAAACGATTGAATCCAAACTCGATCCAAGTTTCATGACTTATTTAGCACTAACCTGAGATCAAACCTGATTTCTACCTTTTTAATAGTAAATTTGTTTAATGGATAGTTTATATTCATACACACCAAGCTGTGGTGAAACGATTGAATCCAAACTCGATCCAAGTTTCATGACTTATTTAGCACTAACCTGATCAAACCTGATTTCTACCTTTTTAATAGTAAATTTGTTTAATGGATAGTTTATATTCATACACACCAAGCCTATTTTTCTTTCTTTAGCCTTGTTATTTTCATTTAATAATGAACATTTTAATTTCTATAATAAGGTTTAAATAATGTTAATTCTAATAAAATAAGATTTATTTATTACATATTTTTGTGTGTGAATATTACATATATGTGCGTGTTTTAAATATTAATAATAAAGTCCGTTAAATAGATTTGCCTAAAAAATTACTTTTATATTTTTCTATTAAATTTTAGTGATTAAAAGTCACATTGTTTTGGATAAATCTGGAAAGTCACGTAGGCCACTCAACAAAGGGTAATGCATTTACTTTTATTTATGAATGGAAAGGAAGGGACCTATCTTAAATTAAATTAATTTTATTTTATCTTAGTAATCCATTTGTGAACTAAAAATGGATTGTAACAAAAGACTTTAAAGATTTATCAGAAGAGTGTATCTTAGAATCACAATAGAGCAAATTATTTTAAATGATTGGACAAAACAATGCCTGAAGCTACTGAAAGATAGAATATTCTGGAGCAATGGTTAAAATAGTATAAATACCCCCCCCCCCCAAAAAAAAAAAGAGAGTGAAGGGATCAGATTACTATAGTGAACGAGTTGCAGTTTGAATCTATGTCGATATATTTTATGATTTAATTACGCAAAAAGGTAGGCTAAAGTTGGGGACATAGTTGTTGTTCCCTGAGCCTAATGAATCATAAATAGAACTGTTGGTGAATGAACTTTGCTGAATAATAAAAAAATAGCTAGCTATTTCATCGATGGAAAGGTGCCTCATTTACGTACAAAAGGAGTTTGTGCGTAATAATAATACTATGTACTGAATAGAGATGATAAAGGAGTTCAAAGAGATGTAAAATGTGAGTGATATCTACACTGACCAGTACAGAGATTAATTTTTGGATGCCCAAATAGTGGAACAGATTATAACTTCACCCTGAGATGGATTAGACGCTAGTCAGTAGTATGGTCATGTAATTTAATTTAGTAGAAAATGTGTATGAAAAGTACAAATAATATCTATATACAATTTTAGCTATATACGTTATAATTTAAATTATTGAGTATTAATCATGTTTAGTGTCATAAAAAAGATTTTTTTTAAAGAAAGAAAAGTTTAGTTATCAAACAAGAGCTGAATGAGATCGTCAGTCTATGGATGTTAGTCACAAGAAAAGAAAAAAAAGATATATAACAATTTTTTTAGTACTCTTGAAATAGTGAGATCAAACAAATGAAACGTCTTTTGTAATAGAGAAATAATTATCTTCCCAAGCAGCTATATGAACTTTGGTGTGTTCAGTTGTTTTATTTATCTTGCGTTTGTGTTTATAAAGTAGTTGGGTTAACGATATTTCAGATCTTGGATTCATGATTTAATAAAGGAATAAAATATATGTGTATGCATTGATATCCTTATTAGTAGCCGTAAATGGTGAAGACCTTCAAACTGGATCGTATGTTGTCAAGCAGCCAGATGTAGTTGGTAATGCTTTAATGGCTCGTGCATTTAGAGTAACCGTAGATAGGTGAAGACCTTTATGTAGTGCCAAGCAGCCAGATGTAGTTGCAAGATTCTTCAATGGCCTACATGCCCTCATGTCGATAAAGAATCCAAGAAACATAGAGTAGATAGATTATCATATAGTCTTGTGGAAGTCGGTATGTGTGACATAATGATAGATTTCAAGGATTGTAAAGAATAGAATAGTATATGACCATCTTCAACACTAATATTCAAATAATACTTCACTTTTGAGTTATATCAGTGCATGGAAGAGTGCTTTAATTAAGATAATCTGTTTTAGTAAATTTTATTGTGACTATCTTAGTCAGTACTTAGTCAGGTCAAAGTTAGTTAAATGTCAAAATAAGGTAACTATGTGTGTGGGTTTAGGCAATCGAATGGGTTATTTACATAGTTTGTTTGATCTCATCTTGTTGACTGGTGCCCTTATAATTAATAAATATTGTCAGCAAGCATGAGTGTCAAATTAGCAATCAATAAAATTAATTTTACCAGCAGGTTCTAAACTTATAGAGAGCTAACTAATTAATAATATTTATGTACTAGAAACATTGAAGTATTATGTAATAATTCAGTGTTTAGTTTTGTTTCAGACATTGAAGGAAAATGTGAGTAAAATTTTTTCTTTATAAAATATGTGAATCAAATATGTCTCATAATAAAAAAGGAATTTTAAAAGAGTATATAAGTAGAGTTAAGGGCACTAGAGAATGAGATACATACAAATGGAGAGGAGTGATGATGTAAGGTAGTAAGAGTATGGGAAGATAGGGGATGATGGCTATGTAAACAAAGGCAAAACTCCCCATACAGTAGTGCCACCCTGTGCCAAACAGAGTAATCAATGGATGCCAGAAGGCTTGTGCATAAAATCTTTATCTAGTGCCTACTCATGCAATATCCCCAGACTAGTTTCTGGCTTGTGGCCATCATCAGTGAGGAGCCTTGGATCTGAGAGCACTGCACCTAGATCTTAGGATCTAATGCAACCCTCCAGCAGCCACCTTTTAACTCTACTACAAAACTATGAGAATGAAATTGAAAACATTGTTAATATCTTCAATCTAAGCTCAATAGCTTATATAGTCATATGGGTCTGAACTCAATTCAGCACCCATACATTTTGGTGTCTTTGGCTCTTAAACAACCATAGCCACCACTATCCTATTAGGCAGGATTGGTGTTAAACCATCAAACATCACATGATCACCATCTCTATACTAGCACATAATTTGTTGTAAACAAAGGCAAAACTCCCCATACAGTAGTGCCACCCTGTGCCAAACAGAGGATGCCAGAATGCTTGTGCATAAAATCCCTATCTAGTGCCTACACATCCAATATCCCCAGACTAGTTTCTGGCTTGTGGCCATCATCAGTGAGGAGCCTTGGATCTGAGAGCACTGCACCTAGATCTTAGGATCTAATGCAACCCTCCAGCAGCCACCTTTTAACTCTACTACAAAACTATGAGAATGAAATTGAAAACATTGTTAATATCTTCAATCTAAGCTCAATAGCTTATATAGTCATATGGGTCTGAACTCAATTACTCTGTTTGGCACAGGGTGGCACTACTGTATAGGGAGTTTTGCCTTTGTTTACAACAAATTATGTGCTAGTATAGAGATGGTGATCATGTGATGTTTGATGGTTTAACACCAATCCTGCCTAATAGGATAGTGGTGGCTATGGTTGTTTAAGAGCCAAAGACACCAAAATGTATGGGTG
The DNA here is from genome assembly GCA_028023455.1 of Epiperipatus broadwayi. NCBI lineage: Eukaryota > Metazoa > Onychophora > Udeonychophora > Euonychophora > Peripatidae > Epiperipatus > Epiperipatus broadwayi. The sequence continues at coordinate 10,364,041 of JAQFVV010000014.1, forward strand.
CTGAATTGAGTTCAGACCCATATGACTATGTAAGCTATTGAGCTTAGATTGAAGATATTAACAATGTTTTCATAGTTTTGTAGTAAAGTAGAGTTAAAAGGTGGCTGCTGGAGGGTTGCATTAGATCCTAAGATCTAGATGCAGTGCTCTCAGATCCAAGGCTCCTCACTGATGATGGCCACAAGCCAGAAACTAGTCTGGGAATATTGGATGAGTAGGCACTAGATAGGGATTTTATGCACAAGCCTTCTGGCATCCATTGATTACTCTGTTTGGCACAGGGTGGCACTACTGTATCGGGAGTTTTGCCTTTGTTTACAACAAATTATGTGCTAGTATAGAGATGGTGATCATGTGATGTATGATGGCTATGTCCCAGTTATAAAAATAATTAGTTAAATAATGTCAAGATTGCTATTGAACTTAGAAAGAAAATACAGGATTTAGGACCAATGATTTCAAAAATACTTATATTGATAGAGATATATTGGGATAGGATAGGTTTTTTTTTAAAATAAAAAAAATTATAAATGAGACATGTAGTTTAATCAATTGACTCCTTCTTCATGTTTGGAACTAATCAATTGACTCCTTCTTCATGTTTGGAACTCAGTAAAACCTTTTTTTTTTACTGTAATTAGAGAGAAATGAAATGATTGGATCCAAACTCGATCCAAGTTTCATGACTTATTTAGCACTAACCTGAGATCAAACCTGATTTCTACCTTTTTAATAGTAAATTTGTTTAACGGATAGTTTATATTCATACACACCAAGCCTATTTTTCTTTCTTTAGCCTTGTTATTTTCATTTAATAATGAACATTTTAATTTTACTTTAATTTCTATATTAAGGTTTAAATAATGTTAATTCTAATAAAATAACATTTATTTATTACATATTTTTGTGTGTGAATATTACATATATGTGCGTGTTTTAAATATTAATAATAAAGTCCGTTAAATAGATTTGCCTAAAAAATTACTTTTATATTTTTCTATTAAATTTTAGTGATTAAAAGTCACATTCTTTTGGATAAATCTGGAAAGTCACGTAGGCCACTCAACAAAGGGTAATGCATTTATTTTTATTTATGAATGGAAAAGAAGGTACCTATCTTAAATTAATTTTATTTTATCTTAGTAATCCATTTGCGAACTAAAAATGAATTGTAACAAAAGACTTAAAAAAGATTTATCAGAAGAGTGTATCTTAGAATCACAATAGAGCAAATTATTTTAAATGAATGGACAGAACAGTGCCCGAAGCTACTGAAAGATAGAATATTCTGGAGCAATGGTTAAAATAGTATAAATACCCCCCCCCCAAAAAAAAAAAAGAGTGAAGGGATCAGATTACTATAGTGAACGAGTTGCAGTTTGAATCTATGTTGGTATATTTTATGATTTCATGTACGCTCAAATCGTGGAGCCTCGTTAATAACTCCACACCCTGATGAGATCATTAATGATATATATGTATATTTCCTTCCTACCCGAGTTTGTTTTCTGATTTTATATATATAAAATGTGAGAAAATTTTTGTATTAAAACCAATGTCCATGCGTTGCAACCATAAATGTAAATGTTTTGTTGTATCTGGTTTTGCAACTATAGAAAAATATTGTTTTTCCATGTTTATGGCTACAAAGGTAAAAAATCTTGTTTCTAAAAATGAAAAGGATTTTGATACCCATATGTTACAACCATAAGTGATTTTTTTTTGTATCTGGTTTTATAACCATATAAAATGTGTTTCTTATCCTATATACATGAAAATAAAAATATTTTATAGATAAAACCCATGTATTTCAGCCATAAGTTATAAACCTTGAAATTGTAAGAAGGTACACTTTATGTTTAACGTATTTTCTTTACATGATATATGTAGTCAGAATTAATAATGTATAAACAAATACTTATTTGTATTTACTAGTTGAGTAGCCCAGATGTAAATGTTTGGAATTTTTTTTATGTGCTGTTGGCTGGCGCCGTTATATAAATGTGCCAACAGGTGATAAAAAAAAGGTATCAAAATGACTTCAAACCAGGATGTTAGGGGGTGAGAGAGATTTAAATTATTTCCCCACTGTTTTGCTATGTACAATTGTAATAAACAAACGTACAGATGATATTGTTGAAACAAATCACTAATCAATTGTTTTTGTAAGAGTCTATTATAGATGAAAAAAAAAAACAAAAGTCAAGCAGCAAGGCAGTTGAATTTCAATAGATCATACACATACACATTATGATCAAATATTTTTCCCGTTATAAGCAGCAGTCAGCAGCAACAAAAAAATTGGCAGAATGGAGACAGTTGAAGAGAGGAGGGAGAGAGGTGCATAATTAATGAAGAAATAATATTAAAAGGAAGTCAGAAAGTATAGCAACCCAAAATTTCGTGCTTACCGAATTTTTTTTAAAAAAAAATTGTAGAAGGGAATTCTAGTAAATAAAATGAGGCATCAGGAACCAACCATCACTGCACAATTTATTCAGATCCAGATCTTCCATGGTGAATCACAGGAGAGTCCACAGGAACATATGGAAAGTCTGAAGGTGAATGTTTTCACTCTATGCACTGAGCAATAGGGAACAAATGGCCATAGCTAGCCAGCATTTGGAGGCAACTGCTAAAGACTGGTGGCAATCATTGACCTACAAACCAACAGATCTTGAAGAATGCTGCCGGGCACATGCAAGATATTTTGGAGTGAAGAAAAACAGGAGTATATTTTGCACACTATAACCAATGAAAAATTCCTAACTAATCATCAAGAAACGTATGCGCAATTCTTTTTAAAGCAAGCCGCAAGACTCAGATTTCTACCGGATATCACATGGTCAGAATCACATATTATCCATACCATATGACAGAACATGCCGATGAAGGTGCAGGAAATGATGATCATAAGTCAGATCAACAAGATAAATGAAATGGCTGAGTTTTTGGTTTCAATAGACTGTGGATTCAGGAATCCTGAAAAAGATGAAACCACAACATTGAACCCGGAACAAGGGAAGGTGGACATACAGGAATGCCCAGAATACTTAAAGAGACAACAGAATCAGTTTAAATCAGATGGTAGTCAGATGATTAACATAATATGGGAAAAAGAAAGCATGGAGACTTACAACCACAAGCTTGTATCCTAGTATTGAAGTGATGATAAAATCCACCAAGGTATTAGCACTAGTGGATTCAGGAAGTCAAGTATCCATCGTATCAAAGGCATGGATCAAAAGTATAGAGAGAGAATGTGAGATCATGCAATTGCTAACGCGTCCCATCCAATTGACCTTGGCTAATGGGAAAAGAATCATGAGTGAGAACAGTCAAATCTGATTAGAGGTGAAGATTAATGAGAAAATTGATGGGCCATACTTTCTTGATTCTATCTGGACTAATCTATGATGTGGTGTTGGGTTCTGACTTTTTAACCCAAAATCATGGTCAATTATTCCCAGAAGAAAATGCCTGTTCAACAATGAGCCAACACAGTTCAAAGTGACCCAACAAGCTATATCCGAGAAGCAAAGCTGCTTGATCTGGCCTGTTGATTCAGCATTGATTGAAAAAAAAAGTCCGTGACTCAGCTATTACAGAGTCCAAAGATAAAAGAAGTATTCAAAGCATATTAGAAAATTATGCTCAGGTGTTCGCCCAGACTCCTGGAAAAATAAAGGGGTATACTCATAGAATTCGAGTGAAGGAGGAAGCATACACCCAATCCAAAACATACCTCATCCCATTCCAATACCGGGATGAGGTGGAAAAACAGATTCAACAGATGATCGAGTGGGATATTATTGAACAGAGCCCATAACAATCCGCTAGTTGTGGTAAAAAAAAATGGAGATTTGCGGCTATGTTTGGATGCATGGAAATTAAACAGCATGACCATCCCTGAGAGAGACATCCCGCCACCGATCCAGGAAGTATTTGTCCAGTTGGCAGGGCAGACGATCTTTTCTACCTTAGATCTTTCCACCAGTTATTGGCAGATGGCCTTAGACCCTCGTGACCGAAAGTATACCGCATTTTGGTATGGAGGATGTACCCATGTGTTTAAGTGAGTCCCCTTTGTACTCATTAATAGTGGGTCAGGACTGATGCAATGTTTAAAACAAGTCCTATCCAAAGAGGTACAGAAAAATATGGTATGTTATGTGGACAATATAGTAATTGCCTCGAAAAACATCACTGAACATTTAAAATGCCTTGAACAATTCTTCCGTGAATGTGCCCAAGAGAACATAACTATTAACTTGGAAAAGAGTCATTTTGCAGTAAAAGAAATTACATTCCTTGGGCATGTTACTGAGTATGGGGTCAATGTCCACCCTGAGAAAGTAGAAGCCATTGCGCACTTTCCCAAACCAAAAACTCGGAAACAAGTCCGATCTTTCCTGGGGCTTTGTAACTTCTATCACTGGTTTTACCCAAATTTCGCTTATGAGACAGGAAAGCTGATAGAGTTACTAAAGAAAGATAATAAATGGGAATGGACCGAAGCACATGACAAGGATTTTGAGAACATAAAAAAAATTTCCTTCAAGCTGTAATGTTGATTCACCCTGATTTTACAAGGACCTTTTATGTCCAGACTGATAGTAGGAAGCAGGGATTGGGGGCTGTGTTATTCCAAATTAATGAAGAAGGAAAGCATCAGGTGCTCTATTTTTGTAGCCACTCTTTAAAGGGAGCCGAAATACACTATACCATCATGGAACAAGAAACCCTAGCAATCTTTTGGGCCTGCCATAAATTTTGGCAATTTCTCCTGGGGTCTGACATGGTCATAGTAACCGATCACAAATGTTTGGAATTCTTGAATAAGAGTTTCCTTACTAATGATCAATTAATCTGGTAGAGTCTGGCTCTCCAACAGTTCCAATACAAAGTGGCTTACTGTCCAGGATGTGAGAACATTGTGGAAGATATCCTAAGCTGCCATCCTGTACCTTCCAGTATCCAAAATCCCCAGCTAAATGACCAGACCCTTAGAATCATGGCCCCAACCACAAAGACCCCTATGGAAACCGATTTGACAAATCTCGATATTGGCAAGATGATAAATATGCTAACATTATTTCCAACCTGGAAACCAATGACCTAATGTGTACAAACAAAAGAAATGTGCAGCGATACTCCCAATTCCACTTAAAAGATGGGATCCTGCAATGTAAAACAAAAGATGTTGAGAAACCATGGAAAATCATCATGCTAAATAAGATTAGGATGCAACTGATCGAACATGTCCACAAAACCTTGGGACATTATGGGCCACAGAAAACTGAGGAAGCCTTGAGATTCCAATTTTACTGGCCATGTATGTTCACACAGATCCTGACAGTGTTTTGGAAATGGGCCATGTGTGCCCGGACTAAGTTTCCGATCAAGTCTTATGCTGGAACTATGAAACCCTTTACTGCATCAAGGCCCAATGAGTTAATTGCAATCGACCACTATGACCCATTGCCCAAATTTAGAACTTTCCAATATTTACTCATGACCTACGATGTTTTTTCCAAATATGTATGAGCGTATCCTGTCCGAGCTGCAGACTCAAAAAATATGATTCAGACCCTCCAAGATAAACAATTCCCTGAGGTGGGAAAACCTAATTCTATTCTATCAGATCATGGTTCAGCCTTCACCTCTAAAGAATGGAAAAACTGGCTTTCAAAGCAACAACTCGCTCATCGGTTGACATCGATTAGGAATCCCCAATCTAACCTGTGCAAAAGAGTCATGAGAGAAATCAATCATCTCTTTCGTACTTACATATCAACCAACCACTGGGATTGGGTAAATAAAACCCCAGACATAGTTAACTGTATAAACCAGACGATAAATGAGTACTGGTTTTACGTCCAAATGCCTTCATTATGGGAAGTCATGTTGTAACTTATTTTCGAACCTGATGCCACTAGATGAAATAGTGATTGACCCTATTTGTGACCAAGAAGCTGCTAGAAGACCGTTGGCCCAGGCAGCCAAAAATCACATAAAGAAGGGATGGATGCAATGTCACCAATTTCAGGAAGGGGATCAAGTATGGTTGAGATCCCCCAAGACTAGCAGTGTAGTAAAAAAGGAATTTAAAAATTTTTTTCTCTTGTATAGTGGACCATACCTTATTCGGAGATTTCATGAAAATGCTTTTCTATTGGAAGGAGAAAATGAGTTTAATGGCATCTATAATGCCCGACAACTGAAACCATACACACCACCTGATCCTCATACCAAATATTTCTGTTAATGATAACAACAACAATAAGTTGCAATAAAAATATAAAAAGGAATGAAAGATTCTTTCTACTCCTTACTAGAAACTTGATTCAAATAAGATGGCAGTTTTTTATGTTTGTCAACAAGGAGCCAAGTTTTCATGCTCATTTATTAAGGTTGTTTTTCTCACCAACATTATATTAGACTCCAACCAAGATAATTTTTTTATTGATTTTTTTATCACTTTAAGTGGGGAAGAATGAAGCAGTCAATGTCTAATCACCATCGAGCTTCATGCTTCACCATCTACACTAACCTCCTGTGGGGTGTGCAATTCAGACCTTATCATAAATATATGCCATTCACCCACACACTGTATGCATAATGATTAGAGAAATTAGTAAAAATTAATTATGGTTAGTAATGTAAAACAGTAGTGTGCATGATGCATATATATATGAATGAAGCAATAATTTTATTAATATTGCTGAAAAATTAAATGTTTTCTTTGTATAATTGTAAATCTTTTATATATGTGTGTATTTAAAGCACTGGAATGTAAAAGCAACGTAAAATGGGGAGGGCTCAAAATACCAAAATTATCCTTATTGATAATCAGATTTTCATTAATTAAAATTATAAATCTTAAAATTTTTTTGTTAGTTTGTTTTCAAAGCTTTAAAAATCTATCAAATGGTATTTTGAGCCTTATCTGTTTTGGAAATATTTTACTAATTAAATATTTTTTAAAGAGATTACAGAAATAGCTGTGGGCAACTGAGATCGCATTCTTGGTGGGAAGAAAATGTAACTTTTTAGACCACGAAATAAGACTCAGTTGAGTTTGGTTGTTTTTCGGTCAGTTTAGTTTCGAAGCATTTCAGGACCTAAAATTTTTTTAAGAAGTCCACTGAGGTTCGGTGCTATAAACTGTGAGTAGGAAAGAAATACCTTTCTCTTTTTTTTCTCGGAGAACTGTCTACTCTAATGCCATCAAGTTTCCATCCGTTTGACTGGTCAGTGCAGGATGACTATAATTGCCAACCTGATTGCCTGCTGTTCATAGGTGACCACTTGGTGTAGAGCTGCCTTAATAAGTAATCCTTTTGTAATATGTAATTCAACCTTTATATTTTCATTCATATATTCATTTATGAGCTTTTATTAATTATTCTCCGAGACTCTCTCTCTGTAGCAATTTTTAACTTACATTTCACGCTTAATATATGTTATATAACTTTGTGCGGTTCCATTAATATTTAACTTGTTTTGTTTAATATATATATATATCTATAATTGATTTTCTTTAATATGCCAACAACCAAACTTGCGAGTTTGAAAAAGGGGGGAGGGAATAATTGTTTAATTTGGAAAGAAGCGGGAGCTTCATTTAAAATCTATCGATAAAGTTTGTTTATTTAAAATTGAAATCGCTCGCTAGGTTGGTTTTACATTTACTTCTGTTATTCACTTTTTTTTTTAAATATTTTATTGTGGGTGCCTCTTTTACTTTGTTAATTGAATCAAAAGATCGTGAACCTTAATGTAAGTATTTCACCCGTCCTTATTGTCGCCTGTAAGGCTAATTCAATCGGTTAATACGTATATGGGGATCGAAATTAAATATAAAATTTTGTTAGTTTAATGTCATAGTTAAAGTGTTATTTTCAGAATGATTCTTTATTTAAGTATACTATTGCTCAGAAGTCAAACCATTTCCAGGCTATTGAATAAAGAAAGTATGTTAAGTTTCCTGTACATGTATAATGCTGCTGGCTGCTCTTTCGTTTTTCTTATGGTGCTTCCACACTTCGATTCCTCTATTGCGCTAGTTCTCAAAACCGTTCATAATCGGGGATATCTTCCCTGTGGAACGCGAGATTTATAAGGTTTTGATTGTGCTGCAGAAGTTTCATATAGCTGTCTGGGCCTCAAACCAAACCTCTCCATCGATACCGTATTGTCAAAAAAGGGCAAACATAATAACCCTTTTCACTATAAAATTTTTAAAAGGATAAAGAATTCAAAGTACCATAAGATTTGCATTTCTCTAGAGCATGCCAGCATCGTTAGTGTTTTAATTAATAGATTTATGCCTGTTTGACCTTTTATTAGGTGTTGGAAAAATAATGATTCATTCTTGAAATGCGCTACACGTCAATTATTATGTTTATTTTGAGACTGCTTTCTTTGAAAATATTAATCGATTCCCATAGACGTAAACAAATTTCTATTAATTATTATATAACGTATTCTCGTTAACGTTGTTTGGTTCTTATTTATAAAAGACGTTTCTTCCAAACAATGCCAATAAAAGTACACAAAATGGTTTTCATAAATAGATAAATGATTATAATTGGATATTTTGCCTGTTTATCAAATAAACCATTTAGCACTAAACATGTCACAACCTTTTTATATTCATTTTTCAGCATCCATAACATCCATTTAGTAAAATATTAATTTGGTATATTAACTCTGCACAAGCTATAACACAATTCATAAAATGATATTCGTTAAATAATTATAGTAAATGTGATTTTATAAAAACAAATCCCAAGTTTTGTAAATAGACAATGTCATCCCAAGCGTGAAACATTTTGTAACATTATAGGCATTTTTCAATATTTTATTAAATATATAATTTCATGTAAATCCTGGTTTGTTTTGAATTATTTTCTAATGAATATTTAGGATTATTTTCTTTGGCTAATAACTTAGCATTAATGAATAACTATAATAAATGTAATGACTGGGCTACTCTAATCTTGATCATCATCATCAGTCTGATCTTATGCTCTACCGCTTTGCTCCTGGGCCCGGAATTAAAAATAATTTTACTGTAGCATCAGGATTGTTGTTCATTAGTTCTGAGATTTGAAGAACAGGCCAATAAATTAAAATTCAGGATTGCTCCAGACCTGTGTATCTCAAGCATGATCAGATTCGAGGTACTTTGGCTTAGGATTTGAATCGTGTTAAATGAGCACACTGTTTTGACTGGTACAGTGGGAATCTAAACAAATAAATGTTCCTCTTTATCAAAAACTGTAACCTGTTCTTTGAATTTCAATGATACTGCAATTTACTCTCTATGAGCAATGTTCTTTAGGAGTAAAAATGCAACTAATTTTTGGTAGAATAATGGCACAATAAACCAGTGACTCAAAATGCTTGTAATTACACTATTTAATTATAGAATATTTACATTATTCAATTAATAATGAATAGTACTCATGAAATTAAAATCTAGCATTATATATGGACAATTTGAGTTAATAAAATGAATAGTAATTATTGATTTACTGTCTAGGATTATGTATACACAGAAGTTACTATAACAAACAGTAGATTGATTTACTATCTAATATTATGTAATAACTTGTAGATTTATGACTTTACGCTTGTCCAAATTATGATAATATTACAAGTACAGTTTCTTGAAAGTGCTCAGCCATTTTAATTGACTAATTGATAGTAATTATACAGCTTTACATTATAAGTGTGATAGCACTATTTAATATTATCTAGTATTATATACAATACTAGATACACATATAACAGTAAATAGATTTCTACTAGCTTAGTCTTTGTGGCCTTTGAGGCATACTAAAACATAATGATTGGAGCAATCTATTTCAAAATTGACTTGGTGACCTACAGGAGCTGAGATCCTGTGAAAAAATGTCCTCAACTGATTTTCCTATGCTGCTTTTACTGGTTTTCAAATGAAGTAAAAAAAGAGCATTTTTTGCTTCTGCCTCAGTTTTTATCCTTTTCACTTCTTTCATTATTTCTGAAGTATTTCAGGCAATGGGAAGGTTCCAGATGGTGAGTTTATTTTTAGTCTGATTAGTTCCATTTCAAACTTCATAAATTTAATTAATTTTTTTTCCAAAAAAGAATTTTATTAACATGTATTCATTAGTACATTAAGATTTCATATATTTTCCTTTTTGACTTTGTTACAAGTGAATTGTCCTTCCCACAGGATAAAAATTCCCCCCCCCCTAACATTAATATGTTCCTTCAATTAGACTTTTATTGGTCTATTCCACAAAAAGAATCCCATGTATTTTGAAAAAGTTGGAGGGAGGTTAGCATTCTATCTCAATCCTTAATCTTATTTATTATTGAGATATAAGCTTGTTGGGTGCTAAGGGTAGTTTAACTGAAAATGAATTGGCACCTGCCAATCCAGACCATATATGAGAAAAAAATGGCTAATCTGATGATTGAAAAATTATCACTATCGATGGCAGTTTTAATAGATAGTATATTCCTGATATCAACCATGACCATTGTTGATATTAGTGTCTTGATTGTATTGAAGTGCACACATGTGTATAGGAGGTGCTGAATTATTTCATTTGCCAACTTGCAGAGCTGACATTGTGAATCAATTTTAACAAAATCTCTCCTTCATACCAGGAAATGATTGGGGGAAGTGCTAAAAAATTAAGCTTAATAACAAAGTCTATATATTTAGGTTCCATGTACCAATTTCTTTGTTTTTTTATTATTTGTTGGTTGTTAAGCCCTGTTTCACTATGATATTTATCACTTGAGTGATATGCATTAAACCATATACCTCCCAATAGATTTTTTTCTATCAAAGAAGTGTTGAGTTATATTGGTTAGTTTTTTTAGCAAAATTCCAAATTTCAGCAATCCATTTGCTTTCAAAAGGGGATGGGGGTGGGAAAAATTACTTTGTTCCATATACATAGCTCACAATGTACCAAAAACCTTTTGAGTAATATATGGAGACTGAATATAATTTGAGACCATTAAGTTCCTTGGGCATTTGCACCTTGGCAATGCTGATCACAATCACCTTGCCCTTCCGAAGTAGTCAGGAACTGATGGAGTTAATTTTATTAATAAAAGTCTTGATAGATTTGATTATTGGTAGGAAATAATTAATTCTTGCCAAAATGAGCATATTTAAAAGTCATTTTGTCAGGGGGAAGATGATTTTGAGCTAATGAGTTAACTATTTTTATGGCTTTGTCTATGCTGCTTTGTGGTAGGTCCCTCCTCATCTGCATGGTGGATTTGGCTATTGTAAAACCCAGAAAACTTTGGGGATTTGATGTGAACCAAGTTTGTAAAATGGTGTTAGAGTACATTTTCCACACAGATGATTTCGAGTAATTAATGTGAAGATTCAATTTGCTTTCATATTTGCTAATTATTTGATGGAGAAGTGGAAGGAATTTTTTATTTGGGAGAAAAACAGTTACATCATCAACATAGATGTGATGTATTTCTTTAGCATTGGCAAATAGATTCTGGGCACAGTCCCCTCTATCTCTAGCAAAAGAGGGTTTATGTATGTGACAAAGGGGAACCCTGAGGAATTGAGAAAATGAGGCCCAAAACCTGATGTAATTTTCCCATCTAGCTATGTGAAAACTGATCTATTAAATGAGTTTACCAATGATTTTAATAAAAAATGTTTGGCACCCCATAGTCCTGAAGCATTTGGAGTAGCACTGAAGGAACTACAGAATCAAAAGCCGATGAGAAATCCAAGTTGGATAACTATTTGGGCGGATTTCCTATGTCATCTGGCATTCTCTGAGAGGAGCAGGAAAAGACAAACCATATCATTGGTGGAAACCTTTTTACAATCAAACTGGAATGGTGTAATGCAGGTATCTAGCTGGTTTTACATACAATCTTTGATTACTGCTTCAATTGTTTTAATCAGCAGGAGGGGCATGGAGATTGGACAGATATTTTCTAGAGAGGAGGGTTTGATTTTCTTCTTGATGAAAGGAACAAGGGCAATGGGTAAAGATTTGGAATGTTCTGAAAGTCCCCTGCAAGCACGTCAATCATTCCACATAAACTAGCACAGTGAAATGACTAAGATGTAATAAAACAAAACACAGAATTGCATACAAGCCTGGGTGGGTATGAAACTGGAGTGGTTTTTCTCTGAAGCTTACATCTTGTTCAATAAAATTCAGATATTGTCATTGCCTCCACTACAGGTTTGGTCCACTTTCATTGGTATACTTGGCTCACTCATAGACTATCACACCAAAAAGACAAAAGGTCCAAAAAAGCTCATAGAACTTGATTAGGTTGCAGATAGATTGAATAACCTCCCCACCAGTAGAGTAACTATGGAGAAAATAATGGACCTTAAACAGCAATATCACAATAATCAAAGGGCTCTCACTCAATACGTAGCCACCAAAAGATCAAAAAAATTTCTGGCCAACTGGCATAATTGGACACAAAGCTACATTAAGTGGGCAATGGGAGCAGCCAAGCCACCCACACCCACTATGATTAAAATTGATATTGAAAACTATGGAGGACCTGAAATGCTCTGAAATATACATGATCATTTTCAAAAGAAATTGCAGAGTAAGGACTTTGAGATTGGGGATTTCTGGAACAATTTTCAAGATTCAGTCAAACATCACATGAATTTAATTATAGTTCACATTAATTAAATTTCTTTTGTTAATAGACATTTTTCATTTGATAATGATCTTTATTACATTTTAAATAAAGTACAACTTTTAACAAAACCATAATCATTCCAATGTGTATTTCATCATCCTCCTTACTCCAGAAATAGGTTAGTTTATGTTATATATATTCTTTTAATTTCTTTGGTCTTTGATTTTGGGGTTTCAATGATCTATGCTCCATCTGTGACTGAGTTTCTATTTGTTCTGCTGGTACTCCTTGCTGGATTTCTGCCACTTGATTAGATTCCAAATTCTTCTGGTTCTCTATGATTTTCATTTCATGTAATTACTTTTCTGGTATTAACTTGAGTATTTCTTGTTTTTCACCAGAGTTATTTGTTTTGCTATTACATTTATTTTTGGGGAAGGGTCTTCTGTTTGACATCAGAGAATATGATGCAAATGTCTTCAAAACTCTGCACCATTATCCGTTTGCATTTTAATTATTTTCTTGGAACAATTTATCTATAATTAACACTTTTATCTGTTTTTTTTTCAGAAAGTTTCATACCCAAACTTTCTCACCTGTTATGTGTTTATTTTCTATATTATATTCCCAGGGTTTATATAGTTTTTGAATTAGCATTGATAATTTACTTCACAATTTTTTGTCCATCAGTAATTCAGCCAGAGATGTTTCTGTAACTATCAATGGTGTGGAATGCTAATGCAACATTGCAATGTAAAAAACTTCCTGCATATGCATTATTAATTTTCTAAAGAGCCCTTTTTATTTGTTGAACAGTATTTTCTACTAACCCATTCAATTCAGGGTATAAGAAGTTGTTGTACAGGTGTGTTTTATGCCTCTTATTTATGAAATATTCCTCCATTGTTTGGGCAGTAAAACCTGTGCCATCATCAGAAATACTTTGCGCAATGCATGACATGAAAATATTTCAGGTTCTATATTGTCTCTCTAACAATCATATTTTTTACTATGCAATACTCTGCCCCTTTAGAGTATGCATCTATAAGTATAATCTTTCCATTGATGGTTCATGCATGGTCCAAATAGAGTCTTAGCCAACATTTAGTTGCTTTAGTCCAAGTAACATAGGTTTTAGTTTGCACATTCATTTCAGATTGGCATGGTGAGCATTTCTTTATAAATTTATCTACGTCAACTGTTATATTAGGCTACTAACATAAGTACACAAACACTTTTACTCATACCATGCCTGGATGTCTTTCATGCAACAACTTCAAAACTTTGTCAACCCTCATGTAGTATTACAATTCTATCTCCCATCAGAACACAACATTTGTTGACAGATAGGTTTCCCTAATTCATCCAAAAAGCAGGAACACTGCACTGTGGTTTTTTAGTTGACCAGTCTTTACTTATCCAACTTAAAAGTAGCTGGTAACTTTTATTGGTCCTTATCCATTTTGCAACTGCATTGCTATTCATGATTTCTGATTCTAAAATGTTTATACAATTTACTTCTATTTCATTACTATGTGGTTCATCTTTATCTGGATTATTAAGCAGCACCTCAGCATGTGAAATTTTTTTTCCTTTCCTATATATCAACTGATAGTCACTTGCTAGTAATATATTTCTCCATCTCAACATATGTGGGCTCAAAGAATCTGGAGCTAGCTTATCATTCACTAATATTTCTAACAATTTGTGATTAATCACTATTTGAAAAGGCTGACCAAAAAGTTACTGCTGAAATTTTTTTAAACCAAACATAATAGTCAAAGCCTTTTTATATCTGGCTATAGTTTCTCTCAGTTTTTGAAAGGGTTCTAGATGTGTACGCTATAGGTCATTCTCCATTGTAAAAAGAATGGCATTATAACTGCTCCCACTCTTCATTCTGAAGAATTAGTCATTAACCAAACTTCCAGATTATCAAAATGGACTAGAAATTTTTAGATGACAGAAGGGCTTTTATTTGTATAAATAGTTCTTCATGAATTTGTAACTAATTCCATTTTCAGACTTTTTTTAATAACTTATACAATAGTTTAACTACTTTTGCATTATCCTGCAAAAAGGCTCAAAATAATTTATCAGACCTAAATACACTTGGAGTTCTTTAACATTTCTGTGGCTTGGTCATATTTTTCACAGCTCACACTTTCTCAGGTGATGGACATTTACTCTTGCTAGAGATTACATGCCAGCCCTAGGAACTGTAATTCCATTGTGTTCCAAATGCTTTTCTGCAACACAGAATTTCTTTAATTTATCACATATTGAAACCAACTGAAATAAGAATGTTATCAAATTAAGATATTACTTACCTCTAATCCCTATAGTAAAGTATTAGATTTTTGCTTGAAAAACAGTCAGTGTCATAATAAACCCAAACAGTAGCCAATTACAATTAAATAACCCAATAGGAGTAGTTAATATTAAAATTTATTTCTGCTGATTTATTTGTAACTGATATTTGGTGGAAGGTGAAGTTAAGGTCTAGTTTTGTGAAGTGAGAGACTTTTGAACTTCTCTCATATTTGGCACTGGATATGCCTCTCTTGTTTAAATATTTGTTTATTGTTAATCACCACATGTCTGGATTTGCCAATTATATTTTGCTGTTACCTCTATAGGCATTGACCAATCTGACATTTCTACTGGCATCAATACACCATTACTAACCAATCCCTAAATTTCTCCTCTCCTTTACTTTTTTGTGCAAATGAGATTTTGCATGGTTTACAAACAATAGAATACACATTTTCAAGTAATTTAATCATTATTGGGCTAGTTAATATTGAATCTAATTTATCATTAAATAAATCTGGATATTTTTTTTGAATTTCATGTTCTAGAGCAGTGGTCTTCAACCCTTTTACATCTGCAAACTGGCAAAAATAAGGATAAGATTTCACAGACCGGCAAAAGTTTACAGATAAATTTTCGTAAAGATGTAACCTGCTTAGCCTTAGATAAGCATAATTGTTATAACTGACCAAAACAGCACACTAGTTATTGTGTATTGTAATGGTGTTACTTACCTTTACATGCTGAACACTTTCTCGAGTTGCACAGTCATACTGCTACAGAAAACAGTACAATAACAATCATTCTCATTAATGTGCTTATATTTCTACATTTATTATTTTATTATTAAAACATGCAAGAATAAAATGTTATTCACCTGAATGTTGGGAAATATCACAGCTTATGTAATTACATGCTAATGATTATGATAAATGTACTTATCTGTATTTAATGTTAAATATACAAGCTGAAGTTATATATATATGGAGGTTGTCTTTTGATAGTAGTAAGGGCGAAATAGACATCACATAATTAAAATCACCGTAGAGCCCCCAAAAAAGTCACTGTATTTTAAATCTGAAAAAATAAAACGAAATGTGTAAAAGTTAGTTTTGATGTTATTGCAATTTTTTGTGTTGGTGTGTTGAAAGGATCAAAAAATGTAATTAATAGGAAAAGTTTTTTTTAAAAATGGCAAAATAGACATCGCATAATAGAAATAAAGCCAAAAAAATGCCATATAGTCACCGTCTTTAAAACGAAAGTTGAAAAAGTCAAAAGTTTTGATCTTGGGGGAGGCGGGGGGTAGATTGAGAAATACATTGTAAAAGTTAAAGACAAATTTTTTGGTTGTTTTTCTTTTTTAAAAAAGATAAAAATTGATTTCAAAAATAAAAGTTAAAGCCAAAAAAGGTCTTATTTTAATTTTTTTGGGGGAGTGGGTTGAGAAATACTTAGTCTTCACTGAGACAAAAGATAACGTCAAAAGTTATTTTTGGTTTGTTTTTATTTTTTAAAAAATGTAATAAAAATTGATTTTAAAAATAAAAGTTTTAGTATATCAGCACTTGTACAAATAAAGACAAAAAAGATATCACCTTATAGGCCAAAAAAAAAGTGGCTGTATTTTTAAACAAAAAAACCCTGAAACTTAAAAAGGTCAAAAGTTTTAATCTTACTTTATTTTGGGGTAGGGGTGGGTGTATTTAGAAATACTTTGTAAAAGTTAGAGACAGGTTATTTTTTTGGTTTTTATTTTTTAAAAAAGGTAATAAAAATTGATTTCATAAATAAAGGTTAAAGTAAAAAAAAAATAAATCGCTGTATAGCCAAAAAAAACCCACTAAAAATGAAATATTAAAAGAGGGAGTAGAAAAAATTTAAGAGATCAAAAAAAGTCACGTTACATTTTATTGTTTTAACACATAAACAATACCAACAAGCGGCCGTGATTGGCTGTCAAAAGACAACCGGAGTTTGTACAATAAAAAACTTTTTTTAAATTTTGAATTTTTTTAGAAAAATAATAAAAAATTTAATTCTATCCCTCCCCCCCCCCCCATAAACATTTGTGATAAATAGAAAAACAAATTAATTTATGTATGATTGATTAGATTTTGTTTTTGTTCTATTTCTTTTTAATCAGGTAAAGGTGCGATGAAAAAGTAAATAAAAATTGTTTATATTAATTGAAAGTTTAAAATCTTATTATTTTGTTATTATAAACTTTCTTGCCAGTCTAGCATGGTCTGGCAGAAAACTTCTGTGGCCCAGCTTGGTACTGGTCTGCAGACTGATGGTTGAAGACCACTATTCTAGAGATTTTTTTTTCACAATACTGTTGTCAATTCTTATCACATGAAACCATTCTCTACTGATTATAGGGTTAATGTTTTCTTTTACTATATTTAATGGTAAGTAAACTATTTTTACGTGATGTTTTCTCAGAACTAGTATATGACCTAATAATTTAAGTGTATTTCTGCTAACATCTTTAGCCTTAATATTTGGCTTCTCTATTGAGATATTAACATTGTTAGTTGACAGTGCATCTCAATCTTTGTTAGACATTATGGATATCCCTGAGCCACTATCTATGTCCATGCTAATATTTTTATTACAGATTTGCACTTTTATCATAATTTGCTTCAACTCAGTAATTTCCATTCTTTCGACACATTGTCTATTAGCCATTTGCCTCCCTTTTTTTTCTGTGATGGGGTTTTCATAGCTGTCCCCATTATCAGTTTTTCTACATACCTGTGACAAATGACCATTAAGTCCATATTAAAACATTTTTCCTTTTTCCACCTACAATATTTTGCTTTGTGCCTCACTTTCCAACAGCAATAACAAGTGATTTTATCCTCCTTTGTATATGCAGATTTTTTTAGGTTAATATTTTGGTCATTCATTTTATAAACTGCTATATTTAGATAATTATCTGTTTTATTTTTAAAAACATGTGCTTGCTCTAATATCATCTGTAAGCTATACCTTTTTAAATAGCCATATCTTGTGTTATGTCTGGCTCTGTTAAAAATTGTTGTTTGAGTCTGTCATATGATCAATTAGTATTTCATTGACAAAATTACCATACAGTCTTTTGCCAATTAAGGGCTGTCTTGTAATATTTAATGTTCTCATCCTTCATTTGCTTACTAATTATTAATTTTAAGCAAGCTATGTGATGAAATGGTTGGGGTCTAAAGATGGTTATTTAGCTTTTCTATTATTCTCTCAAATGAAACATCCATTAATGGAGGTTTATTTAATCTATTAGCTATTTTTATGACTTTTCTACCTGAAAAGCATAAGAATCTGCTACTTTATATTTATTGTCTCTATTCCATTTATTTTTTTTTTATATAAAAATTCAATCTGAGTTATGTACAATGGCCATTTGGCAGTATTTTTTACACTACTCTCCAATATACAGGTCTGATGAAATGTAGATATTTTATTTTTTTAATCATCGCTGATGCAAAATTGCAATTTCATTGCCAATTTCTCTTATGGTAATTTTAATCACTTCTTGGACCAATATAATTTCCATAACAAGATTGAAACTTTGACTGAATGCTAGATTCGAAATACAATTGCACCAAGATTTGCAAAGTGCTTAGTTTCTAATTCTTTTATAAGAAAACTCTATTTTATTTATGAGTAAGAATGTTACTAATTTTCAATAGAATAATGGAGAACATAATAAACCAGTGACCAAAATGCTTATAATACACTATTTAATTATATAAAATTTATATAATTCATAATAATGAACAGTATCCATCTAATTATCGTCTAGCATTATATATGTGCAATTAGAGTTAATGAACAATAATTATTGATTTACTATCTAGCATTATATATACACAAAAGTTACTATAACAGTATTTATTGATTTACTGTCTAGTATCATATATCATACTAGATACGAAGATAATACCAAGTAGATTTCTACTACCCTAATTTTTGCTTACTCTATACAAGTATAAGAATTAACTGAACAATTGTCATGAACATGTTTTGACATTTCTCTATTCTTCAAGCATTCTAGCTTAACACTAATTTAAATTATAAATCGTTGCTTTTATTATCCTTTTTTAAGTTTTTAATATAGTCTGTAGGATTCTTCTCTACTTGTTTATTTCCCAAATGAAAAAATCACTATTTTTGTCAGCTCTGGAGAAAGTATTTGTATGTGTACCCTGAATGACATATAATCAACAATATATCATTTCTCTTCCAGTGATTTCTTTAAATAAGATCTGATATAAATAACAATCTTTTTCTTTTCAATCTGTCCCTGTATATCTATGCAAAATGGCAAAGTTAATTATTATTACAATGTTACATTGCCAGTAGTATTCTTTCCAGTTTCCTCCAACATGCTAACTTCTGCCATCACCACCATCTTTTAAAATAAGATCAGGTTATATAATGTAAAACAGTTTGAATATTATTATTAAAAATCTTTTCACTAATGGTCCATTTTAGATGTGAAAATTTATGAAAAGGAATAAAATTTCTCAAAAATGCTTACAAAATTTTTCTATATTTATTGCTTTAAAAAAATTATTTTTTAAAAAAGCTAAAAATAAATTGAAGCATATTTATTTTATTTTTTTCCATATGTCATAGCATCGGCTGGACGCGAACCCACAACTGTCTGCAACCAATTATTTGCTTGCATGGCGGCTGCGATACCTCTCGGCTAATAACGCAAGATGCGTATTTATTTTTGTACTTACATTTCCACCAGCTTTTAGAAAATATTTTATTGAATTGAGTTTTCTTCTACTCATTTATTCTCATTTGATGAAGATTTTCCTCAATAAATGAAAATTCAATACCCACTCCATGATATAGATGCTTTGCTGCATTTAACTAAATAATGGATCAATTCAACTAGGTAATCATTTGGTCTTTGTCTTCTGGTTTATCAACTACATTAGCATTTTTATCATTAGAATTATTTTTAATACTATAATTTCACATTCACTAAGATGATGCACAATAGAAATAGCATCATGAATACTTATTTTGTATCTTTTGTTCATTGCAGAGTCATATCTTCAGAAATGCATTTTGTAAGATTTTTTTTCAAAAGCAAGCAAATCAACTATTCCTTTTTCATTTGGCATATAACCTTATAAAAGCCAAACGTATCTTTGGATTTAATTTCAGACTAATGATAGTTTAAATATATTCCCACCATAGTTTAATGGTAGCATTATCACTTTCAAACCATACATTTAAAAATATTAGTCCTTTGAAATATTGACACACTGAAACCAATATCTGTGGTATCTACAGTTTCATGGAAAGTTTCCACTAAAGATTGCAGAAAAAATGTTATTGGTGTTCAGTCCAACATTTAGCCAATACGAAAGGAATTTTGTAATTTAGTAGTGCTTATTCTGAAGCTCTGGTTTAGATTTTAAAAACAAATATTATGTTGGCATTTATTCTGCCATTTTTATTTCTACAATCTATTAATGACTAAAATTTTAATACTTGCCAAGGTTTTAGAACATTTCTTTTCATTCTTCACTGTTAAACTACCTGTAAAAATAACTGATGCATTCAAGCATGCTGTTACAATTGAGATCATCTTCTGTAGCTAATGTTTTTCTAAATGTGCAGTACCAATATCATATTGTATACCTGTTCTTGACAAGCAAATCATTACAATAAGCTTAAAACTGATTAATAATTTTAAATCGAACTATGAATCGTGCTGTTCTCATCACAATTTAGTCTTTGTGAAATTATTTGATATGGGTGATAATTATGTGGCCTAACAAATCTACTCCAGTCCAATGCTTTTGAAATCATTTGATCATAACCCTACTATTACATCTATATGGGTTTAGTGAATGTGATAAATTCATATTTCCAACAAAAAAAATCTGTATCAATTTTTTCCCACAATTCACTTTTTTAGTATTAAAAACTTTTTTCCTTTTATAAATGTATAGTTATTAAACTGCTTAAATTAAGATTTATCATAAACTATATATTCAAGAAAAATTAAAGAAATGAGAAATATTATGCAGAAAGTACAAAAATGGAAATTGTCAACTTTTTCTGCAATATTATCATGTATTTTACCTTTTTTGTGCATAAAAGTTTAATAGTGGCTGGATGTTAAAACTATTATACGAAATCTATTTCAATATACAGTATATGTTTTTGTTGTGTCATTACTTTAAAATTCAACGTTTACAATAGAATCTTTTTTTTTCAATCATTGTACACAGTTTGCAAATAAAATTAAACTTTTTCATAAAGTAGATAATATACTTTTTGACTATATTCAGGACCACCATGTGCAGGTTTTGTAGGTCACAAAGGCACTTCATCACAGAGACACCAAGGTAATTAGTAAAATTTATATTGAAACAGCTTTATCAATTCTACTGTTTCACCTACTATATACTATAGTAGTATTTCTATATAAGTATCTATCACCAAATCCTCGTATATACGGTTAATATTATATCCAAATCAGGCTGGATTTAAATATAAAGGTATTAGTTATGTATGTGTGCATATATTTTAAGCCTACAAGATAAAAGGTGTATCTGTATATGTAAAAACCCATATATACACACCCATATATTTCTAGGAGTAAATGAATGAAAACTGCGTTGTATATGTAACACGAGACTACATATATGCAGGAAAGAATAATGTTAACAGATGTAAAACATACATTTATTTATTTAAAATATTTATTCTAAAAAAAATTAATATTTGAAATTATTGTATATTTCTGCATATATTGCTAAATTAAATAATCAAGTTACGTATATAACCAGTTGTTTTCCATTTTTCTTGTTTTCGAAAAATTGGTATTATAAAATTCCATTTATAGATTTGTTTTTGAAAATTTGGTATTATAAAATTTAATCTTTCTCCTGTAGTGTGACCTAATTACAAAACTAAAAGTAACACTAAGTTGTGGAATAAATTATCCTGAGTAATTAAAAAGAAATTGTGAATGACCGGCTGTAAAACTTCATTATAAGAAATAAAAACAAAGTAATTATACGATTCTAAGAATACAGGAGAAAATTGGCAAAACAAATCTAAAAAATTACTATGACCGAGAAGAGGGGGAGGTAAGCTGATAATATAAGCCTCTGCAGCCATTTTGAAATTAGTCGGACATTATTTCAGTCAACAACATATGTTAAAATTTATGAATTATGATGAAATCTGAGTAGAAGGCAAATTTTCTTGCCTTCCCGATTCAATAAGTCTACCGATGTGGGAAGCAGTGAAGAAAAAGCCGTAGGAAGCAGATGCCCATTTTCATCCTCAACATGAAACAAGTACAAGCAGCAGAGAGCCTGGTAAAACCTTTCCTCTACTTAAAGATTAATAACTCGGATAAAATGCGATAATTCCTAAAGCTAGCTAAAATTAAACTCTATGGCCATAGAAATAATGTAAATTTAAATCCACTACTAAATGTAATTTTGATTTCTTTATTTTAATCTTAAAATCACAACTAAAATGTAATTTTGATTTCTTTTGCTTCCACCTTAAAATCTTGCCTGATTTACATTTAATTTAATATTACATTTAATTTAATATTTGATTTGGTTTAATAACTGATTTGAGTTAATAACTAATTTGGTTTTCATACTGAATTAATATCATATTTATTGATTTACGTACTCTATGTATTTATTAATTTATGTGTTGGTTTGCTCAGTTATCTCCGATTGATCTAGTTCAACATATTTACAGTTTTCTGACTTATTTAGTTGTGACTTGCTTAAAGTGATTGATTTTAAATTAATTATTATAAATTTCATTACGTATAATTTTAAATGCTTTATTCTAAATTGTGTCTAATTTTAAATGCTTCATTCTAAAATGATAATCAAGTTTCTAGAGTAATTTACGTATTTTAACTTAATGATATGTGCTTTTACATATTTTAATATAATAATAATATTTGCCTTAATTCATTCTTGTACACAACTAAAATTTGTCTTGAACTAGGTCAATCAGATATAAACTAATTGCATTGCAATTTCATTTTCAAACTATGCTAAAACAGAGTCAAATTTTAAATATCTGCTCATTAAACTTAACAAATTTTTTTAAGTAAATCTATGCCAAATTTTATGATTTTCCAGTGCTTAGTAGTTGTGCTATATTTGTTCGAAACGGAATTTTACTATTGGCTAAAGGCTTAGTGAGGAGCCATTACATTTTCACACCTAGAGAATAATAGAGTCTAGGATGCAAAAGAAAACCGTTTTGAAAGGGGTAAAATATCTTGTTGTAAGAGATAATTAAAAAGCTTACAGCTGTTTTTGAGATAGATTCGCTTTCGAGATATTTAACTAATATTTTGCTTGAGTGATTGAGATACAGCATAGAGCTATAACTTTATACCTTAATGACCAATAATGTGCTGTACTTTCACCTAAAGTTATAAAATTCCTTTATAGATAACTTTACAAATTAGATTCCTAGTTTTTCCTTAATAGCATAATTATACATGCTACCTAATGAATTGATATACGGTAGTTTCATGAAAGAAACTAGTGTTTAGCATCATAAAATTTTAATTATATAATGTGGTCAGCGGTGCGAGTGTGTTTTTAAGAAACGCTACAGCGTAGATATATATTTGTTGCTGTATTCCTTAATGGTTGTACATGGTCGCGCTGCACCATTACTCTTAGTTCAGGCAATTTTCTTCTTCAGATGGTGGACAGGTTTGAACCTCCCCATTCTGCATCCTTAGGAACAGAGCATGAGACTCCCATGGAGCATAAGACTCCCACTCAAATAAATTGCTCGATCGCCAGACTAAAAAATCGTTATCTTATTTTCACAGCAATGAATACGGTGAAAAAGAGAACCGTTACTTGGTAAAAATCTCATAAAAAGGCACTCTCAAGACACAAGGGCTATATCAGACTTTATATTTTCTATAAGCCATGGTATCTGAAGTATGACTGCCAATCATCAGTTCATCCCACCATAGTAATTGTATTTTCAGCTTTGATCTGAATTCAAGTCTAATTTTATAAGTACATAAACTATATAGAGAATATTAAGTATTCGTATTTGATAAAATGTCATATTCTTTATCAATATTTATAATCACTTCTGCTAGCTCTAGAGCGGATCTAGACCCTATTATATAGCATAAACTAGGCATAGATGGTCATGAAAAAATTAACCTTGATCTATAATGTAATCTTAAGGCTCATGAAAATATAAATTTTAACACGTATAATTTCTTCATCACCTGCGAGTGATATCTATATGTAGCAAACTCAATTAAATGATTTGTAATCCAAACTACAATCACCTGTGCGTGATTGGAATTGCTATATAAACAGTTAAATCATCACCTACGAGTGTTATATGTATTTTTAATAAACCTAATGTAACTAACCAAAATGATTAATGTCACCTGTGAGTGATTTACGTTGTCCAAATGTGTAAGTAAATTAAAGCCATATGTAACTAGGCAAACCATAAATGATTATAACTCTAGTCATCACTTGTGTGTAAATCCCAAACTCAAATATGAAATTGTATCCCTAACTTAGTCACCTGCATGTGATACAACCCATATAGCCAAGTTATAGTCATCATTTTAATTTAATAATTTTAATATTTAGTTTTCATTAAATTGTGTTTAAATTTAACTTTTGTGTCATGTCTCAATTTTGCTCATTCGTAAGTCTTTATTGAATAGTTAATCATTAATTAAGAATCACAATCCATATTTTATAATTATGTTCTGCCACACACATCGTCTATATAGCTATACTCATTAATAAGTCAACTTATCATAATCTTGTGCTTTACTGATGTGCTACTGCCGGCATGTGATAAAGGAAAATGCTGCTGTGGCTTCATATGTGTCATCCGCAAGGTGGTACATCTTTGACCATTAGTAAAGGAGTTGGGGCTATATCAGACAACGTGGTTCGTACCACTCTATGCTGGTCAGCCTTGGTATGATTTAGTAAAGTTCTGGATTTTGTTGCGCGAATGTACAGATTTGATTGTTACAATATGTAAATGAAAATGTTTGTATTTTTGACTGGCTTCATTGTTAAAAATGTCCTGAGTATAAATATTTTTTATTTAAATATGAAAATACTTTTTTATTTATTGTGACAATTGCCTGGACCTCAAATTTCAAGACAAGAAATATACTACATATTTGCTCTTATCATTGTGCTACCCTGAACAGACCAGCACCATTTTGTAGATCATTAACAAAACTTTTAAGTAAATGTTCAAATTTCTGAATCACATTATTGTTAGAAACACATTCTGATTATATTTTTTATTTAAATATAAGAGGAATACTTTTTTACTTAGATTTGTTGTGACTTGATTGAGTCTTAAAATATGCTTGATATATACTCTTATCTTTGCACAAAACTCAACAGGCTGACACATTTTTGTCACTATAATTAATAAAATTTACATGTAAATGAAAAATTAAGATTTCCCAATCATTAATTTATATAAAAAGTAACACATTACTAGTAATAATTTATTTGAAAATAAAATTTATTTTAAAAATATTATCTCATAATTACAGTAATTTTGCATGTGAGAAAATTAAGTTTATCAATGATATTTTGCAGAGTTCATATTTATCAGATAATTTAGTTTAGTAGTAGTGTATCTGTCTCTAGAATGTGAGATTCTTGGCTTGATCCTGCTAAGTGGTTGTTGAAAGGTTTTTAACAGCAATATGTTTTCTCTTTCTTTTTATTACACTGTATTATCTTTTTTACAAAGTTTTACTAAACATGTTTTTTTTTTGCATGCCAAAATTTTTAATTCTTAACAAACTTTATGTCAGTGTTATTATTTAATGGAATTCTCTTATTACAATAAAACCCCTACATTGTACTATTGACATTGCCTTAAAAAATCTATCTAGTGGAACAAACCAAGAGTTTGATTTTTTTTTAACAATTTTTTTCTGACTAAATCCCTACTTTGATGGTCCTAATAAAATATTAAAGTTATATGATTAAAAACATTGTAAGTATAAAAATTTAAAATATCGGATTATATATACAATAAATTATAGTTATTAATAGTAGAAAACATTACATAAGAAATTAAATAATAATGTAAACATTTTATTATTGGACAAAAACAAGTGAAACTATTTTCGTTAATAGAAAACAGAAACAAGTTTTGCGGTAATTAAAAATAACAAATGGATTTTTAAAACAGAATGTTTTAAAGATGTAATGGTATAAAAAGTAGAGCTGTTTTAACCTAACCAAGAGATGCAGGTAGAGGGGTTCAAACCTCACCTACTTCTCCAGACTGCTACTAAGCGACTTACTCCCCAAACCTCATTAGGATTTCTTTTCAATGTATTCCTGGTGGTAAGGGAGAGATAAGACTCTAAGGAGGAATTTACAAATAATAATAAGTGATATGTGGATGTATTAATAATGCAAAAGATTTATCGTTCACAAAAAAAATAAAATTTATTGCCTACAAAAGAAATCACAAAATATCTAAAGAGGCTGATACTAACCTCTCGGTGTACACGAGAGCACCAATGGACTGACACTATCTACAGACAGGCAGTAATCATTAGTTTTAGTTCACAAGTTATATTACATTTACTCAGCATGGAGTGAATGTCTTTTAAAAGAGAAAGAGAAAAGGAATCATTCAGAGGTAGCAGAGGACAAAAAGCAACAACAAATTATTGAAATACTGGTTAAATAGAGGTTCTTTGAGCTATTACAAACCATAGCCTGTAACTGAAATTTGAACCCCCCTCTTTTTCTTTTTATATCAATAACATTCTCAGCTTTTTTTTGTGTAGTGCTTTGAACATAGAAGATAGTCAGGCTTAATAAAACAAATTTATTAACTAAATGTATTACTCAGAGATTCGTTTTTCTTTTTTTTGGCAAGCAATTTTTCAAAGATATTTCTCTATATGAGGAGTGTAGAATGAAATGAAGCTGGATAGTGCTCCGACCCTAAAACATAATAGAGTAAAAAGGAACTTGTTCACAGAGCGTGATCCGAGTTCAGAACGGAGCATAATCCTTATGTCCAGTCATTAGTATGTTTAACATATAAAGATTTCCAGAGTCTTATCCTGAGACATCCGTAAGATAAACCCACCAATATGGAGATAGAAGTAAGACATAATTTCGTAAGATAAGCCCACCAATGTGGAGATAGAAGTAAGACACAATTTCGACAGTATTTCCGACTCCCCAAGTAACACAAGAAAAATTAAGATGAAATAGCAATCTGTTAAAAAAAAATCAAGCCTGAATTGAATACTGATATTTAAATTCTAAAGCTACAAATTTCTCACAAAACTGAGGTAAAGCTTAGTAGATTAAAAAAGAAATCCCTTTATATTATCGATCTTTATATAAGCGTTTATATATATGAATAATAATGGCTTAATAAAATGATACGAGAACTCTACTTAACCAACTCTACCTATCTTATTAATAGACAGGGTATGAGCACAGATTTTTTCACATGACCCACCTCTCTCCACACTATCTCATAACACTGATACACATGAACACACATATGTTGAAAAGATAAATAATCACCAATATACATATTTCATGCTAAACCAGCAATCATCAGTTGGTCCAGATTACCATCTTTACACATATATGCTATAAGTGCTCAGATATATATTAAGATAGCAAATCCTCCTACTTTAATGGACTCGGCCTCAGGGTGGCCTTTGAGCGTTCCATCTTCAGATTTTCAATTGGATGGATAGTTGGAGTTGGAGTGGATTGAAGCCTGTCCATTAAAGTAGGAGGATTTGCTACCTTAATATATATCTGAGCACTTATAGCATATATGTGTAGAGATGGTTTAGCATGAAATATGTATATTGGTGATTATTTATCTTTTCAACATATGTGTGTTCATGTGTATCAGTGTTATGAGATAGTGTGGAGAGAGGTGGGTCATGTGAAAAAATCTGTGCTCATACCCTGTCTATTACATATATAGTCACAGGTATATATAAGCCTGTGTATTTCAGCTACCTTGTTATTGAAACTTCTTTAGCGTTTCTTAATTATATAAGCACTATCTCCCTCTCCCACTTAAAAGATACATACATTTATTTCAAATCATTTCACCTTAATTAAATGATTACACATATAAGCATATGTAATTCTAATACGGATTGAAAAAGCAAAATGAGAAATTAAAAAAAAAACAAACAGTTTCAATTATTTTGGATTTTTCTTTAAGTAAACTGAATGGAAACGATCTATTGATTTCTTTTATAACAAAAAAAAAAAGTAAACATTAGTGTAATTTAAAAGGGCCCTTGTGCTTATGCTGAAGTAAAATAATATATATATTTTTAAAAAAAACTAATGACAGAACATTTTATTATTTTACTTTGAGATTCATACAAAAGTGACCAAATTCTAGTATCAAACTATCTAGGGATCTAGATAAGTCGCCATTCTACGAGAAAAGAAATCAAAATTTTTAATAGTAACACTTAATATATTTTGAAACAACTTAAATCACACACATATATAAAGCAAAATGTATATATACATTTTTCATTGATATTATATTATAAAGTAAATCGAACACTTATACAAAATGTATACTACTGGTAATTTTTGAAATTCATACGTCTTTAATGAGATAGTCCTATGCATATTCCAGTCCACTACACAAGTGATGGCTTATTTTGATTTCGGTTCTTCATTATCCATGACCAGCAGCAGGCATTTGGTCAGGCAGGAATTGTTCTAGCACCATTCTACATTATGATGTTATACCATTCCAGCTTCAGCAAAAACAGGAAACTGTTGAGAGAGAGATGGAAAAGTCTACTCGGCCAATTCAATTATAGCACCCCAAAATTATTTTTCTTTGAATGTTAGTGGTTCAAAATCTACAGCAGGGAGCTAATATAATCCTGATTGCAGAGAAAGATTTTCCAAAAAAAAAAAAAAAAGCCAATCTTATTGCTTTCACTTCTTTCTTATTCAAACAGTTTTCTCTCCTGTTTTTCAACAGTAGAGCTTCCATGAGTACAAGACAGAGAACAAAAGACAAGCTCTCAATTTATATCTACTTGTTGGCCATCTTACATTCCAATCCCATTGTTCTGCTTTCTCATTTTTAATTACAGTGTTTTTAATTAATTATTTCTATCTAACTAATCTTTTTCTCTAATGAGTTCTGTGGTTCTAGGAATTTTATTTTATCTAATTAATTTTTATTTCATAAAATTTATGGAAAGTTTGATGTCTGTAATAAATGATGTCAATGTTCAGCTATGGTTGCACGATCCGAAAGGAAATTGTTATAAAAATTTATAAGTCCTAAGAATGCTTTCAATTCTATTTTGTTCCTTAGAGAGCAAGCATTTTGAATTGCAGTTGTTTTACTTGGAGATGGATGCAGGCCTTTACTGTCAATTGTATTTCCCAAAATTTCATAGAATCTACTCCGAATATGCATTTTTCTTTATTAGCTCACAATCAAATGTGTACAAACATTTAAACACTGTAAGTAATTTTGAACTTAGATCAATTGTTGAAGATGCACAAATTAATATGTCATCAAAATATGGAAAAACTCCAGAAATGTTTCCGAGTAAATTGTCTATAATGGATTGAAACATTCCGGATGCAACACAGATTCCGAACTGTAAATGTTTTACATGGAAGGTTCCTAGATGAGTAATGATTGTCTGTATGTTTACAGACATGTCATCAACTAAAAGTTGTAGGTAGGCCTTAGCTAAGACAATTTTTGCAAAGATGGAGCTAGGAGGAAGAGGTCAGAAGATGATGTACTGCAGATATAGGGTATGGGTGATTCTGAAGAGCTCTGTTAACTGTTACCTTGTAGTCACTGCATAATCTCCTCCTGTTGGTTTAAGGATTTGTACTTCTGCTGTTGTCCACACAGGGTTTTCCACTGGTTCAATGATCCCATCATGGAGCAGAGGATCTAAAGCAACACCCACCTTATGTTTCATAGAAAGTGGTAGTGGCCAGGCTCATAGTCTGATTGAAGGAAATTTAGAATCAACTAGCAATGATATTGCTGGACCCTTGTAAGTTCCTATAGATGTGCTGAAAACTTGTGGAAATTGGTTAATGATATCTTGAATAGACGGTTCGTAATTAGATGAACTCCAGTTAGTGAAATACCTAGAGGTGTGAACCATTCGCATCCCAACAGATTTGTACAAGGACTCTGTTATCAATAAGCTTAGATGGAATGAATGTACACCATATTGAACATATACAACACAATATCTCTTGAATGATATTGAGTGGTGCTGGAAATCCCATAATGCAATTATTACTGGAGGTAGTTCAGGTATTTTTCCATTGCACAATTCAGATAGTGTGTCAAATGATAAAATAGAATATTGTGATCCCAAGTCAATTTCCATTTTACATTCCTTGCCATTAATGTACATGTGTGTGGATAATTTAGGTGTTGTAACATCATGATGTATCTCATGGTTATAATCTACAATGTCATCGTCCATCTCCTTGCCATTCATTGATTTGCAGATCCAGCAATACTGAGTTGTTTTGCTCGGCATACATGCTGTAAATAACCTATTTTCTGGCAGAAATGACACTTGGTTTTTTTGAAGAGGCATTACACTCGATTGTGTTGACTGCCACAACCATAGCAAGGTGATGCGCCAGGGTACCTTTTATGTGCAGGGCATGTTTGAGAAAGCACTGAAAACCTAGAAACATTTTTGGGAGGTAAGGTTGAACTGTTTTTCTGAATAAGATCGATGGTCGACATGGGAGGGTTTGTGGCATGGATTTCATGCACCTGCACCAATGCAGAGTCAGTAGCTAGACTATGCTATATAGCTATCTCTAAGGTTAGTTTCTTTTGTTAATAGTTTGCACTGTATAGTTTCATTATGAAGCCTGCAGACAAAACGATCTTGAAGACACTCTGTTAGTGAAAGACCAAAATCACAGCTCTCTGCCAAACATTGAAGGTTGGCTAAAAATGCACTCACATTTTCTTTTTCTCATTGTCAATGATGGTGAAATTGGAAACAATAAATAACCGAAGGTTGTGGATTAAAATATTGTTTTAAAATATTTACAAATTCTTGAATGACATATCATGAGGTAACACATGTGATGTAATAGAACTTTGAATGCTTAATGTTCTCAGTTCGTAGAGAGTTAAGAGTGTTGCACGTTTGTATTCATCAGGAATAATATTGTTAGCTTCACAAAATAAATTCACCTGTGATGTGTATGTATCCCACATGAATCAACATTGAAAGGTGCTAAAGAACCAATAGTTGCCATTATAAATCAAATAGAAAACAAATGGAGTAAATATATATATATGTATGGCGTCCTATGTATGATTAATAATAATATAAAGAACACTATTGAATAGCAAACCACACCTATGCGAAAATATATATATATACATTCAGTATTTCGAGTACCTGATCCTCATCACCAAAACTGGTGTAGTGTTAGATTGTATAGAAATTAAAAACCAGCAAAAAACTTGTTAGGATTCTAAGAAGGGACTCAGGGCTAATTATTAATATTTGTTTACTAGTTACAGTCAAAACATTAATACCACAGACAATGATAATCTAGTTCCGCAGTCATTCCTTGAATGATGTCATGATAGCAAATCATCGTGGATCTAAGACAACACAGAATGTTTTTAAAGTTTTTGTTTACTTTAAATTTAGCCTACATTCACTGTGGTTGGACTCAGGGTCTTTAGTGAAACCACAGTGAATGGTGAAGCAAACATATATATATATATATATATATGTGTAGCTTCAATAAGAAGATGCCAATGGGATGTTAGAGTTTTATCAGCCATATTATTTAAAATTATACTAGTTTTGCTGCCTAATAAAGTATAAATGATGAATGAAAATTAAAAATATCAGATAGTATATGTATAATAAATTACAGTTTTAACTTGAATTCAAATCTAAAGTGATACTTTACAAGCAATGAAAATATATTTGCAAGATTAGATTAATTATGGTCAGACGATTACATCACAGCAGTGCTAATCCCAAAGTACTAATAGTAAAATAACACACATAAAAAAATAAATAATAGTGTAAATATTTTAGCATTGAAAGAATATAATTTTGATAATAGAAAACATGAATAAGTTTATACACTAGAGATTTTCACTGGGTTTTCAAACAAACAAGGATTAAGATTTAATGGATATCTGACCAGCAAGTGAGATTCTGTTTGCTTCTTGTTATGCAGGATGGAGCTCAGAAGTGAAGCATTTCAAAGAATCATATTCAAGGTATATATAACATTTAGTAAGTAACTTTTAATATCAGAGGTGGCCCAAGAAGGGGAGGCAGGAGAGCAGTGGTTTCATGGGTATGTGTGGTGTTGGTGATTCTTTTAAATATAATAAAAAACACTTATTTATCGAAAAAAAAAAAAAAATTATTTGCAGATATTTCCTATCTGTATTGGCATTTTTGCAGGATTGTCCAAAAAATAATATGAAAACTTTTGAAAAAAAGTATTAAAAATTTCAAATTTACTAAATAAATATTTAAGTAATTAGAGGGATTTGAATTTACGATTTTTCAGTATCTTCTACCCCATCTCAAACAATTAGCACATATGACCACTACATCAATCTTTAATGAGTATTAGACGTTTTAGATATAGACTGAAAAATCTTTAGTTCAAATCCCTCTAGTTACTTATATAGAAAACATTCAGTACACTGAATGAAAAGTTAATTAAATATTTTTGTTTTAAGATGTTTTTTAATTATTGCTGCAAAAAATATTTTTTTAAACGTTAATATGTTTTATTTTGCAAGTGTTTTCTTTTCCGTATTTACTTTATAGAAATAAATGAATAAAACCTGTAAGATAATTACCGAACGAATTGGAGGGGGGGGGTCGCTAAAATTTACCTTCCACAAACGCGCTTCTTAGTAACGCAGAAGGCCTGTTGATGTTAAACTTTTAATCATCGATTAAAATGAACACACACAAACAAAGATTGATTCAAAGTTCTTGTTTATTTCCAATCAGTAGGGAATGAAATGTTTTAAAAAACACACGTTAATACGTCTATCGTCATCGTCAACCGGTATCAATTCTTTGTAGGATGGTTTCTCCAAGTTTGCCGATCTCTAGTCTCTTTTCTCCACACTTTCTTTTTTTGTACATCCATCTCACGTGTGGTCTCTTTTGTATGTCTTTTACAAAATTGTAAATATGTGCAGATAAAGCTACCCCATCCCATACTTGAAATTTCACGTAAGAATTTCAAAATAGAAACGATTACAGATTTAGAATGTACAGTATTTGTATTTCCGTCCTAAGACCCAATAATAAAATAAGTCCAGAAATTAGGTGCTCCGAAACTTCCAGCAACGCTGTAAAGTCAGACACGATTAAGCGATGAAAACTCATTCGCTGAACCGAATAAGCACATAGTACTACCGCAGACAAAGCTAAGGAAAGTACTATATTTGTATTTAATAAAATTTAGGTTAACCCAGTATGATCGCTGATAAATGTATATTAATAGACATCGATCGGGTTAAAATACATGCTTCAAAAATAAAAAAAATTGTAACTAAAAAGTGCTATAATATGTATCAATTACATTAAAAACGTTATATAGAGTTCTCTATTTGAGAAATTATAAAGGAGAGAAGTAAAAATGTTATTCTACATATTTGCAATAAAGTATTAAAAACTTTCACAATTATTAAACTTGTTTTATGATAAAAGTTGCCACATTGCCGTTAGAGGGCGAGATAAAGAAGAATTTTTATCACTTCACATCACATGTTAATTTATTTACGTCATTAATTAAATATCGATCGTAAATATTTTGCACTTGTCAAAATATAAACAATTAAACATAATAAAATAAAATAAGAAAAACTCGCCGAATGTAAATAAATTATTGTCATATATCTTTGAGTTTTGTTTTTGATATTTAAACTATATTCGTTACATGTTTTTGTGTGGTCTTAAAATAATAATTTCAAGACGGAAAGATTTTCTCCGTAGTTCTATACTCGTATGCCTCATAATCTCAGACACAATTAGACAAGCATATGACACAGTTGTGTATGTGATAAAATGCATATATCAAACACAATCGCTATTTATATATCTTGTTCATATCTTAGAAGAGTAGAATTCTTACAAATGTAATGTCTATATATTGCAAAGTCAAAATATAATCAATATCTTGAAATTTAAATCAAAGCGTATTTATCAGGTTATTTATCACCAATATTGATATATATTCAATTCTACGTTTTAAAAATGTAAAGATTACAATAACTAAATAATTTACCTTTAGGTACTTAATGTTAACAACGGTAGAATTTAATTATAATTAGATCTGTTGATTAAGCTGTAGGAAAAAATATGGTGTAATCAGTTTTGAGTTAATAAATGGGAGTAAAAATGCAAATAGCTGGTCTTGTCTTTGTCATTATACCGCATAATTAATATAAAATAATTAGAATTATTCACATCTATGATTTCATTTCTTATAGTCATTTTTCATTAAATATATTATGGTGATAATGTCAAAAAATTTATAAACGTTGAATCAACTGAATTACAAATAAATCAAAATACAGTAATAGACAACTCGTTTGAATACAATTTAATTTCAAATCATCAAATCAATGAATTTTTCAAGATGTCATTTTTAAAATTAATCATGTGACAATAAATTTTCCATGGCAGGGGTGGGCAAGGCGACCAGTCGACCACAAGATCCCTGGAAGTCGACTGCGAAGCTGACATGAACATTGACAAATTATAGTGATAAATTCAGAGCTGATCTGAATATAAAAGAAAAAGTGTAAAAATTCAAAATTATTCTAATTTAAAAATAGTTAAATTTAAAATAATATCTGTGGTTATTGTAGATCTGAAAAGTAAACCCAGGTTGAAAGAAACTGAAAAGTATTTAATTAAATACAATTCTAAAAAAAAATGATTTTCATTTTTCCTCTCTATATTTTTTTGAATTTTTTTTAAAATTCAGGATCCAGCTCTAGAAAATAATCATTTGTAGGTAATTTAATAACTGTAATTTAATAAATATTTTATAAAGTGACATGAAGAAATTATAATACTAGAGGGTCTCACATAATTCAATAGTAGTCATAGTAAAATGTCTTAGATGGAATAAAAATTATCAGTTTTTAAGTATCTTCTAAAAACATCACCAATTCTTGGGAATACCTAAAATGCTGTTATTAAAAAAAAAAACACCAAATCATAAGTACATTTTAAAATACCAAAAATTTCCAACCATTATTTTTTCCTGTTCCAGCAAACATAACAGTTTTTTTTTGTTTCCGGTTTGAAGCCTGAAAAAAACATAGTTACTCTCAGGTAAATTTTCACCAAAAAAGTCCTCTAATGTCTAAAAGTTTGGCCACCCCTGTTCTATAGCTTTATACACTCTAGTGGTCATCACTAGAAATAAACTCACTCATTTAAAAATATTTCAAGATTTTGTAATTTCCATTACCAACATTAATTTTATAGGATATTCTTACTATCGATACACAGATTTCATCTTCCATACATCAATATTAGCTGGTAGAAACAGGACATATAATAAATTGTGAGGAATATATAAAGGTAATAAAGTATAGTAATAATTTTAAAGAAAGAAAATATGAAACATTATATATGCGAGAAAACAGATAATATATAGTAAACAATTTAAAGAAAGAAAATATGAAACAATATGGTGCTAAATTGGAAGGGAGATGATCTCTGTTAAATAATTGAAAGCTTTATAACTTTATGTTTCTTATTGCATTTCCAAATCCATATAATATTTACTTTTACAATGCTTTATATAATTATAATCCACTATTGATGTTTTTGATTGATATATTAAAATAAAATTTGCAAACCAGCAGCATTTAATAGTAAAATTAAATAATAAATTTAAAATCCGCTGCAAAAATTTTTAGACGATAAATTTCAGAGTCTGAAAATTGTCTCTGAAGTACTTTGCACTTGAAGAGATAAGAAAAATTCTCATTGGTTACTCAAAAAACATTGTTTAAATATCTTAATTATTCATTTGTAGTATAAATAAAGAAATTAAGTAATTAAGTTTCATTCATTCTTGATGGTAGAATAATGAAGTCATCTGAATTGCATCAAAAATATTTAGGGAAATCTTCCTTATATTTCAAAGAAGATCAGGAAAACTCGGTATGTCTAAAATTATTTGGAAAGCCTTCAGGTTTAAAATAATTTTGGTTATAATTTTAGTATCTATAAACTATGGCTATTTCAACCCATATACAAGGATAAGGTATTCATAAATTAAATCAAATATTTTTAAATCTGAATATTTAAAACATCTGCCAGATAACAGAATTAATAAATGATGAAACTTGTTTTTGAAATTAACACAACTGTGTATAAATTTCTGTGATTCTATATTTTCTGTCTACAAATGAAGATTTTGGTGCTAATAGTTGTTACATAATAAATAAAATAATAACTCAGTTCATATCAAGTTACCTGATGAATTCTATTTATTTAGTTATTTATTTTTTGACAGCAGATTAAATATTTGTCTGCCCATTTTTCAAACACAAAAATTGTCAGCCACCTTTTTTTTTTGGTTATCTGCAGGAGGAATAACAAGTATCAGAATTTGCCCTTTGCGCCAATTAAAAATGTTTTCTAATCTAGAGTAGAATGTATTATATGCCCAGGATCACTAATCCAAATATTGCTTACTTTAAGAATTAACCGAACAATTTCCAAGAACATGTTTTGACATTTCTCTAACTTAACACTAATTTAAATTATAAATCAAATGTTTCTTTTATTATCCCTTCTTAAGTTTTTAATATATTCTGTTGGATTCTCTACTTGTTCATTTTCCAAATGAAAAAAACACTATTTTCATCAGCTCTTGAGAAAGTATTTGTATGTGTACACTGAATGACATATTATCAACAATATATCATCTCTCTTTCAGTGAATTCCTCAAATAGGATCTGATATAAATAACAATCTTTTCCTTTTCAATCTACACCTGTATATCTATGCAAAATGGCAAAGTTAATTATTATTACAATGTTACATTGCCAGTATTCTTTCCAGTTTCCTCCAACATGCTAACTTCTGCCATCACCACCATCTTTTAAAATAAGATCAGGTTATATAATGTAAAACAGTTTGAATATTATTATTAAAAATCTTTTCACTAATGGTCCATTTTAGATGTGAAAATTTATGAAAAGGAATAAAATTTCTCAAAAATGCTTACAAAATTTTTCTATATTTATTGCTTAAAAAAAATATTTTTAAAAAGAATAAAAATAAATTGAAGCATATTTATTTTTGAACTTACATTTCCACTAGCTTTTAGAGAATATTTAATTGAAGTGAACTTCCTTCTACTCATTTACTTTCATTTGATGAAGATTTTCCTCAATAAAGGAAAATTCAATACCCACTCCATGATATAGATGCATTGCTGTGTTTGATTAAATAGTGGTTCAATTCAACTAGGTAATCATTTGGTCTTTGTCTTCTGGTTTATCAACTACATTAGCATTTTTATCATTAGAATTATTTTTTAATACTATAATTTCACATT
Organism: Epiperipatus broadwayi; assembly: GCA_028023455.1. Lineage (NCBI taxonomy): Eukaryota > Metazoa > Onychophora > Udeonychophora > Euonychophora > Peripatidae > Epiperipatus > Epiperipatus broadwayi. The sequence continues at coordinate 10,401,708 of JAQFVV010000014.1, forward strand.
CACTAAGATGATGCACAGTAGAAATAGCATCATGAAAACTTATTTTGTATCTTTTGTTCATTGCTGAGTCATATCTTCAGAAGTGCATTTTGTAAGATTTTTTTTTTTCAAAAGCAAGCAAATCAACAATTCTTTTTTTATTTGGGATATAACCTTATAAAAGCCAAACATATCTTTGGATTTAATTTGACTGATGATAGTTTAAACATATTCCCGCCATTGTTTAATGGTAGCATTATCATTCTCAAACCATACATTTAAAAATATTTTTTATATTAGTGCTTTCAAATATTGACACACAGAACCCAATATTTATGGTTTCTACAGTTTCATGAAAACAGTTTCCACTAACGATTGCACAAAAAAATGTTATTGGTGTTCAGTCCAACATTTAGCCGATACAAAAGAAATTTTGCAATTTATTAGTGCTTATTCTGAGGCTGTGGTATAGATTTTAAAAACAAATCAAATATTATGTAGGCATTTATTCTGTCATTTTTATTTGTACAATGTATTAATGAATAAAATTTTAATACATGCCAAGGCTTTAGAACCTTTCTTTTGATTCTTCACTGATAAAACTACCTATAAGAGTAACTGATGCATTCAAGCTTGCTGTTACAATTGAGATCATCTTCTGTGGCTAATGGTTTTCTAAATATACATTTGGGAGTTACAGTAAGATATGCCTTAAAAATGTTTTAGAAAAAAAATGAATTAAAAGATTACATAACAAATATATTAAATAAACAAAAAATTTCTATATGTGGGTGTATATGTGTTTTGTAAATTGTTTTATAGAGGTGCTGTATCTATGTATGCATTAGACCTACAAATCCTCATAGAAGAGGCCATAAATTAAAAAGAAGTTTGGAAATGTCAGAGTAAAACACTACCATTGCACATTGTATACCTGCTCTTGACAAGAAAATCATTAGCAATAAGCTTAAAACAATGATTAATAATTTTAAATCGAACCATGAATCATGCTGTTCTTATCACAATTTAGTCATTGTGAAATTATTTGTTATGGGTGATAATTATGTGGCCTAACAAATCTACCCCAGTCCAATGCTTTTAAAATCATTTTATCATCACCCTACTAGTGCATCTATATGAGTTTAGTGAATGCGATAAATTCATATTTCCAACAAAAAAATAATCTGTATCAATTTTATCCCACAATTCACTTTTTTTAGTATTAAAAACTTTTTTCCTTTTATAAATGTATAGTTATTAAACTGCTCAAATTAAGATTTATCATAAACTATATATTCAAGAAAAATTGAAGAAATGAGAAATATAAATTATGCAGAAAGTACAAAAATGGACATTGTCAACTTTTTCTGCAATATTATCATGTATTTTACCTTTTTTGTGCATAAAAGTTTAATAGTGGCTGGATGTTAAAACTATTGTATGAAATCTATGTCAATATGCAGTATATGTTCTTGTTGAGTCATTGCTTTAAAATTCAATGTTTATAATAGAATCTTTTTTTTTCAATCATTGTACACAGTTTGCAAATAAAATTAAACTTTTTCATAAAGCAGATAGTATACTTTCTGACTACATCTTCATTTTTATTTAAGATAATATAATGGTATTTTGATGGTCAGGACCACCATGTGCAGGTGTGCAGGTTTTGTAGGTCACAAAGGCACTTCATCACAGAGACATCAAGATAATTAGTAAAATTTATATGAAATGAAAATGTTTGTATTTTTGACTGACTTCATTGTTAAAAATATGTCCCGAGTATAAATATTTATTATTTAAATATGAAAATACTTTTTTATTTATTGTGACAATTGTCTGAACCTCAAATTTCAAGACATAAAATATACTACATATTTGCTTTTATCGTTGTGTTAACCTGAACAGACCAGCATCATTAACAAAACTTTTAAGTAAATGTTCAAATTTCTGAATCACACTATTGTTAGAAATATATTCTGATTATAAATATTTTTATTTAAATATAAGAGGAATACATTTTTACTTAGATTTGTTGTGACTATTGCTTGAGTCTTAAAATATGCTTGATATATACTCTTATCTTTGCACACAACTCAACACGCTGACACCTTTTGTCACTATAATTAATAAAATTTACATGTAAATGAAAATATTAAGATTGCCCAATCATTAATTTATATAAAAATTAACACATTACTAATAATAATTTATTTGAAAATAAAATTTATTTTAAAAATATTACCTCATAATTACAGTAATTTTGCTTGTGAGGAAATTAAGTTTATCAATGATATTTTGCAGAGTTCATATTTATCAGACAATTTAGTTAAGTGGTAGTGTATCTGTCTCTAGAATGTAAGGTCCTTGGCTTGATCCTACTAAATGGTTTGTTGAAAGGTTTTGTAACAGCAATATGTTTTCTCTTTCTTTTTATTACACTGTATTATCTTTTTTACAAAGTTTTACTAAACACTTTTTTTTGCATGCGAAAATATTTAATTCTTAACAAACTTTATGTCAGTGTTATTATTTAATGGAATTCTCTTATTACAATAAAACCCCTACATAATTATACTATTGACATTGTCTTAAAAAATCATTTATCAGACAATTTAGTTTAGTGGTAGTGTATCTGTCTCTAGAATGTAAGGTCCTTGGCTTGATCCTGCTAAATGGTTTGTTGAAAGGTTTTGTAACAGCAATATGTTTTCTCTTTCTTTTTATTACACTGTATTATCTATTTTACAAAGTTTTACTAAACACTTTTTTTTGCATGCGAAAATATTTAATTCTTAACAAACTTTATGTCAGTGTTATTATTTAATGGAATTCTCTTATTACAATAAAACCCCTACATAATTATACTATTGACATTGTCTTAAAAAATCTATCTAGTGGAACAAACCAAGAATTTGATTTTTTTTTTTTTTTTTAGTTATCCAGTAAAACCTATGAATAAACAAAATAAAATGCAAAACATTTTAATGGCTTCTAAAAATGTATTGAGTAAACAATCTAAGTAAGAAAATTTAAAATTTTTTTGTGACTAAATCCCTACTTTGATGGTCCTAATAAAATATTAAAGTTATATGATTAAAAACATTGTAAGTATAAAAATGTAAAATATCGGATTATATATACAATAAATTATAGTTATTAATAGTAGAAAACATTACATAAAAAATTAAATAATAGTGTAAACATTTTATTTGACGAAAACAAGTGAAACTATTTTTGTTAATAGAAAACTGAAACAAGTTTTGTGGTAATTAAAAATAACAAATGGATTTTTAAAACAGAATGTTTTAATAATGTAATGGTATGAAAAGTAGAGCTGCTTTAACCTAACCAAGAAATGCAGGTAGAGGGGGTTCAAACCTCACCTACTTCTCCATACTGCTACTAAGCAACTTACTCCCCAAACCTCATTAGGATTTCTTTTCAATGTATTCCCAGTGGTCAGGGAGAGATAAGACTCTAAGGAGGAATTTGCAATTAATAATAAGTGATATGTGGATGTATTAATAATGCAAAAGATTTATTGTTCACAAAAAAAGAAATAAAATGGATTGCCTACAAAAGAAATCACAAAATATCTAAAGAGGCTGATACTAACCTCTTGGTCTACATGAGAAACCAATGGGCTGACACTATTTACAGACAGGCAGTAATCATTGGTTTTAGTTCACAAGTTATATTACATTTACTCAGCATGGAGTGAATGATTTTTGGAAGAGAGAAAGAGAAAAGGAATCATTCAGAGATTGCAGAGGACAAAAAAAAACAAACTATTAAAATACTGGTTAAATAGAAGTTCTTTGAGCTATTACAAAACATAGCCTGTAACTGAAATTTGAACCCCCATTTTTTTTTGTTTATATCAATAACATCCTCAGGTTTTTTTGTGTAGTGCTTTGAGCATAGAAGATAGTCAGGCTTAATAAACAAATTTATTAACTAAATGTATTACTCAGAGATTCATTTTTCTTCTTTTTGGCAAGCACTTTTTTGGAGATATTTCTCTATATGAGGAGTGTAAAATGAAATGAAGCTGGATAGCGCTCCGACCCTAAAACGTAGTAGAGTAAAAAGGAACTTGTTCACAGAGCATGATCCGAGTTCAGATGGAGTATAATTTTTATGTCCAGTCATTAATATGTTTAACATATAGATTTCCAGAGTCTTATCCTGAGACATCCATAAGATAAGCCCACCAATATGGAGATAGAAGTAAGACACAATTTCGACAGTATTTCCGACTCCCCAAGTAACACAAGAAAAATTAAGATGAAATAACAATCCATTAAAAAAAATCAAGCCTGAATTAAATACTGATATTTAAATTCTAAAGCTACAAATTTCTCACAAAACTGAGGTACAGCTTAGTCGATTAAAAAGGAAATCCCTTTATATTATCGATTTTTATATAAGCATTTATATATAAGAATAATAATGGCTTAATAAAATGATATAAGAACTCTACTTAACCAACTCTACCCACCTTGTTATTGAAACTTCTTTAGCGTTTCTTAATTATATAAGCACTCTCTCCCACTTAAAAGATACATACATTTATTTCAAATCATTTCACCTTAATTAAATGATTACACATTGTAGTGTTTTCGGGAAGTTAACGATCTCAGCCAAAAACCCAATTGATTAACTTAGAGTTGAAGACAGTTTAACTTTCTTAAAGCTAATTTATTTGTTACACGTTGTGTGTTATTATACAAAAAAATGTCTATGCTTAAGATAATAATATGTGCATATGGAAAAAAAAACAAATTCAGAAATATACATATAATTAAAGTCTCTCAAAGAAAAGGTTCAGTTACTCATGGTGAATGAAAAATAAGGCATCCATTATCCCACAACTATTTTACTCCCAGAATATTTTAATGTTTTCTTTCTCACGAGTCACTTTTATGTCCCATTTATTTCCTCTTTCTGTACAGTTTAATTTCACTATTTACTCCAAACAGTTCAGGTTGGTTAAACATAGATTTATCCATAGATAATAAATGGTTCCATGACAATTTGTTACAACCCTTAGGTTTTATGTGTGGCTATACATTACACCATCTTGGTAATCTCTCATCTCATTTTCTTTTCTGCTCTTCCTGTTCTCGTAAAACTGGATGTTTCTAGAGTCAATGTCTCCATATTCTACTCCTCCCCTCACTCTAGAATATAGTTCTTCAACCTTTCTGGCAGCCTATGCTCATGGTGAACTCTTGGTGCAGGTGTCCCTTCATCTTGTTGGGTTGGCCCACTATCAGTGTCATGTATCAGGTCCGTGACCTCCAGTTACCTATCCATCTGGTCTGGTTTGTTTTGACAAAACTCTTCCTGTGTTATTTGTGGCAATACATCCTTATCTTCTTTAGGTAAGATGTCCCATTGACTGGCATTTCCAACGGTTTCTGGGATATCCGTTCAAGCACACGGAGATCTTCTCCTTAAGTGGTCTATGTGTTTATGGACAGATGGACCATTCTCTAGTCTTATTTGGTAAATTGTCCTTGATTTCGCACTTATGATGGTTCCGGGTAGCCATCTCTTCCTTAGTATATCACACACCCAGACTGGATCATTTCTTTTGAACCTTTTCAAGTGTTTATGGAAATCACCTTCTGGTTCTCTCTTAGTTCTTTCCTTTTGGGGTAAAATGGTTGACATGTGTGTGCGACACATTCTGTCGAATAACAGTTCAGCCGGTGATTTACCATCTTTAGACCTTGGCAAAAAATGTTGGAAGAACATGATTTCCAGCAATGCCTCCTCCATCCTGGTCTTGCTTGTTTTCTTCAGGTCCTTTTTTAAACACTGGACTGCCTTCTCTGCCAAACCATTTGATGCAGGGTGGTATGTCGGTGCAAAAATGTGACATATCCCTCTTTCTGTCAGGAAGTCTCCAAAACTGGTGGAGGTAAAGCTTGTTCCATTATCTGATACCAATATCTTGGGTATCCATGCATGGTAAATATCTCTTGGAGAGCCTTTTCGGTACATGCCAAGTTTGCTGACCTTAACAAATGGTATTCCACCCAATTGCTATATCCATCCACCACCACCAAAACCATTTGTCCCTCTATAGGCCCAGGATAATCAATGTGGATCTGTTCCCAGGGTTTGTTTGGTTCTATCCAAGAGCTCAATGTTTTTCTTGGCAGGTTTGCCTCGGCTTGGCAACTGTGGCACTGTCCCACCATCTCTTCGATCTCTTGGTCAATTCCTGGCCACCACACATATGAATGTGACAAAGCTTTCATTCTCACTATTCCCAGGTGTCCAGCATGGAGTAGTCTTAAGACCTGGGCATGACCTTCCATCGGTACGAATACACAATCTTTCCTGGTGATACAACCATTACAGGTTGAAAGGGTTTGACAGGCATTCCAGATAGCTATATGAAGATTATCAGGATGGTGGCTTGGCCATCTTTTATCCAAGTCCACATTTGGCAGCATCCCGGATCACTAGCTGTCCACTCCACTATTTTTGCACTATTTACAGTATCGTTCAACTTCACCAATTCCAATAAATTTACTTCCATGAATTCATGTGGTCTATCCACTTTCAGTGGTAGATGCGATAGGGCATCAGCATGAGGTATGTCCCTTCCTGGCTTGTGTACTAGTGTATAATCGTATGCTGCCAGTGTATTAATCCATCTTAGCATTTTCTGGCTGCTATATTCGGGTGTTTTTTGGTCTTACCTAATATGCCTATTAGTGGGCGATGATCGGTGCATAAGGTGAAATTTCGTCCATAGATGTACTGATGAAATTTCTTTACCGCGAAAATGATAGCAAGGGATTCTTTGTCCAGCTGGCTATAGTTAGTTTCCGCGGGTGATAGGGTATGGGAGGCATAGGCTATTGAATGTTCTTGTCCATTTATCAAGTGTGATATGATGGCTCCAACCCCATATTCCAAAGCATCCATGGTTACTATAACTTCTTGATTACCTTGGTAATGCATCAACAGACTTTCAGATGACAATAAATCCTTGGTTGCCTGGAAAACAGCTTGGTGTTCAGCCTTCCACTTCCAGTGCTGACCCTTGCATAATAAGGCATAAAGGGGTTTTAGCTGATGTGCCTTTCCCTTCAAAAAGGTTTCGTAGAAGGTTAGCATTCCCAGAAATGCTTGCAAGTCTTTTACATTTCTTGGTACTGAGGCGTTTTTTATCGCAGCGACCTTCTCGGGATTAGGACATTTTCCATTTTGATCAATAATATGTCCCAGGAACTTTATTTCTCTCATGGACCAAATGCTCTTAGTGGTATTAATCCTGATTCCCACTTTTTCCAATCAGTCGCATATGGTAAGCACACGTTCCTTCAGTTCGGTTTCTGATTTAGCATAAATCAGTAGGTCATCCAGGTAGGGGATCACCCCTTCCATATTCCATGCTATTTGATCTATTTTCACTTGGAATATATTGGGGGCTGTAGTGATTCCATATGGTAGCTTATTGCACTGAAAAAGACCGACATGAGTACAGAGAGTTAGTATTTTTGCAGACCTATCTGTGACTGAGATTTAATGAAAAGCTGACCTCAAATCTATCTTAGTGAAAAATGCAACTTCCTGGAGTGATGCCACTATTTCTGTGACATTCGGGACCAGATACGCACTTTTTTTAGGTATTGGTTTACAGTAAAGATGTAGTCCCCACAGATCCATAAACTCCCATCTGGCTTTGTGACTATCACAATTGGAGTGGCCCAATCTGAACTTTCCACTGGCAACAACACCCCTTCCTTTACCAGGGCTGACAGACTTTCTTTGACCTTTTCTCTTAGTGCAAATGGAACCTTCCTGGGTTTGCTTGCTACCGGTTGAGCCTCATTGGCAAGTTCTATGTCTACTGGGTCTATCTTCAGTATTCCTATTTTTTCCTCAAATATCCTTGGGAATTTCTGTCACACTACATTTTCTAATTTTACAGTTTTAATCACTTGTATGGATATGCCCAGTGGGTGGAACCAGTTTTGGCCCAGTAAGGGTTTTATGTTCTTTTTGACTATGTACAAAGGCAAAATTTTGCTTTTGTTATTTAATTTCACTGGGACCGAAATTTTTCCACAAATTTGGACATTGTTTCCATTTACATCAGTGGTGATAACATTAGTCTTATCCAAATTTAGTTTTGACTTGGATATGGTGTTAATTTTTTCCCAGTCTTTTATTGACAGGATGGATAGCCCTGCCCCACTGTCTATCTCCATCGTCACTTTTACATTTATTATTCTGACATCCAGCACTATTTGTTCGCTCAGGTTTGTCTCACATTTCTTTATTTCTGCCCTCCTTGTCACTTCCATTCTCTTATCACTTCGGTATTGGTTTCCACCCCTGTTTCTGCAAACGATCGCAATATGACCCTTAATGCCACAAGTCCAGCATTTTCAATGTTCTATTGTTACATGTCCTTTTCATGTGTTCTTTCATACCACAACAATAACAGCTAAAAGACTCGACATCTGTGGTTGTGTTTCCAATGGTTCTAGTTTACGCACATCTGTCATGTAATTTTTTTCTTGGATTCCCTCTCGAAATTCCTTTGCATTAGTCACCAGTGTCTCATGAGCCACACATTTCACAATCACTGTGTTATAATCAATCTATTTCACTGAGTAGTTGTTTCTTCAGATTGTGGTTCATCATGCCATATAGGAACTGGTCTAGGAGCATGTCATCTATGTCCGGGAATGCACAGTCTCGTGCTAATGTCCGCAATGCAAGGTTATATTCCGAATAGCTTTCATGTGTGTTTTGTTTTCTCATTCTGAATCTCAAACGAGCGACTCTTTTTGTAATTGCTGGTTGAAAATAATTTGTGAGTTTTTCAACTAATAGCTTATATGGTATTTGCTCTGGAGTTTTGTTCTCGATCAACTGTTTAGCAATCTGAACTACATCTATTCCGGTGAAATACAACAATGTCGAGATTTTTGTTTTGTCATCCTCGACTTTATTTAGTCTCATATATCTTTCTATTTGTTCGATGTAGAGGGTCCATCCTGCCAGGTTTCCAATTTCACAATCTCTTAATATGTGTGAAGGTACTGCCATTTTTATATCTATTCTGATCTATTAACTTTTTCCCAATCGTGCACAAAAAACCAACCTCCGATCTAACATCCTGTAGACTGCGCCATCTGCTGTGTTTTTGGGAAGTTAACGATCTCAGCCAAAAACCCAATTGATTAACTTAGAGTCGAAGACAGTTTTACTTTCCTAAAGCTAATTTATTTGTTACACGTGTGTTATTATACAAAAAAATGTCTATGCTTTAGATAATAATATGTGCATAAGGAAAAAACAACAAATTCAGAAATATACATATAATTAAAGTCTCTCAAAGAAAAGGTTCGGTTACTCATGGCGAATGAAAAATAAGACATCCATTCTCCTACAACAATTTTACTCTCAGAATATTTTAATGTTTTCTTTCTCACGAGTCACTTTTACGTCCCATTTATTTCCTTCTTCTGTACAGCTTAATTTCACTATTTACTCCAAACAGTTCAGGTTGGTTAAATGTAAATTTATCCGTAGATAATAAATGGTTCTGTGACAATTTGTGACAATCTTAGGTTCCATATGTGGCTATACGTTATGCCATCTTGGTCATCTCTTCTCATTTTTTTTCTGCTCTTCCCGTTCTCGTAAAACCGGACATTTCTAGAGTCAACATCTCCGTATTCTACACACATATAAGCATATGTAATTCTAATACGGATTGAAAAAGCAAAATGAGAAATTAAAAAAAAAAACTGAGTTTAGTTTCAATTATTTTGGATTTCTCTTTAAGCAAGCTGAAATGAGAACGATCTATTAATTTATTTTATAACAAATAAAAAAAGTAAACATTAATCTAATTTAAAATGACCCTTGCGCTTCTGCTAAAGTAAAATAATATATATATTTTTTTAAAAAAAACTAATGACAGAACATTTTATTATTTTACTTTGAGATTCATACAAAAGCTGCCAAAATTCTAATATCAAATTATCTAGGGATCTAGATAAGTCGCCATTCTACGATAAAAGAAATCAAAATTTTTAATAGTAACACTTAATATATTTTTGAAACAACTTAAATCACACACATATATAAAGCTAAATGTATGTATACATTTTTTATTGATATTATATTATAGAGTAAATCGAACACTAATACAAAATTTATATTACTGGTAATTTTTGAAATTTGTACGTCTTTAGTGAGATAGTCCTATGCATATTCCAGTCCACTACACAAGGGATGGCTTATTTTGATTTTGGTTCTTCATTATTCATGACTGGCAGCAAGCATTTGGAGAAGCAAGAATTGTTTTTTTTAAGCATCACAGCATCGGCCGGGATGTAAACCTGCAACCCGGACAATGGCCTGCAAGTGCAAAGCAGTCACACTGACCTCTTGACCACCAATGCAAGACCAGGCAAGAATTGTTCTAGCACTACTCTACATTATGATGATTTGCCATTCCCGCTTCAGCAAAAACAGGAAACTGTCAAGAGAGATGGAAAAGTCTACCCGGCCATTTCAATTATAGCAATCAAAAATTCTTTTTCTTTGAATGTTAGTGGTTCAAAATCTACAGCAGGGAGCTAGTATAATCCTCGTTGCAGAGAGAGATTTTCCAAAAAAAAGCTAATTGTATTGCTTTCACTTTTTTCTGATTCAAACAGTTTTCTTTGCTGTTTTTCAACAGTAGAGCTTCCATGAGTACAAGACAGAGAACGAAAGACAAGCTCTCAATTTATATCTACTTGTTGGCCATCTTACATTCCAATCCCATTGTTCTGCTTTCTCATTTTTAATTACAGTGTTTTTAATTAATTATTCCTATCTAACTAATCTTTTTCTCTAATGAGTTCTGTGGTTCTAGGAATTTTATTTTATCTAATTAATTTTTATTTTATAAAATTTATGGAAAGTGTGATGTCTGTAATAAATGATGTAAAGGTTCAGCTACAATTGCACGATCCGGAAGGAAACTGTTATAAAAATTTAAAAGACCCAAGAATGCTTTCAGTTCTATTTTGTTCCTTGGAGAGGAAGCATTTTGAATTGCAGTTGCTTTACTTGAAGATGGATGCAGGCCTTTACTGTCAATTGTATTTTCCAGAAATTTCACAGAATCTACTCCGAATACACATTTTTCTTTATTAGCACGCAATCAAATATGTGCTAACCTTTTAAACACAGTCCATAATTTTTAACATAGATCAATTGTTGAAGATGCACAAATTATTATGTCATCAAAATGTGGAAAAACTCCAGAAATGTTTTAGAGTAAATTGTCTATAATGCATTGAAACATTCCGGGTGCAACACAGATTCCAAACTGTAAACATTTTACATGGAAGGTTCCTCATTGAGTGATGATTGTCTGTATGTTTGCAGACATGTCATCAACTGGAAGTTGTAAGTAGGCCTTAGCTAAGTCAATTTTTGCAAAGATCGAGCTAGGAGGAAGAGAAGTCAGATGATGTGCCGCAGGTATAGGGTATGGGTTATTCTGAAGAGCTCTGTTAACTGTTAATTTGTAGTCACTGCATAATTTCCTCCTGTTGGTTTAAGAATTGGTACCATTGGTGTTGTCCACACAGGGTTTTCCACTGGTTCAATGAGCCCATCATGGAGCAGAGTATCTAAAGCAACACCCACCTTATATTTCATAGCAAGTGGTAGTGGCCAGGCTTGTCATCTGATCAGGGGAAATTTAGGATCAACTGGCAATGATACAGCTGGACCCTTGTAAGTTCCTATAGATGTGCTGAAAATTAGTGGAAATTGGTTAATGATATCTTGAATAGACGGTTCGGTAATTAGATGAACTCCAGTTAGAAAAATACCTAGAGGTGTGAACCATTCACATCCTAACAGGTTTCTACAAGGACTCTGTTATCAATAAACATAGATGGAATGAATGTACACCATATTGAACATATACAACACAATATCCCTTGAATGATATTGAGTGATGCTGGAAATCCCTTAATGTAATTGTTACTGGATGTAGTTCAGGTATTTTTTCATTGCACAATTCAGATAGTGTGTCAAATGATAAAATAGAATATTCTGATCCGGAGTCAATTTCCATTTTACATGTCTTGCCATTAATGTACACATGTGCGGAGGATTTAGGTTTTGAGGTATCGTGGCATATCTCATGGATATAATCTGCAATGTCATTGTCCATCTCCCTGCCATCCATTGATTTTCAGATCCAGGAATAGTGAGTTGTTTTGCTTGGCATACATGCTATAAATAACCTCTTTTCTGGCAGAAATGACACTTGGTTTTTTTGAATGGGCATTCCACTCAATTGCGTTCACTGCCACAACCATAGCAAGGTGATGCACCAGTGTTCCATTTATATGCATGGGATATTTGAGAAGGTGCTGAAAACTTAGATCGATGGTCAACATGGGAGTGTTTGTTGCATGGATTCCATGCACCTGCACCAATGCAGATTCAGCAGCTAGACTATGCTGTATAGCTATGTGAAAAGTTAATGTTTCTTCTGTTAATAGTTTGTGCTGTATAGTTTCATCATGAAGCCCACAGACAAATTGATCTCTTAGATGCTCTGTTAGTGAAAGACCAAAATCGCAGCGCTCTGCCAAACATCGAAGGTTGGCTAAAAATACCCTCACATTTTCTTCTTCTCGTTGCCAATGATGGTGAAATTGGAAATGGTGGTAAATAACAAGGTTGTGGATTAAAATATTTTAAAATATTTACTAATTCTTGATATGACTTGTCATGAGGCAACACAGGTGATATAAAAGAACGAAGAATGCTTAATGTTCTCAGTCAGCGAGAACTGTTGCATGTTTCTTTTCATCAGGAATAATATTGTTAGTTTCACAAAAGAAATTCACCTGTGATGAGTATGTATCCCACATTTGTGGTGAGTCAACATTGAAAGGTCCTAAAGAACCAATAGTTGCCATTATAAATCGAAGAGAAAACAAAGATGGAGTAAAAATATATATATATGGTGTCCTATGTACGATTAATTATAATATTGTAAAGAGCACTATTGAATAGTAAACCACATCTATGCAAATATATATATATATATATTCAGTATCTCGCGTATCTGATCCTCATTGCCAAAACTGGTGTAGTGTTGGAGTGTCTAGAAATTAAAGACCAGCGAAAAACTTGTTAGGATTCTAAGAAGGGACATAGTGCTATTTATTAATATTTGTTTACTAGTTACAGTCAAAATATTTATACCGCAGACAATGATAATCTAGTTCTGCAGTCATTCTTTGAATGACATCATGATAGCAAATCATTGTGGATTGTAAGACAACACAGAATATTTTTAAAGTTTCTACTTACTTTAAATTTAGCCTATATTCACTGTGGTTGGACTCAGGGTCTTTAAACCCAGTGAATGATGAAGCAAACATATATATATATTTAATATGTATATATGTGTAGCTTCAATAAAAAAATGCAAATGGGATGTTAAGGTTTTATCAGCCATTTTATTTAAAATTGAACTAGTTTTGTTGCCTCATAAAGTATAAATGATGAATGAAAATTTAAAATATCAGACAATATATGTATAATAAATTATAGTTTTAAGTTGAATTCAAATCTAAAGTGATACTTCACAAGCAATGAAAATATATTTGCAAGATTAGAATAATTATGGCCAGATTATTATATCACAATAGTGCTAATCGCAAAATACTAAGAATAACACACATAAAAAATTAAATAATAGTGTAAATATTTTATCATTGAAAGAATATAATTTTGATAATAGAAAACACGGATAAGTTTATACACTAGAGATTTTCACTGGGTTTTCAAACAAACAAAGATTAGGATCTAATGGATATCTGCCCAGCAAGTGAGATTCCCTTTGATTCTTGCTATGCAGGATAGAGCTCAGAAGTGAAGCATTTCAAAGAATCATATTCAAGTATATATAACATTTAGTAAGTAACTTTTATAATATTTAATTTCTTGTATAATATCAGAGGTAGCCCAAGAAGGGGAGGCAGCAGAGCAATGGTTTCATGGGTATGTGTGGTGTTGGTGATTCTTTTAAATATAATAAAAAACACTTATTTACCCAAAAAAAAAAAGTCTTATTTGCAGATATTTCCTATCTGTATTGGCATTTTTGCAGGATTGTCCAAAAAATAATATGAAAACTTTTGGAAAAAAAGTATTAAAAATTTCAAATTTACTAAATAAATATTTAAGTAATTAGAGGGATTTGAATTTACGATTTTTCGGTATCTTCTACCCCATCTCAAACAATTAGCACATATGATCACTACATCAATCTTTTTCACAAATAATGAGTATTAGACGTTTTAGATATAGTTTGAAAAATCTTTAGTTCAAATCCCTCTAGTTACTTATATAGAAAACATTCAGTACACTGAATGAAAAGTTAATTAAATATTTTTGTTTTAAGATGTTTATTAATTATTGTTGCAAAAAATATTTTTTTAAACGTTAATATGTTTTATTTTGCAAGTGTTTTCTTTTCCGTATTTACTTTTTAGAAATAAATGAATAAAACCTGTAAGATAGATATCGAACGAATTGGGGGGGGGGGGGTCGCTAAAATTTACCTTCCACAAACGCGCTTCTTAGTAACGCAGCGGGCCTGTTGATGTTAAACTTTTAATCATCGATTAAAATGAACACACACAAAAAAAGTTTGATTCAGAGTTCTTGTTTATTCCCAATCAGTGGGGAATGAAATGTTTTAAAAATCACACCTTAATACGTCTATCATCATCGTCAACCTGTATCCATCCACTGTAGGATGGTTTCTCCAAGTTTGCCGATCTCTAGTCTCTTTTCTCCACATTATAAGTATGTGCAGATAAAGCTACTCCATCCTATACTTGAAATTTCACGTTAGTAAGAATTTCAAAATAGAAACGATTATCGAAAATAAGAATTTGTCAATAAAAGGATTTAGAATGTACAGTATTTGTATTTCCGTACCAAAACATAATAATAAAATATGTCCATAAATTTGGTGCTTCGAAACTTCCAGCAACGCTGTAAAGTCAGACACGATTAAGCGATGAAAACTCATTCGCTGAACCGACTAAGCACATAGTACTACCGCAGCAAAGCTAAGGAAAGTACTATATTTGTATTTAATAAAATCTAGGTCAACTTAAGAACAGTTTTCTGATAAATGTATATTAATAGACATCTATTTATTTAAAATAAATGCCTCAAAAATAAATAAATTTGTAACTAAAAAGAACTATAATATAAATCAATTACATTAAAAACGTTACACAGAGATCTGGATTTGAGAAATTATAAAGAAGAGAAATAAAATGTTATTCTAGATATTTGCAAGAACGTATTAAAAAGTTTTAAAAATATTAAAGCTTATTTTGTGATAAAAGTTGCCACATTGCCGTTAGAGGGCGCGATAAAGAAGAATTTTTATGGCAATTAATTTACGTCATTAATTAAATATCGATCGTAAATATTTTGCACTTGTCAAAATATAAACAATTAAACATAATAAAATAAATTAAGAAAAACTCGCCGAATGTAAATAAATTATTGTCATATATCCTTGATTTTTGTTTTTGAAATTGGTTTAATTTAAACTTTATTCGTTACATGTTTTTGTGAGGTCTTAAAATAATATTTCAAGAAGGAAATATTTTGTCCGTAGTTCTATACTCGTATGCCTCATAATCTCTGAAACAATTAGACAAGCATATTACACAGTTGTGTATGTGATAAAATGCATATATCAAACACAATCGCTATTTATATATCTTGTTCATATCTTAGAAGAGTAGAAATCTTACAAATGTAATGTCTATATATTGCAAAGTCAAAATATAATCAATATCATGAAATGTAAATCAAAGCGTATTTATCAGGTTATTTATCACCAATATTGATATATATTCAATTCTAAGTTTTAAAAATGTAAAGATTACAATAACTAAATAATTTACGTTTATGTACTTAACGGTAACAACGGTAGAATTTACTTATAATTAGATCTGTTGATTAAGCTGTAGGAAAAAATTATTGTGTAGTCAGTTTTGAGTTAATAAATGGGAGTAAAAATCAAATAGCTGGTCTTGTTTTTGTCATTATACTGCATAACTAATATAAAATAATTCAAATTATTCACATATATCATTTCATTTCTTATAGTCATTTTTCATTAAATATATTATGGTGATAATGTTGTCAAAAAATTTATAAACTTTGAATCAACTGTATTACAAATAAATCAAAATACAATAATAGACAACTCGTTTGAATACAATTTAATTTCAAATCATCAAATCAATTTTCGTTCACAGATGAATATTTCAATATGTCATTTTTAAAATTAATCATGTGACAATAAATATTCCATAGCAGGGGTGGGCAAGACGACCAGTCGACCACAAGATCCCTGGAAGTCGACTGCGAAGCTGACATGAACATTGACAAATTATAGTGATAAATTCAGAGCTGATCTGAATATAAAAGAAAAAGTGTAAAAATTCAAAATTATTCTCATTTAAAAATAGTTAAATTTAAAATAATATCTGTGGTTATTGTAGATCTGAAAAGTAAACCCAGGTTGGAAGAAGCTGAAAAGAATTAAATACGATTCTAAAATAAAATGATTTTCTTTTTTCTCTCTATATTTTCTTTAAGTTTTTTTAAAATTCAGGACCAACTCTAGAAAATAATCATTTGTAGGTAATTTAATAATTGTAATTTAATAAATATTTTATAAAGTGACATGAAGAAATTGTAATACTAGAGGGGTCACATAGTAGTCATAGAAAATGTCTTGGATGGAATAAAAATTATCAGCTTTTAAGTATATTCTAAAAACATCACCAATATTTGGGAATACCTAAAATGCCATTATTAAAAAAAAAAAAACACCAAATCATAAGTACATTTTAAAATACCAAAATTTCCAACCATTATTTTGTCCCGTTCCATCAAACATAACATTTTTTTTTCTTGTTTCCGGTTTGAAGCCTGAAAAAAACATAGTCATTCTCAGGTAAATTTTCACCAAAAAAGTCCTGTAATGTCTAAAAGTTTGGCCACCCCTGTTCTATAGCTTTATACCCTCTAGTGGTCATCCACTAGAAATAAACTCACTCATTTAAAAATATTTCAAGATTTTGTAATCTCCATTACTAACATTAATTTTATAGGATATTCTTACTATCGATACACAGATTTCGTCTTCCATATATAAATATTAGCTGGTAGAAACAGGACATATAATAAATTGTGAGGAATATATAAAGGTAATAAAGTATAGTAATACTTTTAAAGAAAGAAAATATGAAACATTATATATGCAAAAAAAAAACAGATAATATATAGTAAACAATTTAAAGAAAAAAAAAACAATATGGTGATAAAATTGGGAAATGATCTCTGTTAAATAATTGAAAGCATTATAACTTTATCTTTGTTATTGCATTTTCAAATCCATATAATATTTACTTTTACAATGCTTATATAATTATAATCCACTATTGATGTTTTTGATTGATATATTAAAATAAAATTTGCAAACCTGCAGCATTTAATATTAAAATTAAATAATAAATTTAAAATACACTGCAAAAGTTTTTAGACGATAAATTTCATAGAGTCTGAAAATTTTCTCTGAAGTACTTTGCACTTTAAGAGACAAGAAAAATTCTCATTTGTTACTCAAAAAACATTGTTTAAATATCTTAATTATCCCTTTGTAGTATAAACAAAGAAATTAAGTAATTAAGTTTCTTTCATTCTTTATGGTAGAATAATGAAGTCATCTGAATTGCATCAAAAATATTTAGGGAAATCTTTCTTATATTTCAAAGATCAGGAAAACTCGGTATGTCTAATATTATTTGGAAAGCCTTCAGGTTTAAAATAATTTTGGTTATAATTTTAGTATCTATAAACTATGGTTATATAGTTCAACCCATATACAAGGATGAGGTATTCATAAATTAAATCAAATTCTTTCTTTTAAATCTGAATGTTTAAAACGTCTGCCAGTTAACAGAATTAATAAATGATGGAAGATGTTTTTGAAATTAACACAACTGTGTATTTCTGTTTGTTATATACAAATTTCTGTGATTCTATATTTTCTGTCTACAAATGAACATTTTGGTGCTAATAGTTGTTAAATAATAAATAAAATAATAACTCAGTTCATATCAAGTTACCTGATGAATTCTATTTATTTAGTTATTTATTTTTTGGCAGCAGATTAAATATTTGTCTGCCCATTTTTAAAACACAAAAATTGTCAGCCACATTTTTTTTTGCTTATCTGCAGGAGGAATAACAAGTATCAGAATTTTCCCTTTGCACCAATTAAAAATGTTTTCTAATCTAGAGTAGAATGTATTATATGCCCAGGATCACTAATCCAAATATTGCTTACTCTAAGAATTAACCGAACAATTTTCATGAACATGTTTTGACATTTCTCCATTTGTCAAGCATTCTAACTTAACCCAATTTAAATTATAAACCAAATATTTCTTTTATTATCCATTTTTAAGTTTTTTATATACTCTGTAGGATTTTTCTATACTTGTTCATTTCCCAAATTTAAAAAAAAATCACTATTTTTGTCAGCTCTTGAGAAAGTATTTGTATGTGTACCCTGAATGACATATAATCAACAATATATCATTTCTCTTCCAGTGATTTCTTTAAATAAGATCTGATATAAATAACAATCTTTTTCTTTTCAATCTGGCCCTGTATATCTATGCAAAATGGCAAAGTTAATTATTATTACAATGTTACATTGCCAGTATTCTTTCCAGTTTCCTCCAACATGCTAACTTCTGCCATCACCACCATCTTTTAAAATAAGATCAGGTTATATATTGTAAAACAGTTTGAATATCATTATTAAAAATATTTTAACTGATGGTCCATTTTAGATGTGAAAATTTATGAAAAGGAACAAAATTTCTCAAAAATGCTTACAATTTTTTTCTATATTTATTGCTTAAAAAAATTATTTTTAAAAAAGATAAAAATTGAAGCATATTTATTTTTGTACTTACATTTCCACCAGCTTTTAGAGAATATTTAATTGAAATGAACTTCCTTCTACTCATTTATTCTCATTTGATGAAGATTTTCCTCAATAAATGAAAATTCAATACCCACTCCATGATATAGATGCATTGCTGCATTTGACTAAATAATGGATTAATTCAGCTAGGTAATCATTTGGTCTTTGTCTTCTGGTTTATCAACTACATTAGCATTTTTATCATTAGAATTATTTTTAATACTATAATTTCACATTAACTAAGATGATGCACAGTAGAAATAGCATCATGAAAACTTATTTTGTATCTTTCGTTCATTGCTGAGTCATATCTTCAGAAGTGCATTTTGTAAGATTTTTTTTTTTTCAAAAGCAAGCAAATCAACAATTCTTTTTTTATTTGGGATATAACCTTATAAAAGCCAAACATATCTTTGGATTTAATTTGACTGATGATAGTTTAAACATATTCCCACCATTGTTTAATGGTAGCATTATCATTCTCAAACCATACATTTAAAAATATTTTTTTATGTTAGTCCTTTAAAATATTGACACACAGAATCCAATATTTATGGTTTCTACAGTTTCATGGAAACAGTTTACACTAACGATTGCACAAAAAATGTTATTGGTGTTCAGTCCAACATTTAGCCGATACAAAAGAAATTTTGCAATTTATTAGTGCTTATTCTGAGGCTGTGGTTTAGATTTTAAAAACAAATCAAATATTATGTAGGCATTTATTCTGTCATTTTTATTTGTACAATGTATTAATGAATAAAATTTTAATACATGCCAAGGCTTTACAACCTTTCTTTTGATTCTTCACTGATAAAACTACCTATAAGAGTAATGATGCATTCAAGCTTGCTGTTACAATTGAGATCGTCTTCTGTGGCTAATGTTTTTCTAAATATACATTTGGGAGTTACAGTAAGATATGCCTTAGAAATGTTTTAGAAAAAAAATGAATTAAAAGATTGCATAACAAATATATTAAATAAACAAAAAATTTCTATATGTGGGTGTATGTGTTTTGTAAATTGTTTTATAGAGGTGCTGTATCTATGTATGCATTAGACCCACAAATCCTCATAGAAGAGGCCATAAATTAAAAATAAGTTTGGAAATGTCAGAGTAAAACACTACCATTGCACATTTTATACCTGCTCTTGACAAGAAAATCAGTAGCAATAAGCTTAAAACAATGATTAATAATTTTAAATTGAACCATGAATTATGCTGTTCTCATCACAATTTAGTTTTTGTGAAATTATTTGATATGGGTGATAATTATGTGGCCTAACAAATCTACTCCAGTCCAATGCTTTTGTAATCATTTGATCATAACCCTACTATTACATTTATATGAGTTTAGTGAATGCGATAAATTCATATTTCCAACAAAAAAAAAAAAATCTGTATCAATTTTTTCCCACAATTCACTTTTTTTAGTATTAAAAACTTTTTTCCTTTTATAAATGTATAGTTATTAAACTGCTCAAATTAAGATTTATCATAAACTATATTTTCAAAAAAAATTGAAGAGATGAGAAATATAAATTATGCAGAAAGTACAAAAATGGACATTGTCAACTTTTTCTGCAATATTATCATGTATTTTATCTATTTTGTGCATAAAAGTTTAATAGTGGCTGGATGTTAAAACTATTGTACAAAATCTATGTCAATATACAGTATATGTTCTTGTTGCGTCATTGCTTTAAAATTCAACTTTTACAATAGAATCTTTTTTTTCAATCATTGTACACAGTTTGCAAATAAAATTAAACTTTTACATAAAGCAGATAGTATACTTTCTGACTACATCTTCATTTTTATTTAAGATAATGTAATCGTATTTTGATGGTCAGGACCACCATGTGCAGGTGTGCAGGTTTTGTAGGTCACAAAGGCACTTCATCACAGAGACATCAAGATAATTAGTAAAATTTATATGAAATGAAAATGTTTGTATTTTTGACTGACTTCATTGTTAAAAATATGTCCTGAGTATAAATATTTTTTTCTTAAATATGAAATTACTTTTTTATTTATTGTGACAATTGCCTGAACCTCAAATTTCAAGACATAAAATATACTACATATTTGCTCTTATCGTTGAGCTAACCTGAACAGACCAGCACCATTTTGTAGATTATTAACAAAACTTTTAAGTAAATGTTCAAATTTCTAAATTACATTATTATTAGAAATACATTCTGATTATAAATATTTTTATTTAAATATAAGAGGAATACTTTTTTACTTAGATTTGTTGTGACTATTGCTTGAGTCTTAAAATAAGATTGGCTGACACCTTTTTGTCACTATAATTAATAACATTTACATGTAAATGAAAATGTTAAGATTGCCCAAATGCCCAATCATTAATTTATATAAAAAGTAACACATTACTAGTAATAATTTATTTGAAAATAAAATTTATTTTAAAAATATTATCTCATAATTACAGTAATTTTGCTTGTGAGAAAATTAAGTTTATCAATGATATTTTGCAGAGTTCATATTTATCAGACAATTTAGTTTAGTGGTAGTGTATCTGTTTCTAGAATGTAAAGTCGTTGCCTTGATCCTGCTAAGTGGTTTGTTGAAAGGTTTTTAACAGCAATATGTTTTCTCTTTCTTTTAATTACACTGTATTATCTTTTTTACAAAGTTTTAATAAACACTTTTTTTTTGCTTGCCAAAATATTTAATTCTTAACAAACTTTATGTCAGTGTTATTATTTAATGGAATTCTCTTATTACAATAAAACCCCTACATGATTGTACTATTGACATTGTCTTAAAAAATCTATCTAGTGGAACAAACCAAGAGTTTAATTTTTTTTTACAATTTTTTCTGACTAAATCCCTACTTTGATGGTCCTAATAAAATATTAAAGTTATATGATTAAAAACATTGTAAGTATAAAAATTTTAAATATCGGATTATATATACAATAAATTACAGTTATTAATAGAAAACATTACATAAGAAATTAAATAATAGTGTAAACATTTTATTATTGGACAAAAACAAGTGAAACTATTTTTGTTAATAGAAAACAGAAACAAGTTTTGTGGTAATTAAAAATAACAAATGGATTTTTAAATCAGGATGTTTTAATGATGTAATGGTATGAAAAGTAGAACTGTTTTAACCTAACCAAGAGATGCAGGTAGAGAGGTTCAAACCTCACCTACTTCTCCAGACTGCTACTAAGCGACTTACTCCCCAAACCTCATTAGGATTTCTTTTCAATGTATTCCTGGTGGTAAGGGAGAGATAAGACTCTAAGGAGGAATTTACAAATAATAATAAGTGATATGTGGATGTATTAATAATGCAAAAGATTTATCGTTCACAAAAAAAATAAAATTTATTGCCTACAAAAGAAATCACAAAATATCTAAAGAGGCTGATAGTATTCTCTCAGTATACATGAGAGCACCAATGGACTGACACTATCTACAGACAGGCAGTAATCATTGGTTTTAGTTCACAAGTTATATTACATTTACTCAGCATGGAGTGAATGACTTTTGGGAGAGAAAGAGAAAAGGAATCATTCAGAGGTAGCAGAGGACAAAAAACAACAACAAATTATTGAAATACTGGTTAAATAGAGGTTCTTTGAGCTATTACAAAACATAGCCTGTAACTGAAATTTGAACCCCACTTTTTTTCTTTTTATATCAATAAACATCCTCAGTTTTTTTTCATGTAGTGCTTTGAGCATAGAAGATAGTCAGGCTTAATAAAACAAATTTATTAATTAAATGTATTACTCAGAGATTCGTTTTTCTCTTTTTTGGCGAGCAGTTTTTCAGAGATATTTATATGAGGAGTGTAGAATGTAATGAAGCTGGATAGCGCTCCAACCCTAAAACATAATAGAGTAAAAAGGAACTGGTTCACAGAGCGTGATCAGAGTTCAGAATGGAGCATAACCCTTATGTCCAGTCATTAGTATGTTTAACATATAAAGATTTCCAGAGTCTTATCCTGAGACATCTGTAAGATAAGCCCACCAATATGGAGATAGAAGGAAGACACAATTTCGACAGTATTTCCGACTCCTAAGTAACACAAGAAAAATTAAGACAACATAACAATCCGTTAAAAAAAAAATCAAGCCTGAATTGAATACTGATATTTAAATTCTAAAGCTACAAATTTCTCACAAAACTGAGGTAAAGCTTAGTTGATTAAAAAAAAATCCCTTTATATTATCGATCTTTATATAAGCGTTTATATATGTGAATAATAATGGCTTAATAAAATGATAGAGAACTCTACTTAACCAACTCTACCCACCTTGATATTGAAACTTCTTTAGCGTTTCTTAATTATATAAGCACTCTCTCCCTCTCCCCCTTAAAAGATACATACATTTATTTCAAATCATTTCATCTTAATTAAATGATTACACATATAAGCATATGTAATTCTAATACGGATTGAAAAAGCAAAATGAGAAATTAAAAACAAAACAAAACTGAGTTTAGTTTCAATTATTTTGGATTTTTCTTTAAATAAGCTGAAATGAGAATATCAATTGATTTCTTTGATAACAAATAAAAAAAAAAGTAAACATTAATCTAATTTAAAATGACCCCAGCGCTTCTGCTGAAGTAAAATAATATATATATTTAAAAAAAAACAACTAATGACAGAAAATTTTATTTTACTTTGAGATTCATACAAAAGCGACCAAATTCTAGTATCAAATTATCTAGGGACCTAGATAAGTCGCCATTCTACAAGAAAAGAAATCAAAATTTTTAATAGTAACACTTAATATATTTTTGAAACAACTTAAATCACACACATATATAAAGCTAAATGTATGTATACATTTTTCATTGATATTATATTATAAAGTAAACCGAACACTTATACAAAATGTATACTACTGGTAATTTTTGAAATTCATACGTCTTTAATGAGATAGTCCTATGCATATTCCAGTCCACTACACAAGTGATGGCTTATTTTGATTTCGGTTCTTCATTATCCATGACCAGCAGCAGGCATTTGGTCAGGCAGGAATTGTTCTAGCACCATTCTACATTATGATGTTATACCATTCCAGCTTCAGCAAAAACAGGAAACTGTTGAGAGAGAGATGGAAAAGTCTACTCGGCCAATTCAATTATAGCACCCCAAAATTATTTTTCTTTGAATGTTAGTGGTTCAAAATCTACAGCAGGGAGCTAATATAATCCTGATTGCAGAGAAAGATTTTCCAAAAAAAAAAAAAAAAGCCAATCTTATTGCTTTCACTTCTTTCTAATTCAAACAGTTTTCTCTGCTCTTTTTCAACAGTAGAGCTTCCATGAGTACAAGACAGAGAACAAAAGACAAGCTCTCAATTTATATCTACTTGTTGGCCATCTTACATTCCAATCCCATTGTTCTGCTTTCTCATTTTTAATTACAGTGTTTTAATTAATTATTTCTATCTAACTAATCTTTTTCTCTAATGAATTCTGTGGGTCTAGGAATTTTATTTTATCTAATTAATTTTTATTTTATAAAATTTATGGAAAGTTTGATGTCTGTAATAAATGATGTAAAGGTTCAGCTACGGTTGCACGATCCGAAAGGAAATTGTTATAATAATTTATAAGACCTAATAATGCTTTCAGTTCTATTTTGTTCATTGGAAAGCAAGCATTCTGAATTGCAGTTGCTTTACTTGGAGATGGATGCAAGCCTTTACTGTCAATTGTATTTCCCAGAAATTTCATAGAATCTACTCTGAATACGCATTTTTCTTTATTAGCCCGCAATCAAATGTGTGCTAACCTTTTAAACACAGTAAATAATTTTGAACATAGATCAATTGTTGAAAATGCATGTTCCTTGGAAAGCAAGCATTTTGAATTGCAGATGCTTTACTTGATGGATGCAGGCCTTTACTGTCAATTGTATTTCCCAAAAATTTCATAGAATCTACTCCAAATACGCATTTTTCTTTATTAGCCCGCAATCAAATGTGTGCTAACCTTTTAAACACAGTAAGTAATTTTGAACATAGATCAATTGTTGAAGATGCACAAATTAATATGTCATCAAAATATGGAAAAACTCCAGAAATGTTTCCGCGTAAATTGTCTATAATGGATTGAAACATTCCGGGTGCAACACAGATTCCGAACTGTAAACGTTTTATGTGGAAGGTTACTAAATGAGTAATGATTGTCTGTATGTTTACAGACATGTCATCAACTGGAAGTTGTAGGTAGGCCTTAGCTAAGACAATTTTTGCAAAGATGGAGCTAGGAGGAAGAGGTCAGAAGATGATGTATTGCAGATATAGGGTATGGGTGATTCTGAAGAGCTCTGTTAACTGTTACCTTGTAGTCACTGCATAATCTCCTCCTGTTGGTTTAAGAATTGGTATCTCTGGTGTTGTCCACACAGGGTTTTCCACTGGTTCAATGATCCCACCATGGAGCAGAGTATCTAAAGCAACACCCACCTTATGTTTCATAGCAAGTGGTAGTGGCCAGGCTCATAGTCTGATTGGCGGAAATTTAGAATCAACTGGCAATGTTACAGCTGGAACCTTGTAAGTTCTTATAGATGTGCTGAAAACTTGTGGAAATTGGTTAATGATATCTTGAATAGACAGTTTGGTAATTAGATGAATTCCAGTTAGTGAAATACCTAGAGGTGTGAACCATTTGCATCCTAACAGGTTTGTACAAGGACTCTGTTATCAATAAGTATAGATGGAATGAATGTACACCATATTGAACATATACAACAATATCTCTTGAATGATATTGAGTGGTGCTGGAAATCCCATAATACAATTATTACTGGAGGTAGTTCAGGTATTTTTTCATTGCACAATTCAGATAGTGTGTCAAATGATAAAATAGAATATTGTGATCCCAAGTCAATTTTGATTTTACATTCCATGCCATTAATGTACACGTGTGTGGATGATTTAGGTGTTGAGGCAGCATGGTGTCTCATGGTTATAATCTACAATGTCATCGTCCATCTCCCTGCCATTCATTGATTTGCAGATCCAGCAATACTGAGTTGTTTTGCTCAGCATACATGCTGTAAATAACCTATTTTCTGGCAGAAATGACTTGGTTTTTTTGAAGGGGCATTCCACTTGATTATGTTGACTGCCACAACCATAGCAAGGTGATGCACCAGGGTACCTTTTATGTGCAGGGGATGTTTAAGGAAGTACTGAAAACCTAGAAACATTTTTGTGAAGTAAAGTTGAACTGTTTGGCTGAATAAGATCGATGGTCAACATGGGAGTAATTGTGGCATGGATTTCATGCACCTGCACCAATGCAGATTCAACAGCTAGGCTATGCTATATAGCTATCTCTAAGGTTAAAGTTTCTTTTGTTAATAGTTTGTACTGTATAGTTTCATCATGAGGCCCGCAGACAAATTGATCTCGAAGACACTCTGTTAGTGAAAGACCAAAGTTGCAGCTCTCTGCCAAACGTTGAAGGTTGGCTAAAAATGCATACACATTTTCTTCTTCTCATTGCCAATGATGGTGAAATTGGAAACGTTGGTAAATAACCGATGGTTGCGGATTAACATATTGTTTTAAAATATTTACAAATTCTTGAATGACTTGTCATGAGGTAACACGTGATATAAGAGAACTTTGAATGGTTAATGTCCTCAGTCTGTAGAGAGTGAAGAGTGTTGCACGTTTCTATTCACCAGGAATATTTATTGTTAGCATCACAAAAGAAATTCACCTATGATGCGTATGTTTCCCACATTTGCAGTGAATCAACATTGAAAGGTGCTAAAATGCAGTAAATATATATATATATGTATGTATGGTGTCCTACGTACGATTAATGATATTGCAAAGAACACTATTGAATAGCAAACGACATCTATGCAAATATATATATTCAATATTTTGCATACCTGATCCTCATCACCAAAACTGGTGTAGTGTTAGAGTGTATAGAAATTAAAAACTAGCGAAAAACTTGTTAGGATTCTAAGAAGGGACTTAGGGCTAATTATTAATATTTGTTTACTAGTTACAGTCAAAACATTAATATGGCAGACAATGATAATCTAGTTCCGCAGTTATTCCTTGAATGACATCATGATAGCAAATCATCGAGGATCGTAAGACAACACAGAATGTTTTTAAAGTTTCTATTTACTTTAAATTTAGCCTACATTCTCTGTTGTTGGACTCAGGGACTTTAGTGAAACCACAATGAATGGTGAAGCCAACATATATATATATAATATGTATATATGTGTAGCTTTAATAAGAAGATGCAAATAGGATGTTAGAGTTTTATCAGCCATATTATTTAAAATTTAATTAGTTTTGTTGCCTAATAAAGTATAAATGATGAATGAAAATTAAAAATATCAAACAGTATATGTATAATAAATTCTAGTTTTAACTTGAATTCAAATCTAAAGTGATACTTAACAAGCAATGAAAATATATTTGCAAGGTTAGAATAATTATGGCTAGATGATTATATCACAACAATGCTAATCACAAAATATTAATAGTAGAATAACACATAAAAAATTAAATAATAGTGTAAATATTTTATCATTGAAAGAATATAATTTTGATAATAAAATTAAGAGCGTGCTAATAGCTCTAAACAAGCTTTTTTTTTTGTTTAGAGCTATTAGCACGCTCTTAATTTTACATAAGTCATGTGACATCTGACTTGTTACTATTACTATTAATTTTGATAATAGAAAATATGAATAAGTTTATACACTAGAGATTTTCACTGGGTTTTCAAACAAACAAAGATTAAGATTTAATGGATATCTGACCAGCAAGTGAGATTCTCTTTGCTTTTTGTTATGCAGGATGGAGCTCAGAAGTGAAGCATTTCAAAGAATCATATTCAAGTATATATAACATTTAGTAAGTAACTTTTATAATATTTAATTTTTTGTATAATATCAGAAGTGGCCCAAGAAGGGGAGGCAGCAGAGCAATGGTTTCATGGGTATGTGTGGTATTGGTGATTCTTTTAAATATAATAAAAAACACTTATTTACCCCCCAAAAAAAGTCTTATTTGCAGATATTTCCTATCTGTATTGGCATTTTTGCAGGATTGTCCAAAAAATAATATGAAAACTTTTGAAAAAAAGTATTAAAAATTTCAAATTTACTAAATAAATATTTAAGTAATTAGAGGGATTTGAATTTACGATTTTTCAGTATCTTCTACCCCATCTCAAACAATTAGCACATATGACCACTACATCAATCTTTAATGAGTATTAGACGTTTTAGATATAGACTGAAAAATCTTTAGTTCAAATCCCTCTAGTTACTTATATGGAAAACATTCATGAATGAAAAGTTAATTAAATATTTTTGTTTTAAGATGTTTTTTAATTATTGCTGCAAAAATTATTTTTTTAAATGTTAATATGTTTTATTTTGCAAGTGTTTTCTTTTCCGATTTACTTTATAGAAATAAATGAATAAAACCTGTAAGATAATTACCGAACGAATTGGAGGGGAGGGGTCGCTAAAATTTACCTTTCACAAACGCGCTTCTTAGTAACACAGCAGGCCTGTTGATGTTAAACTTTTAATCATCGATTAAAATGAACACACACACAAAAAGATTGATTCGGAGTTCTTGTTTATTCCCAATCAGTGGGGAATGAAATGTTTTAAAAAGCACACCTTAATACGTCTATCATCATCGTCAACCGGTATCAATCCTTTGTATGATGGTTTCTCCAAGTTTGCCGATCTCTAGTCTCTTTTCTCCACATCACTTCTGCACACTTTCTTTTTTTATACATCCATCTCACATGTGGTCTTTTACAAAATTGTAAATATGTGCAGATAAAGCTATCCCATCCCATACTTGAAATTTCACGTTAGTAAGAATTTGAAAATAGAAACGATTGTCGATGTAGAATGCACAGTATTTGTATTTCCGTACGAAGACACAATAATAAAATATGTCCAGAAATTAGGTGCTCCGAAACTTCCAGCAGCGCTGAAAGTCCGAAATGATTAAGCGATGAAAACTCATTCGCTGAACCGAATAAGCACATGAGTACTACCGTAGCAAAGCTAAGGAAAGTACTGTATTAATAGTTAATTGAATTTAGGATGACCTAGTCGGTTGGCTGATAAATGTCTATTAATAGACATCTGTCCCCTTACAATAAATGCTTCAAAATAAATGAAATTGTAACTAAAAATCGCTATAATATTTATCAATTACATTAAAAACCTTATATAGAAATCTCTATTTCAGAAATTATAAAGGAGAGAAATAAAAATGTTATTCTAGATCTTTGCAAGAAAAGTATTAAAAAGTTTCAAAATTATTAAAGCTTGTTTTGTGATAAAAGTTGCCACATTGCCGGTAGAGGGCGAGATAAACAAGAATTTTTATGTCAATTTAATTACGTCATTAATTAAATATCGATCGTAAATATTTTGCACTTGTCAAAATATAAACAATTAAACATAATAAAATAAGAAAAACTCGCCGAATGTAAATAAATTATTGTCATATATCTTTGTTTTTGAAATTGGGTTAATTTAAACTTTATTCGTTACATGTTTTTGGTCTTAAAATAATAATTTCAAGACTGAAAGATTTTCTCCGTAGTTCTATACTCGTATGCGTCATAATCTTTGAAACAATTAGACAAGCATATGACACAGTTATGTATATGATAAAATGCATATATCAAACACAATCGCTATAATCAATATCATGAAATTTAAATCAAAGCGTGTTTATCAGGTTATTTATCACCAATATTGATATATATTCAATTCTAAGTTTTAAATATGTAGCCGAGAGGTCATCGCGGCCGCCTTGGAAGCAAGTAGTTGGTTGCAGACGGTTGTGGGTTCGCGTCCCGGCCGGTGCTATGACATATGGAAAAAAAAATATGTAAAGATTACAATAACTAAATAATTTACCTTTAGGTACTTAACGTTAACAACGGTAGAATTTAATTATAATTAGATCTGTTGATTAAGCTGTAGGAAAAAATTATTGTGTAATCAGTTTTGAGTTAATAAATGGGGGTAAAAATGCAAATAGCTAGTCTTGTCTTTGTCATTATACTGCATAACTAATATAAAATAATTAAAATTATTCACATCTCTGATTTCATTTCTTATAGTCATTTTTCATTAAATATATTATGGTGATAATGTCAAAAAATTTATAAACTTTGAATCAACTGAATTACAAATAAATCAAAATACAGTAATAGACAACTCGTTTGAATACAATTTAATTTCAAATCATCAAATCAATTTTCGTTCACAGATGAATTTTTCAAGATGTCATTTTTAAAATTAATCATGTGACAATAAATGTTCCATAGCAGGAGTGGACAAGAAGATCAGTCGACCACAAGATCCCTGGAAGTCGACTGCGAAGCTGACATGAACATTGACAAATTATAGTGATAAATTCAGAGCTGATCTGAATATAAAAGAAAAAGTGTAAAAATTCAAAATTATTCTCATTTAAAAATAGTTAAATTTAAAATAATATCTGTGGTTATTGTAGATCTGAAAAGTAAACCCAGGTTGGAAGAAGCTGAAAAGAATTAAATACAATTCTAAAAAAAATGATTTTCTTTTTTCTCTCTCTATATTTTCTTGAATTTTTTTTAAAATTCAGGACCAGCTCTAGAAAATAATCATTTGTAGGTAATTTATTAATTGTAATTTAATAAATATTTTATAAAGTGACACGAAGAAATTGTAATACTAGAGGGTCTCACATAATTCAATAGTAGTCATAGTAAAATGTCTTGAATGGAATAAAAATTATCAGTTTTTAAGTATCTTCTAAAAACATCACCAATATTTGGCAATACCTAAAATGCCATTATTAAAAAAAAAACTACCAAATACCAAAATTTCCAACCATTATTTTTTCCTGTTCTAGCAAACATAACATTTTTTTTTCTTGTTTCCGGTTTGAAGCCTGAAAAAAACATAGTCATTCTCAGGTAAATTTTCACCAAAAAAGTCCTCTAATGTCTAAAAGTTTGGCCACCCCTGTTCTATAGCTTTATACACTCTAGTGGTCTTCACTAGAAATAAACTCATTCATTTAAAAATATTACAAGATATTGTAATCTCCATTACTAACATTAATTTTATAGGATATTCTTACTATCGATACACAGATTTCATCTTCCATACATCAATATTAGCTGGTAGAAACAGGACATATAATAAATTATGAGGAATATATAATGGTAATAAAGTATAGTAATAATTTTAAAGAAAGAAAATATGAAACATTATATATGCAAGAAAACAGATAATATATAGTAAACAATTTAAAGAAAGAAAATATGAAACAATATGGTGATAAAATTGGAAGGGAGATGATCTCTTTTAAATAATTGAAAGCTTTATAACTTTATCTTTCTTATTGAATTTCTAAATCCATATAATATTTACTTTTACAATGCTTTATATAATTATAATCCACTATTGATGTTTTTGATTGATATATTAAAATAAAATTTGCAAACCTGCAGCATTTAATATTAAAATTAAATAATAAATTTAAAATCCGCTGCAAAAATTTTTAGACGATAAATTTCAGTCTGAAAATTTTCTCTGAAGTACTTTGCATTTGAAGAGATAAGAAAAATTCTCATTGGTTACTCAAAAAACATTGTTTAAATATCTTAATTATTCATTTGTAGTATAAATAAAGAAATTAAGTAATTAAGTTTCATTCATTCTTGATGGTAGAATAATGAAGTCATCTGAATTGCATCAAAAATATTTAGGGAAATCTTCCTTATATTTCAAAAAAGATCAGGAAAACTCGGTATGTCTAAAATTATTTGGAAAGCCTTCAGGTTTAAAATAATTTTGGTTAAAATTTTAATATCTATAAACTATGGTTATATAGTTCAACCCATATACAAGGATGAAGTATTCATAAATTAAATCAAATTCTTTTTTTAAATCTGAATATTTAAAACATCTGCCAGTTAACAGAATTAATAAATGATGAAACTTGTTTTTGAAATTAACACAGCTGTGTATTTCTGTTTGTTATATACAAATTTCTGTGATTCTATATTTTCTGTCTACAAATGAAGATTTTGGTGCTAATAGTTGTTAAATAATAAATAAAATAATAACTCAGTTCATATCAAGTTACCTGATGAATTCTATTTATTTAGTTATTTATTTTTTGGCAGCAGTTTAAATATTTTTCTGCCCATTTTTAAAACACAAAAATTGTCAGCCACATTTTTTTTTTGGTTATCTGCAGGAGGAATAACAAGTATCAGAATTTGCCCTTTGCACCAATTAAAAATGTTTTCTAATCTAGAGTAGAATGTATTATATGCCCAGGATCACTAATCCAAATATTGCTTACTCTAAGAATTAACTGAACAATTTTCATGAACATGTTTTGACATTTCTCCATTTGTCAAGCATTCTAACTTAACACCAATTTAAATTATAAACCAAATGTTTCTTTTATTATCCATTTTTAAGTTTTTAATATATTTTGTAGGATTCTTCTCTACTTGTTCATTTCCCAAATGAAAAAAACCCCACTATTTTCATCAGCTCTTGAGAAAGTATTTGCATGTGTACACTGAATAACATATTATCAACAATATATCTTTCTTCCAGTGATTTCCTCAAATAGGATCTGATATAAATAATAATCTTTTTCTTTTCAATCTGCCCCTGTATATCTATGCAAAATGGCAAAGTTAATTATTATTACAATGTTACATTGCCAGTAGTATTCTTTCCAGTTTCCTCCAACATGCTAACTTCTGCCATCACCACCATCTTTTAAAATAAGATCAGGTTATATATTGTAAAACAGTTTGAATATCATTATTAAAAATATTTTCACTAATTATCCATTTTAGATGTGAAAAATTATGAAAAAGGTATTTTTCAAAAATGCTTACAAATTTTTTTTATATTTATTGCTTAAAAAAATATTTTTAAAAAGAATACAAATAAATTGAAGCATATTTATTTTTGAACTTGAAGTGAACTTCCTTCTACTCATTTATTCTCATTTGATGAAGATTTTCCTCAATAAATGAAACTTCATTACCCACTCCATGATATAGATGCATTGCTGCATTTGACTAAATAATGGATCAATTCAACTAGGTAATCATTTGGTCTTTGTCTTCTGGTTTATCAACTACATTAGCATTTCTATCATTATAATTATTTTTAATACTATAATTTCACATTAACTAAGATGATGCACAGTAGAAATAGAATCATGAAAACTTATTTTGTATCTTTTGTTCATTGCTGAGTCATATCTTCAGAAGTGCATTTTGTAAGATTTTTTTTTTTCAAAAGCAAGCAAATCAACAATTCTTTTTTTATTTGGGATATAACCTTATAAAAGCCAAACGTATCTTTGGATTTAATTTGACTGATGATAGTTTAAACATATTTCCACCATTGTTTAACGGTAGCATTATCATTCTCAAACCATACATTTAAAAATATTTTTTATATTAATCCTTTAAAATATTGACACAGAGAACCTAATATTTATGGTTTCTACAGTTTCATGGAAACAGTTTCCACTAACGATTGCACAAAAAATGTTATTGGTGTTCAGTCCAACATTTAGCCGATACAAAAGAAATTTTGCAATTTATTAGTGCTTATTCTGAGGCTGTGGTTTAGATTTTAAAAACAAATCAAATATAATGTAGGCATTTGTTCTGTCATTTTTATTTGTACAATCTCTCAATGAGTAAAATTTTAATACTTGCCAAGGTTTTAGAATCTTTCTTTTCATTCTTCACTGATAAAACTACCTATGAGAGTAACTGATGCATTCAAGCTTGCTGTTACAATTGCGATCATCATCTGTGGCTAATGTTTTTCTAAATATACATTTGGGAGTTACAGTTAGATATGCCGTTGAAATGTTTTAGAAAAAAAAATGAATTAAAAGATTACATAACAAATATATTAAATAAACAAAAAAATTCTATATGTGGGTGTATATGTGTTTTGTAAATAGGTTTATAGAGGTGCTGTATCTATGTATGCATTAGACCCACAAATTCTCATAGAAGAGGCCATAAATTAAAAACAAGTTTGGAAATGCCAGAGTAAAACACTACCATTGCACATTGTATACCTGCTCTTGACAAGAAAATCATTAGCTTTAAGCTTAAAACAATGATTAATAATTTTAAATCGAACCACGAATCATGCTGTTCTCATCACAATTTAGTCTTTGTGAAATTATTTGATATGGGTGATAATTATGTGGCCTAACAAATCTACTCCAGTCCAATGCATTTGAAATCATTTGATCATAACCCTACTATTACATCTATATGAGTTTAGTGAATGCGATAAATTCATATTTCCAACAAAAAAAAATCTGTATCAATTTTTCTCCACAATTCACTTTTTTTAGTATTAAAAACTTTTTTCCTTTTATAAATGTATATTAAACTGCTCAAATTAAGATTTATCATAAACTATATATTCAAGAAAAAAGGAAGAAATGAGAAATATAAATTATGCAGAAAGAACAAAAATGGACATTGTCAACTTTTTCTGCAATATTATCATGTATTTTACCTATTTTGTGCATAAAAGTTTAATAGTGGCTGGATGTTAAAACTATTGTACAAAATCTATGTCAATATACAGTATATGTTCTTGTTGCGTCATTGCTTTAAAATTCAACTTTTACAATAGAATCTTTTTTTTCAATCATTGTACACAGTTTGCAAATAAAATTAAACTTTTTCATAAAGCAGATAGTATACTTTCTGACTACATCTTCATTTTATTTAAGATAATGTAATGGTATTTTGATGATCAGGACCACCATGTGCAGGTTTTGTAGGTCACAAAGGCACTTCAGCACAGAAACACTAAGACACTAAGATAATTAGTAAAATTTATATGAAATGAAAATGTTTGTATTTTTGAATCACTTCATTGTTAAAAATATGTACTGAATGTAAATATTTTTTATTTAAATATGAGAATACTTTTTTACTTATTGTGATAATTGCCTGAACCCCAAATTTCAAAACATGAATTATACTACATATTTAACCTTATCATTGCGCTAAACTGAACAGACCAGCACCATTTTGTAAATCATTAACAAAACGTTTGTGTAAATGTTTAAATTTCTGAATCACGTTAATGTTAGAAACACTTGGTTATAAATATTTTTATTTAAATATACGAGGAATACTTTTTTACTTAGATTTGTTGTGACTATTGCTTGAGTCTTAAAATATGCTTCATATATACTCTTATCTTTGCACAAAATTGAACAGGCTGGCACCTTTTTGTCACCATAATTAATACAGTTTACATGTAAATAAAAATGTTAAGATTGCCCAAATTCCCAATCATTAATTTATATAAAAAGTAACGCATTACTATTAATAATTTATTTAAAAATAAAATTTATTTTAAAAATATTACCTCATAATTACAGTAATTTTGCATATGAGGAAATTAATTTTATCAATGATATTTTGCAGAGTTTATATTTGTTCAGACAATTTAATTTAGTGGTAGTGTATCTGTCTCTAGAATGTGAGGTCCTGGGTTCAATTTTGCTAAGTGGTTTGTGAAAAGGTTTCTAATAGCAATATGTTTTTTTTCTTTTTATTACACTGTATTAAGTTTTACTAAACACTTTTTTTTTGCTTGCCAAAATATTTAATTCTTAACAAATTTTATGAGTGTTATTATTTAATGGAATTCTCTTATTATAATAAAACCCCTACACGATTGTACTATTGACTAGTTTTGATCGTATTGCAAGTTTTAGATCGTTTAAAGATTCGGAATTTGTAACAGCAAAGCAAAAGAAAAAATTGCAAATGCTAATTAGAACACAATCCCCAAATATTATGTATCCAAATCAAAAAAACGTTTATAATTTATCTAGGAAAGCCCTCTCTACAGATGAAATTTCGGTTTTAGAAAAAGGTTTCAATTTTGCTTTAACACCTTCCCGGATACCTTTTGAGAAAATTGTTTGTAATGTTGAATCAGCTCTCGATAAAATTGATTCTACATCGGCTGATTTGGCTAGAGCAGAGATTTGTAATATTTTTAAAAAAGCTAAGCTTCCTAAAAATAATATTTCAAAGAAAGAAAGACAAGCATTAAATAGTATAAAATCGGACAAATCAATTGTTGTACTTCCAGCTGACAAAGGTAATGCCACAGTTGTAATGGATCGTGACATTTACCATAATAAAATTTTAGATCTACTTAATGATAAAACTTATAAACTATCAAAAAGAGATCATACTACGTATTTGGAAAAAACAACAAAAGCTATTATTAATAAATCACCTATTGAAACAGAGATAAAAAAAATAAAATAATCCCTCGTGAAAAATCTTGTGTCTGTCCAAAATTTTATGGACTTCCAAAAATTCACAAAGCAGATACCCCCTTCGTCCAATAGTAAGTGCAATAGGTTCTCCAACTCATATTTTAGCCAGATACTTATCGGATTTCATTAAACCTACAATCCCATCTATTAAATCATATATTAAAAACTCTCTTCATTTTATTTCTGTTTTAAAAAGTTTAAAAATTAATGCTAATGATATTCTGGTCAGTTTTGATGTCGTGTCTTTGTTTACAAACATTCCAATTGATGAAGCTTTAAATATAATCTCACAACGTTGCAATTTACCAGACCATATTATTGCTTTAATTAAACATTGTCTCTTAAATACATATTTTGTATACAATGGACAGCATTACAGACAAGTTTTTGGTACTCCTATGGGCTCACCTATCTCAGGAGTAATAGCTGATTTATTCATGGAATATATAGAAACTCGTGCTTTAGAATCATCATCTTTAAAACCTCTCATTTGGCTCAGATACATAGATGACACTTTTGTCATATGGCAACATGGAAAAAATAAATTAGATAATTTTTTCTTACATTTAAATAATATGCATCCTCATATTAAATTTACAATGGAGACAGAGTCTGATGGAAAACTCCCTTTTCTTGATGTTCTAGTCACCAGAACACCAAATAGTTTATCTTTTTCTATTTACAGAAAGGATACACACACAGACAGATATTTGCATTTCCATTCTCATCATCACCCAACTCAGATAGTTTCTGTAGCCAAAACTCTTTTAAATAGAGCAATTAACCTTTCAGATGATACACACCTGAAAGAAGAAATAAATCATATTAATAGTGTTTTATTAGCAAATAATTATAATTACAAATTTATAAAAAAAGCCTTATTTCAAGCCCAAAATAGACAAAATAGGAAACAAAAAGATGATAAATCAGCTATTAGGATTTGTGTTCCATATGTAAAAGGAACTACAGACAGTATCGGACGTATATTAAAATGCTATAATATAGATACAGCATTTTCTGCTCATCAAAAGATCAGCAATATAATAACCAAGCCTAAGGATTCAATCCCTCTTGAATCTCATGGTGTCTATCAAATCTCATGTAAAAATTGTAAAGCTTCTTACATAGGTATGAGTAATCATCGCATCAGTGCTAGGAGAGATGAGCATGCTAATGCAGTTAAGCAACACTCATCATCATCAGCACTCTCACTCCATACTATAGATTCAGGTCATAAAATTGATTTTTCTAGTACCAGGATCATATCCAGATGTGATAATCTCTACCAATGCAAAATTAGAGAAGCCATTGAGATACTTAAAAGGCCAGATTGAATCAATAAGCGAGATGATACATGCAAACTTCCTCCTATTTGGAAAGATTTTTTTTAAAAAACATTCCTAAATTTAACATTTTTTGCTATTGGTGGAATTTTAACATTTTATTCAAATCAGTGATTGTAGCACCTCTACAACCGTCTTTCTATTTTTTTTATAACTCTGTGGATGGCTTGTATGACCAAGTCGAAATGTCAGTATATTAATATCAAAAGTTTTTAACACGGATGAACCCGCAAAATATGTATTTTATATATTTAACCCGTGCAAATCTTCGTTTTAACATATATATATATTGTTAAAATGCATTTATTGATTTATGCTATGCCTTCGGAGCAGAGATTATTAATTATTATAAACATAAAGAGACATTTTTGTTCTCG
Source organism: Epiperipatus broadwayi (assembly GCA_028023455.1). NCBI lineage: Eukaryota > Metazoa > Onychophora > Udeonychophora > Euonychophora > Peripatidae > Epiperipatus > Epiperipatus broadwayi. Next base: position 10,439,929 of record JAQFVV010000014.1, read on the forward strand.
AGTAAATTAATGTATGCTGTTTGGCATATTTATAGATCTCGGGTCTGAAACCTACTTTGATATATTAGTTGAGCTATGTTTAGCTTAATATCACATATATGTTGCTTATTAAAAGGTCTGTATAGTTAAATACGAGAGAGTGATAATTTAAGGCATATTCTGTAGTTAGCCCAGTTTAAGTCCCAGATATGCTTTAGACCCCATTAATGTATTTTCATAGAATAGGTAGTTAATTGATAAACTAGATCATTTTAATAAAATCCTCTTTAGTACAATTTCAGTGTTTATTAACTAACTGGCATAGTAGTTTGCAGAAGAAACTATAGATTTTGCGCTTTACTAATTGTAATAATTAATATTTAGAAAGCATTGTGAATGAGTTTTTACAGGGCACTGAGGTGCATTACGCCTTGCTATCATATAATTATTAAGATAAGATTAGGTTTTAAGGACTATCTTATCATCCCTTGTTTGGACAGCTCTCTCTCTCTCTTGAATGGGATAATGATTTTAAGAGTCATTCCCATTACCTCCTTCAGAACTGGAACACCAAAATCCAGCATCGTATATTAAGGCTGTTCGATCATCCGAATTAAATGTTCACATATAGCAAGCGACCAGTATCTGAGAACCGAGTAAATGTTACTGAATCTCATGAGTAAAGGCACATTCAAGCTGCATCTCTGATGTAATTTGCATAGCACCGTAGCCTCAGAAGCTATGCTACAAAATGCCAGTTTATCTGCTGTTATATTAATTGTTCAGCATTGATCTGAACCTCAGATCTAGTTTGTCAAATAATACCTACACAAAGAGTGCATTGACTGCTCATCACATAATGATAAATTTAAGTACACATTGTATAAAGTTGCCACTCTCTTAAAATTTAACCCGTAGCAAACTGAGTAGGAATGGCAGAGCATAATTTAGGCATCAGTGTAGATGTAGAAATAATTATTAATGTATAAACGCTATAATAAAATGATGATCGTTAAGTACAATTGATTACAGAACATGTAGTTCGTATTTTCACCGTCCTACCTGCGAGTGGAAGATGCATTACGTTTAATTGTTATTGTTTGTGTTTTGTCAATATTAAATAATTTTAAAACATATTAACGTCTGTAGTATTATTCACTTTCTTTATATTAAATCACTATCCATAACTATTAATATATATATATATATATATATATATATATATTAGATGATCAGCCATAAGTTGTGTGAGAGTGTTTGGTTAAGCTATAAAGCATTTAGTTAATTATCTCTGAGTCTCTCATTTTACTCTTTGCTACTGCCGGCGCGGACATTAAGAGATTATGAATGTGACCTCATATATGTCATTCATAAGGTGATAAGTCAGGGAGGGTTGGTGAAGGAGCTGAGGTGCGGTCAGATTTGGTCTCAAACCCTCATGTAGATCAGCCTTGGTATAATTTACTAAAACTCTGGATTTTGTTGTGTGAAAGTTCAAATATGACTGTTACACAATCTAAGTAATAAAAATTATGATTTTTTCTGACTAAATCCCTACTTTGATGGTCTTATTAAAATATTAATGTTATGTGATTAAAAACATAGTAAGTATAAAAATTTAAAATATCGGATTATATATACCATAAATTATAGTTATTAATAGTAGAAAACATTACATAAGAAATTATATAATAGTGTAAACATTTTATTATTGAACGAAAACAAGTGAAACCATTTTTGTTAATAGAAAACAGAAACAAGTTTTGTGGTAATTAAAAATAACAAATGGTTTTTTAAAACAGAATGTTTTAATAAGAAGATGCAAATGGGATGTTAGAGTTTTGTCAGCCATATTATTTAAAATTGAACTAGTTTTGCTGCCTAATAAAGTGCAAACCATGAATGAAAATTTAAAATAACAGACAGCAGATATATAATAAATTATAGTTTTAACTTGAATTCAAATCTAAAGTGATACTTCACAAGCAATGAAAATAGATTTTCACTGGATTTTCAAGCAAACAAAGCATAAGATTTAATGGATATCTGACCAGAAAGTGAGAGTTTGAAGCATTCCAAAGAATCATATTCAAGGTATATAAAACATTTGGTAAGTAACTTTTATAATATTAAATTTTTTGTATAATATCAGAGCTGGCCCAAGAAGGGGAGGCAGCAGAGCAATGGTTTCATGGGTATGTGTTGTAATGATTAGAACTCATAGGCCTTGTTAACCTGTTGCAGAATTCCTCCACCAGGTTTGAAGAACAGCACACCAGGTGGGTTCAGGGCCTGTGGTACCATGTTCAAACATAGTCGGTTTATTTCACAACAACTACAGGACAACGGACCTACCATAACAATAACAAACATTTTTCTAGGCCCAATGATCAGGTAGATACAAAAGACCCTACTAATTTACATTAACATCACAGGTTACTATTATTTGATGCACTAATCATGATCGAGATGAGTTACTTGAGTAATAATGTTAAAAATAACAGGCATGCAGACTTAGGTATAAATCAAAATAAATATTTAATGACATTCATAAATTCATTTACACTATAAGAGTCCAAAAATAAAATAAAACTCTATATATCCTTTCTATTAGCTAACATTTTACTTTTACACATTACTCGGGTATCATTATACAATTATATTCCATGCCTCACAGCAAAATATGGAATTTCTGCGAGATCAAACGTGTGTATTCGCCAGCTCAGCAATCATCACATATGTTGAGAAAGAATCTATTAAATTGGGTCCATTACTAGAGCATTCAATGTGTTAGGTGTTGAAATGGTTCTGAGTGTATATATTTAAGCTCACAAATATAATGATCTGTGATAGGCGTAAATGATTTTGTATATTTAGGAAGAACAGGCTTCACTATTGTGAAAGCATTTGGAAACTCCAGAGATGGGAGGATGGCCAAACGTTGGGCTGAAACTCTTCAGAGTAATCACATGAGCTGTATCAGTGTGAGGCTTTGCCTTTCCATTTCCAACCATGTGACAAGGTACGCTACCCTGGGATCATTTCATGTCCAGTTATTTGGGAGTGAATTTATAGAGACGATCCATCTACTTGGTTTCTATGGCTTAAAGGATCAGCATTTATAGGCTCTATCACATCTCATCAGTCAAAGTAAATCATTTAATCCTTATTATGCTTTATAAATAGAGAATCCATTTCCAACCCCACACACCAAATAACTGAATTTATATTTGCACAATAGATAATGATATTATGGATTAATTAGGTTCTACACTATAATCCAATACAAAACAACATGGGATGATGGCCCAGATGGCCAGCATGCTATACTAAATTTATGGGATCTCACCTTAATATAATTTATAATAAAATATAAAATAATAAAACTTATAACTTCCGAGCTGATTGTTTATAAAACAAAAGGGAATGTGCACCAATGACCAGTGATTCTTAATGAGTTTATTTATGACATAATACCAGCTCAGAAATCATGTAGGCATGAAATATAACATAAAAGAAATAGTAAGTAAATAGATACCCAAGTAAATAGATAAAATAAAGATAGGCTTAGTTAGATTTACATAATACATAAAACAGAATTTCATTTAAGAGTTACGAGATGAGGGTAAGATTTCAAATTTACGGAAACAATATAATAGAAATTTAAACTAAGAGTTCTAAAAAAAGTAATCTTGGATATCGTTTACCATTGATTATTCGAAGTGTGCACACTCGGTTCAGAGAATGCAGGGTTCATTCGTTAATAGCATCAGTTCTATTATTCTAATAAGCATTCACATTTTGAATCTGTAGGCAGCAGTCTGGGGTTTCACTTAGATCAAATAGGAAGCTCAGCATTTCCATAGCCATAGTTCGGAGGATTATAGCGATGGCCGCTAATCCTCGCACATTGTCACGTTACACTTAATAAGCATTATTTACCAAGTAGTACATAGCCTGGATCAGCACCAGAACAAGAGACGAACTACTCTCTTTTGTTGTCTTTTTTTTTATACCAAACTTTTAACTTTTATTACTTTCTTCCTTATCTTTCAGATCCATCTCATTGTGCATCATAAAACCAAAAGGTCTCTCAGGTCAGCACTATTATATTCCCTCAGGTAAAAGATGCATTAGTGGCACATGTTGAGATCGTGATTTCAATCTGTCCACATTTTTCTCTACCTCAATTTGGTAGGTTAGAAGCACATGGTGAAATCGCGATTTCAATCCGATTATTTTTACTTTACATTTTTTTTTTCTTTTGTTTACATTTGACCTATTTAAAATGCTTTTAACAAAATTACTTAATGACGAGTTTCAGGAATGCTTTTCACTTCTATCTCTTTTCCCTCTCCCACTATAACTTGTAATTTTGACAAAAGACCCAAGCAGATTTCTATTTACATTTCGATTTATAACGCTTTAACTTTTTTTTTTTTTTAAATATTATTTAAAGGAATAACTTTTGGATATTAAGTTAAAATAAATCTTAACTGTAAATACATTTTGTTTTATATTATTGGCATCTATTAATTTATCGATTATTTTGAATAACATGGTATGACCTTAAAACTCATTCCGGAGTGTGTGCATATATATCTCAGGTTTGAACTTAGGTAAAATGATAATAATGGGTAAGAGGTGAAGAATTGATAGAACTGAAGTGAAACTAAGATTTGAATTCAAATCTTACTGTTTCAGTGTGATGTTGATGATTCTTTTAAATATAATAAAAACACTTAGTTAATTTAAAAATTGTCTTATTTGCAGATATTCCCTATCTGTAGTAGCATTTTTGCAGAATTGTCCAAAAAATAATATGAAAACTTTTGAAAAAAAGTATTAAAAATTTCAAATTTACTAAATAAATATTTAAGTAATTAGAGTGATTTGAATTTACGATTTTTCAGTCTATATTCATCTTCTACCCCATCTCAAACAATTACGCATATGACCACTACATCTATCTTTTTCCACATATATATGTATTAGACGTTTTAGATATAGACTGAAAAATCTTAAATTCAAATCCCTGTAGTTACTTATATAGAAAACATTCAGCACACTGAATGAATAAGTAAATTAAATATTTTTGTTTTAAGATGTTTTTTAATTACTGTTTCAAAAATTATTTTTTTAAACGTTAATATGTTTTATTTTAGTAAGTGTTTTGTTCTCGGTATTTATTTTATAGAATTGAATGAAAAAAACCAGTAAGATAATTACCGAACGAATTGGAATGGGGGGGTCGCTAAAATTTACCTTGTACAAACGCGCTTCTTAGTCACACAGCGGGCCTGTTGATGTTAAACTTTTAATCATCGATTAAAATGAACACAAAAAAATGATTGATTCAGAGTTATTGTTTATTCCAAATCAGTGGGGAATGAAATATTTTAAAAATCAACATGTATCAATCCTTTGTAGGATGTTTTCTCCAAGTTTGTCGATCTCTAGTCTCTTTTCTTCACGTCATTCCTGCACACTTTCTTTTTTCATACATCCATCACATATGTGGTCTCTTTCTACGTTAGTAAGAATTTCAAAATGGAAACGATTACGAAAATAAGAATTTGTTAATAAAAAGATTTAGCAATATATATTTTCCGTACCGAAACTCAATAATAAAATCTTTCCAAAAATTTGGTGCTCCAAACTTTCAGCAACGCTGTAAGTCAGATACGATTAAACGATGAAAATTCATTCGCTTAGCCGAATAAGCACATGGTACTGCCGCAGCAAAGCTACGGAAAGTACTTTATATTAAATAAAATCTAGATCAACTTAAAAGCAAATCGCTGATAAATGTATATTAATAAACATCTATCCTATTAAAATAAATGCTTCAAAAGTAAATGAAAGTGTAACTAAAAAGAGCTATAATGAATATGAATTGCTTTCAAAATTTTAGTTGGAGATCTATTCTTGGGAACTTATAAACAAAAGAAATAAAACTGTTATTGTAGATATTTGTAAGAATATATTAAAAAGTTTGAAAATATTATACCTTATTTTGTGATAAAAGTTGCCACATTACCGTTAGAGGGCGGCATAAATGAGAATTTTTACATCAATTTATTTACATCATTAATTAAATATCGATCGTAAATATTTTGCACTTGTCAAAATATAGAGGATTAAACATAATGAAATAAAATAAGAAAAAGTCGCCGAATGTTAATAAATTATTGTCATATATGTTTGATTTTTGTTTTTGAAATTGATTAATTTAAACTTTTTTACAAATTCGTTACATGATTTTGTGTGGTCTTAAAATAATAATTTCAAGAAGGAAAGATTTTCTCGTAGTTCTATACTCTTATGCCTCATAATCTCTGAAACAATTAGACAAGCATATGACACAGTTATGTATATGATAAAATGCATATATAAAACACAGTCCCTATTTATATATCTTGTTCATCTTTAAAATGTAACGGCTATATATTGCAAAGTCAAAATATAATCAATATCAGGTTATTTATCACCAATATTGATATATATTCAATTCTAAATTTTAAAAATGTAAAGATTACAATAAGTAAATAATTTACGTTTATGTACTTAACGTTAACAATTGTAGAATTTAATTATAATTAGTTCTGTTGATTAAGCTGTAGGAAAAAATAACTGTGTAATCATATTTCAGTTAATAAATGGGAGTGAAAACGCAAATACCCTGTTCTTGTTTTTGTCATTATACTGCATAACTAATATAAAACAATTAGAATTATTCACATCTATCATTTCATTTCTTACAGTCATTTTTCATTAAATATATTATGGTGATATTTTTAAAAAAAATTATAAACTTTTAATCAAGTGAATTACAAATAAATCAAAATAATGTATTTCAAATCATCAAATCAATTTTCGTTCTCAGATGAATTTTTCAAGATGTCATTTTTAAAATTAATTATGTGGCAATAAATGTTCCTAGCAGGGGTGGGCAAGACGACCAGTCGACCACAAGATCCCTGGAAGTCGACTGCGAAGCTAACATGAACATTGACAAATTATAGTGATAAATTCAGAGCTGATCTGAATATAATAATAAAAAAGTGTAAAAATTCAAAATTATTCTCATTTAAAAATAATTAAACTTAAAATAATATCTGTGGTTATTGTAGATCTCAAAAGTAAACCCAGGTTGGAAGAAGCTGAAAAGAATTAAATACAATTCTAAAACAATGATTTTCATTTTTCTCTCTATATTTTCTTGAATTTTTTTTTAAAATTCAGGACCAGCTCTAGAAAATAATCATTTATAGGTAATTTAATAAATATTTTATAAAGTGACATGAAGAAATTGTAATACTAGAGGGGGCTGACATAATTCAATAGTCTTCATAGTAAAATGTCTTCTATGGAAAAAAAATGCATCAGTTTTTAAGTATCTTATAAAAACATCACCAATATTTGGGAATACCTAAAATGCCCTTATAAAAAAAAACCCACCAAATCATAAGTACATTCTAAAAAACCAAAACTTCCAAACATTATTTTTTCCCGCTCCAGCAAAAATAACGTTTTTTTTTTCTGGTTTCCCGTTTGAAGCCTGAAAAAAACGTAGTCACTCTCAGGTAAATTTTCACCAAAAAAATCCCCCAATGTCTAAAAGTTTGGCCACCCCTGTTCTATAGCTCTATACACTGTAGTGGTTATCACTAGAAATAAACTCACTCATTTAAAAATATTTCAAAATTTTATAATCTCCATTACTAACATTAATTTTATAGGATATTCTTACTATCGATACACAGATTTCATCTTTCATACATCGATATTAGCTGGTAGAAACAGGATATATAATAAATTGTGAGGAATATATAAAGGTAATAAAGTATAGTAATAATTTTAAAGAAAGAAAATACAAAACATTATATACACACAAAAAACAAATAATATATAGTAAAAAATGTAAAGAAAAAGAATATGAAACAATATGGTAATAAAATTGGAAGGGAGATGATCTCTGTTAAATAATTGAAAGCTTTATAACTTTATCTTTTTTAGTGCATTTCCAAATCCATATAATATTTACTTTTACAATGCTTCATGTATTATAATCCACTATTGATGTTTTTGATTGACATATTAAAATAAAATTTGTAAACCTGCAGCATTTAATGTTAAAACTAAATAATAAATTTAAAATCTGCTGCAAATTTTTAGACAATAAATTTCATAGTGTCTGGAAATTTTCTCTGAAATACTTTGCTCTAGAAGAGACAAGAAAAATCCTCATTGGCTACTTGGAAAACATTGTTTAAATATCTTAATTGTCCCTTTGTGGTATAAATAAAGAAATTAAGTAATTAAGTTTCTTTTATTCTTGATGATAGAATAATGAAGTTATCTGAATTGCATCAAGAATGTGGATCAGGAAAACTCAATATGTCTAAAATTATTTGGAAAGCCTTCATGTAAAATAACTTTGGGTTATAATTTTAGTATCTATAAACTATGGCTATATAATTCAACCCATTATGTACAAGGATGAGGTATTCATAAATTAAATGAAATTCTGCCTTCTGAATCTGAACATTTAAAACATCTGCCAGTTAACAGAATTAATAAATGATGAAACTTGTTTTTGAAATTAACACAACTGTGTATTTCTGTTTGTTATATACAAATTTCTGTGATTCTATATTTTCTGTCTACAAATGAAGATTTTGGTGCTAATAGTTGTTAAATATTAAATAAAATAATAACTCAGTTGATATCAAGTTATCTGATGAATTCTATTTATTTACTTATTTATTTTTTGGCAGCAAATTAAATATTTGTCTGCCCATTTTAAAACACAAAAATTGTCAGCCACATTTTTTTTTGCTTATCTGCAGGAGGGATAACAAGTATCAGAATTTTCCCTTTGCACCAATTAAAAATGTTTTCTAATCTAGAGTAGAATGTATTATATGCCCAGGATCACTAATACAAATATTGCTTACTCTATACAAGTCTAAGAATTAACCGAACAATTTTCATGAACATGTTTTGACATTTCTCTAACTTGACAGTAATTTAAATTATAAATCAAATGTTTCTTTTATTATCTCTTCTTAAGTTTTTAATATATTCTGTAGGATTCTCTAATTGTTCATTTTCCAAATGAAAAAAAACCCACTATTTTCATCAGCTTTGAGAAAGTATTTGTATGTATACACTGAATAACATATTATCAACAATATATAATCTCTCTTCCAGTGATTTCCTCAAATACGATCTGATACAAATAATCTTTTTCTTTTCAATCTGTCCCTGTATATCTATGCAAAATGGTAAAGTTAATTATTATTACAATGTTACATTGCCAGTAGTATTCTTTCCAGTTTTCTGCAACATGCTAACTTCTGCCAGCACCACCATCTTTTAAAATAAAATTGGTTATATAATGTAAAACTGTTTGAATATCAATATTAAAATATTTCAACTAATGGTCTATTTTAGATGCAAAAATTTATGAAAAGGAACAAAATTTCTCAAAAATGCTTACAATTTTTTTCTATATTTATTGCTTAAAAATATTATTTTTAAAAAAGATAAAAATAAATTGAAGCATATTTATTTTTGAACTTACATTTCCACCAGCTTTTAGAGAATATTTAATTGAAATGAACTTCCTTCTACTCATTTATTCTCATTTGATGAAGATTTTCCTCAATAAATGAAAATTCAATACCCACTCCATGATATAGATGCATTGCTGTGTTTGATTAAATAGTGGTTCAATTCAACTAGATAATCATTCGGTCTTTGTCTTCTGGTTTAGCAACTACATTATCATTTTTATCAGCAGAATTATTTTTAATACTATAATTTCACATTCACTAAGATGATGCACAGTAGAAATAGCATCATGAAAACTTATTTTGTATCTTTTGTTCATTGCAGAGTCATATCTTCAGAAATGCATTTTGTAAGTTGTTTATTCAAAAGCAAGCAAATCAACTATTTCTTTTTCATTTGGCATATAATCTTATAAAAGCCAAATGTATCTTTGGATTTAATTTCAGACCGATAATAGTTTACTCTCAAACCATACATTTAAAAATATTTTTTTATATTAGTCCTTTAAAATATTGACATACAGAAAACAATATTTATGGTATCTACAGTTTTATAGAAACAGTTTCCACTAAAGATTGCAGAAAAAATGTTATTGGTGTTCGGTCCATCATTTAGCGATACAAAAGGAATTCTGCAATTTAGTAGTGCTTGTTCTGAGGGCTGTGGTTTAGATTTTAAAAACAAATCAAATATTATGTAGGAATTTATTCTGCCATTTTAATACTTGCCAAGGCTTTAAAACCTTTTTTTTTATTCTTCAATGTTAAAACTACCTGTAAGAGTAACTGATGCATGCTGTAACAATTGAGATCATCTTCTGTAGCTAATGTTTTTCTAAATAATGCAGTACCAATATCATATTGTGTACCTGCTCTTGACAAACAAATCATTAGCAATAAGCTTAAAATAATGATTAATAATTTTAAACTATGAATCATGAATCATGCTGCTCTAGTCACATTTTATAGTCTTTATGAAATGATTTGATATGGATGATAATTATGTGGCCTAAAAAATCTACTCAAGTTCAATGCTTTTGAAATCATTTGATCATAACCCTACTTTTATATCTATATGAGTTTAGTGAATGCGATAAATTCGTATATCTAACAAAAAAAAATTTGTATCAATTTTTCCCCCACAGTTCACTTTTTTTAGTATTAAAAACTAATTTTCCTTTTATAGATGTATAGTTATTAAACTGCTTAAATTACGATTTATTATAAACTGTATATTAAAGAAAAATGAAGAAATGAGGCATAAATTATGCAGAAAGTACAAAAATGGAAATTGTCAACTTTTTCTGCAATATTATATAACTTACTGTTTTTGAGCATAAAAGCTTAATAGGTACTGGATGTTAAAACTATTGTACAAAATCTATATCAATATACAGTATATGTTTTGTTGGGTCATTGCTTTAAAATTGAACTTTTACAATAGAATCATTTTTTTGTTGTTGTTGTTTTCAGTCATTGTGCACATTTTACAAATTGTAACGGAATATATGCCGTTACATTATTTTAAAATGAAAATAAAAAGATCGTAAATAAAATTTGATTTATTAAAAAAAAAAAACCTTAAAAAACTGAAAATTAAAAGTTGTTTAATATATATAGATCGCATGATGGACAACTTTAAAAACTATTTTAAAAAATAAAAATATTTGAAAGTATTTTTTTTTTTGTTGTAAAAGAAGTAAGAATATAATAAAGATTGATATGTTAAAAATAGAAATAATGTTGATTTCTATAATCTTAGAAAATGGAAATGATTGTCTTATTAATTAAATGATTGTTCAAAAGCAAACTAGCCCTTGAAGCATTTAAAATAAATTAAATGGTTAGATAAGAGAGTACAAAGAAATTAAATGACCAATGCAAACACCAGAAATGTCAGCACGGACCGTAATTGAAACACCAGAGGATTAGTGACGTCTTGCCGTTTGAATCCAAAGATTGGATGATAAGAGACTAATAAAACTATAAAAGCCAGATTATTATTATAATTGTTATCTTAGAGCTGACTATGAATAGATCGTTATAACTAGCTATATTGCAGATTTTCACGATGTGGAAGTCTGCAATAAATTTAATTTTCCGGACAACCAGCTGAGGCCTCTGGATGACAGTTCCTGACCAAATGCATGGCAAGTCACAGTTTCATTTTCAAAGAAAGACAAAATCTACGAAAGTGATCACGAAGATGGACTTCTCAATCTATTAAAACCGTAAAGTATGAACTATTGTGTCTATCTAATAAGAACTTTCCTAAAAAATGCAAGTAATTAATAACTGAAAATAAGAACTCTTATCTGACTTAAAGAATGCAAATTCAATTATTGATATTTTTTTATGTAGATGTTTAAGCAATCATTTCCATTTCATTTTTTTTTGTGTGTGTATTATGTTTTATCTAAAATGTATTAAATTTAAAATTGGGTGTAGATAGCTGCATGGATAAAGATTAATAACTATGTTTAAATTCGTTTATGTTTAATTTAAGGGATTTTAGTTTCAGGCTATTTGTTTCGTAGTTAGGGTAATGCTTGTGGAAGGATATATGGGTGTTTATATTAATGTAATGTGAAGCATGTTTAGCATACAGGGCAACATGCCCAACTGAATGCATGACCCCAAAGAGGCAGTCATATCATTGAAATGGTGGCAGATGTATTTCCTGCGCCATTGACCCCTTCTAGCTCTATGGACAGGGATTTATAAGATGGCAGAAAGACCGCTTTCCCCCATATGTAGCACTCTTTAAAATAAAAAAAATTATATACATGATTCCTTAGTCTAACAGATGCCCTTTCCTGATCTAGACACGGATCATTTCTTTCAAATAATATCACGCTGTCAGATGCCCATTCCTGTCGGCGTGGTTTTATGCTAGCATCTTCATATTGCATTAGTTGCAAATATATATATCTGGAAGCTGACATTGGGTTGGCTACGAACTTTTAGTCTGAGATTGAATGAATGTTTTGATAAGTTTTTAAGTGAAAAAAAATCTATGTAGACTATCTATGCTCGACATGCTAAAGTAAAATATAATTTAAATATCCATCTGTGTGATCTATTTAAAATAGTAATTTAAATTTTTAAAAAAAATATTAATGTTAAAACCTAAAAATAAATTTATTCCTCAATTTTAAATGTGCGTTAATAAAAATCTATTTGTGTGTTAATTACTGGCAGTGGCTTCTTTTATTTTATTGTTCTAAATATTTAATATATTCTTTGAGAATAGAAATCTATTGAAACTTATAAATGTTTAAAATCTCTGCTACTCTATGAGCTAGTGACCTTGGGCAAACGGTCAGAATAATATATATATAAGAAAATTTTTTGAATCTTAACTTTCGTATCTGCCTACTATATAAATTTTTCTAGGTTCAAATGCCTAAGTGGCGCCTGTAGTGCAGATTATGTGAAGTCTCCTCCTCCCCCGACCGTTAAAAAATAAAATTAAACTTTTTCATGGAACATGACTGCAGATATACTTTCTGATTACATTTTCCTTTTTATTCAAAGTAATGTAATGGTATTTTGATGATCAGGAACACCATGTGCAGGTGTGCAGGTTTTGCCGGTCACAAAGGCACTTCATCACAGAGACACCAAGACACTAAGATAATTAGTAAAATTTATACGTAAATGAAAATGTTTGTATTTTTGAATCACTTTATTGTTAAAAATAAGTCCGGAGTATAAATATTTTTTATTTAAATATGAGAATACTTTTTTACTTATTGTGACAATTGCCTGAATCCCAAATTTCAAGACATGAAATATACTTCATATTTGCTCTTATCAGATTTTCAAGCACCCTTCAACTATCCACACTATCTAATACAACTGAACAGGTTGATATCATTTTGTCATGATCATTAACAAAACTTATATGTAAATGTTTAAATTTCTGAATCACGTTAATGTTAGAAACACTTGGTTATAAATATTTTTATTTAAATATACGAGGAATACTTTTTTACTTAGATTTGTTGTGACTATTGCTTGAGTCTTAAAATATGCTTCATATATACTCTTATCTTTGCACAAAATTGAACAGGCTGGCACCTTTTTGTCACTATAATTAATACAGTTTACATGTAAATAAAAATGTTAAGATTGCCCAAATGCCCAATCATTAATTTATATAAAAAGTAACACATTACTATTAATAATTTATTTAAAAATAAAATTTATTTTAAAAATATTACCTCATAATTACAGTAATTTTGCATATGAGAAAATTAGTTTTATCAATGATATTTTGCAGAGTTTATATTTGTTCAGACAATTTAGTTTAGTGGTAGTGTATCTGTCTCTAGAATGTGAGGTCCTGGGTTCAATTTTGCTAAGTGGTTTGTGAAAAGGTTTCTAATAGCAATATGTTTTTTTTTCTTTTTATTACACTGTATTAAGTTTTACTAAACACTTTTTTTTTTTGCTTGCCAAAATATTTAATTCTTAACAAATTTTATGAGTGTTATTATTTAATGGAATTCTCTTATTATAATAAAACCCCTACACGATTGTACTATTGACATAGTCTTAAAAAATCTATCTAGTGGAACAAACCAAGAGTTTGATTTTTTTTTTTTTATAGTTATCCAGTAAAACCTATGAATAAACAAAATAAAATGCAAGACATTTCAATGGTTTCTAAAAATGCATTGAGTAACAATCTAAGTAAGAAAATTTACAATTTTTTTCTGACTAAATCCCTACTTTGATGGTCCTAATAAAATATTAAAGTTATGTGATTAAAAACACTGTAAGTATAAAAATTTAAAATATCGGATTATATATACAATAAATTATAGTTATTAATAGTAGAAAACATTACATAAGAAATTAAATAATAGTGTAAACATTTTATTATTGAACAAAAACAAGTGAAACTATTTTTATTAATAGAAAACAGAAACAAGCTTTGTGCTAATTAAAAATAACAAATGGATTTCTAAAACAGAATGTTTTAATAAGAAGATGCAAATGGGATGTTAGAGTTTTATCAGCCATATTATTTAAAATTGAACTAGTTTGGTTGTCTAATAAAGTATAAATGATGAATGAAAATTTAAAATATCAGACTCTATATATAATAATCAAAATAAGAGTCATAGATCACATGACCCAATTCTCTTAAGCTTGTAAGATATAAACAATGAGCATTGCCAATTGCTGAACAAGCTTTGTGATAAAAGCTTAGCCAGAGAAAGCATTTAAAATATCTGTCAGGAAACCCCTCCAAACCTCTGACCATGATTTCATGCTTTGGCACTCCTGAGAGAGACACTAGATCTAAAAATATCAACCCAAAGCAATGAAAATATATTTGCAAAGTTAAATAATTATGGTCAGATGATTACATCACAGCAATGCTAATCCCAAAATACTAATAGTAAAATAACACCACATAAAAAAGTAAATAATAGTGTAAATAATTTATCATTGAAAGAATATAATTTTGATAATAGAAAACACGGATAAGTTTATACACTAGAGATTTTCACTGGGTTTTCAAACAAACAAAGATTAGGATCTAATGGATATCTGCCCAGCAAGTGAGATTCCCTTTGATTCTTGCTATGCAGGATAGAGCTCAGAAGTGAAGCATTTCAAAGAATCATATTCAAGTATATATAACATTTAGTAAGTAACTTTTATAATATTTAATTTCTTGTATAATATCAGAACTGGCCCAAGAAGGGGAGGTGTTGGTGATTCTTTTAAATATAATAAAAAGTTATTTAAAAAAATTGTCTTATTTGCAGATATTTCCTATCTGTATTAGAATTTTTGCAGGATTGTCCCAAAAATAATATAAAAACTTTTGAAAAAAAGTATTAAAAATTTCAAATAAATAAATATTTAAGTGATTAGAGGGCTTTGAATTTACGATTTTTCAGTCTATATTCATCTTCTACCGCATCTCAAACAATTAACACATGTGACCACTACATCTATCTTTTTCACAAATATGTGTATTAGACGTTTTAAATATAGACGGAAAAATCTTAAGTTCAAATCCTTCTAGTTACTTATATAAAAACACATTCAGTACACTGAATGAATGGGTTAATTAAATATTTTTGTTTTAATATATTATTTAATTATTGTTTCAAAAATTATTTTTTTAAAAGTTAATATGTTTTATTTTATGAAGTGTTTTGTTCTCCGTGTTTTCTTTATAGAAATAAATGAATAAATAATGTAATATAATTACCGAACGAATTGGAATGGGGGGGTCGCTAAAATTTACCTTGTACAAACGCGCTTCTTAGTCACACAGCGGGCCTGTTGATGTTAAACTTTTAATCATCGATTAAAATGAACACAAAAAATGATTGACTCAGAGTTATTGTTTATTCCAAATCAGTGGGGAATGAAATGTTTTAAAAATCACACCTTAATATGTGTATCATCATCGTCAAGAGATATCAATCCACTGTAGGATGGTTTCTCCAAGTTTGCCGATCTCTAGTCTATTTTCTCCACATCACTCCTGCACACTTTCTTTTTTCATAGATCCATCTCACTTGTGGTCTCTTTTTAGGTCTTTTACAAAATTCAAAATATGTATAGATAAAGCTCCCCCATCCCGTAGAAGAAATTTCACGTTAGTAAGAATTTTAAAATAGAAAACGATCATCGAAAGTAAGAATTTGTTAATAAAAGGCTTACCAAAACTGATTAAGATAAAATTTCCAGAAATTTGGTGCTCCGAAACTTGCAGCAACGCTGTAAGTCAGATACGATTAAGCGATGACAACTCATACGCTAAACCGAATAAGCACTTAGGTACTGCCGCAGCAAATCTACGGTAAGTACTTCATTTGTATGAAATAAAATTTACACTAGTTTAAAATCAGTTTCTGATAAATGTATATTAATAGACATCTTTCCAATTAAAATAAATCCTTCAAAAGTAAATGAAATTGTAACTAAAAAGAGCTATAATACATATCAATTACTTTAAAAATTTTATATAGAGATCTACATTTGAGAAATTATAAAGAAAAGAAATAAAACTGTTATTGTAGATATTTGCAAGAACGTATTAAAAAGTTTTAAAATAGTATAGCTTATTTTGTGATAAGAGTTGCCACATTACCGTTAGAGGGCGCGATAAATGAGAATTATTATGTCAATTTATTTACATCATTAATTAAATATCGATCGTAAGTATTTTGCACTTGTTCTATACTCGTATGCCTCATGATCTTTGAAACAATTAGACAAGCATATGACTCAGTTATGTATATGATAAAACGCATATATCAAACACAATCGCTATTTATATATCCTGTTCATATCCTAGAAGAATGTAACGTCTATATATTGCAAAGTCAAAATATAATCAATATCTTAAAATATAAATCAAAGTGTATTTATCAGGTTATTTATCACCAATATTGATATATATTCAATTCTAAGTTTTAAAAATGTAAAGATTACAATAACTAAATAATTTACGTTTATGTACTTTAACGTTAACAACTGTAGAATTTAATTATAATTAGTTCTGTTGATTAAGTTGTAGGAAAAAAATAACTGGCTAATCATATTTCAGTTAATAAATGGGAGTAAAAACGCAAGTAGCTGGTCTTGTCTTTGTCATTATACTGCATAACTAATATAAAATAATTAGAATTATTCACATCTATGATTTCATTTTTTATAATCATTTTTCATTAAATATATTATGGTGATAATGTCAAAAAATTTATAAACTTTCAATCAACTGAATTACAAATAAATCAAAATAATAGACCACTCGTTTGAATACAATTTACTTTCAAATCATCAAATCAATTTTCGTTCACAGCTGAACTTTTCAACATGTCATTTTTAAAATTAATCATGTGGCAACAAATGTTCCATAGCAGGTGCGGGCAAGACGACCAGTCGACCACAAGATCCCTGAAAGTCGACCGCGAAGCTAACATGAACTATTGACGTTATAGTGATAAATTCAGAGCTGATCTGAATATAATAATAAAAAGGTGTAAAAATTCAAAATTATTCTCATTTAAAAATTAAATTTAAAATAATATCTGTGGTTATTGTAGCTCTCAAAAGTAAACCCAGGTTGGAAGAAGTTGAAAAGAATCAAATACAATTCTAAAATAATGATTTTCTTTTCTTCTCTCTATATTTTCTTGAATTTTTCATAAAATTCAGGACCAGCTCTAGAAAATAATCATTTATAGGTAATTTAATGATTGTAATTTAATAAATATTTTATAAAGTGACATGAAGAAATTGTAATGCTAGAGAGGGCTGATATAATTCAATAGTAGTCATCGTAAAATGTTTCCGATGGAAAAAAAATTCATAAGTTTTAAGTATCTTCTAAAAACATCACCAATAGGTGGGAATACCTAAAATGCCCTTATAAAAAAAAAAAACCCCAAAGCATAAGTACATTCTAAAAAAAAAAAACAGAACTTCCAACCATTATTTTTTCCTATTCCAGCAAAAATAACATTTTTTTTCGTGTGGTTTCCGGTTTGAAGCCTGAAAAAAACATAGTCATTCTCAGGTAAACTTTCACCAAAAAAGTCCCCCAATGTCTAAAAGTTTGGCCACCCCTGTTCTATAGCTTTACACACTCTAGTGGTCATCACTAGAAATAAACTCACTCATTTAAAAATATTTCAAAGTTTTCTAATCTACATTATTAACATTTATTAATTTTATAGGATATTCTTGCTATCGATAGACAGTTTCATCTTCCATATATCGATATTAGCTGGTAGAAACAGGACATATAATAAATTGTGAAGAATATATAAAGGTAATAAAGTATAGTAATAATTTTAATGAAAAGAAAATATGAAACATTATATATATACAAGAAAACAATGTATAATAAAAAATTTAAAGAAAGAAAATATGAAACAATATGTTGAAAAATTGGAAGGGAAATGATCTCTGTTAAATAATTGAAAGCTTTATAACTTTATCTTTCTTATTGCATTTCCAAACCCATATAATATTTACTTTTACAATGCTTCATATAATTATAATCCACTATTCATGATTTCCATTGACATATTAAAACAAAATTTGTAAACCTGCAGCATTTAATTTTAAAACTAAATAATAAATTTAAAATCTGCTGCAAATTTTTAGACGATAAATTTCATAGTGTCTGGAAATTTTCTCTGAAGTACTTTGCACTTGAAGAGACAAGAAAAATTCTCATTGGCTACTTGGAAAACATTGTTTAAATATCTTAATTATCCCTTTGTAGTATAAATAAAGAAATTAAGTAATTAAGTTTCTTTTATTCTTGATGGTAGAATAATGAAGTCATCTGAATTGCATCAAAAATATTTAGGGAAATCTTCCTTATATTTCAAAGAAGATCAGGAAAACTCGGTATGTCTAAAATTATTTGGAAAGCCTTCAGGTTTAAAATAATTTTGATTATAATTTTAGTATCTATAAATTATGGTTATATAGTACAACCCATATACAAGGATGAGGTATTCATAAATTAAATCAAATTCTTTCTTTTAAATCTGAATATTTAAAACATCTGCCAGTTAACAGAATTAATAAATAAGAAACTTGTTTTTGAAATTAATGCAACTGTGTATTTCTGTTTGTTATATACAAATTTCTGTGATTCTATATTTTCTGTCTACAAATGAAGATTTTGGTGCTAATAGTTGTTAAATAATAAATAAAATAATAACTCAGTTCATACCAAGTTACCTGATGAATTCTATTTATTTACTTATTTATTTTTGGCAGCAGATTAAATATTTGTCTGCCCATTTTACAACACCAAAATTGTCAGCCACATTTTTTTTTTTTTTTGCTTATCTGCAGGAGGAATAACAAGTATCAGAATTAGCCCTTTGCACCAATTAAAAATGTTTTCTAATCTAGAGTAGAATGTATTATATGCCCAGGATCACTAATCCAAATATTGCTCACTCTAAGAATTAACCGAACAATTTTCATGAACATGTTTTGACATTTCTCCATTTGTCAAGCACTCTAACTTAACCCAATTTAAATTATAAACCAAATATTTCTTTTATTATCCATTTTTAAGTTTTTAATATACTCTGTAGGATTTTTCTATACTTGTTCATTTCCCAAATTAAAAAAAAAATCACTATTTTTGTCAGCTCTTGAGAAAGTATTTGTATGTGTACCCTGAACGACATATAATCAACAATATATCATTTCTCTTCCAGTGATTTCTTTAAATAAGATCTGATATAAATAACAATCTTTTCCTTTTTAATCTGCCCCTGTATATCTATGCAAAATGGCAAAGTTAATTAAGTTGTTTTCCATTCTATCATGTCAGCTGCATAATGGCACTATTTCTAGATCAATTTCTAGAAATATACCATTTCAGCGACCTCACTCAATCTAAGAGGCTTCTTTCTATGATAAAACACAGAAAGAGTCCCTGCCGGTCTGGCTTTTTTCTATGCTAAAATCATGGACAAATGCCTTATTGGCTGCCGTAGTTGATTATGTTATTAACTTTATTGTAATGCTAGAATGTCTATTTTCTCTATACTTTCATGTGAGTGTGTGGATTTTAGCCTGTCATAATTTAATTATTTAAAATTTTATTACAAAGGTTTTTTTCTTCAAGTGCTCTAACCTACTGTTACGTTGTGACTTTATTAACAATGTCGTGAAGGTTCCATTACGAATGTGTAACCCTCAAAAATTGCTTTTAAGGGTACAGCACAGCAGTTTTCGATGATCATATGAAAATTAACATTTTCGCAAGAATTCGTCCATGACAAATTACTTTTAAATATACGCACAAACAAAAACAACCCAGTGTCTGATTATTAATTACTGTCAAAAAGAAAATTAGTCGGATATTATTTTTACATTTACTATTTAAATAAGATTAGTTTTTATAACTACACACTAACTAAAACAACCCAGTGTCTGATTAATTACTGTCCAAAAAAAGCAAATTGATGAGGTTTGATTTTTAAATTTAGTATTATATATACACACTAACAAACAAAGCACTTTCTGATTCATTACAGTAAAAAAAAAAAGCAAATTAGTCCGTATAATTTTTAAATTGAGTATTTCAATGCACACTAACAAAAGGAACCCACTTTCTGATTAATTATTGTCCAAAAAAACGCAAATTAGTTGGGTATCATTTTAAAATTTAGTGTGAATTTTTAAATGTTGTGGGTAAATTGAATAATGTAGAATTGCCTATTATTTTCTATTAAAAAAAGACCATAACTTTATATATATATACACACACAAAGAAAATAAAAACGACTTTCTGATTAATTACTGTCAATCCTCAAAAAAAAATTATTCGGGTATCATTTTTAAATTTAGTATGTAAATATTATTACTTTTGATATCTACGCACTAACAAAAACAATCCACTTTCTGATTCATTACTGTCTAATAAAGTATAAACGATGAATGAAAATTTAAAATATCAGACTATATATTTAAAATATCAGATCATCAAAATAAGAGTCATAGATCACATGACCCAATCTCTTAAGCTTGTAAGATATAAACAATGAGCATTGCCAATTGCTCAACAATCTTTGTGATAAATGCTTAGTCAGAGAAAGCATTTAAAATATCTGTCAGGAACCCCCCCCCCCAACCTCTGACCATGGTTTTGTGCTTTGGCACTCCTCAGAAAGACATTAGGATAGCTTCAGACACTAGATCTAAAAATACCAACCCACAGCAATGAAAATATATTTACAAAATTAGAATAATTATGGCCAGATGATTACATCACAGCAGTGCTAATCCCAAAATATTAATAGTAGAATAACACACATAAAAAATTAAATAATAATGTAAATATTTTATCATTGAAAGAATATAATTTTGATAATAGAAAACATGAATAAGTTTATACATGAGAGATTTTCACTGGGTTTTCAAGCAAAGAAGGATTAAGATTTAATGGATATCTGACCAGCAAATGAGATTCTCTTTGCTCTTTGCTATGCAGAATGGAGCTCAGATGTGAAGCATTCCCAAAAATCATATTCAAGGTGTATATATAACATTTGGTAAGTAACTTTTATAATATTTAATTTTTTGTATACTAGCAGAGTTGGCTCAAGAAGGGGAAGCAGCAGAGAAATGGTTTTATGGGTACATGCGGTGTTGGTGATTCTTTTAAATATAATAAAAACATTTAAAAAATTGTCTTATTTGCAGATATTTTCTATCTGTATTAGCATTTTTGCAGGACTGTCCCAAAAATAATATAAAAACTTTTGAAAAAAGTATTAAAAATTTCAAATTTACTAAATAAATATTTAAGTAATTAGAGGGATTTGAATTTACGAATTTTTAGTCTGTGTTCATCTTCTACTCCATCTCAAACAATTAACACACATGACCGCTACAAATCTATCTTTTTCACAAATAGACGTTTTAAATATAGACGGAAAAATCTTAAGTTCAAATCTCTCTAGTTACTTATATAAAAAACATTCAGTACACTGAATGAATGTATTAATTAAATATTTTTGTTTTAAGATATTATTTAATTATTGTTTTATTATTTTTTTAAATGTTAATATGTTTTATTTTAGCAGTGTTTTGTTCTTCATGTTTCCTTTATAGAAATAAATGAATAAAACATGTAAGATAATTACAGAACGAATTGGGGGGGTCACTAAAATTTACCTTGCATAAACACGCTTCTTAGGCATGCAGCGGGCCTGTTGATGTTAAACTTTTAATCATCGATTAAAATGAACACACAAAAAAATGATTGATTCAGAGTTATTTTTTATTCCAAATCAGTGGGGAATAAAATGTTTTAAAAATCACACATTAATATGTCTATCATCATCGTCAACTGGTACCAATCCATTATGGGATGGTTTCTCCAAGTTTGTCGATCTCTAGCCTCTTTTTTGTACATCACTCCTGCACATTTTCTTTTTTCATACATCCATCTCACATGTGGTCTCTTTTTAGGTCTTTTACAAAATTGTAAATATTTTTTACAGATAGAGCTCCCTCATCCCGTACATGAAATTTCACATTAGAAAGAATTTTAAAATGGAAACAATTATCGAAAGTAAGAATTTGTTAATAAAAAGGTTTAGCAATATATTCCCATTTGACACCTCAATAAAAGAATATTTGCAGAAATTTGGCGCCCTGAAATTTTCAGCAACGCCATGGAAGTCTGATACGATTAAACAATGAAAACTCATACATTAAGCCGAATAAGCACAAGGTACTGCCGGAGCAATGCTTCAGAATGTAATACATTTGTAAAAAATAATGTTTAGATTATCAACATTCAATCAACTTGCCGTTAAATGTATATTAATAGATATTTATCAATGAAATAAATGCTTCAAAAGTAAATTAAATTGTAACTAAAAAGAGCTATAATATACATCAATTTCTTTAAAAATTTTACATAGAGATCTATATTTGAGAAATTATAAAGAAGAGAAATAAACCCCATTATTGTAGATATTTGCAAGAACATACTAAAAAGTTTTAAAATATAGATTTTTTTGTGATAAAAGTTGCCACATTACCATTAGAGGGCACGATAAATGAGAAATTTTATCGCCAATTTATTTACATCATTAATTGAATATCAATCGTAAATATTTTGCACTTGTCAAAATATAAAAGATTAAACATAATGAAAAAAATTAAGAAAAAGTTGCCGAATGTAAATAAATTATTGTCATATATGTTTGATTTTTCTTTTTGAAATTGGTTTAATTTAAACTTTTTTGCAAATTCGTTACACGGTTTTGTGCAGTCTTAGAATAATAATTTCAAGAAGGAAAGATTTTCTCCATAGTTCTATACTCGTATGCCTCATAATCTCTGAAACAATTAGACAAGCATATTACACAGTTATGTATATGATAAAATGCATATATCAAACACAATCGCTATTTATATATCTTGTTCATATTTTAGAAGGGTAGAATTCTTAAAAAATTAACGTCTATATATTGCAAAGTTAAAATATAATCAGTATCATGAAATGTAAATCAAAGTGTATTTATCAGGTTATTTATCACCAATATTGATATATATTCACATTTTTTTGTACTTTACATTACTATTCTATTAGTGAAAAATACTGTATTCTACATATGTATTTGGTTTACAGTGTAATAACTTGTAATTGAAATAAAGACTATGTTATATGGATATGACCTAACGGATATTCTTCATTATCAAAGCCTGTAAACTATTATTTGAACTTGGATTTGACTACATGAAATAGTGTATTATTGTGGTTACTTTCTATTGTAGAAGATGGGTGGTACATTATGATTTGATAAACGCTTTTTGCTCATAATGGTTTAGTAGTGTGTAAATAATTTAAATAATGATACAATTTATAAACTAGAGAAATTTGCATGAATACTTTCATTTTTGCTTTGAAAGTATACTAATCCATTATGATTATCTTGACTGTAAGCACAAATTATTACCATTTAATCTGAGTTTGAGACCAATGACCATATGATTTACATATATTTATATCATTAATATATAAAAACCAAAACATTTTATAATTTCAATTGTTTATACATGTTTACACCCATGTATGTATAATGTGATGATTGACCATACTCTGATGACTGTATAATATATGTTTATACCTTTAAATATACCATCTACAGTGATAATGTGAGATAAAAATAATAACACTAAATAAGCAAAATATTTTCTATTTCAGGATTGAATTCATAATCACCTTGTAAAAAGCATCAACAAATATTCCAAGAATACATTCTGTTGCTATATTAATATGATTTATACGGTTTTCTTTGTAATAGTTTTAGTCTTTATGCTAGCCTTCCATATACTTCACTAATTAATCTGATCTGAACATGGCCATTCTTTTGTGAACCCTGATTTTAAATCAAGGATCACCTGAATTACACCTGGATAAAAACCCATGGATGTGGTAAATTGATAGTTTTTACATATAAATAATTGAAATCTCACATTTCCATGAATAATAATAAATTTGTTTACACATTCATATTTAAATAATTTTCAGTGTTCTATTCTTAAAAAATATACATTCATTAATTAATAATTTTAGAGTATTATATAACTGGTCAAACATTACCAATCATGTCACATCATTAATAAAATTTGAAAACATTAATGCAAATAAAACATTTCAAGAGTTTATACATTCATAACAACAATTATAATGAGAAGAAAGCTAAACATTAATCTTCTTAGAGTTTGTCTCTTTGCAGCATGTTTTACAAACAGTTCACTCCTGTGTGTTATATTAACAGAATATCTTATCTTGTTCATGCACACACTTAACTAGATTATTTGTAGATTTTATATCAATCTCAGTTCTGCATAATGTAAATAAATTAGCATAGATTAATAAAATTTAATGCATGCTTATAATATAAAATTTTTTAGAGAGTACTTGATGAGGGATGATTTATTCATGTGTTGTGTGGTGATAATTAC
The DNA here is from genome assembly GCA_028023455.1 of Epiperipatus broadwayi. Taxonomy (NCBI): domain Eukaryota; kingdom Metazoa; phylum Onychophora; class Udeonychophora; order Euonychophora; family Peripatidae; genus Epiperipatus; species Epiperipatus broadwayi. The sequence continues at coordinate 10,464,990 of JAQFVV010000014.1, forward strand.
AATAAGTAAAATATATTTAATACAATCAACTAAATGTATATGTATACTCACATTCACACATATTGCATTTTACTATTATAAACAGTTCAACTTCTCCCTAACCTTGTAATCTTTCAGGTCCCTGACAAAGTCAGGCAGATCTTATTACTTTTTTTCTCTTGTTCAATAGTTTTTTTCTTCCAGTTAGGATTGTTTTAAAGATAGGTGACCTACCACTGCAGTAATCTGACTTACTTAAATGGTTATTCGTTTCAGCTAAATTAACATCATTTAATTGTTTATTTAACAACTCTATGTAAGTAGCTCTTATGATGAGTTTTACTAAAGCACTCCTTTTATTAAGTTCAACACGTGTATTGACATCTCTAACTTATAGTAACTGATCTGATGAACTCTCAATTCATTAATAAGAATTCTCATTTGTCTTCCATTATCTGAATTCCCTTTAATTGTTTTGATATAATCTTCATAATCACCCCGGGATAAAAAAAATTTCTCAGAACATATCCATAAAGTGTTGCTTACTTTGAAATTTTCTTCATCCAAGTAGCTTTGTTTTGATATCTTTTTGTAAGCACTAACACTGACAGATGTGTTTGAAATTTCTGTTACATTAACATTCCACTAGAATTCTTTTATTAGACATGAAAGGGATGAAATACTGGTAGAATATAACATCGGTTAAACCTTCACTAAAACTTTATCTGAAATTTTGATTAGCCATACACTCAGAGTGGTACAGTAGTGTTAATACATGCTATATATTCTTAGTAGCCAAAAATTTTTGAACAGTGTGAATACAAAACTGGCTCCATTATCAAAAAGTATAATTTTTGGGGTAACCTTGGAACAAGATTATTTTTTTCAGAGTTTTCATGGTCATGGCTGGAATTGGTTTTTTATTACTTTATGTTCTGTCCACTTACAGTATGACTCTGTGATATTAAGTTTGATGTGGTCCAAATGAAGCCTCTGCCACAGCTATGTTGCTTTTTCCCATAAAGTTTGGTTTTTTGGTGCATCGTAGCCCTATACTGCCAGTCTCTACAATGCTTAACTGTCTGCTCAATCTCTTGACTTATGTTTGACCACTATACATGATGTTATGCTAACTTCTGCATTCCTGCTATTTCTCTGTGTTATCTATAAAGTAAACCTAATAATTGCTTTTTCATTTCACTAGGCATATATACATGGTTTGTCATTAAAATTCAATTATTATATGTTGGCAGACTCTCAAATGCAATCCAAATGGAATTTTTCTACATAATGAGGTAATATATTAAGCCAACCATGCTTTATCCACTTCTGTGTTTGATAGCCAGCATTTCTTTTAATTCATTTAGAGACTACTGTACTATTTAGAGCACTGTTTTCCATGAAATCCATACAGTTAATTTCTATAATGTTGTTATGACTCATATTTATCTGGCAATATTGACAGTGCATCCACATGGCTAATTTCTTTATCAAGATTATATATTAAGTTAAAATCATAAACAGGTAATGTATTAATTTAGCTGATTATTCTTTGACTAGAATATTGTGATTTTTTTTTACATTTCCAAGTCTATTCATCAATGCATGGTCTGTATAAATTTTAAACTCATATCTGTAAACATACTGCTGGAACTTTTTCACAGCCTATACTATTGCCAAAGATGACTGTAGTTTTTTCTCCACTGCAGTCAGCAGTCTAAAGGTGTAAGTTTTAGGGCATTCATTTTCATAGCAGCAATGTGATATTACCACACCTATGCTTATTCTAAAGTGTCAGTTGTAATAATGATGTCTTGGTCATTGCAATAGTGAATGAGTAATTGGTTGAAAGTCAGCAGATACTTGGCTCTGTTGAAAGCATTTTATTGTTCTGCAATCCATTTTTATTGCTATCCCTTTCTTAATAATTGATATAATGCATGGTAACATGTACTTTCTCTTTAAGAAAAATTATCAAAACAATTGATCAGGCCAGAAATGCCTGCCAATCTTTGATATTCTTTGATTTTTTAGTATTTTTTATCAATCTTCTCTTATTCAGATTGGTTACTTTCCATCTGCATTAATTATATTTTCTAGGAACTTAATTTTAGTGGTAGACCAGTTACACCTAGAAACATTTAATCTCACACCAATTTTATGTAATTGCACATAGACTTTGAATATTCTTGCCAGTAATTTTCTTTCCTTCTGCAATTATTAAAATGACAGCAAAGTAAGAAACAACATCTTTCATATCCTGAAATAAATGGTCCATTTTTGCTAAAAACAGATTTGGTGCAATTGTAATACCACAAGCTAATTTATTGCACTTGAATACCCCTAGATGGTCATGCATAGTCAGTAATTTGGCTGTTCCATTTGAACATAAATTTGATAGATCATGGACTTCAAATTGATCTTAACAAAAAAATTGTATTCTGTAATGCACATTTGGTATAGGATAAGTTTCCTTATAAATGTATTTATTGAACATTATATCATAATCTCTGCATAGTCATATAGTCCTGGGTTTAAAATAACCAGAACTGGAGTATCCTAAGATGACTTCTATCAGAGTTAACATGTCTTTTTTAACCAGCTCATACATTGTTTCTTCCATTTTTGACCTTAATGAAAAAAACATCTTACATGTTCTACAAGTAATTGGTTGTGCCTCTTTTACTAATTCTATTCAAACCATCAATGGTTTTACTTCTTCTAGTGCCAACTTAAATAACTGTGGATGTTTAACTCATCTGATTCTGAGTGTACTTTTTTAAATATGTCTCCAACTTTCCAACAGTCCTCCCTAGAATAAAAGGTCCTGCTTCATGATATAAAAAGGTAGCGCTTTCTCTAGACTTCACATTTTTATATCTTTCCTTTATATTTCTATTCTACCATTCACATCAGCTATCACATCAGATTACTCAAGGGTAATGCTTCTCTTACACTTCACATCTATTTTAGCCCAATTCTGCTATGATATCAATGACAACATAATGCTTCTATCAATCTCCATTCTAATTTTTACTTTGTATATATGTAAATCAAGCATAATTTGACTGTTATCCATTCATTTAATTTTTAACATTAGTTTTTTTTATCATGTCCTTTCCACAATTTCAAGTCTGCAGGTAAACTTATTTTATTTTAGGTATTCATGTGACAAACACATGATAAGTCCAGTTTTGCCACATGTCTGACACATTTTATGTGTAAACCTATAGCTCTTCTTCAGATGGTTCTTTTGTCCAAAATAAAACATGTAAAAATGTTCATTGGACTGCAACAGCTTGCAATTTGAAATTCTGTTTTATTTATTGTCATTTGAAATTTTGCCACATTCTTAAAGAGTTGAAACTCTATAGTGTTTTTTCATAAATAATTAATGGGAGATGCAATTCTCAATTGCCTGTTTTTATGCAATGTTGGTTCACTTAGATAAACTTGTCTTAATTATTGTCAGTCTTTCCTTATAACAGTTGATTGAGGAGCCTGTCAACAAACTCTGTGTCAAAGTTGCATTCTTTAGTTAATGTTTGCAATGCTGTGGCATAATTTTGATATTTCTCATGTTCTGCTTGGCACCTATTTCTAAATCTCAAATGTGCAATCAATTTCAGTTTTGTGGGTTGTAAATATGCGCTCAATTTATCTTTGAATTTCAGATTTTGGGAGGATTCAGTTTACAAAGTTGGGTACTTGTGATTTATATATGTAATATATGCAGGATTCGAACTCAGACTTTCACACGACCCACTACTCTCAGTTCCATCTCATATTGCTGACCCACTTGATCACACACATGTTGAAAAGATAAATAATATCCAATATCCGTATTTCATGCTAAACCAGCAATCACCTGTCCATTAAAGTATGATGATTGGCTATCTTAATATAAAGCTGAGCACTGATTATATATATATATGTATGAGGATAGTAATCTAGACCAAACTGATGATTGCTGGTTTAGCACGAAATACTTACATTGGTGATTATTTATTTTTTCAACATGTGTGATCAGGTGGGTCAGCAATATGAGATGGCACTGAGAGTAGTGGGTCGTGTGAAAGTCTGAGTTCGAATCCCGCATAATCTTAATTGTAAATTGTATTTTAATTAATGTTTCAAGAGCATGTTCAGAAAAATAAGTCAACAAACTATAACATTCAAAAATCTTTAAAAAAATTTCGAAAGTTTATATATGAAAATCTAAAAAAATTAATTTATAACATTTAACATATAATTATTTAAGCAAGCACTGAATCCAATTGAAAAATATTTCATGTCTTTAATGCAGCAAGAATATTATTCTATATGTTAATGATAGAAATATAATACTCTTTACTAGTCACACTAAAATTTACTGCCATGACATATATATTTCTAAAATAAAGTTTATTTTCAGCATTTCTTTCAAATCACCTTTTATACCATTAATAAATGTCGATTCCCAATTTGTCAACCATAAAATATGCGAATCTTTGTATTATAAATATTTTGTTATTTGTAAATTTTTTTAATAAAGATTTTAATGTTTATTTAATGAGGTTTTTTTTTGTGTTATTGAATGGCTGAAGCATTTTTCTATTTATACGAAATATATTGCTTGTTAAATATTTCAATGTTCATAAATATTTGTTAAATTCTAATCTGCATCAATACATAAAAGACCAAATGTATTTATTAGGTTATTCATCACCATTATTGATAAATAATCAGTTGTTGTTTTAAAAATGTAAAGATTTCTGGAACGAAATAATATAACTTTTATGTAGTTTATGCTAACTCTGCGTAATTTAATTATAATGGTAATTACAAATTCTGATTAAGTTACAGAAAAAAAAAAGGATTAATTTTTTGTTAAGAAATGGGAATACAAAAACAAAGAGCACTTCTCGTCTTCTACTTTGTCAGATTCTATTATTATACTTATGAAAGTGTATCATCAAAACAAAACAAAAAAAAAGATACCAGAGAGATTTATTTACTAGAATCAAATACAGATCTAAAAACCTATATAGATTTCCTTAGCTTATATTATTAAATTTTAAAATCTCCAAAAAAAAAAAAAAAACTAACAGTATAACTGTAACTAATATGTAACATTAGTAGTACATGTGTTTTAATAAAATAAGTTATGAGATTTCAATTCACAGACAGGATCAGTAAATAACAAAATAATAAATAGTCCGATTAAGTGAATTACTGTAATAAAATATATTTAATTAAAATGTAGTGTGTAACAGTAAATTGTTAGCAGAAGAAAAAATAAATATCAGATAACAGAAGAAAATTAATTAATACAAGTTAAAGTACTAATTAAATTTACAGAAGATTAAACTGATAATACACTCACCACCTAAACTTTCCCCAATGTACTTACTTCAGAAAACCAAAAAGATAAAAACTGGTGGGAAAAAACACATACTCTTCTTTTTTTTTTCTCATGTGTCATAGCATCAGCCGAGTAGTGAACCCGCTATCCCGGGACAACTGCTTGTAAAGCAGTTGTCGCTGAGCTGTCGACTACCAATGCTTGACACATACTCTTCTTTATTATCTTTGAGGCAACTTTTGGAGCAAGCCTGAAGCAGTGGAACAAACTAATGAGGAGTGTCTTATTCCCAGGATATCAGTTCCTAAAAGTCAGTAGGCTAATTAGGGCCCTAATAGATCATACTGATATACTTCCAAACTTAAATGACAGTGATGATAGTAAAGATAAAAGTACTGCTCTTATGATTAATATTAATGAATAGATTTAGTAAGTAAAAAGACATTCTGAATTTGCCAAGGCATATTATATTAAATTAGAATAATGTATTTTGATAGACATCTATCTATCTATCTATCTATCTATCTATCTATCTATCTATCTATCTATCTATCTATCTATCTATCTGTCTATCTGTCTGTTTGTCTGTCCGTCCGTCCATCCGTCCATCTATCTATCTATCTATCTATCTATCTATCTATCTATCTATCTATCTATCTATCTATCTATCTATCTATCTATCTATCTATCTATCTATCTATCTATCTATCTATCTATCTATCTATCTATCTATCTTGTACTTGTGTATTTAACATATATATATATATATATATATTAAATTATATAAAATTAAAGTCTGAGTAGGTGTATTCTTCATGTCCTCAAAAGTTAGATTCCATACTAAATTGCTAATCTTATTCTGGGCATTAGAGAGCTAAAACATAGCAAACCATGATGCAGTCATGAAGTATAAACATAGCTTAGAAAGCAAATTAGCAGTTTGAAAGTTCAAACCTAGTTTTGAAGAAATTAAAAATATCATTTGGCCAAATTTGTATAGATGAGTTCAATATGGGTGAAGCTATCAAATGACCCTTGTACTTAACCCACGTTGAAAAATTTTAATGCTGAACAGAATAGAGGACAATAAGTGAAAAGGTGCAGCATTTATGGTTTTCTGCTAAAAAAGTTATTGAAATAATAAATTTTATGATTCTCTTATAACAATACACCTTATGAGGTATTAATAAGAAAATAAATATTTTAACCCTTGACTATCCCACTATATAGCTTACTTACATTTAAGGAATGGAAAATGGTTTAATGGTGAAACAATAATAACTCAAGTCATATCAAGAAACCTGATCAAATGCTATTTATTTTTTAGTAGTTAATTAATTATAGCTCATTCTGCAACTGAAAATTTCCGCCACATTTTTTTTTTGGTTTATCTGTAGAAGAGATAACAAGTACCAGAAGTCATTCGTTCTTTGCAACAATTAAAAGTGTTGTCTCATCTATAAGTATAGATTGTATCATTTATTCAAGATGAATAATCCAAATATTATTTATTCTATACTAATGCTAGGAATTAAGAGAACAATTTTCATTAACATATTTTGACATTATTTAAATACTCTTAATTAACATTGTTTTAAATTACAAATCAAATATTTCTTTAACTATTCCTTTTTATATTTTTAATATATTTTGAATTCTTCCAACTCTAAGGATAAATGTCTACCAAGTAGGATTTTCTTCTACTTCTTTTTCCAAATGAAAAAAAAAAATCACTTTTTTTATCAGCTGTTGAGAAAGTAATTGGATGCTTACATTTAACCAAGCCTAGACATAGTTTTAACTTTTCTCAAATAGGATCTTATTTAAGAACCTTTTGCTCTTCTGTCAATACTACTATCTTTTAAAATAAGATCAAGTTATATAATAAAACAGTTTGAATATCATTATTGTAAATCTCTTAACTAATGGTCCAGTTTAGATTTAGAAATTTATGGAAAAAAACAAAATTTCTCAAAAATGCTTACAAAATGTTTATTGCTCAAAAAAGATTATTTTTTAAAAAAAAAATGAAGCATATTTATTTTTGCACATTTTTTCTATCATTTAGAAAACATTTTATTGGGATAATGTTCCATTACCCATTCATTTGCATTTGATGCAGTTTTTACCTCACAAATGAAAATTCTACTCCTATTCCATGACATAGATAATTCATTACTCTAAATTTAAGATTAAATGAGGGATCGATTCAACCAGCCAGTCATTTTGTCTTTGTCTTCTGATTTGTGTCATCAGAATTATTTTAACACTGTAATTTTACATTCATTAAGATGATGCACAGTAGAAGTAGCATTATTTTGTATCTTTTGTTCATTAGAAAGTCATATCTTAAAAAAAAAAGCAACAGATCAACAATTACTTTTTCATTTGAGATGCAATCTTATAAAAGGCAAACATTTCTTTGGATTTATTTTGACTGCATTACAGTTCAGACATATACTAGCCATAGTTTAGTGATAACTATTTTACTCTCAGCCACAAATTAAAGAAATTTTTTACATTAAATCCTTTAATAAATATTGTCACAAAGAAACCAACATTTATGGCATGTAGATGAGTTTCATGAAGGCAGTTTTTTTAAAAGATCACAGAAAAAATGTTATTTGTATTGGGCTGAACAACTCGTATAGGTTGGTCTGAAGTTCTGGTTTAGATTTTAAAAACAAACAAATATTATGTAGGTAATTATCTTCCACTTTTACTTTTATAATTTATTAGTCTAAAATTTTAATACTTGCCAAGGCTTTAGAGTATTTATTTTTATCGATTATTGTTAGACTTCATGTCAGAGTACCTGATACATTAAAGCAGGGATGCCCAACCCGTAGCTCGCGAGTCACATGTGGCTCATGCAACCGTTTAATGTGGCTCACATTGCACTCTTCAAGAAAAATTGATAAAATATTTTATGTTCCTTGATGCCACATGCACACACTAAAAAATAAACATTTTTACAATACAAACGATAATGATATGCAGTGTCAGGTTTCACATTAAATAAAATAATTAAAATATACTTTCCCTGTAATTGTAATTTATATGTATGTTACCAAATTTTTAATAAATAAATATATATAACAAAAACAAATGTGTGGTAAAGATATTAATGTAAAATTTAAATCCATTAAAATAAATGCACACATTAATTCCAAAATACGGATTTAAATTTTACATTAATAAATAAAATGTATTTACAATTTTTTTTCTTTTTAACATTACACCAGTTTTTTAATTTGTGAATTATGTTTATAAATGTAATATGAAAAATGCAATATATAATTGTGGCTCCCCAGATTTTTTTAAATTCTCAACTGGCTCGCGTCAAGATAAAGGTTGGGCACCCTTGCATTAAAGCATGCTTAGACAATAACTGTATCCCCAGATAGTCTATATTCTTTTATATCATCTTTTATGTGTATTCCCAGTATCACACTATTTTATGTGTACTATATATCTCCACTTGATGAAGAAAATCATTAGATATAAACCAAAAAAATTCATTAAAAAATGTAATGGAAATCCAATGCTTTTGAAATCATTTGTTTCCCCCACAATTCACTCTTTTTATTATTAAACAAATGTTTTTCTTAATAACAATATTCTGATTAAATTGAGATTTATCATAAACTGTACATTGAAAAAAAAAATTTAAAAATGAGAAACAAAACCAAGTGACACATATAAATTATGCAGAAAATATAAATGTTAAATTTGTGAACTTTTACTGCAGTGCTATCAAGTAATTTATCTTTTTTGTGCACCAAGCATAATAGTGACTGAATGTGATATCTGTTTCATTATATATATTTGTGTTATTTCATTGCTTTAAAATTCAATTTTTAGAATAGAATCATTTTTTTTTTTTGCTTTAAGATATTGTTCACATTTTACAACCAAAATTAAACTAACATCATTTTGATATTAGGAACTTTTGCTATATGTTTTCTATGCTTATTTTCCCCCTTTCATATATGATAAGATGAATAATTGCAAATCAATATGTATTGTCTTGCATGTTTATTGATAAACTAAACTCCTTTGTAAAACATGTTTGTGATATGAAATTTTTGGATCACATGCATAACAATATCAAAGATTCTGATGCATTCGTGCTGAAACATATTCTGCTCTTACTTTTCTGAAAACAAACTTTTAGCATAGAATTGCAAGTGTTTGTTTTCAAATATCACACATGGTTAAAAATTAATGCAAATTATTTATAAAGTTAAAAATTCTTTGTAAAAAAAAAAGTATGCCTACATAAATGATTATATCAAAGTATATAACACAATTAAACTTCAACACAAAACTATGGCCAAATTTCTTCTGTTCCCATTTTATCCAAAAATGAATGTTTAGAGTAAAATAATAAATTTTATTCCTTCAGGTAAAAATATATACAATATACACAGTATACATAAATTAAATTTTACAAAAATGTGATATGAAAGTTATTCTTTTTGACACATTTTTGCATTTTCATCTAGGTTGCAGTAATGTGTTTCTACCATTGAACAATATGACCATATTGGTTTTGAAAATGAATTTTTAGATATAATTGCAAAATTTTGGCTTTATGTATTATTCACAATTAAAAATCAATATGTAACACAGATATTTATATAACATATATAAGTTAGTCATAATTTACCTAACTTTTTTTTGACAATTTTTTTTATTGATATGTAATTTTTGTATTGTTTTCATAATATCATGTTGATTGATCTAAAAGGCATGGAAAAGAGATTTGAATTTGTGCAATACAAAACAAGTGACTACCTGCACTGTACCTATTTAATGGCACATTTTGTTTAAAGATTTATTAGAAATATTATAGTATCTGATAATAAACAGTATGTGGATATGTACTAAGAGTGATTAATAAAGCAACGTGTGTGAGTGATATATCTTTTTTAAAATGATTTATTATTGTTATGTTTATATTAAACAAAGACACAAATAAAACATAACATGTAATATAAGGAGCATACCAATAGCTCAAACAACCTCTTATATAATAAGTGCAGTAAGAGAAAATATTTAAAATCTCTATCTAGAATATTCTTATCCCTCACTTCAGTGATGAGCTAGAACATTCAGACACTAAATCTAAAATATCAATTCAAAACCCAGCACTTATTTAATATGAAACTATTGAGAAGAAAATCTGAAATTTTCAGACTCAAAAATGTCTTTAAATCCAGCTACCTAACTGAAATAGTTATATGGGACAACCAAATTCAGATCTACCATATATTAATAGCTTAGCATCACCAAAGCATTATATATGACTTCTTTCATTGATTATTACAATTTTGCCTTTAAGACTTTGGCAATGCTCAGGCTATTAAAATATGGTAGATCTGAATTTGGTTCGTCCCATATAGCTATTTGAGTTAGATATCTGGATTTAAAGACATTTTTGTTTCTGAAAATTTCAGATTTTTTTCTCAATAGTTTCATATTAAATAAGTGCTGGGTTTTGAGTTGATATTTTAGATCTAGTGTCTGAATGTTCTAGCTTCTCACTGACGTGTTCATAAGCTCAAAACCAATTGATCTGGGAATAAGAATATTCTAGATAGAGATTTTAAATATTTTCTCTTATCTCATTAAATAAGAGCTTGTTTGAGCTATTGGTATGCTTCCTATATCACATATTTGTAAATACAAGCTTTTAAAAGCAATGTCATGTTATATATGACTTGCTTTATTGATTATTAACATTTTTTATTTTTAATATTTATATAATTAAAATACATTTATTCAGTAAGCATGAAATAAAGGGTTGGGAAATGGACATCATTTTTCAATACAATATTTTACTGTCTATTTTTCAATAAAATTAAATGTTAACAGAAAAAGATATCACTCATTGATATTACTATTGATTTTTCAATTCAAACTAATTTGCTAAAGTATTCATTTAAATGTCAGCCTGCCTGTGAATAGGAATTGGAAGGTGAAAATGGAAGGATAACATCTTTATCAATACCACATTATTATACTCATCCAAATTAAATAAAATAGTCATAAAATCATAATTTTCTTACAACTCATTATGTCAATTTTCCAAGTTTGATGCTAAAAATATTTTTAGTATTACAATAAATGTAGATGAGGCAAACTTTAATATATTTTCCAATAACTGAATGCATTAAAGAAAATGTTTGATCTAAATGCTATTTTTATTTCTTAAAGAATAACTTGTATATTTATACTTTACGTTTGTCCAATATAATAATATTAAATCATGCTTACACACTTCCAACATAAAGCTATAACAACAAATTGAAAATTAAATTAAATGGCTGAGCGCTTTCAAAAAGATGTACTTCTCATATTCATAGCCAGTTATGGTCCTTTCTTTGAAATAATTATATAAATAAATCTGATATGCAAATTATATGCAAATGAGTCACTAAGACCATCTTTTAGATATCGCAAAACATGCATCCTTACGATTAATGGCGAAAGAGTCCTCTGCTATAAAGTATGCTTCTTTTACTTTTCGCCTAACATCATGTCGCTCAGTACAAACTAATTTTGCAGATGTGGGTTCGAACATGTCCTGACAATTTTTGATGCTGAGCAAAAATTGAAGTGCATTCTGGATCCGTATGTACCTTATTGTATCTAATTTTGCAGATGTGAGTTTAAACACGTCCTGACAATTTTTGATGCTGAGCAAAAATTGAAGTGCATTCTGGATCCGTATGTACCTTATTGTATCTTTACCTATGTTGTGATATCCTAGTAGCTATGGTGGCTCTCGTTTCACCATAGTATGATGCCTTACATCCATTATGAGGGCATGCCACTCTGTACACAGCCTGTGGGGTTTGATCAGAAACTATAGTGTCCTTAGTGTTGTTAATAAGCCTATTAGTTGAGTTAGGTGTATGAAAACTCAAACGAAATTCCTTAGAAAAAGTCTTATAAAATGTTTTATGTAAAGAGTGCACGTAGGGCAGCTTTACATTGGAAGTGTGTAAGCACGATTTAACATTATTTCTTAAAGAATTAAAACAACTGTATTGTTATTCTATAATGGAATTGGTATAATTCTTACAGCAATATAAATAAAACTGAATAAAAAATTTTTTACTCAAAATTTGTATATTATGGTTTAATACAAAATTTCTGAAAATAAAAATGTTGCTTATTAAAAACTTATATTGTTTCCTTCGTTATTGACAAAACTTCCAATATAATAGTTTTAAATCGTTCCTCTATTTTATATAGACTTTCAAATTGAAGGTGTAATCATTGAAATGTGAGATTCCACAGTCACTTAAATGTTGAATAGTATCTTGTGTGTGTTTGGATTTAAAATATTGCTTCCAAAAGTGGATCCCTCAAGGGCACTGGAATGACCAGAATGTGATAGTAGTCTCTAATGCAATGGAAGAAAATGTATAAAAATAAAGGAGTCATGATAGCATAAAGAAAAAAATTTGGGAAAATAGTTATGTTTCATCTGTTGTATAATAAGACAATATTTTGTGATTATGTTGTTTTTTTAAACAGCATTCAAAATGCAAATTATAATTAATGAGTAGTCAAACCTGCTCCCAGATCATAACAAAAAATTCAGCATCTAGTGCATTGTTATATTCTAGCATGCATCAGCAGGAATATGTGTGTGGGTAATGATCTGTTTACAATACTATAATGACATATAAGAAATCTAATTTAGATTGTTTGTAAATTGAAAATATGCAGCTAACAATAGTGCAATAAATATTGTATTTACAATTTTAATTCATATTCAATACTCTCAATCTTTAGAAATTTATTACAAAGCAAATAGTACTATTATGGTTTTGTAACACATCAATTTACACCAGTATTTTTTTATACTTCCACTTTTATACATTTTCTTCATATCTATCATATATTTCTGTGATATCTACTGCTTTATTAACAAAATCATAAGCTTGTGTCTAGTCAATATATTTTGTTATATTCTTTTATTACAATTTCAGTGATAACAGAAGACTGAAAATGCAGAAAAACGTTTAATCATTAGCATTTATTTATATCTACCAAATAAACTCAAGTGTCGGTGGTCTAGAGGTCAGTACAGCTGCCTTACAAGCAGTAGTCCAGGGTTAGCAGGTTCGCTTCCTGGCTGATGCTATGACACATGAAAAAAAAACACAATGCAAATGTTAATAAATAAATAATAATTTACATAAGAAAGCTTGATATTTCACAATTTAATGTCAAATATAATACTGGGAAAAAAACAGCTTATTAATTTCATTAGTATTTTAGTTTGCTTGTTTTTTGCTGTTTATACAAAAATCATGCCATGTCTGATTCTAATAACATAAGTATTACAAACAATTTTTGTTCAAAAGAAATTAGTGTTTTCAATTTTCTAAATTTTTATTTTTTGAAATTTTATATTCCTATTGTGATAATTAGATATATAAATTTTATTTTTTTACTGATATTATTGCTGAAAAAAAAAGAAAAAATATAGACAATATAGTACTGGATATTTGAAGTACAGATTTATTCTGTACCTGATTCCCAAAACACTTTATTAAATAAAAGTATGAAGCCTTTACAATGCTAAAACATTTCGTCAATTGTTTAAGCTATATAAAAAAGATTTACTTTATTACATGTAGCAATTATACTGCACTTCAAACACTCATCGGTGAAGTTCGAAAAATCGTAGTTAAATATCAGGCTTAGTACTTTCGATCTCTTTTAACCTCATATTCATATACGAAGAATTAGAAATATTGTAGTGTTGTTGACATTTGCTAATATTTGCAAATTAAATTATGAGACAGCCGATACTGGCATGTCTGAATAAGATAGAAATGGATTGCATGCTTCTTACAAGATTTCCCTATTGAATGCTAAATCAGGAAAATCACATGCAATAGGGAAAAACCTAATTTTACCAACTTTAATAAAGATAATATTTATTATGCTATACAAACCAGTATCTGATATTACTGAAAAACAATTTGAGCAATAATACAGTGCAAAGACAATATGATGAAGTAGTTCAAAATTTTGAATACCCATTATATATTTAAAAACATTTCATTTCTATACATTTTGATGAGTCAGTTTTGTTAGAAAATGATGCCTTACTTTTTACAATCTGATACTACAAGATAATTAATATTTCATGCAATGAAATTTTTTTAAAAAAAAAGTCACTTGTGACTGGAATTTGAGCAATGATTAGATGCATCAAAATAATTTCAAATATATTCACTATACATCTCGATATTTATCATCAACATTTAGTGGCTAAAATCTGAATAAAAGTTCATACAGGTCTTTATTTTATTAAAGCCATTTACAAAGTTAGGAATAATTTATTGAATGATGGGATAAATTTTGTATTGAAAAATAATGAATAATTTAATGATGTGTTGTTTTATGCAAAAATTCATTGGTTACCAAAAGATGCCCGTTTGCAGCATTTTTAAAAATCATTGATTCTCTCCTAGTATTTCTGAACAACAAAGAGGATATTTAATGATTCAATTTTATTGATTCCACAAATAACATAGAATATAGGCAGACTTGTTTAATAAATTTAGTGAAATAAATCTATAGCTCCAAAAAGATAAGCTGAATTTATTCCAAACACAAACAGTTATTTCTGGGTTTGTGGTAAATTTTCTTCTGTACAAATGAAACTTAGGATAAGAAAAATTCAATCATTTTCAATGTTTATCAACACTAGAAAAATATGATGACTCATTTATTGTTAGAACATGGAGAATTTTCATTCTGACTTCAATCAATGATCTGAAATTATTAAAATAAACATATGTGATTGGATTTTAGATCCTTTTCAAGTAGAAGCACAAAAACATTTCCAAAATAACAAGAAAATTGGTACAATTAACATCAAATGACAACATTGAATAAAATACAAAACATTTAGTATAACATGGGTTCAGTGCATCACAAATTTATTAACGAAAATAAGAAAATGACTGCAAATAACTTATCACAGTAATTTAATAATAAGGTTGCCAAACATGGAGCCTTCATTAATATATTGATAGCAGCATAAGTTCTTTCTTCCCAATAGTATTACTTTTAATGTTATTTGTGATTGTGTAATGTAGATGTTAAAATGATTGATATTAATATACAATATTATAATTTGAAATTTCAGAAAGTCTTATTTATTACATTTTAGAAAAATATTGAAGGACATAAAAAAATGCAAATTTGTAATTTCCTCTTTTTGTTGAACTGCTTCAAAAACATAAATTACCATGGACCACTAGTAATTTCTGACTATAGGTACCATGGACCACTAGTAATTTCTACAAGGCAGTAGACCTACAAGCTCGGAAACCTTTGTATTGGAGAGTTTTAAATGTGTTAAGCTTTATCATAGCTTTTTAAAAAAATTAAACAATTTTTAAGAGTTCAAGAGTTCATTAAGAAATTCTTATGCAGTTTTAAAAATGGATCAGAATCAGATAACTTAATTATTATGAGAATTGGAAGAAAAGTATTAGACAGTTGTAAACTTTGAGTAGAGTGTGATGTCTACTATATTTCATCTCAAGACTCTTTTATGTAAATCACATATTAAATAGAATAAGCTCATATTTTGTTGATAAATTTTGATTAGAATGGAATACTTATTTTTTGCCTGAACTGCAAATATACAATACTTACCCACATGTGAAAGTGTGTAACACAGATAATTTTTTGTTTATAGTATACATATAAATTAGGATTATAATTTAAATATATTTAATAATAATAATAATGTAATTATTAATAAAAGATTGAGAAGCACATTTATATGTAAATTTTTCAAATGTGTTCATTGATTCACATTTCACTGAATTTCAGACTCTAAAATTTTTTAGTATTTTTTGTGGTTTTCTGGAAATTTTCAAGTGGAAATCTTTTCTTGTAAAAGTTTAATCCCTTATTCAGCTGCTCAGCTAATTGTGGATAAGTTACTCCATATTAAAGAGACTTACAACAGTTCTAAAAAACCATCAATGGAACAAGTTGAGAAGAAACCATATTTGGAATCTGACCATCCAGAGGTTCCACAGTCAAAGGGAAGATGACTTATTTTTAAAAGCTCACCACAAAGAACCCCCAATAAGGAACAGGATGAAACCTCTAGAGAGATTGTTAAAAATCTGGATTTCCCATGCTTGGGAAATAGTAACGGAAATTTTACTTTTAATTTTCCTCAAAATTCTGCTGTATCAAATAATTCTAACAGTAAATTTGATAAAAATGGGAAAAGTAACATAGTGACTTCCAATGTAAATGCTTCCCCTTCTAAAAAATCAACCTAAGATAATAATTAATAACTAACCTTCTCATGCTAACATTATACTGGTAGGCCTGAGTGAGCCTAATGTTACAACAAGAGAAACTTCAAAAAGTCACAGAAATTTTCAAATTTAATTGATGAAGAAATGAAAAAAAAATTTGCTGTTAGTTCCAGCAACCCCAATCTTCTTAATTTAAATTTGGAGCAAAAGGACCTTGATTTGATAAATAAATTTAATAACGCCATTCCCCCTCAACTATGTAAATCTTTGCTTAACTTTTAGAGTGAAAATACTTCAATATTGGCTGTTACCAACCCTTCATGTAATTTATATAAATTCCCAATTAATGAACTTTATAACTTAACAAAAAAAATTATGGAAGCTGGTTCACAAAATTTTGCAATATCCTAATAATTATCATGTAATAATAGAATTTAACAACCCCACTCAGAAAATTTTCTTCCAGACAATTTTCAAATACCTTGATAGCAAAATTATTTGCCACATTAACATGAACCATCCCACAATATTAGCAGGCATGATAAAGAACTGTTATCTTAGATTTAAAGGAAATGATTTGCAGCAATTACTTAGGCTTATGGTAAAGTCTCAAATTTTAGGTACCTAATAATTAAGGGGGTAGATCTTTCAATATATACTAATATTGCCTCCTTTGAATTCACCTTGAATAAAGAATCAAACCCTGTTGACATTCCTATTCTATCATGTGGAGACTTCCCCTCTTATCATCACCCATGGCATCCCTCTGCAATGTTTCTTCTGTTAGCAGAGAAACCACTTGGTGAGGATTGCCTGGCCAGTATCTGTCACAAATTGTAAAAGAATCAAAACCAGAATGTGTCACTGTATCTCAGATTCAATGATACCACCCACAAATGCATACATTACTAAGTGTGACCTTGTGGTATCTGAAGCTATGAAGAATATTGTCTACCCTCAATTGACTCCCATTAGTGATGATATGCCTAATCCATTGCTATATTCTGCTCATTCAATGAGGGTGTTAAATGGGACCTTCAGTTCAGTGCCTTCCACTATGGAAGAGGCCCCTCTCATGCCTCAATCTATGAAAAGGAAGGTGAAGAAACTGAATAAAGGCCCCAAATCAATGGTCCCCAAAAAGTGCCCTAACAAAAAAAACTGCCACAGTACTAGCTCTCCAGACACTGAACCCCTTGTCTCCCACCTACCAGGAAAAAAATGTAGGTCCAACTCTAAGATGATCAGGGATCCAATCGTGACTTGTCCAATAAAGATCTTGGTAAGCCGATTCTATCCCCTGATCCCAATAATGATAACTTACAGCTACCTATGGACTCTAACAAATGCTATTCAGACATCCATAGATGGTTTGCTGTCCAAGGCCTCAAGAGAGAAGACTTCCGACTATCCTATAGACTCTAATGTAGTAAATGCTAAAACATCTTCCATTGATGGCTTGTGATCCAGAGCATCAAAGGAGAAAGCCAGTATTTGTTCTCCTAGCAGGATCAGTAATTGCTGGATTTGTGAAAGCAAATTCACTAAAGACTCATTTCTTTATTTTGAAAATTTTCACCAGCTGTTCAATGAAAACAAGTTGTAATGTTTTTGTTGAATTAATGGCGCATGATGCTGAGAGTATAGGGAATGAATATCTGGGCATTATGACTGGAATTCATGTTGAAGGGTCTGATTTACCTAGATAATTTTGTGGTTTTTTTATCCATGAACAGAATTTTCATGTTATATTTATACATTTCAAGTCATGCAAGCTTAGTCATCAATCCTCAAGATCTCTAATTCAGGATTCTTTCCTTGGCTTCTATGAACTCTTAATCATTTTAGATTGTGCAGCACAGGATGTTTCATCATTGCACTTTTCCTTTTTTTAAATACCATTTAATGTAACCCATTAATAATTTGATCATATGAGTTGTATCCAAATTTCAGAATAAAATTTTCTATACTTTTATAATAAAAAAAACAACTTACTATACTGTATTTTTTTTAAAAAAATAAACAAAACAAAGTGTTAGATTTTTACTACTACAAATGTTTAGTTGACATTATTTCATTTACTTTTTCTTTATACAAATGCTATAGCTGTCTCTATAATCAATATCATTATTGGACTTTATAAAAATTATATATATATATATTGTACCAGGTTCAATTCTATAGACAATCCAACATACTCTACTCGCTAGGTTTAAACCTTATTTATAATAAATTTATAAATTTATATTATAAATATTACATGAACGAACTGGCCATTCAAGCAGAGTGGAGAATATTATTGATAGCAGAGCTATCAACAACAATCACGATCAGACTGAGCTATGCAATGCATAACAATCACATTTCCAGATTGTGGTCCACCTTGACTGCTAGATTCAAGCCCCTACCATCCAAACACTTTTATTTGTTTTGGAGTAAACCCCGGGTGCCAGCTAATTTCTAAAACTAACATGTTCGGATAGTAGGCCCATAATCCAGCGCTCAAAAAATCTCTTAACTAGATTAGTCTATTTTTAATTCAATAACAACTTATTCCTTAACTAGTGGCAAAAGAATTGACCAACAAAATTAAACTTTAAGTTTAAAAGACAATTTATTTTAATTAACATACTTTTATAAATCTTAGTTAGCTAATAAAACACTGGTATAATGAACACGCACATTCTTAATTCACACACTATAATATCATATAACAAAGCATAAAATAATATTTGACATTTAAAAACACACACATCAATAGTTCGTCTATGTATGCTATAGAGTTCATATTACTTGACTCTGGGAGGCTTCAACTAATGTGATGGCTACTTTAGAAATGAGAATAAGAAAAATATTATTACCTATGATTTTGAATGTGGATTTAGAAATTTGTTTTCTTCCTGGTTGGCTGCTTCAAGTAAGAATATTTCCAGCCAGCTGGGACATATTCTTGAGGAGTTTTATTATTATTCATTGGCACTATTCTTAAAGTCAGTTAAATATTGATGGTGGATTTCAAGTTGTTATACAAGCATTATCCTTTTCTGGGCAAGTTGGATGTTCCTGGACTCAGGCTAGAGAAAGTCGTATAAATTCCAACACCGATTAGCATTGCATTCTTGATTCTGGATACACTGATTAATTGACTGATTACAGAATTCAACTCAACTTTTTTCTCGACTTTTCTCAACTGCTCAATCTCAATTGTAATCTCAACTGCACAATCTAAAACTCACAATCTCAACTTATTGTCCAATGAAAAACTGGACTATTTATACTTAAGGCCTGTTGTCATTTTGATGTCCACCAGCAATATCTGTTGTCGAAATTCCTTCCTTGTTTTTAATTGCATTCCTCAAGATAAGCTTTTAATTAGATGTTTTTATTTAGTAGCCACCGAAAACTTATTGTTTTTTTTTGTTTAAATTAATAGCCATCGCTGTGTTTTTTAATGATAATTTTCTATATCATTTTTTTAATATTTGCTATGCATACATTTATTATATTTACAATCACACATATATATTTTACTAACCAACTCATATTAATTCGTCATTTACGCACGTATATAATTTAAGATCAATTCACTATTTAATTTTTAAGATGACCTTTTTTCTTTAACTTAAATAAAAGCAATTTATATTTTTAATTATTTGAAAATCAACTTCTTTTAATTTTCCCTGTAACTATGAATTAATTGTTTTAGCAAAAAAAAAAACAAAAACCTCTTTAACTTCTTTTATAAACTTTTAACTTGACGTTTCTAAAGCAAACCCCCTTCCCCTCTTTTAATTAATTAATTGTAACTTTTACTTCGACTAATAGAAAAAAACTCTTTGACTTTTAATTTAACGTTTCGAAAACAAACTACAATAAAAAACTCTTTATATTTTTACATATTGTTTTCTTTTAATGAATAATTTTATTTTAATAATTTTAGACAAAATTATTATATGTACCAACACAATATTGGTACATTACACCACCCTCTGTTTGAGAGTAAAATGCATCATTTTTGACCATTTTATCTCTAAGAACTTTAATTCTTTATTAAATCTTAAATTATTTATTATTTTTTTAAGTTTACTTTCTAATATTTGATACTTTACATGCCAAGGGCAATCTTCAATTATATTTTGCTTCTTTCAATGCTGGCAACATTGCTTACAATGATCTTAGTGCTGAATAACGACCATGAGGACATCACTTTTTTGTTACAGGGATTCTGAACGATGCGGACGCAGAGTTGCTGGCTTACACTGACTTACTCGTATTGGAAACGAAGCTTTATTTGCCACCTTTTCTACCGGACTTTGGAAAGAAATATGAAATATACGAAATATGGGGACTCTCCCCCAAAGAAGTGACTCGCGACTTACTCTGGTTGTTCCCAGTGCGCATTTATAAAGAGAATAGGGATTTCCCCCTGAGAAGTAATTCCTGACTGTCCATTACGAGTGCTAAATTTTATCCAGCCAACAGCTTTAACTTATCCTTATCTAAAACTTATTTCAATTCTATCCTCATTCCCTTTAATTTCAAACCTTTATACACTCCTAATACAACTTAGATTGACTTTATATTTTATTTATTAATCTTACAATATTATTTTTAAATTCCCCTGACCCTCATCTTAAACCATTTATTTATATTAATCTTACAATATTATTTTTAAACCATTATGAACATTATTTTACATATTTATTTATATTACAATATTATTTTTTAAACCATTTATTTAACTTATTTTTATTAGCCTGCGTGTATTCAAAAAACTATTTTATTTTATTGCTCTTCATTATTATTATACAAATATTTTTATTTATTTTATTTGACTTGATTACTTTAAATAATTTATTTACTTCCTTTTATTAACTTGGGTGTATTCCAAAAAAAAAAAATCTATTAGTTTATTACGATTCATTCTTTATTATTTTACTACGGATATTTTACACTTATTTATTTATTAACGTGCGTGTACTCAGAAAAAAAACTTTTACTTTATTACGATTTATTCTTCATTATTTTATTACGGATATATTATACTTATTTGCTTAACTTGATTTTATTCTACGTATTTTCGTTATTTTATTCATTTGTTTAATTCTACAAACATTACTTTTAAATCATTAATTTGACCTATTTATTTACGAGCACTTTTCTTAATTACTATGTGCGTGACAGAAAAAAAAATCTTTTATTTTACGAAGCCACCGTTATTATTATTGCTTCCAAACATTTCATTTATGATTATTCATTTATTTTCAAATTTATTGTATATATATTACCCTTTTCATTTTTCAGTTAAATTTATCAAACTTAAGTTTTCTGACACAATTTAAGAAGTTTTACAATTCTTTTATTACTTGAGAAAGAGAATTTATGAATTTTCTTAAATTTCATAAGACTACATGCAACATCTGGCATGGTTATATCTCATCCATGACACATGGGTAAATGTTGATAATGAAAAGATATTGCTATAATTATCAAACAAAAAGTAATGTTAACATTATTTTTTTTATCTTATTATAATCAACATATGAGCAAAAGCTATTTTTCGTGTCTGTAATAATAAAATGAAAAACTAAAGCTAAAAAACTTTATGTATTAGTGCCAATAAAGTAAATTTTTCATTTTTTTATACAAAGACATAAAATTATTTTATTTTTTTCTTAAAAGATGAATAATTAATATAAAAATAGATTAACACTGATTGAAGAGAACATTTTATAAAAGAAATAATGAAACAAAAATTATTTTTATGAAAAATTTTTAAAATTGCATTTAAGACTAGAAAATATCAAAATTACAGCACAAAGATTTTAATTATTTTATAATTTCGAAAGATATTTACCCATCATATAATATGTTCATATTATCTTTATAGATTAAATTAACTCATGAGGACTCTGAAAATTTGTTATCCAGCCTTTCAGAAAAAAAAAAAATCCCCTGTTTACTACGACAAACCATAAATGTAATTTATCTACAACACTAACTCTAAGAACAAATGGACTAAATAATATAAACATCTATAATGGATATAACTGGTACATAAAAACTTAAAAAACAACAAAGATATCAAAAAGATCTAAGAAATAGAATATCACAAATTGTATTTCATGATTGGCTTGCATGGTCATCACAAACTGATGATTACCATTTTATTTATGGACTTTCAATTTTTCTTTAATCATCTGAAGTCATTAATCCATAAGTAAAAATAAGTATTGACAGATCTTAAAGATATTTTAAATTAAATGAAATGGGTTTGATAGTTTGCAAATTAATAACTAGTAATTTTAAAAGTATTCAATAAAAGAGATATGCATTTTCATCACAAATGTTACTAAAACAAACTTTCGTAAGATGTTAATAAATTTTATTGTTTCATCAAATCATGAATTTTATAAAATAAAATTTCTAATCGCTCATCTAGCTAAAGTTAAAGCTATAAATTAAAATCACAAGTCAGTTCTGAGTATTTTTAATCAATCAACACATCACATGATCTTCTTAATTCATCTTAATATTTGTACTTTATATCATTATATCAGAAGTACTGAATTTACATATCTACTTGATCCAGAAAATAAAAATTTTCAACCCTTTTCTCAAATAGTTAAAAATCCACAAAGCACATATGCATTAGCTTTATGGCTGATTATTAATATTACAGTTTATAAACATAGCCTATATTTCATTTACATATATTTAATTTTAAATAAAAATGACGTATCGTAAATTCTAGAAAATTTCACAAGCATCATTCATTCAAGCATAGTAAAAGTAATTTAAAGGGATTGATTAACATTTTCATGCTCTCATTTCCAAATGCTTAAAATTTGCCTATACATAAATGTTTAAATTGAAAAGATAGATGGATTCATTCTATCTTTTCACAAAGACTTTATCTTGTGTTTGGAAATGAGAGTATTCATTTATACTTAAAAATTCCATAAAGCGCATGTGCATTAGCTTTATGGCTGATTATTAATATTACAAATAGTTAAAGTAAAAGTGAGAGTTGCATGGATGTGAACAAACAAATTATTGTCAAAGACCATTAACTATTTTGAGATTTAGATGGTACTATCTTCTACTGTAAATAAATTATTTATGCTTATATAAGACTGTAGTAGCGTTCATGCTGTTACATCTTATTGTGTAAAATTAAAGAAAGAAAATATAATGTGATAATATAAATTGAAGACAATATAATTTGATGATATAAATTTAAGGCACTATACATAGAGACAAAAGGATTATCTCATAATAGTTCAATTGAGAGCAGACTAATGTAATCTATAGAGATAACTAATGGATTGGAGAAAATTTTGAAATGATTACAACATATCTCTTATTTATTCTGAAAAATATATTAATCCATTAAGACTATTTGAATACAAGCATAAAACACTAAAATGTGATCTGAGTTTTAAATCTATCAAAAATGATATACATATATTTATATTATTAATATACAAAAAAAATCAAAACACTTCTTTTATAATTCCAAATATTTTCCATATATATGCTTTTATTCTTGCCAATATTTTCAATTACTTATAAACAAGTATGATAATTCCAACTTCAAGAATTAAAAAGATAAAATCATTCTAAAGATGAGTTTTGCAAGGTCTGTAAAATCAAAGAGTGAAATATAAGTACATTTCTATATAGTAGGTACTGATCTATTTTCCAGTCTTGATATTTTATAATATTTTAATTTCTGGAGAAATTTTTTTTCCTGAAATACTTCAACACATCTAATTGTTTTATCAATGTATTCTATTTTGGTACATCTTCCCAATAAAAACAATAAATACTGCATCACTTCAAAATACCTTTGAGAGAATCCTGATAATGGAGGCAAAACTAACCCCTTGAATTAAAAACTTCTATTTAAGAATTTCTTGCAGTGTTTCAAAAATTCTATGGTATGATCCTAAAGAGAAACAATGTTTTTTAACTTGCTAGCTGTGCTATTTTAGAATCTGACTTTATATTATGTCAATACAGTAACCAATATTTACCTCCATATAGTAAACTGAGTAAAATAATTGCTTTATATATGAATACTTTACTTGCAGTAGTTATTTTCCTGAAATAAAATACCATCACTTAACTTATTAAAAGCAGTAGAAGGTCATTGGAGTCTGTGCTATAGTTGAACATCTAAATCCATTTTTCTGTTCATGAAACTACTAAGGTATTTAAATTGATTAACATTCTCAATTTTATGAATATTCAAGATAAAAGCTGCAAAAGTTTCTTCTATTACTGACTGACAAGGATCACTCCCTTTTATGTTAATTACTAAACCAAAGTCTTAGTATGATGTATTTGAAACATTATCTCCTGTAGATTGACATTAAAATTGGGAGGAAAACGGGACAATAATCAGTATCCTACAACATCAGAATCAAAGATGATTTTTTTTTGTTTTGCTTTTAATTGAATCAAAAGTTTCATTGTAAAACTAATACTGCGTCTCAATCCGTTTCATTAAACGACCTATAAACAGTTCCAAAGATCATTCTTATAAAAATTGAAAATGATATTGCCAGCAAATAAACATTCTTATTTAATACAATCTTAATTTCAAATGTCTAACATTTTCATCTGGATTAATTTCAACTTTTTATTCCATGATGCAAAAGGTGTACAATATGAATAAATATTTGTGGATAACTTCTATTTTCAATCAATGCTATCAATTTATTTGATTAACTGAGTCGGTGCCTTGACCAAATCAACAAAAATAATATAGAAATCATTCATTGTTCTGAACATTTTCTTTGCATTTGCCTGGTAATAAAACTACATGATAATTCTTCTTAATTCTCTAAAACTACATAGAGTCTTTGAAGTTTTTATTTATGAATGAACCAAACTATTTAACAAAATCATAGAAAGTACATTTGGTACAATAAATAATGATATATCCATAATAATTACAGCAATTTTGTCTATTCACTTATTTTCAAAATTAGTATAATAGAAGCATTCTTCAGATAAGATAAAGTTTCATGTGTCCAAAAAATTCTAAAAGATTCTAATATCTTTGAATCTAAAATATCAACACTATATTTTAAAATTGATCCATGTATTTTATCATAATTTGCATTCTTTCACTAAACTGTATGTTTTGAATTAAATCTAAATAAATAAATAGACTGGATTTACCATTAAACATGATTAAAATAATCTTCCATTAGTTCAAAATATCAGTTGTCATTATATAATGCAATGCCAGAAACAGATTTAAAAGAATTGTGATACCATTTATCAAAGTTCATATGTTGCTTTGAGTGCATCAAAAAAAGATCTAGTGACCAGAAACAACAAATATCAATATATACTATGCACTTTTAATCCACCAATCAATTTTAAGTCTTCTCAATTGCTGAATCTTTTTTTTTAAATATCTATATTTATTTTAAAACTTCACATATAATATATTCTGCCAGTCACAAAATATCATAATTTTCATTAATAAAATCATTTATCAATTTCTTTTTAGTGAATCTAAAAAATAGATTTACTTCTATTCACAACTCTTTTATAGAATTCCATATTTCAGTCATATGACAGTGCTGAATGTTCAAACTAGCAATTTTATTATTTAATAGCTGTTAAAATTTACTATGTATTGTAGATACTACTAAAGAATGAGTATCAACTTTGATTGTAATGAAATCTATTTCTATTAAAACTATTATTTGAATCTTAGGTGGACTAATCTATGATGTATCCAACAATGCATAATATGAATTATTATGTAATTTAATAAATGCCTTGATTTAGAAAATGTTCTACCTAAATAGTATTTTAATAATTTATCTCTGTGCCATGCTACAATTCAATAACAGGCCACTTGAATTTACAGCACTATATAATTACTTTCAGCAACTTTTGACCAAATCATTGCACCAATAACTGCATTAAAGAATTAAGAAGAAAATGCTTATACTATTGCTGCAATAATGCTATTCACAAAGGGATAAAAATTCCCTTACTTGAAATTCTCTAAATATAAAATAAGAGCATAGGAGCTAACAAAATGAGCACTGGTTTCATTGTGTGACACAAATTATAACTTGATTAACCTTTCATTGAGACAACAAAGGATCCCAAGAATAAAAAAACAAATTAGTCTTTATAGAAAATCCAGTATAACAATTTTTTAAATTTAAGAATGACAAAGTCTCCATACAGTAACATTACCCAGTATAAGCCATAATAATTAATGAATGCATAAATGTTTGTGCATAAAATGCTAAGATCTATGTGCAGTACTCTCAGATTTGGCTCATTGCTGATGAAGGCTACACATAGAAACTAGTCTGGGAATATTGGATGAGTAGACACTAGATAGAGATTTTGTGCACAAACCTTCTTGCATTCATTGATTACTATTGCTTATATTAGATGGCACTACTGTGACACTGTTTTAACAGTCTGTGTAAGCATAGGAAATAGTGATCATGTGATGTTTAGTGGCTTAATACCATTCCTGTCATAGAATAATGGTAACTATGATTATAATAACCAAAGATGCTAAAATATATAGGTACTGAACAGGGTTTAGATCTATATGGCTATACAAGTGAATAAGATTGGATTAAAAACATCTGTTTTTATTTGGATTCATAGTTAACTAAAAAGGTAAAAGATAGCTATTAGGAGAGCTACATTAGATCTTAAGATCAAGATGCAGTGCTCTCAAACATGAGACTATTCACTGATGAAATCCATAAGCTAGAAACTAGTCTAGGAATATTGACATGAGTAAGCACTAAATATGGATTTTATGCATAAACCTTCTTGCATCCATAGCATTGGATGGCCCTACTGTATGCAGTTTGTCAGTATTTTAACAGATTATGTAAGTATGAGAAAAAGTGATTATGTAATTTTAGTGGTTTTACTTAAGGGCAATCTTAAATCTTGACAGCTATTTTGTCAGCAGTGCTGCTCTTTATTCTGGTCTTAAAGAATTTGTATTTGGCATTTTTCATATATCTATATTTTAAAAAAAATAGAGTTCTTATTTTTAGTATTATTACTTTTTCCTGCTTTTCTCCACTGCTGGTTCTACTATTTTTCTTACTTAAATGAGTAATCTATCTATCAAGAGAATCCAGAAAGATACTCTAGGATAAATTATTTTTAAACCACACTTTTAGGTTGCACCTACTTTTGTGATCAGTAAAAAAAATTAAATGGCTACTTAAATATGAAATTTTGTCAGTAGATACTTCTGCTTCATGTTCAGTTCCAAACTGTCTCATCCCTAAATGTTACTATCTTGAACAGAGATTACACTTAAGAAATTGTTAGGAATCCAATTAAAGAATTGTCAATGTACTAAGCCTGTTTTAATCATTTCTTTTTTAATATTCAAAAGTGTGGTAAAAATGAAAACTAGAATTGGAATCAGAATTGCTGTATTTGTAGTTAAAGAATGGGCATGTTTTTGCTGAAATGCAGAATTTCATTGCATAATAAGTAGGAAGATGACTGGTATCATAGATATCATATGATGACTAGACATTATACGATCTTAAGTGGTCTAAGAAGGTAAAAATATAGAAAACAGTGCATTGAAACAGTATATACCTTTTGCTGTGGCATTAGCCTATTTTAGAAAGTTATAGAACCTATCCTTTGTCAAGCACTGTTTATTATTTACCAAAACATTACATTCTGAAGACTACCCATTGAAAGTCTGATCGCAGCACCCAATTAACTTTTGTATCGGTGTATATGTATGGGTGTGATATTTATCTATAATTGAACTGGTCTATTGTTGTAAATTTTCCAACTTGTTAGTAGAGGCACAGAGTACAAGTTAAAATGCATAAATCAAAATACATTTACTTTTTTCAGTGCTTAATCACATAACTTCCCAAATAACCAATAATTTTTGTCTTCTGGATTTGATATATATATCACTTTCAGAGTTATTTAAAAATGGTAAACTTATATCAAAGAGTATCTACTGAAGGTCTTAAAATGCAAAGATCTCCAAAATAATTTTGATTAAACATATATCATAAAATTAATAATAATAATAATAATTTCTGTTTATTCTAATAAAATATCATGAATTTCTTTGCTTATTACTAACATATGCTTTTAATAGCATTTTCTATGATTTTATTCTAGAGCCATATTTTGAGTCATCTTCACATTATTTTCTGCCTTATGGCTTTCATTAATTAGAGCTTTTTCTTATATAATTAATTGTATATTCAACAGTAACCTTTAATCCATCTGTTCAACTCAAACAACTGGCATTCATAAATATATAAATGTAGCACTAGATCAGTATCTATAAATTATATTAAAGTTTTTATTAATTATTTTATTAAAATTGGCATAAAAGATAACAATAACCACATCTATACTAGCTTGCATTTAATGTGTTCTACTAGAAAAATGTTAAATGTTGTCTTTACTCTAGAGAAATCTACTATATTCTTAAAAAAATCAACGTTTACTAGAAAATAGCATTAATTTAGCCTTAGAAAATAAAATTTCTAGATGAAGATGATGCTATAAATTAAAACTGCAGATTGATACAGGTAATTACCAAATTGAGCACTCTTAATACTGTTAATTAACATTTAACATGCAATAGCAGTAGCATTCTACTTTAAATTATTTTAAAACCATCTGTGTAAGTATGAGTAATATTTGCTATTGACTTTAATCAGGGAAGAGTAGAAGAATGAAAAATTGAAGAGTATAAAATAAATAAAAGTATAATAGATATTATGTTACATGGTTTCTTTCATTAAATCAGAAATTTATAGTTACAGATTCTCTAATGATCACCACTTCTCATGCTTGCTTATAACTATTATTAAAACAGACAAAACTCTCTATACTGCCACTCAATGCAAGCCAGAGTAATCAATGGATGCCAGAAGGATTGTGCATAAAATTCCCAACTAGTGCCTACTTACCCAATATCCCCAGACTAGTTTCTGGCTTGTGGTCTTCGTCAGTGAGGAGCCTTGGATCTGAGAGCACTGCACCTAGATCTTAGGATCTAATGCAACTCTCCTGCAGCCACCTTTTATCTCTACTTAACTACAAAACTATGAGTCTTAAATTGAAAACACTTAAAAATATTATAGTGTTTTCAATTTAAGACTCATAGTTTTGTAGTTAAGTAGAGAAAAAAGGTGGCTGCTGGAAAGTTGCATTAGATCCTAAGATCTTGGTGCAGTGCTCTCAGATCCAAGGCCTCTCACTGACGAAGGCCACAAGCCAGAAATTAGCCTGGGGATATTGTATGAGTAGGCATTAGATGGGGCTGGCATCCATTGATTATTCTGACTTGCATTAAGTGGCAATGCGTATCGAGATTCTTGCATGTTTTAATATAGATTCTCTTTCTATTTCTCTAGTCCAAGTTTATTTTTATTTAATTTCTGTCTTGATCATTCCATTCTTATATCATGATATTTTCAATTTTCATTTTACAGACTTTAAAATATCAAAAAATCTTTACTTCTCTTATTGTTTTAGTTTTAAATTTATCATCATCCTGCCAATCCTCTTTCAACATTCTACATTCCACTAATCATATTGAACACCTACACACTCCTATTTCAATCTAAAATACACCTGCAATTCAATTTATTTCATTTTTGTCTTCTTTTTCTAATATTTAAAACTCCTGATCTTGTCCCTATTAATCTTCCTTTAATGTTTATTTATACATCCTTTCTTGTTTTATATAATTTTTTTATTATATAGCTCCAAAATCTTTTATAAAAAAAATCATCTTCATTTTTACATTTCTAATTAATTTTTTTATAAATTAATTTATCTAAACTTCTTTTCAGCCCTAATAATTATCTGTATTGCAATTTATTTTTTATTTAAATACGTGAATTAAATTCTCTACCTATTAATTTAACATGTAAAATTTCTTAATGTGCATAATACAATGCTCCCTAGTGAGAAAGATCGAAAACTAATTTCAATATTGATTTAGTGCATGCTTTTGGTGATCATTGATAAGTTCCCCTCCCCCATTTTTCAATTTCTATGATCATTTCTCTTTTTCTCTGTTTAGTGTAGATAATTATTTTTTAAAGCAAATTTATCTTAAACATTGACAACTCTTATAAAAATTAAAATTATGTAACTAAATTAAAGCTAAAAACAATTGCCTCAAGAGTTTGTAAGATTTCAGTGAAGGGGTCAGGGTTAAAAATTATTATTATTATTAATAACAACAACAGCATCATTATTATCAGTAAGAAGAAGCAGCAGCAGCTTCCAAAGATTGAGTATGGCCATTTCAACTCCAAATAAAAGACAAGAAAAGAGAACGAAAAACTACCCTAAAATGAGTTTTGCAATCATAAACAAATCAATCTATGAACCACAAATACATCCACGTATAAAATATGCTGTTGCAATTTTTCTGTTTGATATTATATCATGTTGTTTGTTAGATTCCTCAGCAGAAATCTTCTGAACAGCTTCAACACCACCTCTCTAATATATTTTATTTTCTGCCATATCTTAACAATGGTAACAATTGATATTGAACTTTTTTAGAATCTTCTATTATTTATTTGCTTCAAATGTCCAATCCAATGAAAGTGTGATTTTACAATAGTGAACTCTATATTATGACATCCTGAAAGCTGAAGAACATATTGATTTTTTTTTAAAATTTTACAGAGCAGTCTTAAATGACACTTTTCTAATGCCTTTATATTGTGCTTGTAGAGTGCCAAGGTTCACATCTGTACAATAAATTAGATAAAATAACAGTTTTATATGTAGCTAACTTATTTGAAGTGGTTATGTCTCTATGATGAAATACTCTATCTTTTAACTCATTAAAAGCAGTAACACATTAGTAGTGTCTTTGTTAGATCTCAACATCCACCTTTCTACTTATAAAACGAACAAGGGTAAACTAGTTTACATTCTCATGCTGATAATCATGGAAGCTCAAAGTTATTAAAAAAATTTCTTCTGTCACTGGTTGATAAAGAACTTGCGTCTTTTAAACATTAATTAATAAATTGAGATTTTATAAGATGCATTCATAATATTAAGAACATTCTGTAAATCTTCTTTTGACCTAGCAAAAATAGCACAATCATCAACATATTATAAATCCAGAATCCAAGAAGATGAAGTTCTTATTTTTGCTTTTAATTGATTAAAAAAAAAGCAATTTCACTATCAAACTTGTATCATATCTTGATCTTTTTCATTAAACTGTCTTGTAAACGATTCCCAAAAAATAACTGTCATAAAAATTATATATAATGTTAGAACAAGTTCACATCCTTGTTTAACAACAGTTTTCATTTCAAATGCCTGATTTTCCATCTGGAGTATTAACACTTAATTTCATTTTATTATGTAGAAGCTGTACAATGTGAATAAATTTTGATGGATAACCAACTAATTTCAAATAATGACATAGATTCATCAGATTAATTGGAGCAAATATCTTGAGCAAATCAATACAAACAATATATAAATCACTCCTTTGTTCTCAACTTTTATTGCATTTTGTCTGGCAGCAAAAATCATATCCATAGTATTGCCTAAAGCCACATTGAATCTCTTGTAACCATTCATCTATAAGCAGAACCAATCTATTCAACAAAATTCTTGAAAGTACTTAGCTATAATGGATAAGACTACTTTTTGACAATTATAGCAATCTTGTCAATTTCTATTGTTTTTAAAAATTAAAACAATAAAAACATTTTTAAGATTGAATGACACAACTTCTTGGATACAAATCTTCCTAAAAAATTTCAATATTTTTGAAGCTAACATATTGCCACCATATTTTAAAATATTTTCTCCAGATATTTTTTTGATCATGACCTGTAGTCTTTCCATTTTTAAGACTACCAAGAGCTGTTTTAACTTCATTAAACTGGATATCTTTATCACTTCAATTCTTGTATCATTATTTAAAAGATGATCAAAATATTTTTTCACTTCTTCAAAATCATTGTTATCATATAAGAAAATGTCATTGCTAGATTTAATAGGATATTATTTCTCAGATCCATGTATTGCTTTCAATGCATTAACAAAAGATTTATAATGACCACCATCAGCAAATATGAATATTTTCTTTGCAGTTTTAATCCACCAATTATTTTTAAGCCTTCTTGTCAATCATTGAACTTCTGCTTTCAGATCTTTATATTTATTATGAAGTTCCACATTCAATCTATTGTTTTGCCAAGTAGAGAATGCCATGTATTCTTTTAATTTAATCACTAAAAATATGATCATTGATAGAAACCCTATCATGAAGATGGTCTTGAATTATTGGGTCAAATTTCCCAACACATTCATTTGGCAGATCCTCAAAATGCCCAGTTATGCACAGTTAAAAATTATAACACTGATAATCTTTCAAAAACTTGTAATCGCAATTTTTCTTGGTTCAGTAATTTTTGTTGTACCTTGCCCATACATTCCATACCTGAAAATTCTTTTAAAAATCTGTACATTTTAACACTGTAATGAAATGATGCTTTGATTTTTCATGTTCTGTTAGTATGATGTAGCTAGTTGTCAATTACTGAATCTTGATATGGACAAAATATCTTCATGGAAAAGATGACAGTAGAAATAATTATTCAGGGCTGATAAGTTTTCTTTTAAGATGAACTTTTGAAAAATGATTTCCATTATTTTGGCAGGGAAATTAATCCATAACAATAAGAATTTTTGTTGGTCCTTTTTTCACTAAATAATCTATTATTTGCGCTTATTCTCTCTGATGAAGTAGCAGGATCATCTTTTATATTTAGTAATTCATTAACTATTTCTTTATTATTAAGCACTCCATACTGAATTATTTCTATGATATTGTTGCTACTTATGTGTTTTGTTCATAATCATTATTTATATCCATCTTATTACCATGAACATCTTTTCTGGGGACATTTTCATTTATTTATTTGCATTTATTTGACAGTTCACTTCTGATTCTGTGTTATCGTTGTGTACTGTTAAAAATTTGTGCAAGCGGCTTTTTGCTTTTATTTTCTCCTCACATTTCTTTCTCGTTTTGAATTGCACATTTTATGAAAAAATATTTATAAGTGTAAGATTTTTAGTCAAAGACAAGATAACAACTGAAAATAAATATTTTTACATTGATTAACACT
The DNA here is from genome assembly GCA_028023455.1 of Epiperipatus broadwayi. NCBI lineage: Eukaryota > Metazoa > Onychophora > Udeonychophora > Euonychophora > Peripatidae > Epiperipatus > Epiperipatus broadwayi. The sequence goes on from JAQFVV010000014.1 coordinate 10,498,832, forward strand.
TTTTAAATTGCATTAAAATAAAAATATTTTCATAATTTTCTATTAATTAAATAAATTTTGAAAAATTGAAATACTAATTTTTTTTTTTTAAAAAATAATGAGTTTAATATAGATAAGTTTATTGAAATAAACTACATTAAAATTAGTTAGTTTGCTGTAGAAATATTTTACAATTTAATAAAATAAATGCTAACAATTTATTTGGCCAACTTAATTTTTCCAGCGATTGTGCTATAATATAAAAAGTATTTGTATAAATATTTCTGATTATTGTAATAATATTTTTTTAATACAATTTTTAATTACATGAACTTTGACAAATCTGGGGGCCCGATTAATCGGACACAATCGGCTCATATCCGGTCCTGGATGTGGGGTGTAGTTAAAGAATGGTAAGGTTGCATAAATTCTCGATACCATTGACAAAAGATGTACGATGACATGAGAGGTTCGTGACGTCCGGGCCGTACAATAATTTTCGTGAGTGAAGGAAAAAAGCTGTTAAGAGGAGGCTGTTTATCATGAATTACAGTCGCACTTATTATCTAAATGCCGTTCATTACGTAAATGCGACCTCACGTAAACGTCAGTTAGATCAGAGAAACAACTTCGTGGGATAAAATTAGTTATTGTTCAAAAAATCCGTGCTACCGAACTTTTAACAAACGTTAGAAGGTCAGTCAGACTTAGCGATGAAAATTCATTCACCAAATCCAAATAAGCACGCGGTACGATGCTAGCAACGTTATACATTGCAGTTTCGTACAGAAATTATCAATGAAAATGTAATTGAGTATACAGATTGAATTTCCTATTAATAAACAGTTGTACACTTAAAGTTACAGCTTATAAATTATTTCAACCCATTCTTAAAAAGTTCTATTTGTTATATAAATTCTTTTAAAACTACTTACTACTATTATTTCTTTCAGAGATTATAAATAAGAGAAATCAAAGAACTATTGAAGAGAATTATAAGAAAATATTAAATATATTTTAAAATTGTACATAATCTTGTGATTAAAGCTAATTCATTGCTGATAGAGGGCGCGATTAATGCGAATCTCCGCCTTTTGCCAATTTCATTTGCGTCTTTAAATATCGACCAAACTTATTTTACATTTATCTAGATATGAAAGATTTAACGTAATCAAATGAAATACGAAAATAAGGGTACTTGTAAATTTACCGGTTTAGGAAGAATGGAAATAGTTTTTTGTTAAATTACAGACTTTCAGAGACATACAGTAACTGTCTAAATCAAAGTAATTGAAAACGAGCGATGGTATTTAATATTTCCTGTTTTTTATTATTATTGATATATTTAAAGATAAAAAAAATTATAATAATATTATCTCTTTATTTGTTGATATTTTTTTTCTGTTAACTGAAATTATTTTACCGATAAATACACAAATACCTTATTTTTTTAATAAATGCTAAGAATTGATTTTTTTAAAAAGTTTACGTGATGTGATGTATTATGGCTTCTCCTTAAACGAAGTCAAGCATCTCAGCAATTATGCCCAGATAAACCTGTTAGCCACTTTCTTTTACATTCCCCACTCTAAATTTACCCATAATCTGCTCTATCCCATTTCCACAACATAATTTTTGTCAACTCTATAACCTATATATCTAAATCCCCCTTGTCTTTCCCCAAACCCAGCATAAAAACCAATAATTCACTTTCTGTATAATCATTCTTTTCATATTTATTTTTCCACAACTTCATTATATGTACCCTTTCTGTTTTCAAACATTTACATTCAATTAACAAATGCCTAAAATTTTCAATTCCTTCCTTACATAATTTACAAAATAAATCACCCATATTTTTCCATTTACATGTATATTCTTTTGTAGCTAAAGATCCCGTTCGAGCCTTAAACAATAAACTACTTTCCTTACTATTATCATATATTAACTCACACCTAATATTCTGTTTATTTCTATATATATTTAAACTCTTTTTACTCTCGATACTATTTCTCCATCTCTCTAACTCCCTAGTCTTTATTAATTAATTTATTCTTTTATCCCATTCCTTACTACTATAACACTCAATAATCCTCTTAACACAATCATCCCATCTTTTGTACAAATATACTGATATAAATTCTTTATCCAAATCTTTTGCATACTGCATTACCTTTCTCACCCATCTTGTTACCTGCCCTTTACTCATAACCCAATTAAATACTATTTTAGCTATTCTTTTATTATCCATAAACTGCAATCTAGTGGTGCTTTTGATACAGCTGTTTGATATTTAGACTGATTTTATTATTATTTTTCTTAAGGGTAGTAGTGTGTGAAGTAAGAATTGTGTGTTCTAATTTGAAAGGTAAGACTTAAATCTTTTAGTCTGTTGAGAAGCAAATGAGTAAAATTCAGAGTTATTCTGAAGAAAATTCAAATGAAAAAGTTAAACATGATTCCTTAGTAATGGATGACAAAAATGTTTCTATGCAAAATGAGTTTAAAACATCAAAAACAATGTCAACAAAAGATATAAAAAAGAAATCTATTAAAATTTCCTGTGAAACTTCTTTTGAAAATGAAACAAATAATTCAAGTAATTCAAAAATAATATTGAAAGAAAGCATTGTTAAACCTAATTCTAAATTAGAACGTTACGATAATTCAGATAACAATGGAAATGGAAATTTAGAACAAAAAAATTTTATTGTAGCAAATGCTTCAATTCATTCTATTAAAAGTTCAAATCAGCGAATTACAAAAAAGTCAAAAAAAGTACTAGCAGATAAAGATTTTTCTAACACTAATATCATTTCTAAACAAATATCAAATTTTAAAACTTCTGAAGTTCAAAAGATAAATAATGAAAATGGTATTGAATTGCCAACAAATGTTGATAAATTTGACTTAAGCCCTGCTTCAGAAAATGTAAAAGAAAATAATCCAAAATTGAAAAATCAAAACTTCCACGATTATGTGGGTATTTATAATCAAGAGTCTATTGGAAATGAAAATAACAATACTCTAATTTCATCTCCTAATATTTTGAATGATAAAAAGTTTAGTTTTGAGTTATATAATAAAACTAACAATTCAAACTTTAAAAAAAATTGCATAGAAGATAGTGATGATTCTTCAAATGAAATTAGCAATTTGATTGATACCAGGGTTAATGATAAAGGACATAAGACTGTGGATAAAGCTAAACAAAATAAAACTGTTGAAGTTTGCAAGAATATAAATAAAGACAATAGTTATCATTACTCAGTATTACATGAAAATGATAATAAAGGAATTAATGAAAACAAAATGAGCTATGCTCAGAAGGTTAAAACTAAAATACCAACAAACAATTGTACTATCTCACATTATTCTTCACAAAACTCACTTCTTTCTCTAGACCAGCGTTTCCCAACCTTTTTTGGCTCACATACCACTTGGTAGTATATCATGCTAAATTGTACCACTTCGTAAAAATGATTGTATTTTGTGAAATTTGTTATTGCGAGTGTGTTATTTTATTTGCATTATACATATTATAGGGTGACCATGTATTCACATCACATAATGAGACAAATTACATTGTAACATGCCTAAACATCATGCTGGATTATAAACTCACTGTAACATATATGTATGTGTTTGTTCAAAGTATCATATTTATCTACTATTTTGTCATATTTCATTTACTAATAAATGGTTTTAATAAAAACACAAAATTATAAAAACCCAATTAATATATTTTTTTATTATAATCAAATGTTTTTATAAAATAAATTTAATGAGATCCTTGTGCTTGTTTCGAAGAACATAATTTTTTGAAATTTGGTTCAGAAGATGCAAGATATACCCTTAAGTCTACAGCTGCATTCAATCTGTTTCAATACTTTTTTAAAAAAAAAATATATGAAGAAAAAGCTCTTTCTACTAATTCCATACTAGTAAATGGTAATAATAATTTAAGAGCTTTCTCAGAAAACTGTTCATATTCTTTAATGTTTAACCAAAATTAATTAGATTGTGTCGATAATTCTATTAAATTTTTTTTCTCTTTTATTGATAATGATGTAGCTTTTTCTAAATTTTCTTCATAGAAGGGGTTTGAAATCCACTTATCATTTGTGTTTTCGGGTTTTGGAAAATATTCCATGAAAGATAATTTTAATCCTGTTAAATGTGCTATTATATTTTCTGTATATCTTGAGACAGACTAACCTTATTTTCAAACAAAAAAATATGTAGAGTTTCGAATTTTTCCGGTTGATTGTTTTCAATACACTGTTTCCAAAAATCTAATTTCTTAATCATACTTTCAATTTTATCATTAACATTAAAGATCATTATCGAGTTATTCTGAAGTGTCAAATTTAAGTTAATTTATTTGCAAAAAATATCAGATAAATATGCAAGCACCTGAAGCCAATCAAAATCATACAATTTCGAAGAGAGATCAAAAGGATTGTCTTAAAAAAAAAAACCTGTGCTTCTTGTCTAAGTTCGAATAAGCAGGTTATATAGGGATCAATAAATTTTAATAAACAAAGACGATACAATCACAAACAATAACCTGTCACTTGTAAGTCATGCGGTGAAGTGAATGAGAGTGCAGCACTATCACAACAGTGGCGGCAACATCTCAAGTTACTGGTGGCTAATGGCTAAATTTAAAAGTGCACTCCAAAAAAACCAAAAAATGATATCAATTGCTGGATTTTCGATCATCGACTGTACATATTAACAACTTTACTGTATAATATTATTCATTAAAATAATTTTTATGAATTATAGGAAAAAACGTTTCTATGATATTTTTATGATTTAATTTTTTATGTCCGCCATTATTGATTATTTTTCGTGTACCACCAACCAGCAACTCGCGTACCACCAGTGGTATGCGTACCACAGGTTGGGAAATGCTGCTCTAGACCTTGAAGATGATGATGAAGAAACAGAGCAAACTCATTTTGATCACACAAAAGTATCAATTATTAATGCAAAAAATGCAGATAATTCTTTTACTCCCTCATGGGACGATTTTAATAAAATCAATAAAAAATTTAATTTATCTATTCCTCAAGCACTTTTAGACTCTTTCAAAGTATATCAAAAGGAGAACACATTAATTATCTCAGCAACTAACAATGACATTAAACCTTTACTCTTCCCTATAGATTTATTATATAACACTCTTAGTTTAAATAAACATTGGAATTATATAAATAAAGTGTATCATCATCAAAACAAAAGATATCTTATTTTAGAATTTGCTTCTATTACATACAAAACAGCTTTTATAAATACTTACAGAATGCTTGGAGATTTATGGTTATGTAAAGTTGATTTAAATATAAAAAGATCCCTAAAAGGTATTATAAGAAATTGCTACCCAGGATTTGATTCACATGATCTTCAAAAAATACTAAACATTTATGACTTAACTTCAGAGTTTTTTTTTTTAAATGAGAAGGGAGCGCCTTCCCATATGCTTTCGAACATAGCCTCATTTAATTTAGCCCTTAAAGAAAATATCACTGCTCTAGACATCCCATCATTTCATACAGTTGCAAAGACTAACTTAGTAATAAGTTTTCAAGGAGTTCCATCACAGTGCTATATATGCAAATCAAGAGACCATCTAATTAAAGACTGTCCGAAAAGTTTTTGCCAAAGATGTAATATTAAATCATCTAAGTTTCGCCGTTGCCCAGTTTTGAATTATCAAAACAAACAACGGGAAGATTCCTGTTTTGCATCAAACATTGATCATCATAGAAATTCTTTTTCTCATAATTCTTCTTCAATTATTAATATTCAAAATAAGCAAAGTAGTCAATTAGAAAGAAATCAACAACTCAAATCACAAGAGATTACAGGGATTTTTCATGAAGAAATAGAAAAAAATAAAAAATAAATAAAAGATCAATGTTTTCTTAATACTTCTGAACAATTAATTAATTCTCATTTAAATAAGAGTTTACCAAGATTACATAAACGAAAAAAAGAAAGAAATTTAATTACAAATTTAGATATAACTACTGAAATAATAACAAATGATTCTTCTAATAGTTCAAGCACACTTTGTGGCTCTGATAATGACTTAAATTCTATTACTAAACATCCTAACAAAAAAAAAAAAGAAAATTAAAAAAAATCAAGAATATGAAAATGAATTAGATAATCTAATGCAAATAGAGAAGTCTAATACATCATTAAGTACAACAAATAATGTGATTGCTTATATCACTCCTACAAATTCAGGGTCACATCTTAATTTATTAACACCTGAAGTGGTAGAAGACAAAGAGAGTGATTTCCAATTCTCACCCTTAGTTGGATTTGATGTATTGGAATGATTCTTTCATTTTTTCCATTGATGCCTAATCAAATTTAATTTATATTTTAAAATTCTAGTTTTTATCAATACTCAATGAAAATTAAAATAATAGGTATAAATGTAAGAGGATTAAACTCTTTACAACGTGTCTATGCTATAAAAGATTTTTTCTTAAAAGAAACACTAGATATTATTTTCTTTGCAGAAACTAAATTACATATAAACAGCAACTGCAAAATATCAGAAATTTTATCTTCACTAGGTCTATTTAAATTCTCCATAGCGAATTCTCCATCAGGAGGAGTTGCATTCATAGTAAATCGCATCTCTAAATTTACAACCTTTAATATTATCCATTTAGATTCAAATGTTATAATAGTTAATTTTGCATTTGGTCAGACAAATCTAAATGTAATATATCTCTATCTACAAAATAATAGTAATACGATTTATAAAGTAATAAATATAATTAACTTGGCTCTTTATCATAGTTCAGCATCAACTATTCTATTGGGTGATTTTAATCTTCCTTATCACACATTTGACAGAAAATATTTACTTTTAATTAATTATGGTCTCATGTCAGCTCAAGGTTTCTTTAATAATAATGCTTATTCTTTCTACACAAAACAGTATTCTTCACTTATAGATTTGATTTATTACTCTCCTGACATACATTTCAAGATTGAAACATCTCTAAAACATGTTTTTTTTCTCTGATCACCTAGCTTTAAAAATTTTGCTTTGCATAAATGGGCCAATTAATATTATTGATGGTCTTACAAGAACATCAAGACTAATTAATAAATTTACAACTCCCGAGGCTGTCTTTTCTGAGGCCTACATTTATTTTCACAAGGCAAATATCCTATCTCGGCCACCGATTGATGCCTGGTTTACTTTTACTGAAATTCTAAGAGCCATAACCAATTATTTTTGTAGAAAACAAAATGGACCATGTAAAATGCTAAAAGAAATGGATTATCTGTCTGCCATAATGAATTCAATGCACTCTACAACACTTAATATTAATAAAATACTTCAAATTAAAATTAAATATAAAGAATTACAAAGGGCACTAGCTGAAAATATTTCTATTAAGAGATCTAAAGTTTTTCTAGCCAGTAGACATGCCTGGACTAAAAGTTATATTCGTTGGGCATTAGGATCAAAACCAAAACTTATTACACCTTTATCCATTTTAGACAATGGAGCCAACTATGCTGGTTCTTCAATGCTAATGATTATTAGAAATTTCTTCTTCAATAAACTTCGTACAACATCCGGCAATCAAATTAGAACCATATTCAACAATAGTAAAAAAAATGATCATGAAATAACTGAGCAATTAATTTTAAACAAATTAAATTCACTTCCTGAAAAAACACATCCTGGCTCTCATGGCCTCCCAAAATTTGTACTATCACATTTGGCTCACTTTACTGTTCCAATTATAAAAGGTGTCATTGACATCATAGCCTCAAGTTATCAAGACATACCTGGCCTCTACCCTATTTCATTGGTGCCTTTTTTAAAAAAGAAAGGTCTTCCCTCTATTACATCAAATATAAGACCTATCTCTATGACTCCTCTTCTTATTAAGATCATAGAAGGGCTGATTAAAGACAAGATTCAACAAAAGATTTTAGATAATATTTCTTCTACTCAATATGCAAAGAAAGGTTCATCCACAATGCATGCAATTTGCCTTTTCAAAATTTTAACAGAATACATTAGAATTAAGAGAAAATCAAAGCCAATAGCTGTACAACTAGATATTATAGCAGCATTTGATTCAGTAAGAATTGAAATATTAATGAAAACACTACAACAATATGGAGTTCCCTCTGTCTACCTTACTATGATAGAGAATCTTCTATTTAATAGAGAAATTTTCATTACACTCAATGGTAGAATTGCACCTGGCTTTAAACCATAAATTTCTATTCTTCAGGGCTCACCCTTGAGTGCACTTTTATTCATTGCTTATATTAACCCCCTTCTCATAGAAATGGAAACAAAACTTCCTGGAGTTTTTGTTCCTTTTCTAAACAAAGAAATTAAACATCTTGCATATATGGATGATATTGTTGTAATGCTGCCATCAGCTAAACACCTACCAGAACTTGAAAAAATCCTTAAAAAGTTTTCATCGGAATACAAATTAAATTTTAATCTAGAGAAATCTGCAGTTTGGAAACTTCATTCAGGAGAAAATGTCCCTTCATGTTTCTCATCAAAACCTCAATCTTTTTTAGGTATACCACTGTACCTTTCACCAAACAAAATGAGGAAAATGTTACAAGACAAACTGATTATATCAACAAAAAAAATAATAGATTCTCTAAAAAGCATTTACTTATCTTTATATGATAAAGTTCTCTTACTAAATTCTCTTGTTTTCAGCAGAATTAATTATTATTTACCGATTTTAAACCCTACTAAAAAATTTACTTCACAAATTAACTCATTGTGCTCTGGCCTCCTTTGGAAAAAAAAAAGTGGTCTGTATCAGTATACGTAAAATGCAAAATCCAAAAATATTTAATGGCCTAGGTTTACATTCAATTAATACGTTATTAATTTAAAATGTAATTAATTTATTCTACTACATCAAGATTGAATTTAATTACCAAAACATTATTGACACAATCATTCCCACAGATACACCTCCCCCGAATATTAAAAAAAAAATGGCTACAACTTCTCATCTCACTTATTGATAAACAAATGGATTTAAATGAAATTCTTTTTAATAATAAGCACACATATTGGGACACGTTTAAAATGATGAATCCTCAGCTGATATGCCCTCCTAGTTATCTTGAAGTGACTAATATCAATCTTTTTAATAAAATGAGAAAATGGTATTTAATGCCTAAATATATTGATTTTATCATTAAAATAAATCTATCTTCACTTCCTACCAACGATTTCCTTGTTTCAAGTAGAGGATTTAAAAGGATTGATTCCTTATGTATTTTGTGTAAAAAAGATAGTGAAACATTTGATCATATTCTTGTTTCTTGCTCGGGACTAAGAGAAGCAAAATATATAATTCAAAATTATTTCAATAATCATAATCTAGAACTCTTTGATATCATTCATAATATTAAAATGGGTAATTTCTGCAATATCAGAAGATGCATATTTATTAACCATGTAATATGGTTACTTAGATGCCATATAGTTATAACAAATTCTCCATTGGACTTACAACTATTTATTAAAAATACATTTAATTCTATTCGAAAAAAAGATAAGCTTCTTGCACCCAAAGAAATCTACCTATCCACATGGACTGGTTCTTAGTACAAGAAATTCAGGAAGTTATTAGTAAAAATGTAAATTTATACTAGTTTTTTTTTTGTTGTTGTTGTCTAGAGAAATTCATTTGTAACACTTTATATAAAATAAAGTCTATATTCTTTAAAAAAAAAAAAAAAAAAGGAATTACTGTAGCCTTTTTTTTTTTTTTTTTTGTAATTTTTGAAAAGGAAAATTATTTATTACAATAGCTGTATTTGAAAAAATATATGGATACAATAGCATCTATTAATAATGATTAGTTTCTAACTGGAATGCCTATTGTTTTTTTGTTTTTTTTTAAGATTAGCAAATGTATTTACTAATATAGATGGTATTTTTGCAATGTTCAAGATCTGCATGTCATTTTTTGGATATTTAAAATCTGCATATGACATTTTTTTATTATGTCAAAGCATCGGCCGGGAAGTGAATCCGGGATAACTGCTTGGAAAGCAGCTATGTTAACCTCTAGGCCACCGACGCTTGACTACTGCATATGACATTTTGGATATTTAAGAGGAGTATGATGATATTTTTTTAGACCTTTTTTTAAAAAAAAAATTGTATTGTATTACATTTATGTATAAAGCTGTTTATTAGCACACAGATATATAACACACTGACATATAACAAATATTAATTGTTGAAATATATCATTAAAAATAGGTCTAAGTTATGTTTTGAGAATTAATAATGATAACAGATATTATGTTGGCAGTCTACCCTTTGAGTTACAATTCATTTCATGTTTCTTTATCATTTTATTTATGTTTTAAAGGCATTTATTGCTTTATAAGATTCTATTATATCAGGTTTAAAAAAATAAATAAAAACATAGCTTTGATAATGAGAGAGAGTCTATGACATATTATAGATTAAGAAATGTAGTTTTACATTATTGTCTTATCCATCATTATTTACATATAATAGTTTTTCAAGTTTATTAGGGGGGGGGAAACTATATGAATAATAATAATAATAATAATAATAAAAAAAGAATATTTAAATCTTGAGGTTTTATCATTGTTGCATTCACTTTCAGAAAATGGTTACATTTTATTATGGTTTCAGAAGTTTTTGCATTAGAAACCAAATGTCTTCAAATGTTATGTGGGATAATAGTTTTTTTATCTTTCCTGGAAAGTTTCTAGTTTATTCCAGAAGGTGTATGGACATCTTCTGAGATTGAAATCATACTTGAATTTGCATCTGGTACACCAGACAGCACATAACACAAATGTGCTAGCAGAAATGTTTGCATAAATTCCTTAATTGAATGTCTGGTAAAAAGTTTTTGTGTTGCTTTGCATATGTTCTCAAAGCCCTCACATTTAAAGAAAAGATGATGTTGGGTTTCAAAATCTTTAAGGCAAAGGCTGCATTATTCATCAACATTCTTGTACTGTCTTCTGTATCTAAGAAAATCCAAGTACTTAGATTCGAATGACCAGAATTTAATTTTTTAAATCAACTGTTTGTTGTTTATATTAATTATTGATTTCTTTTTATGATTTCAGATAGGGATTTGAATAAGTGCACATAAAGTGCTAAGCTGTGTGCAGGCTTTCAAAATTACTGTACAATTACACAGAATGCAGCTTAGTGAAAAGTTATTCATCACTATTATTGATTTATATTCAGCTATAAGTTTTGTAAAGATTACAAAATTATATAGCTTTTATGTAGTTAATATTAACAACTGCAGAATTTAATTAACTATATTGAGTAATTAAAAATTCTGATCAAGTTACCAAAAAAAAAAAAAATGGGAGCATATTGTTGTTTTCCATCTTGTCAAATTCCATTATTGCACTCATGGAAATGTATTGCTAGGAAAAGGAAAGATTTTTTTTCCTGGATTCAAAGATGTATTGAAATATTTTTATAAAGTTATCAGATTTTATTAATTTTATAATTTTTCAAACAACCAGTATAACTGTAATTAATATGCAATATTAGTAGTAAATAAAATATTAAATAAAATATTTTTTTAAATAATACAAAATAGTCTAATAAAAAGTTTAAAAAATAACAAAATAATAATCTGTTTCATAAAAGCATTCTAGGTTTGATTTTTATGATTTATTTGAGCCTCAAATGTTTTTATGAAATAAATGATTACTTTACTTTATTTAACTGAAACACACAGGCTTATTGTATACCTGTGTTTAAATATGTAATATATAGCGTATATATGAGTACAGACTTTCACATGACCTACCATTCTCCACACTATCTCATAACACTGATACACTTTACTTTATTTAGTGGACTATTTACATAAAAGCATTATTTTTTTAAAAAATCTTTTTTTAAATATTATTTTATTTTTGTTTTTAATTTATATTTTATTTTTGTTTTTAGTTATAAATCTTTCAAAAACCAAATTTATTGTACATTTAGACCAAAGAAATACAGACCAAAAAGGACAAAATAAGTAAATGATTATGAAATAGCATGCAAAAAAAAAAAAGAAGGATATATTTGAGTTAATGTTTGCACAGGAAACATTTGTGACTTGTTGTTGTTCCAAATATAGACCATAGAAACCCAATTTGTCTAAAGTCCATAGCAGGGAAGATTAAAATGAGATGCTGTTAGTAGGTAGTATTAATACCCATGTTTCAGTTTTATGAAATGATGAAAAGCAACAGCCACCCAATAAGCAGCAAAGTTGCGGGGAGCTCTATCCAATTGCAATGGAGACCCAGGTTTGTGCAGCTGTGAAGGGGTCAGAAGTGCGCATATCTCTATCCCTTTCCTTGTTTAGTATTTGTCAAAACACTGTGAATATATTATTTAAGGTCTCAGCCTGGAACACCAGCTTAAAGCGTAATGCCCAGATGGAAAAGTTAATTATGGCCGAAAGCCGGATTTCAGAGAATATGCCCTTTTCAATTGCTGTCTTGAGGTTCATTTCAATTTGATTTCTTGTTATGTTTTGTTGAAAATGAATTCTTAAATTGTTCAAAGTTGTGCATTCGAAGAGGAAGTGATCGGTAGTCTCTTCCTGTCTTTGACACAATGTGCAATTAGGTCAATATCTTGCCCCCTTTTATAGTGGAGAAAGGCATTTGTTGGGAGGGCATGCAGGTTCGATTTCAACAGGAAGTCCACGATTTTTGGCGGCAACTTCCAGAGCTTGGTCATCCTTATCATTCGAGGGATGTTGATTGAAAGGCAGCTGGGGATCCTCTGTTTTTGATGGTCAAGAAGATCAAACACTTCCCAATACGCAAGTTTTCTTTGAAATAGGGTTGATGTTGGTTTGATGTTATCAAAGATAACCTTGATCTGCTGTTGAAAGAGCAAGGCATGTCCTCTGGAGGGTGGCCGATCAGTAGGTTGAATGTCCTTTTTCAGAAGTGGGCATTGAGCATGTTCATTTTCCTTGAAGATGTTGTAGAGTACATTATGGGTGCGTTGTAAGTTGAATATAGTTAGTGAGTGTAGTGAGAGACCATTTAAAGTTTTGGGTTTTTGGAGGATTCTCAAGCTAATTACGGGTGATCGGCCTGCCCAACACAGTTTTCTACAGGCGGTTTCTACTTTGTTGATGAAGACCTTGGTGGGGATGAACCCTGCCAAATAGTATATTATTTTTGGGAGAATGAGAGCATTTAAAAGGGCTACTTTCCCAAATAGGGAAAGATATATTTTTGACAAAGATGCGATTGTGGTTTCAATTTTCTTTAATAATGAGTCCTGTATCTCTTTACGCATCACTGTGGGTGTCTTTGATAGGTGAAATCCTAGAAATTTCTGTGGCACTGCTTCAAATCCACCAGAGATCTTCTGGCCAGTAAGAATTGACCAAGTAGCTGATTTTTTTGGGTTGACAAGGAGACCAGACAATATGGCATGGTGATCAAGAAGTTGTTTTAGCTTACCCAGTTCATCATGGGATGAAAGAAACACAACTACATCATCCATATAGGAGATGTGAGTGATGTTCTCATTAAGTAGCGGAACAGCGATACCAGAAAACATGGCCTCGATGTTCAATAGCATTGGATTGATATAGGCAGCAAAGAGAAGTGCACTCAGGGGAGAACCTTGGGGGATGGAGATGTAGGGCATAAAACCTTGGGCAATGCGACTATCTAGGGATAAGAACACTTCCCGATTGTAAAGAAGGTTCTCAATCATTTGAATGTATACAGGTGGTATATTTAGCTGTTCCAGAACACTGAGAAGAACATCAATTCTCACGGAGTCGAATGCCCCAGCTATATCAAGTTGGACTGCACTGGGCTGGGACTTCCTTTGTCTCTGCACATGATCGACCAGAAATCTGAAGCGGCTGACAGCGTTGGAAGTTGAAGTGCCTTTTTTTGCAAATTGATAGCGTAAAAGTTGTTTGATTATGTTACATTGAATCTTGTCTTTAATGATGCTCTCGATGATCTTTGTCATTAAAGGAATCATCGAGATAGGACGCAGGTTATTAAGATCTGGTTGTGCATCACGCTTCTTTAAAAAGGGTATCATGGAGATGGGACATAGGTTTATTAGGTGATGACTTCCAGTGGCAATGAAGTCTATCATTCCATAAATTACTGGGATAGTAAAAGCTCTTAGGTGTAAAAGTAGAAATCTGGGAATTCCATGCATGCCAGGATGGACACTTTCAGGGAGTGATTGCAGTTTGTCAAGAATATCACCATCTGTGATGTTATGTTCCATAGGGTTGTTAGTAACAAAAACTCTATGGATGTTAGTGACACCAATAGGTTGCAATTTTCTTTTGTAAAAGTCTCTTATTTTGGAAAGCATGGAGAGGCCGATATATTATTTACTGTGTATCTTGATCGATGAGGGTGCCTTGTTTTGTTGGTTGGATCCTAGGGCCCATCTGATGTAATCTCAAGTCCAGCAGTGTTGATATGCTAAGTAACTGCGTGCTCGTTTAATTGATAGGTATTCGGCCAGGGATTGTTGGGTAGCTTTGTATTGTAGTTTAAGACGAGTAATTTCTTGGATATTTTGCCTTTGTATGGGCAAATGTTTAAGTGTGTCGGCTATCTTGTCCAATTGACTTAGTAATTTAAGGGGACCATTATTATGTTGAGTGCATTTATGAATATGTGATTGTAGAATATTTATGAAGTTATTCCATTTATCATATGGTGAAAGTGTGTTTATATTAGCAGAGTTGAATGATATGTAAATCTCAGAGATAAGTTGTATAGTGGCAGATTCCTTTGTGAGGATCCTCATTGTTCGTGGAATGTTGCCATACGAATGTGTGTTGTCCACAATTCTGATAAAGACCTCTAGTGCCATGTGGTCCGTAAAGACAACAGGCCACAGGTTAGCTTCAATGAAGGGAGCAAGTGAAGGAGAGAAGTATAAAAGATCAATGAGGGACTTAAACCGTGATGAATAGAATGAGAAGGCAGACACATCAAAAAGCTGTCTTCCACTTGTAAAGGTGTTGCTCAGTGATTTTAAGTGACTCCTTTCAAAAGAATCGTATATTTGATTAAAGTCACCTGACATCAATGCAGGAAAAGGGTTAGTTCTTAAGACCGCATTGATAGTGTGGATGATTCTATAGATTATATCTGATGCTTTGGTCATGTAAACATTTATTATGTTAAGTGTACATCCATTTACCTGTATAATGGCTATGAGGCAGTTAGAGTCTATATGAATTATTTTGAAGAAGGTTATTTTAGATTTTTTATTAAAAAGAATTGCTACTCCACCAGATGCAGAGGAGGAGAAGGAATAATGGAAATATCCGAATTTTTGAATTCTCTGTATAATGTTTTGGTCAGATAGTGTGTGAAGTTTTGTTTCATTGAGGCAAAGAACATCAGGTGTATTATTCTTAAGCCAGAATGATAATGCTTGGATTCTGCCAAGGGAGTTCATGCCTCTTACATTAATCGATGTTATGTTGAAAGTCATCATTGATAGTGAAACCGCTCTCTTGTGTGGGAGAGTTTGCTTGATTGGAATGTGATCCAATTTCTAAGACCATAGTATTATGTTCCAGCATCAAATTTGTGGGGTGATGGTAAGGTTCAGATTGTATTAGGTTCTTAGATAAGTTGAGGTCTGGTGGAATAGGTTCAGGAATAGGCCACAATGATGGAGATAAGTCTATGAGTAAGCGCTCATTATCATTTTCATGTTGACATGAGGCTGCTTTATTTTAAGACAAAGAGTCAATTAGTTGTTGTATGTTGTTATCTTGGTCTATTGTTTTTGTTTCATTTGTGAGGTTATATGAACTTGTGCCTTTTGGAGAACGGTCTCTTCATTTTTTTTCACAAGGTCTATTTGGTGGGGGAATATTAGTCTTTGTTGCATCTCGAAGATTGTCAATTTCATTGCTATTGCTACTTTCTTGTGATTGTTCAGAGCTATTGTTTTTTTTTATGTTTTCTTTTATGTGGAATTCGGTTGTTGGCCATTGTAGTGTCGCTTTGTTCAGCATCAGTGTCCATGTCTGTTTGGCTGATTGTTGCTGTATCTGATGATGATACGCAAATGTTATTGGTATGCAGCTGTTCAGGAGTGAGTTGAAATTGTTGTTTCCAAGGAAGTTTTATCATTAGGAATTTTTGATGATGATTTAGTGTGATCCATGGTATTGCTAGTAATATATTGTTGCTTGAGACTTGGGTATGTATTTGTTAGATGTTGATTTTCTTGATCACTATCGCATTTGTGGAATTTGTACCAAATCTCTCCACAAATTATGCATTTTCTCTCTTGACAATCATTTTTTAGATGGCCTCTCTGCCTGCAATGGAAGCATTGGGGTGGAAGGCCATGAAAGATGATGTTGAGCAGAGATTTGCCATGTTGAATTAGAGATGGGACTGATTGAGATGAAATTCCTTTTTTAAGAACTAGTTGAAATTGTGTGGTGTTGATGTATACTGTGGGATCATCATTGTCTGCTACTAGATATTGAAATTTGGTAATGGTGCCATAGTCTTTGAAGTGGTGTTGAAGGTCTTCCTTTTCAAAGTCCATGGTACATTTTTGAATTTGCCCTGTTAAAACAACTGGGCGGTTGAGGTCAATGTAGACAAGAAATTTGTTGTTTAGGAGTTTATGACTATTTCTAAAGGCAGCTTTAACTTGTTGGTTTGTGAACTGGATGATAAGATATCTTTCATTTGGATGAAAGATGATCTTATGGATCGATTTCCACCAGCCATGTGCTTTAC
Source organism: Epiperipatus broadwayi (assembly GCA_028023455.1). Taxonomy (NCBI): domain Eukaryota; kingdom Metazoa; phylum Onychophora; class Udeonychophora; order Euonychophora; family Peripatidae; genus Epiperipatus; species Epiperipatus broadwayi. The sequence continues at coordinate 10,515,647 of JAQFVV010000014.1, forward strand.
ATAGTTCATATAGTGATGATGTAGGGAATGGGTATAGATTTAAACAGTTATCTGTAGTGGAAAGTATGAGAGAACATTCATTATAATAGTTGAGTAGAGATTTGTGGAGTGGCAATGGGATGGTTTGGTTAAACTGTTCATTTATTATTTCATGGTTTTGAATATCACAAGTAGGATTATCTGTAGATGTTGTTTGAGGATTAGAGTAGTTTGATGTAGACTGTTCTGTTTCTATTTCTTGTAAAAGTCGAATTGCTTCCATGTATTTATCAGGTTGTGATGATTGATGATGTGTATTTATCATTATGTTAGCTCTGACCTTGTTTGCATATGTCATTTCATTCATCATTGGGGTTTGTGGTTTTATTATGCTTAGAGTTGTGAGGTACTTGAGTTGAATCCCTGTATTCAGGGCCTGTGATATTGAATTTGTCAAGCTCTGGGTGACTTAGTGAAGGTTGTTTTGGAATGGGAGAGTGCATATCATTATGGTTTATGGTTGATTTCTGATTTGGTTTAATTATTGTAGTTTTGGAATTTTTATTTTCCTTTAAATGTTTTGGAGATTTTATGAGATTTAGAATTGTGTTATGTAAATTATTGTTGTTAATTTGTTTTCCCAGTTCTGGATTATTTAGTGGAGATAGATTAGTTTTTGATGGTGTTTGTAAAGTTTTGGTATTCTCTAAGTGATTCATTTTTTTGTTTGAAGCTGTAATTGGGGAATCATCAGTTTTTCCCTGTTGCAAAGTTTTCCCGTTGTTTCGCGAGTTTATGAGAGGAATTATACTTTTTTTAACGGTATGATCATTTAGAACATTTCCCCCACTATTTTTAGGTTCATTAGGGGTTGCAATCTTTGCATTTACGATTTGGAAATCACTAGGTAATTTCGATTTATTTTCGCCTTTCATGTGACAGTGTTTCGATTTTAGCATAGATTTTATTATCGGGTTGTTAGTAGTCGAAGAAGAAAGAAATTGATTTTGATTATTTGAAATGCTTTCTACCATTGTAGATTTATTTTTAGGTTCTTTGGAGGGTTTATTGTTGTAATCCAAACTTTGGGAGTCATCAGAGGTTTTAAGGTTAGTATATATATATATATTTTTCCATTAGAGCATTTAGGCCTTAGTATAGGCTTTATTATAGAGTCCATTTTAGTGGCTAACCGTAATTAATAAACGTTATTTAATTTAATGTTTCAAAACTACTTTAAAGTAGTAAATCGTGCTAAATAATTGCATAGAATAATAAAGATTGTACTCACAGATATAGTTTTGTAATTTTCTCTCAAATTTTTCCCTTTTTAGTGCAAATATATTCACATCAGGTGAGAGATGATGCAGTAGATCTGCATTCAGAGGCCGCCATTAAACCGGAACTAAATAAAACATATAATTTCAATTTAAACAAAATAATTTTTTTCACAAGTCTTTTTTTTTTATGTTTCTTATTTTTTCCACAAAAGAGCACCTGCTATCAATGATTTTGACAATTGCATTCATTTTGAATTTGGAAATGAAAAAAACAACAACATATAACTCTCTAATCTTTTTTACACATTTATTATTTTTTTCACAAAATATTTATGAAATAGTAATTATTTCAAAAGAATAATTCTGATTATAGTAGGAAATTTTTACTTTTAATTAATTAATTGGTTGTTTTATAATAGCGTGTTGAAACCACCGGAGGGTGTTATTTCTATGATAGTGCACAGAAATATGCCATTTAGGCGGCCTACTGCTATCGAACGTTCTATTTCTAATGCATAAGACTAGAAATAGTCTGTTGTACGGGGTGGCTGTGTCTATTTCTATGCTAATAGCACAGAAACATGACATTTAATCTGCCACAGAAGCTATCATGTCAGCTTACAGCTCAGATTTGGGGTAAGCATTTTTGATGTGCGATCACATTTCACTTTTGGCTACAGTATTGTGTGAGGGTGTCTTGAATTCTGATTGTCAAAACTATCTTAATATTCATTAAGACCACCTTCCCCTCTATCTCCCATCTTTTATGAATGTCTACTAACAATTATGAGCAGAGTCTCATGCTTCCCTAGCCCACATTTACTGCTCAAAAAATTCGACAAGTGTAGATGCAAGCACGATTCAGATGAAATCACGCTCCAAGTCACATTTCTGCGAGAACAACTGCGAGCTTCATTAAATGGCTGAAATTGGAAACTTTCTGAATGTCAAAGTTCTCTGATTTCTGGAAGGGTTATCAAACAAAAGAGTGTGAAGCTGCATGTGTGGTGTTCCTGAACAGTCCTAAAAGTTGGTTTTAATTGCCGTATGTATTTATGTTTTTGGTAATTACGGTAAAAACTTGGTCAACCTTCGAGTTGTAGCGTTCTGTTCTGTTAGGAATTGTAACCACTCCCACCCCTTCACAAAGTTTGACTTTTTGTTGTAAATGTTACCGTTAAATGGAAATCTATTTATTTGTAATTTATAAAACCAAAAAAAAAAAAAAAAAAGCTGATTTCGCAGAATAACCAACTGCAAATATAAGTAATGAAAACAATAAAAAGTAACTACTTTTTAAAATTAATTTTTTGTTGGTTCAAAATGGATTTGATAGATAGTACTTTTAAATGTGATATAAACAAAGTTAAAAAAAAATACATACAAAAAAACCCCAGCCCAAAAAAATATAAGTAATAAAAAGAATAACAAAAAATTAAGTACTTTTTTAAATTCAATTTTTTTGATTTCTGCATTTTTTTTGTGTGTGTAAAAAAAATATTTAATATTACTTTTAAATGTGATAATAAACAAACCCGGCAGCCCTGGCAACATTATATTTATCTTTGTTTACAAACAAACCATGCCCTCCGGCGGTTTCAACACACTATTATAAAACAACCAATTAATTCAGTATTAACAAAATTTTATTTTATAAATGCAATATTACCCTTGGTTCAATTGATAAAAAGTTTTCTTGTGAAGTGTAAGAATATGGGTTCAATTCTAAATAGAATGTGATAAAAGCATTTAAAATAATTGTTTTTACATTTATTATTTATATTGTAATTATAATAATTGTTTATTTTGTATCACATTAAATATTTTTTTTATTTCTTTATGTATTTGCTATATATTTATATGCATTAAGGATATGTACATTAATGTAAATAATTATACACCTGGGTCTCGTTTTATGCGATAGATAGGTTCCTCAGAAAACATGTGCAAATGAAATCGTGCAAAAATAGACGTAACTTACATTGAAAAAGGGGGGATGCGGTCTGTGATTTTTCAAAATTCGCGTAAAAGCAAAGCACCAACGTAAAATTACTTTAAAATTCGCGCAAAAAAAATATAAGGAAATAAAATATGACTAATAAAAAATTTCAAATTTGAAAAAAATTGATACAAGACAAACTTTTTTTAACTATAATGTTTAATTTTATTCAAAATAATATATTTTTATGCATAATTTACAGTACAGTAATTTACATTTTTTTATACACATTTTAATTATTATCGCTATTTGCTGAAAAACACATTCGTTTGCAAACTGGTAACAAATCAAATTCTCACAAGAGGAAATACAACTAGCGCCAAGTTCACTCTCATGTTGTGTTAATGGTTTTCTGTTGACAAAGTAATTAGTAATTAATCTTTGAGACGATGATTTTATTAATTGTTTATGAACTTAGACTTATGATAATAAAAAGACATTTATTCACCACTGCTGGGAAAAATTTAATTATAACTAACAACTAAAAATTAAATTCTTATTTTTGTCTTTAATTTTTTAATTTTCAATTCCATTTAAAAATCAAATTTTGTTTTACATCACATTAATTTCAAGTCGCCGTAAGTAATTTTTAAATTGTTAATTACAATTAAAAATCAGATTTTAATTTTTAATTGTCAAATTTAATTGTGCCCACTGCTATTACTCACCTTTTAAAAATAAACTTGCGGACACTGATTAATAATTGATTATGTTTTTTTTAAAAAAGCAAAAACAATGTGATTTAAAATGCAAAATTAACACGCACAATGTTTGAACAAATTTACATTATAATCTTGTAAAATTTAATGTGTGTATACATAAAATGTGGAAATCATGATTTTAATTTCATTATTGCATAAAATCTTACTACTATAAAGCACTGAAAATATTGTAATTATTAAGATGAAAGTCGAATTCCAATAATGTACTATTACTTTCAATATAACGTAAGTGCACGAAATTTATTATTTAAAGTAATAGCGCATTATCAGAGTTCGACTTCCGGTGAAACATGAATCGTGTATCTTCAAAATCATGTTAAATAAGTCCATGTAAAAAGAGACCCAGGTGTATATGAATTTTATTATTGTAATATATATATATATATATATATTTAATGTGAAAAATTTCTTATTGCTAAATATGTATATATATATACTGTAACGGTAAGAATTCGTATGCCTTGTTAACATGTTGCAAAATTCCACCACCACATTCAAATGGTGGCATAACAAGTGGGTTCAGGGCCTGTGATACCGTATTCGAACCCAGTAATTTTATTCACAACAAAACCCACATGACAACGCATCTACCCTAACAATAGCATTATTTTCTAGGCCTGGTGGTCAGGTAAACAAGAGACTCTAACTAATGGTTTCACCTTACGGACTACTACTATATTCTACTATTCATTGATATGAGTGATACTAATTATTATTTAAATTAAGCAGACACAGACATGGATATAGATAATTTAAATATTTAATTGCGGTTAATTTACATAGGTAAATATATTACGCTACCTGGATATCAATATAAATTACATCCCATGCCTCACGTTTAAGTGGCGAATGTTACGAGACATGCTACGATATCTTAATGAGGAGTGCATTTGTTCACAAAGCTATCATCCCATTTACTTTATAATATTAATATCTATTCTAATAATTTACTAAAGATTAACAGATGTGGAGGAGTGGAGCTAGACCCAGCATAAACTTTATAATTATTATTAAAGCGACCTGCGGTAGCATGGATACTGCCGAGCTATAAGAGAATCGGCTTTCTAAAAGGATAATCGCAGAAGAAATGTTGGAGGCTGGTGGGATGATCAAACATCGGATCGGAGCCCTGTAGGTACATCACGAGTGTGGTATCGGTATGAGGTCATAGCCTTTCCATCCCCAACCACATGACAAGGTAATTACTATTGGAATAGGAAGAGGGTCGGCCAAACATCGGGTCGGAGCCCTTAGGAGTGGTTACGAGTGCAGTATCGGTACGAGGTCTTAGCCTTTCCATCCCCGACCATGTGACAAGGTTCCTGTGCTATTATATATTTTGTATGCTCCTTAAGTGCGAGAGCAAAACATTTACAGTACCTCTTTTACATTTCTGCGATATAAAAATTCATGTATCAATAACTAGCGCAGTTCACAACTCTAATGCAAATGCATTTATTTATTCTATGCTTGGCAAGATAATATAAATCTATCCCCAATCTCCACATGACTAGCATTTAATTTACTATCATTAAACCCCCCCTCCTTTCTTCTTAACATTATGGCTTTATTTAAGATTTAACTAACCTAACATGAATGATAGCCCATTAACAAATACACTAACTAATAATATAGATCTCGTCTTTATAAAACATATTAAAAATATTATATGATTCCCGAGCTGAAATCTATTAACCGATATGATTTACTGTTATGATATTAAATTTGCAGAAGAGGGTGGCCCTTCCGCGAATCAGATAAAAAAACATCAGCTCGGAAACCACGTGGGCGGGAAATATAATCTTAATGAATACAATAAAAATTTGGATACCCAAGTAGAATAATGGTAGATAGATTAATTTATGAGGTTCATTATAAAATAGTATTATTACAGAAAGTTATATATATTTAATTTTAGAATTACATAATAGTAGAAATTGAAAATGAAATTAATATATTAGAAATATAGAGTTCAATTAGAGTTCCAAAACAATTTTTATTCTTGGGTATCATGTTACCTTTAGTTCATTTAAGTGTGCACACTGTTTGGAGAGTCCGAGTTTCCTGGTTCAATGGCAGTTACATTTAGGAGAAGATTTATTCAACGGAAGTAGCAGAATTCTAGGTTTATCACATTTTCGTGGGAATTTTAATATTGTATAGCCATCAGTCTGGAGGAGCGTCACATGGCGCCTACTCTTGGCACATTGCTAGATATAAAATTTGGATTGCAAGAAATATAACAAACAGCATAATTGGAATTAATGTTTCTGGTTCTAGCCTTTCATTGATTATTTTAACAATCAGTTGTCTTTTTATTCTCTTTTTCCTTATCTCTGGGATCCATCGAGCAATACGTCATCCATGCAGCTGTCTCTCGGGTCTGTGCCATACATCCCTTTAGGTCACGGATGCAATAGTTATACAGGTTGGAATTTCAATCTGATCACTTTTTAAATTTTACCTTTTACATGACGTAATTTATAAAAGTTGTTTTTAACAAACCTTTTTCTTTGTTTCTGTATGTTTAAAATACCTTTTTAGCTCTGTCATCTCTTTCCCCCTCCCGCTATGACTTGCCTTTAATTAGCAGGGGAATTTTAAAAGCATCTTTATTTTAATTGAGAATTATTTATTTTCATAATTTAAGTATTACCTGGACCTGACCTAAATAATAATATGTTTACATTTTAAAATATAATTATTGATTTTTTTTATAATTTAAAATATTATTTAAACCTATCAGAATAATTAATAGGATTATTTAACTTTATACAACTTATGCACGGCAATTTAATAATACCTTGCAATGCGTTATTTTTAAATAAAACTATCGGGGTATGTGCGCACATATAACATTTAATTATTTATTTAAACAATTTACAGATATTGTATATTATTATGCACTAATCTGATATTCAAGGTCAGAATCCATGTAAACCCATACTAAAAGGGGCGAGAGGTAGAATGATGACAGAACCAAGGTGAAACTAAGATTTGAATACAAATCTTACAGTTTGATATTCCCTTACTTGGAATGGGTAGTAATAAATGAATCCTCCCTTTTTTTTAATAAAGAGGAAAATACAAAATTAAAACAGAATAACATAATAATACAAAAAAAAAAAAACTCCTAGAATTCATGACCACTGCTTAAACCAAAAAAACAACAACAACTGGATTTTAAGGGTACAACGATATCATACTCGGATCAGCGATTAACTTGCTAGCTTCTACACCCCCTCATTTTCATTTTTTCTTTTTTTATATACATTAATGCTTACTATCATAACATATGGGTTAACTGGCTCATTTTATCTTTCTTTCTTTTCCGGTTCCTTCCATGATTTCGATGGTCCTATGGAATTGTTTTAATTAGATTCCTGGATCATGCGAGTGATGTCCACTTCTTGTCATTATTGTTTGTCATTGACTTTCCAGTTTCCATACTTTCTCCAGGGTGTCTTTAGACCAATGGCTAAAATCAAGCATAGTTAAAAACTCCATCATGTCTTCTAGTTCCTTTATCCGGCTCCCTGCCATCAACTGCTGAATGGGCAGTGGCATGTTTCACTGGATGATGCCAATAATCTGTGCTTCTGACAAGGTAAATGCTGTCAGAGATTTCAGCCAGCTTGCTTGATGCAGGAAGAATTGCGTGTGCATTTCTGTTGTTCCAACTCCATATTTTTCTTGACATAGTGTATTAAATATTCCGCATTGGCATTCGTCGCTCCAATAATGTTTGAGCAGCATTTCTTTATACTTCTTCAGGGTCTGTGGTTTCTTTTTGATTAGATTCCACCATTGTTTGGCTTGTCCATATAGATGGTGGCCAGCAATGGTGATTTGCTCACTCTGCCTTGCTTGGTGGAATAGGAGGAAATCTTGGATACTCTCGAGATGTTCTTGGGGGTTCTCCCCTATTTCTCCTTTAAAAATTTTAATATGGATAAACTTGGCCAGATAACTTTGTGCACCCACAGTCTCCTGTTGTTCCTGTTTTTCCGTGTCTGTTCTGGGGCTGCTCACTTTTATATTCTCAGTCATAGCTGGTAGTTCTGATGAGACATCCTCTTCTTGCCTTTCTACTGGATCCTCCACCTCAAATCCCTCACTCTTTTCATGGTTTTGTCCTTCCTCCTGCTTTATCCTTTTTATTTCATTAATTATGCATTCTTTTAACTCCCCCATTTCTGTCTTTCTTAATTGCCTTTCTTGTTCACACCATTCCCTCATTTCTTTCTCTCTTGATTTCTTTTCTCGTTCATATAGTTCCCTCATCTTTTTCCATTCCTGCCTAAATATTTCCTCTATGAACTTTATCTGGAAGTCTCTCTGTTCTTTTGGTGCTTCTAATTTGCAAACTTCCTCCACTTCATCCATGGTTCACTTTTGTTATATCTAATGACTTATAACTAGCTATTATATTTGCTGTCTGTTGTTCTTATATCTAATGGCTTATTGCTAAACTCCCCTGGTACTATGGCTATATCTGCTCTTCTCATTATTCTTTCCACTTATCCTGCCCTACTCTGGCTGCTACCCCTATCTATTATAATTTGCTGCTGCTCTTACTCCTCTGGCTCTCATACATATTTTTATTATTTTATATATATATATTTTCAGATCCGAGTATGTTTCGTCATCACCCTTTTACATACATTCGTACCCATTCCATGTTCGCTGCCTGCTCAATATCTCATTTGATTTATTTATTTATTTATATATAGTAGTTATAAAACAATATATGAATGAAAGAAAAATTTAATAATAAAAAAAATTCTCTTTTTTTTTCTCTTTTTTTTTTCGATCTCAGGGTATTTTCGTATTCGGCCCATGTTGCAGCATCAGCGGCTAAAAAAATATACTATGTAATGGTAAGATTTCATATGCCTTGTTAACATGTTGCAAAATTCCACCACCACGTTCGAATGGTGGCATAACAAGTGGGTTCAGGGCCTGTGATACCGTATTCGAACCTAGTAATTTTATTCACAACAAAACCCACATGACAACGCATCTACCCTAACAATAGCATTATTTTCTAGGCCCAGTGGTCAGGTAAACAAGAGACTCTAACTAATGGTTTCACCTTACGGACTACTACTATATTCTACTATTCATTGATATGAGTGATACTAATTATTATTTAAATTAAGCAGACACAGACATGGATATAGATAATTTAAATATTTAATTGCGGTTAATTTACATAGGTAAATATATTATGCTACCTGGATATCAATATAAATTACATCCCATGCCTCATGTTTAAGTGGCGAATGTTATGAGACACGCTACGATATCTTAATGAGGAGTGCATTCGTTCACAAAGCTATCATCCCATTTACTTTATAATATTAATATCTATTCTAATAATTTACTAAAGATTAACAGATGTGGAGGAGTGGAGCTAGACCCAGCATAAACTTTATAATTATTATTAAAGTGACCTGCGGTAGCCTGGATACTGCCGAGCTATAAGAGAATCGGCTTTCTAAAAAGGATAATCGCAGAAGAAATGTTGGAGGCTGGTGGGATGATCAAACGTCGGATCGGAGCCCTGTAGGTATGTCATGAGTGTGGTATCGGTATGAGGTCATAGCCTTTCCATCCCCGACCACATGACAAGGTAATTACTATTGGAATAGGAAGAGGGTCAGCCAAACATCGGGTTGGAGCCCTTAGGAGTGGTCACGAGCGCGGTATCGGTATGAGGTCGTAGCTTTTCCATCCCCAACCACGTGACAAGGTTCCGTGCTAATATAATTTTTTGTATGTTCCTTAAGTGCGAGAACAAAACGTTTACAGGACCTCTTTTACATTTCTGTGATATAAAAATTCATGTATCAATAACTAGCACAGTTCACAACTCTAATGCAAATGCATTTATTTATTCTATGCTTGGCAAGATAATATAAATCTATCCCCAATCTCCACACGACTAGCATTTAATTTACTATCATTAAAACCCCCCCTTTCTTCTTAACATTATGGCTTTATTTAAGATTTAACTAACCTAACATGAATGATAGTCCATTAACAAATACACTAACTAATAATATGGATCTCGTCTTTATAAAACATATTAAAAATATTATATGATTCCCGAGCTGAAATCTATTAACCGATATGATTTACTGTTATGATATTAATCTGCAGAAGAGGGTGGCCCTTCTGCGAATCAGATAAAAAAACATCAGCTCGGAAACCACGTGGGCATGAAATATAATCTTAATGAATACAATAAAAATTTGGATACCCAAGTAGAATAATGGTAGATAGATTAATTTACGAGGTTCATTATAAAATAGTATTATTACAGAAAGTTATATATATTTAATTTTAGAATTACATAATAGTAGAAATTGAAAATGAAATTAATATATTAGAAATATAGAGTTCAATTAGAGTTCCAAAACAATTTTTATTCTTGGGTATCATGTTACCTTTAGTTCATTTAAGTGTGCACACTTGTTTGGAGAGTCCGAGTTTCCTGGTTCAATGGCAGTTACATTTGGGAGAAGATTTATTCAATGGAAGTAGCAGAATTCTAGGTTTATCACATTTTCTTGGGAATTTTAATATTGTATAGCCATTAGTCTGGAGGAGCGTCGCACGGCGCCTACTCTTGGCACATTGCTAGATATAAAATTTGGATCGCAAGAAATATAACAAACAGCATAATTGGAATTAACATTTCTGGTTCTAGCCTTTCATTGATTATTTTAACAATCAGTTGTCTTTTTATTCTCTTTTTCCTTATCTCTGGGATCCATCGAGCAATACGTCATCCATGCAGCTGTCTCTCGGGTCTGTGCCATACATCCCTTTAGGTCACGGATGCAATAGTTATACAGGTTGGAATTTCAATCTGATCACTTTTTAAATTTTACCTTTTACATGACGTAATTTATAAAAGTTGTTTTTAACAAACCTTTTTCTTTGTTTCTGTATGTTTAAAATACCTTTTTAGCTCTGTCATCTCTTTCCCCCTCCCGCTATGACTTGCCTTTAATTAGCAGGGGAATTTTAAAAGCATCTTTATTTTAATTGAGAATTATTTATTTTCATAATTTAAGTATTACCTGGACCTGACCTAAATAATAATATGTTTATGTTTTAAAATATAATTATTGATTTTTTTTATAATTTAAAATATTATTTAAACCTATCAGAATAATTAATAGGATTATTTAACTTTATACAACTTATGCACGGCAATTTAATAATACCTTGCAATGCATTATTTTTAAATAAAACTATCGGGGTATGTGCGCACATATAACATTTAATTATTTATTTAAACACTTTACAGATATTGTATATTATTACGCACTAATCCGATATTCAAGGTCAGAATCCATGTACACCCATACTAAAAGGGGCGAGAGGTAGAATGATGACAGAACCAAGGTGAAACTAAGATTTGAATACAAATCTTACAGTTTCAATACAAATTAAAATAAATGATGAATTATTGTCTGGAAATTTTATCTAAACCATTAGTTTGTTGCTTTAAAAGAGTCAAAAACATTATAATTATTCTTTTTTTTTTTTCATATGTCATAGCATCAGCCAGGACGCAAACCCACAACCATCTGCAACCAACAACTTGCTTGCAAGGTGGCTGCGATGACCTCTCGGCTAACAACGCTTTATTCATTTTTAGTATAAATTAATTAATTAATTGAAGAACTGTTCTATTCTTGATGGAGAATAAGGAAGTCATCTCAATTTTATTTGTTCATTTTGTTATAAAGCAGATTTAAAAAAACTCAATAAAGTCTAAACTTGTGTAAAGTCTTGGACAAACAATTATTTTGCAATATAAATTTAGTATCTATTAACTATGCCTATAGAATTCATCCTAAATACAAGGTATTCATAAATTTAAACAAATTCTTTTTTTAAAAATATATTTCAAAATGTGTGCAAGTAAAATTTATATGTGGTTAAACTTGTAGTTGTAAATAACATTACTGTGTATTACTGTTTGTATTAAACCACTAAAACTTCACATGACTACTATTTCTTATGCTTATAGAAGCTGTTAAAACAGCAGCAAACTCCATATAATAGTGCAACTCAGTGCATACTAGAAGATCCAATGCTCTTCACTGTTGAAACCACAAATTAGAAATTAGTCTGTAGATACTGGATGAGTAGGCATTAGATAGGGAGTTTGATGCACAAACCTTCTAGCATCTATTGATTGCTATGACTTGCACTAGGTGGCACTTCTGTATGGAGTTTGTTATCGTTTTATTCCTGTTTCGCACATACAAATTTCTATGATTATATATTTTCTATCATTGAAAGTTTTCTGTATATTCTTGTATATTTTTTATATGTTAATAAAATAATAATTCATATAATAAAACTTAGGCATATTTTTTTTATATAGCTAATTATTTGTCTGCCATTCTGCAGCTGGAAATTGTTAGCCATATTTTTCCTTATTTTCAAAAGGGACAACAAAGTATTTGTTCTTTGCAACAATTAAAAATGTTTGTCTAGCCTTTGAGTAATTATAAATTGTATTATTATGTCCACATGGATAATCCCAATATTATTTACTCAATACAAGTGCTAGAAATTGACCAGCACATTTTCATTAACATGGGATTTAACATTACTCTATTACTTTAACAATCTCTCTTGGTACAATCTAATTGGCTGTCTCTCTATATATATTTTCCATATGTCATAGCATCAGCCAGGAGGCGAACCCGCAACACCTGCCTGCAATCAACTGCTTGCTTGCAAGGCGGCTGCGCTGACCTCTCTTTCTCTCTTTTTTTTTAAGTGTCATAGCATCGGCCGGGACACAAACCCGCAACCCGGGCAACTGCCTGCAAGTGCAAAGCAGTCGCGCTGACCTCTCGACCACCAATATAAGACTCTTTTTTTTTTAATTAAGTTTTAAACAGTTTTAAACACTGGGATGACGAATCAAGAAATTGTAGATTTCTTTGCAAAAATGATGATTTATTCTTGTGGTGATACTATTATGACTAAATTTATAAATTCACTGTTCAATCTAAAAATCTCTTTGTATTCATTGACTGATCTTTTGTTTTTTGACAAACTATTATTTCTCTTTTTAATTTTCTTATTAGATTTAAATAAGAGAGGTGTGGAGGAGCGGGAAAGAGACGAGGTCATGGTGGGGGGTACGCGATTTACAAAATGTCGATTAATCCCAAAAATTTGGATTCTTTTGATTTTTAAAAAATTCTTTTTTTCCAAGTGAAAGAAGACGGAGGGAAGGTAGAAAACTATAGTTTGAATTTGATATTTATATTAGTAATTTGTCTTGTTTTAAAATGTAAAAGGGGGAGAGAAGAAGATAGAGAACAAATAAATATTACAACTAAATTTATAATTCTCTTTGTAATCTCAAATATTAGTTTTCATTGAAAGATTTTTTTTTTTTTGGCCAACTTTTACTTTTTGTAAATTCGATATGTATTTTTAAAAAAAACTTGGAAAAAATAAAACATTTTTTGCTGCATTACAAAAAAAAAAATTTTTTTTAAAAACTTGTTAGAAATTTAATTAGTTTCAAAATAAACTTGTCAGGTGTTGTTAGCAAAGAGGTTAGCGCAGTTGTTGCGATTCGCTTCCCTCCCGATACTATGACATATGGGAAAAAAAAATGTTTCTGGAAACAATAGTCTTGTTTTTTTATTTAAAAGGTTGCATTATTTTTTAGTTTTTAATTAAAAAAAAATCCAAATCAATTTTTATTTAAAAGGTTGCATTATTTTTTAGTTTTTAATTAAAAAAAAATCCAAATCAATTAAAAAAAAAAAATTATATTAAGTTTTTTTTTGCTTGTTTATTTTATCTGGAGTAATTGTTTGATATGTATTGATTGTAGTTTATTCAAATTCCACAAAGCAATTACCCCCCCTCCTCCATCTCTCTCCCCCCCCTCTCTCTATTCCCCTTCACTTTTTAAAAAGTCAATAAGAAAGAAGAAATTTACCAAAGATGTCCAAAATAAAACAAATCTATCACTCAAAACAAGTTTGAATTAGAGATATTGCAGATGCCCCCTCCCTTTCTGTCCCCATTTTTTAAAAAAAACAATAAGAAAGAAGATATTTACGTAGATTTTCAAAAATAGAATAAAGATTCCAAAACATATCAAAAGAATTTTGAAATTCTAAAGCAATCAATTTAAGAAACCAAAGAAAACATGAAAATTTACGATTAATCTTTTTTAGAAATTAAAAAAACAAACAAATATTAGTAAAAGTTTGTTTAAAAAACAACAATAACAACAACCTGTCAATGATTACACACTGAATTTAAACTATAAATTAAGTCTTATGTACTATTACTACAATAAATTGCCATTTTTTTAAAAAAATCTTCATATGATCGACTAGTCATTCTAGCAATATTTCATGGCAACAAAGCAGTGTTTAAACAGTTAATAATAAATAAAAATGGAAATGTTTTTTTTTATTTTTTATGTTGGTAGCCAATTAGATTGGTACCTCTTTTTTATACTTTTAATTCATTCCTCAGAATTCCTCCTCTCTAAAGATAAATGTCTACTCTGGATAATCTTCTTCAATTTTATTTTATAAATGAAAACATATTTTTTCACCAGCTGTTGAGAAAGTACATAGACATTTACACTTAACTGTGAATGTTAATAATATATCTCTATTTCTGATCAAAAAAAAACATTTTTTTTTACCTTTCCTCAAATAGGATCTCTTCAAAACTAGCAAAAGTTAATAGTTTTTTACTATTTTATATTGTCAATCTCTGAAAATGTAATCTCATGTCTGTAATAATTTCACCTTTTTTATAGTATAATTTTAATGCTTTTGACTCCATGCAAAAAAGGTTGGGGCTTATTATTCAGGTCATGATTGTTTTTTAAATTGTTCCAATGTACTACCATCTTTATAATTACATTTGAATATCAGCCTTTCAAGCTAATTGTGCAAATGCTTTGCGAGTGTTAATAATAAATGAATACTTTCTGACCAATACAAGATATAGTATTTATACAGGAATAAAAAGGAATCCTCTTATTTCTGCAACTCAAATATTTATATATGAGCAAATCTGAAGTACTAGCACAGAAAGTGTGACAATAGAACAGTCTCTTTAAATTACTATATACAATGTCTGAATGAATGACGTCGATGAAATTGTCTAGAATTTACTAAACGTCATTCCAACTGAAACTTAATCATATATATAAATAAGCATTTATTTTTATAGCATCTGTATACAATTGTAATTACATTCGAATATCACTTTGCTCATATATAAATATTTGAGTTGCAGGAATAAGAGGATTCCTTTTTATTCCTGTATAAATACTATATCTTGTATTGGTCAGAAAGTATTCATTTATTATTAACACTCGCAAAGCGTTTGCACAATTAGCTTGAAAGGCTGATATTCGAATGTAATTACAATTGTATACAGACGCTATAAAAATAAATGCTTATTTACCATCTTTATAATAATCTCACTTACATAATGTCATACAGATCGAATACCATTATTCCAAATAATAAATCAAGAAATATTTTATTAAATTCTTTTAAAATATTGGTATAGAAAAACTAACCTTTATGGTATTTACAATTTCACAAAAACATGTTTTTAAAAATCACAGTAAAAATATTTTAATTGAGCTAAGCAGCTATGGTTCTAGTTTAGATTTTTAAAACCAATCAAGTATCAATTTTTATTTTTACCAAATTTATTTTTACAATCTAATTGATAAAACTTTAATACTTGCCAAGGCTTTAGAACACTTTTATTGATCATCAGTAGACTCTTTCTGAGTGTAGTTGATGTAGTCAAGCATATTTAAACAATCACCATATCCCTAGATAGTTTATATCATTTGGAATCATCTATTGCTAATGTTTTTTAAATCTGGATTATTAGTTTTATGCTGATTTATCTGCACTATGAATGGAAACTCCATGCTACTTTATTCACATTTTATATTTTATTTATGAAATGATTTGATGACTGATAATCATATTGCCTAAATCTACGTCATCTGTCCAATGATTCTAAAATTATTTGGTCATTATTTAATCATGCTCTATAATTTTATCATCTCATGTTTTCATGATCTTTTATTTTACTTTGATGATAGTGATTCAAAGTGGAATTGTAAATTTTCCACATTGTTTTTTATTATATGTGAATGTTTAGCTAATGCTATAAAATTCATATGATTGACAAAAAAATCCATATCAATTTTTTCCCACAATTCACTTCTTATTATTAAAAAATGTTTTTGCTTGATACCAGTGTAGTTACTAAATTTTTGCTTATGATAAGTTGAGATTTATAATAAACTGTATAATGAACAAAGATTAATGAAATAAGACTGAGAAGTAAGTGGCATATACAAATTATGCAGAAAATACAAAAGTTAAAATTGTAAATTTTCATTGCACACAAATTTACTAGAGGCTGAATATTATGGTATATCTGTGTCAATATATATGTGTCTGTTGTGTCATTGCTTTAAAATTTAACTTCTAGAATAGAATCATACTTTTTTCTTTTCAAATATTGTTCACATTTTACAAATAAAGATAAACTTTTTTATAAAAATTAGTTACAGATGTACTCTCTGACTACATTTTCATTTTTTTATCGAAGGTGATGTAAAATCATGTTGATATTTTAAGCTTTTGCCATATTTTTTCTATTTCCATTTATATTTAAAATGAATTTTTCATACATAGTTGGATATCATTATGTATTAAGCAATGACTTATTGATAAATCAAACTTTTTGTAAAAAAAAAAAATATTTAAAATATGATATTCTTGGATCACATGTGTGACAACATTAAGGAGTTTGAAGAAATCATGCTCTAACATATTCAATTCTCATTTTTCTGAAAATATTACTTTTTGGGTGTAAATATGTAACTGTCAAAATGAGCAGACAACAGCAAAATCACCACTAGAATAATTTATACCACCACAACCCATTCCAATGTCACATGATACTTTATTTTATTTAGCTTGATGATCAGGGAGAGAGAGAGAGAGAGAGAGAGACTCTTAAAACTAGATTATAACTATATGATTTCTCTTAAGGCAAAGAAGACACCAATGCAATATACATGTGAGATGCAAACACTTTATTAGTAATAAAATTATAAACAAAAGAAATGAATACCACTTAATTTGTTGCTAGACTCGTCAATTAGTGATTATATGTGTTAAGAGATTCAATGTATAACATATATATATATATATATATATATATATATATATATATATATATATATATATATATATATATATATATATATATATATTGTAATGTTTTCCCCTCTGACTAGGTCTCTGTACGCAATAAACTGGATCAAGTTATGAAAAAGAATGTTTCACTCTTATTTCTAAAAACATAACTATATTTCCTGATCAACTTTACCTAGAAATTGTTATGATTATGATTGCCAATCGAATCAGCTTTTAATTTATAAATGAGGGCACCAGAGTCATTAGACTCACTGATTCTGTGTCAAACATATAACTTAACAGAAAATAAAGTAAACAATCGGGATTTTGGTTTCCCATAACTTAGTTATAATTTATAAAATTATTTACCCGGATCTTAATTGCTAAGTATTGGCAAAGGTAAATTATCTGTTCTAATAAACTAACCCTACTAAATTTAATAATAAATATTAATAACGTACAATGATAAAATTGATGAAAGCAAAATATTTTATTCTAACAAACTTAAAGTATTTTTAAAATAAATAATTAAATAAAATTGGAGAGTACACACATTAATCCAGATATTAAATTAACTAATTAGATAAAATAATTAAAACCACTAAACAATATTCACTTAGAAATTTCTTCTATAAAGTTCTTTTAAAATGACAGTCTCTTTAATACGAAAATTAGGATTATATTATAAGCTTATATGAAGAATTGTTTGCAAACTTACAAAGATTGTTGAATATTATGCATAGTTTTTTCTGGGGTAGAATGAGCTCATGGCCATTAGTTTTAATGTGTTTTTGTCATGAAAGCTTTTCTGGTGGACATCTTCATGAACGATGTCAGCAAAAGCCTCGGTCTACTGCATGATGAATTATTTCTGCATAGAGTGGTCCAGGATCCTCTTTAATGACTCAGGACTAGCCGAAAGAAAAAACTGAAAAGACAAGATGCTGATCAAACTGGTCTCTTCATTTTTATACTCGAGGTCCAGTTTCCAGATTTTTGCACATACTTTTTGCTTTTGTTAAAAATACACATTGAGAATCTTGTGCATTCTTTTATATTTTTTAGTTACAAAATTCTCCTTTTCATAAAGTCTTTCTGCCATCTTTAATTAACTAAAAAGATTTTTCTTTTAGCTTATCTGGATTAGTAATTTTTGTGTTTTTTGTTCTTTCCAATTTTTACTTTTATTTTTAATTAGATAAAAAAATGAACGAAAAATTTAACTTAACATTGTACATTTAAAAAAAAAAAAATTATACAAACTAAAAAAAAATTAAATTGCATATTTTAATAATATCACTAAATTTACTTTTTTTTTTAGCTTTTGCTCAAATGCCAATATACTTATACCATATATAAATAAATGGTACAATATATATATAAGGGACATCGGCTGATATATATATATATGAAAAACAAAAACAAGTTATAAATCATGTAACTTGCTATCGCTGCATTTATGATCAATAGATGGAGCTTTACCAAAACCTCCGAACAAGTGTATTTTTGTTTACATAAATGTCAAAAGAGTCAGAATTCACTGGAGCTAATGAAAGAGATAGTGAATTCTGACTCTTTTGATGTTTATGTGAACAAAAATAGGCTTGTTCAGAGGTTTTGGTAAAGCTCCATCTATTGATCATATATATATATTGATAAGTTTTGGAGCAGATGTTCCTCAAATGGATACATTGAAGCAGTCAATCTTATCCCAAGATTGAGCTTCATGGTTCTATCTGCTAACCTGTATTCAAATCCTATGTCCCATTCCACTACTCTATTTATGTGTATATTTCATGTATATATGTCTGAAAAGCATGCCTAAAAATTATAAATTTTGGCTTTTCAATATTTTTATTATTATTATTAATTTTTTCCCCTTCACATTAAAATACATAGGTGTGGCTCAGATATATCTATATTACAGGAGCAAACATGCTAACAAAATATTGATTTTATAAATATTTTATTATACATGTATAAAACTTTTTATTTTTAAATTATTTTTTAATTAAACTGTATATTTTTATAAAATCCAAGATGGAAGATGCAACCTTTAATTGTCCAAAAATCATTAAAGGGGTGGAAGCATAATATTGTTTTAATCTTGGGAAGGAATTTTAATTAAAATTTTACTGAAAATAAAATGGGGATTAAGATTAATAAATTTTACTTTTGTTATAAACAACTTTGTCAAATCTATTTCCAATCTGGAAATAGAATTGAATATATTTTTGAACATTATATAATGATTGCATCTTCAAGAACAATGGATAAAGAAAATATAAGATTTTGTTAGATCAAAGATTAGAGTTTGAGCTAGAAATAAATAATTAAAAGCATTTCACAAATACCTGAGTGGGATATAAAATGGACTGAATTTAAACATCAAGGATTAGCTACTATTGAGAGAGACATGTTATCAACACAGCCCATGTTGGTTTGAAATTTTAAAAAAATGATTGAGTAGAAATCCCCTCCCCTTTTCTGACCCATAGAGGTCATCTTCCATTGATGTTCCATCCTATTGCCTAAGAATGAAGTAAAAGCCTGATCTGAGAACTTTGGAATGCTGATCAGAAGTTTGCTGTTACCTAAGAACTCACATGGATCTCTGAACCACCATGCATAAGTTGTATTTTTTAAAATGGATTCTAAGAAATGTGCAAGGTAAATCAGTATTTCATGCTGCAGTCTAAATGCAAAGCTAGTCTAACTAATTTTGAACCCTACTAGCAAAATTTCTCCTAATGTATCATTTAACTTCATTTCTTTCTAATATATAAAATGTAAATTACTCTCAAATAATTTTTTATCTACCCCTATCTCATGTGCTCTAACTTTCTTTAACTTTGGTGTGGTCATTTATTTGTATTTCTTACTTGATTTTATATGTGTTTTAGTTATTATTAATATGCCAATCTCAAGCAATCTAACAAGTTGAATTTCTCAAAATCTTTTCTCCTTTTAATTAAACCTCCATGAATTAAGGTTATTAACATCCCCTCAAATCATAATGTATGATTAATTAAGACACCAGATTGTTTTTATGAATCAACATTTTATGTTGATTTTTATTATAAAAATTGTTATTTGTTCAACTCCAAATAGAGTGAAGCAATTCTACACAGGGCAAATCCATTACTTAAGCTAATTAATGCTATGAAATCTTTTATAATGTTATTTATTAAATTCTGAAAGAGTAACCTATTAGTTTTCTTGATAATTGT
Source organism: Epiperipatus broadwayi (assembly GCA_028023455.1). Classification (NCBI taxonomy): domain Eukaryota; kingdom Metazoa; phylum Onychophora; class Udeonychophora; order Euonychophora; family Peripatidae; genus Epiperipatus; species Epiperipatus broadwayi. The sequence goes on from JAQFVV010000014.1 coordinate 10,536,119, forward strand.
TAGTTTTACTTTATTTTTTATACTCTTAAAATATCAAATGCTTAAATATTTTCAGTTATCAAAATCCATAAAGATGGGATTAAATTATTTTAAATAGCAGAAAGGGGGGGTGTCAAATCTTAACATATATTTGATTAAATGAAATCTTTTCCATTCATATATTATAGTGGCATAATGTATTATTTGTATAAATTATAGCATTAAAACAAAGGGGGCTTTTATTTTAAAGCAGTAAATCCTATTCAATGTCATTAGTGACATTTATTCTTACTCCGTTATTGACATTTGGCTTATCTTTGTGAATATATATATATATGCTTCTAATCTGGGGGTTGTGACAGGTTTGAGCCCATAGATTTCTCCTTATGTCCTGCCCCATGGATAGTTGAGCTTTCCAAGACCTTTTCATATAAAAAGGCCTCTGCATGTTGGTGATTCCAGTACACCTGGCCCACATCATGCCTAAACACTTTTCTCTAAGCACTGCCCTAAGAAGGGGGCCTTAGACTTCATTTTTCACCCAGAAGAATGACTTCATCTTTGATTTCTCTGCCATTATGTCAGTACTACCACATCATTTATTATTTCTTTTGCTTCATGATCCAATTTTGATGTTACGATATTAAAATTGTGCTCTGCTCAAAAATATATGTAAATGCCAAATATTACTAATTTTATTAAATTTATAATGTTGCTTCAATCTTATTGTATAATCCCACCATTATAATCTATTATTTCTGCATTTAAGAGTATCTGCTTTGGGGAAAATCGAGTGTTCTGTCTTTTAAATGTTAATTAAAAGACTTTTCGATAAATATTTTGTTGTATAATCAAATATAGTTTTTCAAATGTATTTTATTTATTTTCACATTTGCAATGGTGTGAAAATAGTTTTTCTTAAATATGTAATGAATGTCAGAATGCTTCCCAAAATAAAACGTTAGTCATCATGTTTTAGAACTGTAAACCAGTGTTAATAGAAATATTATGTAATCTTTTTAATAAATGATTGGCATCTTAATACCGTACCCACCAAAGATGTGTATTAATGTACATATACTATTTAGTTAATAAGAGCATATGAGAATCATCAGTGTGAATCCACATATGTAATTATCTACCATTTGGTAGACCGCTCATTAATGCACACATTAATGTATATAATTAATTTATTATATTAAACTTTTTATTGTCTAAACTTATTTGAGTCATTCAAATTCCCTTTCTCCACTTCCATGTACAACCATGTGTATGCCTATTGTAGTTAAGTTATAATGTAGATTAAGTCTCATTGTCTTCTTTGCTCTGCTAGTGGCCGAACTTTAGAATAAATTTTTGTGTACCATCATTACATGTTATTCATTAGGTTTTTGAGCTGGGGTTTAGGGAATGGGTTCAAATCCAGATTAGTCCTGACCTAAATCTCAGGCTTGACTGGATTTGAAGTACATTTTGTGAGTTCCAGCTCATGTTAGATGGATCAACATGTTTTGACTGGTACAGTGTGAGGCTAAATGAAGCAGGGTAAGTGTGAAAGAGATAATTAACTCTAATAAATATGGTTAAAATAGATGATAGAATAGTTCTCATGATCATAACCCACCAATGCCTAAATACCAGGCTTTAACATAGACCAAGGGATGAAGTACTGGGTTGCTAAAGTAATAAAAAATCCAATGAGGTAGATTGGAATATGCTCACCTACATGAGGCCATACCTAAAACTCTATGAAATAAATGGATTATGGTAATAAATGGATCATGGTAGGAAGAATGAGCACCTTCCCCATAATCATTAATAAATCCACTGCCCAATACAAACCCCTGCCATCCTGAGATCCATGATGGTTTAAACCATGATTTTTTGTAGAGTTAGAAATGCCTACCTGACTTAGGCTGTGGATATTCATGTACTGACCATCACCTCAGGTATAATCCCCTTATTTTCCCTAACATTACACTATATTAATATAATCCTAGCACTGATTGTATATATGTGTGTGAGATTATTATCTGGCCCAACTGATGAGTGCTGGTTCTGCATTATATATATATATATATATATATATATATATATATATATATATATATATATATATATATATATATATTGGGGATAATCTATCTTTTTCACATGCATGGTTAAGTTTAGTATTGTTTGAAATGGAGTGGAGAATGCATAAACTAATTACATATTGCTTTGGGGATAGATTACATTGTTATATAAGTTTAGCCCCCCCTCCTTTTAACATATATGAATACATAATGGTGTGTTAATATGAGGGAGTTAAGCATTGTTGTAATGTCTTTAAAGTTATGACTAGAATATCAAATCCTGTAAGGGCTTTGAACAATCTGTCATCATTTTTTCAATTAAATGGATGCTTAAATAATTGGAAGGATGAGAAGATTGAAGCTTGTTCATTAAAGTTTAAGGAATTTCTATCTTAATATAAGCCAAGCACTGATTGTATATATGTGGGAGATTATGATCTGGACAAACTGATGAATGCTGGTTCTGGACAAATTATATATGTTTGGGATCATCTATATTTTTTACACATATGTGGCCATGTGTATTGGTTATTTGAGATGGATTGGAGGATGAATATAGACAGAAAAAGCCTAAGTTCAAATCCCTCTACTTATTTCTTTCTTTTGTAATTCCAAATATTTTCCATATATGCTTATACTTATGCCATCATCATCATCAGCATTTTATAAAAGAATAAGATAACTCCAAGAAAAAAAATAATTATTAGTCTAAAGATGTGTTTTGCAATGATTATAAAATCAGTGTGTAAAATACAAGTATATCCTCATGTAATACATACTGGTCTATTTTTCAGATTTTTGATAATTTGCAATGTTGCTTTTTAACATCCTCTGTAGAAAATTTTTTTTTTCTGAAATGTTTCAATCCCATATCTGATTGTAATTCTCCAATGTATTCCATTTTTGATACATCTTCCCGATGAAAACAATCAACACTGCATAACAGTAGAATGACTTTGATATAGTATTTATAATGGAAACACCATTCTCCTGTGAAAACTAATGTTGGAATTTTAAAAGTTTTATTTAAGTATTTCCGCAAAATTTTAAAAATACCATGGTGAGATCATAAAATGAATCAATATATTCTCCAACTTATTTGTTGTGCTATTATAGCATCTGTCTTTATATTATGTTGATAGAGTAACAAATTTTCACTTCCATCCAATAAGTTGGGTAAAATAACAGCTCTATATACAGCTAATTTAGTTCCAATAGTTATTTCCCTGGAATAAAATATCCTATAACTTAAAGCAGTAGTAGATCAATGGAATTTTTGCTACTCTCGAACACCTAACTTTCTGTTTATAAAACGAAGTATTTAATTTGATTTATATTCTCGATTTGATAAGCATCCAAGCTAAAAGATGCTGAAGATTTTTCTTCAATCACTTATTAATAAAAAAAACAATCTTTTTATATTAACTACTAAACCAAAAGTCTTAATATATTGCATTTAAAACATTAAGTATCTTTTTTAGATTGACATTAGAAGTGAGAAAAATTACACAATCATCAGCATAGTATAAAAGCAGAATCCAAGAAAATAAAGTCCTTGTTTTTGCTTTTCCAAGAAAATGAAGTTTTCGTTTTTGCTTTTAATTGATTCAAAAAAATGTTCCATCATAAAAATTAAAAACAATATTGGAACAAGTAAACATTCTTGTTTAATAACAGTCTTAATTTCAAATGCCTAATATTTTCCATCTGTATTCACATCACATTCCATGATGTAGAAACTGAAAAATAGAAATAAATATTTGGGGACAATTTCTAATTTCAAACAATCCCATAAACCTATTTGATCAACGGAGTCATTTCCCTTGGAACAAATCAATAAAAATAAAATATAAACCACACTTTGTTCCTAACAATTTTTTTGCATTTGCTTGGCAACAAAAACAATTTTTACAATTCTTCTAAATTCTCTAAAACTAAATAAAGTCTCTGAAAGACTTTCATCTATAAATAGTAGCAAACTATTTAACAAAATCATTGAAAGTATCTTTGCTGTAATAGATAACAATATTCTATGACAATTACTGCAATTTTGTCTACTTTCAGATTAGATGGCACAACTTCATGTATCCATATATTCCTAAAAAATCCCAATATTTTTAAAGCTAACATATCAACAGCATATTTTTAAAACTTGTTCATATATTTCATCAAAATTTGCAGTTTTTCCATTTTTAAGATTATAAAAGTTTTGACTTTATTAAACTGGATATACCACTAAACATCACATGATCACATGATTACTCTGTTTGGCACAAGGTGGCACTACTGTATGGAGAGTTTTGCCTTTGTTTGTAAACTGGTATCTTGGTTTAAATCTAAATGAGGAAATTAGTTGGATATATCATTAAATATTATTTCCTTAATTTTTGTATGATAATTTAAAATATGATCAAAATAATCTTCCATCAGTTCAAAATACCATTTCCCATCTTATAATAGCATGCCATTTCTGGATTTAATATATGTTGCATTCAATGAATGAATAAAATTTTATTTAAAGCAGCCAAAATCAATGAATATGTCTTTTGCAGTCTTAATCCACCAATATATTTTTAAGCCTTCTTTTCAGTTGTGAACTTCTGTCTTTAAATCTATATTTATTATGAAGTTTCACATATAATTTATTACTCTGCCACTCAGAAAATGCCACAATTGCTTTTAATCAAATCATGAATATAAAATCAACATTTGAATGCTAGTCATGCTCTTTTTATTGAATCCAAGTATACATATACTTGTATCTACAACAAGTTCTCTTTAAGAGGATTTCGTGCTTCAGTAATATGAAGTGCTGAAAATCTAAATTAGCTATTTCATTATTTAACAGTTATAGATATCCTTAAATAATGATCATCAATTTTGATTGGTACAAGACATATTTTTAATAAACATATCTTTTTAATCTTGGAACTATAATTTTAATCTTGGAAAGTATTATTGCTATTATGTAAAGTAACAAATCCTATTATTTTGAAAAATATATGCATCCATGTATCTTTTACAGTGATTTTTCTATCGAAATAAAATGTTTATAGTAGTCAATTTATGTGCCATGATAAAAGTCAATAACAACAGATCATTCAAATTGGCAGCATCCTAATATTACTTTCAAATGGACAACATCTTAATATTACTTCCAACAACTTTTGGACAAAGTCTACTATTTGTACCAATATTCAAGAAGTAAAATATGATATTTTTATGCTCCAGAAAGAGATAAAAACTTCTGTTTTGAAAATTCTCCAAAATCTAAAATAAGAACTTAGACATTAAGAAGATGATCACTGATTCCATTATGCAAACCAAATTATAACTCCATTAATTTTTCATTGATACAACAAGGAATTCCAAGAATAAAAGAAACTAAATTAGACTTTTCAGAAAATCTAACACCATATATTCTTTTTAACCTAAGAACAGCTATACAGATCTTAAATCTTCTCAGCTCTTTATTCAGAATGCTATCCTCTATTCTGGTTTTAAAGAATTTGTATTTTGCACATTCAAAACAAAATTAAAATTCTTATTTTTAGTAATATTTCCTCCTGTTTTTCCATTATTGCTGATTTTATTATTTCTATTACTTTAATGAGTAATCTATCAAACAAGATAGTCTAGCCAGATACTCTAGGACAGACTATTTTTAGACTACATTTTTAAGCTACTTCTATTTTCATAATTATCAAGAAAAATTTTAAATAGGGCTACCTAAACATGAAAATTTTGTCAACGGAAACTTTAACTCATATCTAATTCCAAACTGATTCTTCATTGATTGTATTGTCTTGGACAAAGATCACAATTGAGAAACTGTCATCCTATTAAACCTCTCTTCATCATTATTTCCTTAATTTTTAAGAGCTTGTAGTAAAAAAAATTAAAAAGGAAATTGGAGTCAGAAGAGTAAAAATTAAAACAAAAAGAAATTATAATCAGAACTGCTGCAATTGTAGTAAAATAATTAATTTGTGAATGCACAAACACACAATTCCATTGCAACAATTAATATAAATACCTCGCATGATAACTAAACATTATACTAACTTAAATGACTTGAAAAGATAATAGAGGAAGAGAGAAAACATTACCTCAAAAACAGCTTTTGGTTTATCAATTTCTTATCATAGTAGGTCATGGGAACTACTCTTGGTCAGGAACTCTTTAATTATTTACCAGTCCTTATAACTGAAGATAACTTCATTACTTTTTAATTATAGAGCTAATCAATATCCCAACCATAGTATCCAAAAGAACTTTTATATATGTGTGTGTGATGTCTACTTTTAAATGAATTACTCTTTTGTTGTGGACATCTCACCTTAAAAATAATAAGTTTAATAAGTTCACAGATTAAAATGCATTTATATGCTTTTCAAAAATTTTCCAATTAACAGTCCAATTAATTTTTGTTTACTGGATCTGATCTATAAACCATTTTCAGACCTATTCACAATGGGGAAAATATGTCATAGAGCCTTTACTGAAGTTCCCAAAATACAAAGATCTCCAAAATAATTTGGATTAAAATATATTAAGAAATTAAAAATAATTTCTGTTTATTCAAATAAAATATCATGACTTTCTTTACTTATTCTTAATAAATGCTTTCAGTAGCATTTTCTTTGACTCTACTTTAAAGCTACTTCTTAAGAGATTGAATTACCATTGACTATCATATAATATGACTCTTTCACAATCATCTACAGATTAGTTTCTGTCTTATACCCTTCATTAATGAAAGATTTGTTCTAATGTAATTAATATATATATATATTTAGCAACAATCTTTAATGTGTCTATATTGTATATTATTTAAAATATAAAAAAATTCTAAAATGTTCAACTTAAGCACCTGAAATACTAATTATATAAATGTAATACTAAATCAGTAATTACAAATTTTAGTCAATTCAGTTTTAATTATCTTTTCATTAAAACAGATATACAGCTTACATTTAACATATTTGCCACCAAAATATATTAAATGTTCTAGTATAAGCTCAAATAATCAAAATTCACCAGATGATAGAGTTCATTTATTCCTATAAAATAAACATCCAAATAAAATTGAGGCTGTAAATTAAAATGGCAGGTGAGTGCAAGTTGTCTTTACCAAATGGAACATCACAATGCTCCTAGCTTATGTTTAACATGCAGTAACAGTAGTTTACTTTAAATCTTTTCAAACTATCTATGTAAGTATGATTAATTAATTAATGGACACCCATTGGCAGTATCGATGAAATCCTCAGAGTAATTTCAGCTATTGACTTTAATCAGAGAAGAGTAGAAGCTAAAAAATTGAGTAATACAAAAGAAATAAAAATATTATAGATGTTATGTAAAATGGAGTCTCCTTTAAGTGAAATCAGAAATTTACTTACAGATGCTAAATCTAGTCCTGGCTTATTTTTGTAACCAAGTGCCATTTTAATAAAAACTGTTCTGACAATGCTATTATTCTATCACCACATTCTTCACTTTCATTTTACAGATTTAAATAAAGAAATCAAAAAAATCTTTATTTAATTTATTGTTTTAACTTTAAATTTATTCTCATTCTCTATACAACTTATTTTTATCCTATCCACCTAATGAATATTTTTGTAGAGTAATTTTCATTACACCACTCTCATGCAATCATTCTCTTTCAAAACTCTATGTTCCAACAAACATATTCAACACAATCTCTCTCCCACTTCAACATAAAATATACTTACATTCTATTTCCTTGCTTCATTTTTGTCTTCTTTTCCTAATATCTAAAATTTCTAATTTTGCACCTATGTGTTGTATATTTTTTCATTTATGTATAGCTCCAAAAACTTTTTTAAAAAATTCGTATTTCTTTTTCACAATTGTAACTTTTTTTTCTCTAGCCAGTTTATTTAAATTTCTTTTCCACCCAACATATATATGTACTTGTATTATAATTTCTAAATATCGTACTTTTTATATAAATATCTGAAACAAAATATATTGGTGGTCTAGAGGTCAGCGCGACTGCCTTGCACTTGCAGGCAGTTGCCCGGGTTGCGGGTTCGCGTCCCGGCCGATGCTATGACACTTAAAAAAAAAGTCTATCCATTAACTTAATATATTGTAAAATGATATGCACAATACTCCGTGGTGAGAAAGGCCAAAAATTAATGTGATGTGGTGTACTGTAGCTTCTCCTTAAACGAAGTCAAGAATCTCTCAGAAATTATACCAAGAAAAGCTTCTTAGCTACTTAATTTTACATTCCCCAGTCTAATTTTTCCCATATTCTACTCCATACCATTTCCACAACATAATCTTTGTCAACTCTACAGCCTTTATATCTAAATCCTCCTTATCTTTTTCCAAACCCAGCATAAAAACCAATAATCTACTTTCTGTATAATCACTTTTTTCATATGTATTTTCCCATAACTTCATTATATGTGCCCTTTCTGTTTACAAGCATTTACATTCAATTAACAAATGCCTAATGTTTTCTATTTCTTCCTTACATAATTTACAGACTAAATCACCCATATTTTTCCACTTTCCTTACTATTATCATAAATTAACTCACATCTAATATTCTGTTTATTTCTATATATATTTAAACTCTTTTTACTCTCCATACTAGTTCTCCATCTCTCTAACTCCCTATTCTTTATTAGTAAATCTATTCTTTTATCCCATTCCTTACCACTATAACACTCAACACTCCTCCTAACACAATCATCCCATCTTTTATACAAATATACAGATATAAATTCTTTATCCAAATCTTTTGCATACCGTATTACCTTTCTCACCCATCTTGTTACCTGCCCTTTACTCATAACCCAATTAAATACTATTTTAGCTATTCTTTTATTATCCATAAACTGCAATCTACCAAACATTTTCATTTTACTTTTTGCATCTCTCATATGAAAACTTGACCATCCCATTTCTCCTTGAATTGCCTTCCTTGCTGTCCATACATCTGCATCCAATGCATGTCTTCCTACTTCCCTTTGAATTTTTCTAAGTAATTTAATACACCATTACTAACATATAATGCATCATTACCATATGTTAATCCTGCTACTGCAACTCCTTTCCATATAATTCTAACTACATCATATTTATTACATAAAAACACTGTTAATTTCTTTATCAATCCCTTTCTTTTCTTTGCTTCATTTATCAATTTTTTCCCCATTCATCCAAATAATTTTTCTGATTATTTAAAATGATTCCCAAATAACTATATCTATTCACCACACTTAACTTAATATCTCCCAACAAAAATTCTACATCTTCTCTTTCCCCAGTATTAATCATCATTATATTTGATTTTTCTTCACTAAATTTAATCCCCATCTCTTTATCCACCCTTGCACATGTCCTCAACATAACTTCCATATCTTCTCTTCTTTCTGCACACAAAAATATATCATCTGCAAAAAAAAAAAAGACCTAACAAAATATATACTCCCTTACTACCTATTAACGGTATCTCTATCTCTCTTCCTAATTTTTCTATTGCTCTTTCTAATTCACTCAAATACAATACAAACAAAATAAGTGACAAAGGCCATCCTTGCCGTAGTCCCACCCCATTTTTAACTTTAACTGATTCTATATTCCCTAATTGATATATATAATAATTATTTTCACATAATTTCTTAATAATATCTACTAAGGCTCCATCCATTCCCAAATTTACTAAACTTATCCATAAACTATTTCTATTTACCCTATCATATGCCTTCTCTATATCTATAAAACTCATATATAACTGTTTACCTGAATTCCTACTCATATCCATAAGTTGTGTAACTAGAAATAAACTATCTCCTATTCACCTATCTAATCTAAAACCTCCTTGCATTCCCCCCACTACATTATTCCCTTCCATCCATTTTACAACTATTCTAGCCACCACATATGAAAAAACTTTATATAAAACTGATGTTACTGCTATCGGTCTATAATTATTTAACTTTCTATGATCCTTACCCTTTCCTTTAAATAATAATCTTACTCTTGTATTACTCCAACTACTTGGGAAAACTCTAGTCTGTGCCATCTTATTAAAACATGATAATAACTTTGCTTTTGACCTATATCCTAAATTCATTACCATCTCTGCTGCCCATCCATCTAAACCTCTTGCCTTTCCTCTTTTCAATTTTTTCTCTACCTCATTCAATTCATTTTCTGAAAACCTAATATTACATGATCACTATCTCATAGCACAAGATGGCACTACTATATGGAGAGTTTTGCTGTATTTTGAATTGTTTAAAACCTAATATTCCCATTACTATATGCTTTCATGTTTTCTATCACTCTATCCTTCACATCTAACATCTTTTCTATATTCATTAAATATCTATTTAATGTGATGTGATGTATTTGGCTTCTCCTTAAGTGAAGTCAAGAATATCTCAGCAATTATACCCAGATAAACCTGTTAGCCACTTTATTTTCCATTCCCCACTCTAAGTCTTCCCATATTCTGCCCCATCCCATTTCCACAACATAATCTTTGTCAACTCTATGGCCTTTATATCTAAATCGTCCTTATCTTTTCGCAAACCCAGCATAAAAACTAATAACTCACTTTCTTTATAGTCACTTTGTTCATACCTATTCTCCCATAACTTCATTATCCATACCCTTTCTGCTTTCAAGCATTTACATTCAATCAACAGATGTCTAATATTTTCTATACCTTACACAATTTGCACACTAAATCCCCCATAGTCTTCCATTTACATGTATATTCTCTTGTGACTATTTGATTAGTGATGGCCTCTGGTGTCCAGTGATAAATCATGTTTTCATTTTTCAATTACTATGACAACTTTTCTTTTTCTCTTTCTAGCATAAATAATTTCTTTTTAAAGCATATTTATCTCGGATGTTGAAATTATTTAATTAAATTAAAATTAAAAATGATTGTCTTGGAGTTTGTAGGCTTTGAGTAGGGATAAAGATTAAAAAAAAAAATTATATTTAATAATTGAATACAAGTATCACTTTATATACTTGGAGTTTGGATTTGAACACAGATTTTTAAGCTCCCTTCAGCTATCCAATCTATATTTATACAACTGATACACATGATCACACACCTGTGAAAGAGATAAATGATTTTCAATATATGTATTTCATTCTGAACTATCACTCATCAGTTGGTCCAGATCATCATCTTCCACAAATATATATAATCAGCATTCAGTTTATATTAAGATAGCAAATCTTCAACTTTAATGGACAGGCTTCAATCTATTCCACCCTCCAACTCTTTAGCCATCCATACCATTGAAAATCTGATGATGGAATACTTAAATTCCTTGTTGAAGCCAATATTATAATGTCATGCTGACCATAAGTCACTCTGTTCCCTCTGTACAGAACCATGTTCATTTAAATACACAGAAGAGGGTTGGGCAGGGTACAAGCTGAATCTGTAATTGTTGAATACAAGGTAAAAGGAGTTTCAAAGTCTGTGTTCAATTTCCCTACAATTACATCTAAACTCCAAGTATACTTGTGTTTGATTATTACAGATTCAGCACATACCCTGCCCATTCCTCTTCTGTGTATTTGAGTGGACATGGTCCTATACATGAGGATCAGAGTGACTTAAGATCAACATGAGCATGACAATAATATTGACATCAACAAGGGATTTGGGCATTCCATCATCATATTTTTAATGGTATGGATGGCTGAAGAATTGGAGGGTGGACTATTTTGAAGCCTGTTCATTAAAATTTGCCCTCTTAATATAAATGGAGCATTGATTGTATACGTGTGTGTGAGATGATGATCTGGGCCAACTGATGAGTGCTGGTTCAGCACAAAATACATATATTGGAGATCATTTATGTTTTTCACATGTGTGTGGTTATGTGTATGATTGTATGAAATAGATTGGATAGCTGAAAGGAGCTTGAAGGTCTGTGTTCAAATCCCCTACAATTACATTTTAATATTTACAAACACATGATAAGAATTTAAAACGCATCTGACAAAGGTTTCAGTCTTTCACGTTATTATTAAACATATGATTAGTAAAGAAGCCTCTATCCTTTGTCTATGAAATTTCACATTACAGTATTGTATAGTTATAAACAGTATATGAAAATATTAGTGAAATATAGCATTTTCCCTAATCATATTATAATGTACTTAATTCAACATATGACAATGAAGACTCCTTAAATTTCATGCTCCCAAACTTTCAGCTAAAAGCTGTAAGTATGGTACGATTTAGCGATGAAAATAATGTTCATACACTAAAACGAATAGAAGCAAATAGTACTAACCTAGCAATGCTAGGTAGCACGTTAATACAATATTCACAATTTACGGTATGCCGTCAAAGTGATGAATCCGTATTAATATACAATAATTCCACTAAAACGAAAGCTTTCATAGTATTTAACCAATAATTAAAAAGTTCTAGTAGTTATAGCAATTGGTTTAAAAGGAATCAATAAAGTCTTCTATGTGAGAAATTTTAAGTAAAAAATATAAAACGATTTGTAAACACACACTAAATATATTTATAATGTTATGGATTATCTTGTGATAAAAGTTACTACATTTCTATTAGAGGGCGCGATAAATACAAATCTTTTATGGTCAATTTCCTTTACAAATTTAAATATTGACGGTGCCTATTCTGCATTTATCGAAATATGAAACATTCAATATAAACAAATGAAATATGAAAAAGAGAAATTCGCCGAATTAAAATAAATTATTGACATATATGTTTGATTTTGTATTTTCATTTGAAAATGTTTTTTTGTTTTTTTTTGCGCATTCATTTATATATCTTTTATTCGTAGAATTCGAATGGATTCTTTACTTAAAAATTTAGAATGCTTAGTGAAAATATTTTAATGTTAATTAAATTAGTGTGGAAGTTTTGGGATAAAATGGGAAAAAAAGGAAAGAATGGGTTGTTGGTGGTGTGTTAATATGTGAGGGGAAAGTGGGAGTTAGAGATGAAAGTAGAAAAGTGGAAAGATAAATGTAAAAATAAATAATGTTATGTTGTAAAATGAAAATAAAGATGATTATGAAGAATAGAAGAAGTAATAAATATTGGTCAGATTATTAATAAGATGGAAATAATGGAGGAAATTAGTCATAGAATTAAATTGGTGGAGTGTTGGTAGAAATAATTGTACTAAAAGGAAATATATTGTTTGAAAGGATGTTTTAAAATGGTTATTTATATGGATCTGAGATTGGATTAATGAAGAGAATAGGTCAATCAAAGAAGTATGGAGAGATGTTGTTGGGAGTAAAGAAGAGTGATGTATGGGTGAAAGGTGTTATTGAAAAAATTAAAAGATTGAAATGGGTTGGGGGTTTTAGAAGAGATGTAATAGATGGATTGAAATTTTAATGGTTAAGAGTTGAAAAGATAGAAAGAGGTGTGTATGGATGGATGAAATAAGAAAAGGTGAGGGGTGTTGGGAGAGAGAGTAAAGATGGAGAAGATGGTTAATTGGAGAGTATTGAGTGGATTGATAATGGGTGTGTTGATGAAATGATTTTTAAACTCAAAATGTAATAATCATCATTATATATAAATCAGAGTGTGTTTATTAGGTTATTTGTTACTATCAGTGACATATACGAGTATTCAATTCTAAATTTTAAAAATGTAAAGATTACAATAACTAAATAATTTACTTTTATGTTTCAAAAGGCTTTATTGAACTATAGGTGTGCAAAGGACAAAAAGGGGAGAAAAATAATAAACATATAAATAAAACAATTAACAATCTTGATCAGGGTTTACCATTCTCCTGATTGTTAGATCAGTTTATAACACCTTACATATATTAATGGGTCAATATACTTTTTTTTTGTCACTAATCCTGGTGATCTAGTTCTTTGATGATGGTGAGTCATTTTTATAAATTAGAGTGAAGTTGCATTATTGACCAGGTGTCTAAGAAAATGTTGGACGATGAAATTTTTTCATCCTTTGTGCGTATGATATCAATTTTGTTTCTAAATGTATTAGGGTGTTTTGTATCTGGTCCATACATAAATGTACATCTGGTACACCATAGCGAATATAATACAAATGTGCTAGCATGAATATGTCCATAAATACCTTTTTCAAAGGTATTGAGAAATGTTTGTATTCCGTAGTCCTCATTTAAAATTTTTTTTGGAATGTCCCACCGGATATTATTGTATCTGGGGCAAGCGAATAATAAGTGTGATAGGGTTTCTGATTCTCTTTGACACAGCTTGCATATATCTTCAATATTGGTACAATTCCTTTTATACCTACAGAAGTGAAGAGTTGGAAGTGACTCAAGATTCAGTTTTATGAAAAAATCATAGAATTTTGGCTCTAATGACCAATATTTGAATTTTTTTTGTCAACTGCTTATTTGTTAAGTTTAGATAAGTTTTGCCGTTATCTTTGGAAGGGGAGTTGCAGTTATGTAATTGATGTAAACAAATGTGGAATTTAATTAATTATAGTTAGAAATTCTTTTGAATAAGTTGCAGAAAAAAAAAGGTATAATTTGTTGAATTAATAAATGTGAATTCAAAAATAAATAGCTACTCCTGTCCTCTACCTTATCATGTACCTTTATTGCACTTGTAAAACTGAATTATTGATAGTAAAGACCTGTGCGTTTTGGCGTGGTGGGTAGAAGTCTGGCTCTCAAACTTCTTATTAAGCCATACGCTTTTTTTTTTTTTTTACTGACAGTGATCGCGCTCTAGAGAGTTGTTTCCTAGATTCAAATGCTGATGTAGAAACTTATAGCTAAAACAGAATTTATGGTTCAGTTTCATAAAAATTATCTATTAATATTATTTGATAATATTTTAATTAATTTAAATTTTAAAAACTACAAAATAAATTTTATTATTGATATTCTTAAATAGATGGTTAATGATATTTTTTTTTTCTCATGTGTCATAGCATGGCCGGGACGCGAACCCACACCCGCCTGCAACCAACTACTTGCTTGCAAGGCGAGTGCGACGACCTTTCGGCTAACAATGCTGATATTACAGCTGTTTTTAACGGTGAATTTTACAGAATGGATCATAGATGGCCTATGGGACTACCTTTATGTGGAATTATTTGTAGTATAGTTTTAAAAAAATTTGAATTCGAAGTTATTCCAAAAAAGTTCAGGTGATGTTCTTATATATGCTGAAGAGAAAACAATTATTGATATAAAAGATAAATTCTCTTTTATCTTATTTGGTTTGGACTGCGGAAGATGAAGATATATTTGGTGGTATAAACTTTTTAGATATGTATATTCAACATACAGATTCACTAATTAGTTATAAAATGGTTATAAAGCATGTCAATATTCATGACGTAGTTGACCCTCATTTTTTACTACAATTTCTCATAAATTAGCTGAATTTAAATGTTTTTTTGTATACAAACCTTAAATTATATAAGTTTGAAGCAGACAAAACAATCAACAGTAATTAAATCAGGTTATAATTATAATTTATTAAACAAAACTTTAAATTTTTTTTATTCATTTCTGAATACTAAAAACTCTCATCGACTAACTAAGATGTATATTTTTGAGCAGAAAAATCAAACTTGTGATTCGAACAGAAAAGTCTGCTGCCATCAAAGTAAAAGCATTAAACGAAAATAGCTCATAAAATATAGAGTAAAACGAAATTAAATGTATATGGATTTAAATCCAGTCAACTAAGGGATTCTAAATTAAAAATCTAAAAAAAAAAAACAGCTTTAAACTATTCAATATTTTTTTTTGTCAAGCATTGGTGGCCGAGTGCTCAGCACAGCTGCCTTAAAAGCAGTTGTCCCGGGTTCGCGGGTTTGTTTCCCGGCCAATGCTTTGACACATAAAAAAAAAACTATTCAATATTTCAAGATTATTTCCAAGTTTAAGCTGGAGAGTAGATCAACTCTAACTTGAGATTGCTGTTCAATCAACTCAATAACCGTGCATTGCTAAGTGTAATGTTACAACGGGGAAAGAAAGTTGTCACCCATGGAGCTGTAACTGCTAAAATCAAATTTAATTAGACACAGCATCTATTCATCTCTGCTGCTAATACAATCAACTTTACTATTTAGATGTGCAGCTGCAAGCTCACCCTCTCAAAGCAAGCCATACAAAGAGAAAAATTCTGAGCACTATCATATGTATTCAAGAACACTGGAATGTCACCAACTAAAATATGAATCAAAGAGAACATTTATATTTTTAGAACATTTTCCTTATGGACTCTTAGTTGATCTTAGGTTGACATCATAATTTTATTTTAATTTTTATGTATATATTTTTTGTTTATTTCTTTCGTTTATCACAGATAAAAATAGGGTGTAAACTCTTGATAGGTTAGAAAAAGGAATAGCATTATTAGCTTTATTTTAAATTGAAATAAAATATAGGTCTAGGTGTAAACTTGCTTGTGGATAAATTTAATCATCACCAGGGGAGATGTAAGATTTACCCTATTATACATTAAAAGTCAACACTTGTGCAGTGACATTGTTATTTGTTTTTTGGTTGTTATTACTAATCATTTCATCATCTAGTCATTCATTTTTCAGTATATATGATTAATAATCTCTAGTGTGGATGGTCTTTTCTATCTGTGTAGAAACAAACCACAATAGAAGGGGAAATCCCATCCCACTACCACATTATTGATGTGAGCTTATCATTAAATTTATTGGAGATAATGAATTACAATTTAATAAAGTTTAAATTAGCAAACCTAAATAACAACAAGTTGTAATTTAATTTTTTGTTAGTATTGATATTGAGTGATTATTTTTTGAAGGGAAACAGGGAGTGGATTAATGATATTAACAGTAATAATCAAAGAATATTTATCGATATCTAAACAAAATATTTATTTTTGTTATAACCTCATTGTCTAAATTGTGTTGTTACATATATGATTTTAAATTAAATACTGTCATTTGTGTTTTTTTCTATATTCAGTTCTCAATTTGTTACATACACATTATAGATAGTGATATTGATACGCCCTGAAGTAAAATATTATGCATGTACTCCCTAAGTTTGAATTCTGGGATTAACGGAAGTTAAAGATGCAGGTAGCTTTTTGACACATGTTTGTGCATTAATACATCATCTCCCAGGAATGAGACTGGAGTGGACATGAGTCTATATATTTAGAAATCCTAGATAAGCATTCTCATCACCCTGACTGCCTATCAAGTCTAGTGTCATGTAAGATCAGGATCCATTCCATTATAATATATATACACATTATATATTATCACTTGCTTTGTAGGCTTACATAAATCAAACAAGTCAGTATGACCTGTACAAAGCACAATAATTTGCTTGAAATTTAAAAAGTAGAAGTCTCTGGGACAGCATCTCTCAGGATGATCTCTATAAAGTTGAATAATCTGTAACCTAGAGAGTAGATCTCTCTGGAACAACATTTCCATTTTCTTGCTTGTTTTAAGTAATGATTCTATTCTGATATGCCTATATTCTGAGACTGTAATGTTCTCACATTCTCTAAAAAGTACTTGCTTAGAAACTGGTAAATAAGTTTATACATTAATTAATGATATTTCATAGGTAAATTCATTTTGTTTACTCTAACCCTATTTACCTTAAGCATCATGGTTATATCCATATGATGAGCAGGAAATATTTCTGTGTAAAGTTGATATTATCAACAATAGGCTTTAAACTTATATTGTTTTTCAGTATACTCAACATAGTTTATGATTGGGCTAGTAAGCCAGTTACAGTTGTGACCAAGTGTGGCCTGTTCATGGTAGTGTATTAAGGGTTTGCATTACATTTTGCATATCAACATAGTTTATTTTTCACCAGAACACATTATAATTAACTTTCTTACATTCACTCTATTGTGAATATGAAGAAAGTTATGAGTAAACATGAACTCTAAGAGAAATAAAGTAATGTTGCATAAATAAAGGTGAAATGTAGAAATAAAGAAGTGGACAAAATAGTATGAAAAGGCAATGTTTAAGAAAATTAAAAATAGTATAATAAAACCATATTAATAAAAGCATATATACAATATTAAAGAAAAATAATAATAATAATAATAAGGAGCTATAGTGACAAAAGCAAATAACCTAGGAAAAAGTGGGGCTGGATATGAAAAAGAAGTAAATGGAGTAGCTGTATGGTGAGGGATGGACATAGCAATCATTTGACTTTATATATATATATATATTATATATATATATATATATTGTACCGGTATAAATCCACCACGCTTACTCATACACAGTACCCGAGTTCAAACCCAGTCCACGTTTAAGAATAAATTCCAAAACGCCAACTAAATTCAAACCCAAACCCCGGTATGACCAACCGATGATGACTTTATAACAGCACAGGGTTATCCCTTTACTAGCTCAACTCAGAACACAGACTAAATTACTTACAGTTTTATATATAGCTCTATTATACTCTGGATATTGGTACGGTCATTAATGTAATGTATATATTTAAGTTGCCAATACAGACAGTAGGTGACTAAATAGACTTCGAGAGTAATGAGTTGGAAGACACAAAATTAGATTAAATAAATTGTTTAATAATAAATAGAAAGCATAAAAATATAGTATTCAAAAGTACGGTAAGATTTCCATAAATATTCTATTATAATTAGCTACTAGTCTTTAGTAATCATTTTACCTGGTAAACAAACTCATACCAATATTTGTGTAGCGAAATGATTGACGGGTGGCTAAGGGAATCAGAGCATTTGAGCATTGAAAATATTTATCTACGATTTTTGTTAAGTTATTTTATTCGAATAGATTCGAGCCGTTGCGTGTACGAATAGTTGGAGGGTGGTTTCGTATAAATATGATATCTACGATTGATGTACTAGTGGTTGCCTAGATTGAAGAGCCCTACAGTAATCACTTGCGGTGCACCAACGGAATACCGGGCGGCTTGTACTTTGACAAGGCTTAATGCCCCCAAGTAGATCCGGGACACTACAACCAGCCGGGATCATTTCGAAACCCGGTGATCCAAGAGATAACCTGGGAAAGAATTGCTTTCTTCCCCATATGGTAGTATGGCGAGACGCTAACTTCGGCGAATGAGTGGTATTGCCACAGTCATCGAGGACGAGTGCTTGAAGTGAATTTGAAAAGGAATTACACAAAACCGGATAATCAATTCGTCTATTTCTACGCAACAGGCTGATATAACTATTCCAATAAAACATGGCGGAATCAAACTGACCGCGAAAGCAATAATTAATTAAGTTGACTCTGAAACCCCTAAACCCCCAGGTTGTTCAGGCGGTAGCGATTACAACAAATTATACACTGAAAACCATTTCTCATTTCATGTATGGAACTAAGATAATAACTTAAAACCCTTTACATATTTAAGATTGAATTATCGGTTACAATAGTATGACAAAACAAAAAAACATAATAAAGTGATTTAATATCTGCCAACTCAATAATGAAATAATCTTTAATTTAATAATGAACTTCCTTTTAAAATAACCATAATCAATATTATAAACTAGCTTTACACAGAGTTGGGAAATATTTCTATGGGCATCGTTTGTTTATAGCCTAAGTAATAAAGGGAAAAAAATATAAATGTCTTCATTTGAATTATTATTAGTAGATACAATATTTATAAACTATTTTCTAAAGACTAGAGCAGAGGAAAAGGAGAAAAGAAAATTTACTGACAGGTTTGAAACAGTAGCATTATAAACGAAAAAAAAACTTACATGTGATTCATTTGATTGACAGATTAACTTATAACATTAAGCTCGGGAGGAAGTTAAAAGTTCATGTAACACAGTTACCCTTCTTTCTTCATCCGGCTTGGCTTCTCACGATGGTATTTCTGACGAACGTAGGCGCGCATTTGAAATTTACTTGGAAGGCATAGTCAATTTGGAGATTGGAAGCTGGAAATCGTGAAGCACATAAAACATGATCAGTCAGCGGCACGAAGATTCAAATTGGCGGGACAGAGATCAGCTCCTGGCACTTAGCCCATCGACATTACGGTTCACTGGTGGACTTCTTAACAAAAGTTGGAGAGATTTCTCTAGCAACTGCTTTGCTGTTTTTGAGACGATCTACTCTCAGCCACGTCAAAAGTTAGAATGAATTTTTTTTTTAAAATGGCCACGGTTGACCTTTCTGTCTGGTTTTTGTTTTAGGCTCCGCCTACTTTTCTCCAGCCTCCAGCAATCCAGCTTGACCATACAATATCAATTATCCATTTCCATTGTTCCGTTTTCAGCTATCTCTAACTTTAATACGCAATTTTAAATTGACACAGTAATTACAAATATAAATTCCTTATCTAATTTCGAATACAACTTAATTACTCTATACATTTGTACAATACAGATTTTAATTAAAAACACTGATCAAAGGAATGTGACTTTTGATCAGCATTTTTAAACGACTTTGTATAATTCTAAAAGGCTAAAATTTAAGCAAATACACCCGCAATGAAACTTTTAAATTAAGCTGCTATAAATTCACAAACCACGCACACACGAATATTATTCCATGATTTGTGACATTTATGCACGGAATCTTTACATATTTATTTACAAAACATAAAATATATATAGCTCAATTTTTGTGACTTGAAATGGAAAAATCCCATTGCGGGCGAATAGTAGTTTGAATTACCGTACTTCAACACATGAAACTAAGATCGGTTCTTCGATCTGTCTGTTTCAATATATATATATATTGTACCTATATTGATATAGGCACATATAATTTTTATCTAAAATTATTATTAAAGTAATCTTTCGTAAAAGAAAAACATAAAATTAAATGTTGAAGAGTTTATTCAGTTTGTTTTAGAAAAAGATAGGAATTAAATAGTTTTTATTAGTATTCGTAAAAATATAAATATACAAATCTCTTTTCATTCAATTTTAATTAAAGAAAAAATAATGTTAAAACTAAATAGTAAATTGTATTAAAATATATGTGCGTATATATTTGAGATTTGTAAATAAATAAAATGTATGCAAAATAAAAGAAGATTATCATTAAAAACACGGCAATGGCTATTAATAAAATAAAACAACATCTCTGCATGGCTATTACTAATTAAGCAATCTTCCAAAACACGTTTATCAAAGAATTAATTGATAAGGAATTCGACAACAGTTCTTTGCTGGAGATATCAGAAAGACAACAAGGCGCAGGTATAAACAGACCTTTTTATCAGACAGTAATCAGTTCCACAAATTAATTGAGTGAGATCAGTTCACAAAGTTATTGAGAGCGTGCAGTTCGGAAATTAATTGAGTCAGCTAAGAAACAAAATGCAGTGCTGAGAAAATTTTGGAACGCACGTTCACCTCCAGCCCAGATGTCCGAGAAAACAGCAGATCTGCCCGTGAAATAATGTCAGCTTAACATCTTAGAAAATCTCCGTCAGTATCTATTTGTCTCCGATAGCAATAATCGTGAAAATCAGGAAACTCAGCAAGGAAACGTCCCAGCCAGCTGGTAAGCATTTATAATGGAAATATCCTCACCGAAAGCAGCCTCCAAAGAACAAAATTCTACGTCAACATTCAAAATCCTAGGTAAAACATTTGCTTATTTTCGTTTATACTGTAATAGCCATTGCATTTCATTAATTCGTGCAAATCCTCCAAGAGTCTAATTATATGAACTCGATATCATACATAAATGAACTATTGATGTGTGTGATTAAATTTCAAATGCTATGTAATACTTTAATATTATTATGTGTGTGCATGAGTTAATATGTGCGTGATCATTATATCAATATTTATTAGTTAAATTAGAGTGTTCTGTTATTAAATCTATAGGAATATTTAAACTATTTAGAAATGTTAATTTAAAATATGCGTGTGTTTTATTAGAATTATAAAATGTTTAAATTTAGTAAATAAATGTTAGTTAATAAATTATCTTTAAAATTAAACTTTATTTGTCGGTCAATTCTTTTTATCAATTCCTTTTTATCAATTCTTTTTATAAATTCTTTTTAACAAATTCTTTATCAAGTCTTTTAACCACTAATTAAGTATAATCTATTAGTGATTACAAACAACTGAGCTAGTCGTGGATTTAGGCGTTGGGTTAGTTGCCACTATTCAAAGTGCGTTGTCTATTCTTTTAGAATAAGCAGCTGGCGCCCGTGTTTATACACAAACAAAAAAAGTGCTTTGAACTTGGTGTTGAACTCAACAGTCGAGAAGAAGTTATGTCCTGGAAATGTAACATTAGTTATATACTTTATAGCTATCGTTTGGGCATACATACTCTCCGAGTATGTTCTTCTCTGCCTAAGAGGCCGGTGATTCGAATACACATATTCGAATACGGTTCAATATATATATATGATTAATAATAGTTTGCTTAATAAATGATAATAAGGGTTAAAGCAAAAAATAGAAGTCCAACAATTTGAAGAAAACACTGTACTATTAGCAAAATAGATGATGACAGGGTCAGGCAGCTGTTCACAGTGCCATGTGTAATAATTAGTAATGAAAATCAGGCTAAATAAAAATATGAAATTTTAAAAGAGTAGGTATATCAAACAATACTTGGTAATTTTAATAGCACAAATGAAAATCCAAATCAAAGAGAGAAAATGGCTAATGATAGTAAAAATCGAATGGAAAAGATGGCAAGTCAGAAATAAAATTAAAAATAATTAAGACTAACTAAAAGAGGAAACTGTAAGGAAAATAGAAGTGGACTATGAAGCTTGAATGTCAAGATGAAGAAAATTGATGAAGAGATAAAAAACAAAAACAAAGGTGAGCATGACAGTAAAATAAGCCAGCTACAAAAAAAAAATAAAAAACATCTAGAGCTAGTGGAAGAAATGTGATCTCAGTAGGTAAATAAAACAAATCAAAATTAGGTGTGATGATCAGCATAAAACTGACTGATAAGATTGAAAAGCTAGAGGCTGATCACAGCCAAGATTGCCAGAATGAAAAAAATGCATATAACCATCCTCAAAAAGCAAAAAATTAAAAATAATAATGAAGAAATATCGACTCTCAACTATTGAATCATGTATCTGGTATTAGTAAACCAGTTTTAAAAACTAATGCAGATAAAGCAAACATTAAATATATAAGCAGCTCTGGAAAGATATTTTAGTATGAATGCTATGACAGAAGAGGCAAATCTAGCTATAGCCTGAAATCATTTGCAGGGAGCATTACAGGTATAATGTGATTCATTGTTCATCCCTTTCCAAAAATTTTGTTAAATTTAAACAGGAATTGTTAAATGGCTACTCAAGCAAGGATTATCAGGAGGGTATCAAGCACAAGATATCCCAAGAAAAGTGTCCATCTGGAGAATATTATACTTGAAGTGAAAAAATTTAGAGCAGGATGACCCATTGTCAGAGTTGCAAATTATACAAATATTGAGGCACAGATCTTCAAGTCATACAAACAGGCCTGTGATTGAAGAGGTTCAGACAAAAACTATATACAGAGAGAATAATGTCTCTCAGATAAAGAGTATCAAGTATCGAAAGTGAAAAGAAAATCCCCTACCATAGTATAATGAAAGAGCAGAAGAAATGCCACCATAGGGAAAAAATATTGATTGGTAATCCAACTACAATTTGCATAATAAAGAAAACTGGGAATTGGTTATGCATCAACCAAGATAAATACTAACACAGATTTGATCACAAGTAACAATCTCCAAATGTAGGATGTAGTTCTGGTTCTGACACAAAAGTGAAGAAAAAACAAAGTTATAATCAAGATGAGGATCAAATAAAGTTCTTAGTGGAGGTAGAAGGTGACTTTTAGCTGCTAATGTATGTTGCTGTACTTTAGTAGTGTTGATAGATAAAGGATTTTGTCATGGGCATAAGGATGAAATGTGTTCATGAAACTTCATGGAAGTATATATTGCTGCACTGCAGCTACCCAAAGTTGAAAGTTCAAAATCATCAAAAGTACCCCCAAAGTCTCAAAGGGATGCTAGTATAAAGTATCTAATGATAAATAAGCAAGACTATTGTGCCAAAAATTTGTTTTTATTATACCTTCTAGTTTGTATGCTGCCTAAAATGCTTAAAGTGAGCTAGCTTCCCAGGTGTTCTTGCTGCATTGTATATTTAGAATCTGTAATTGAATATCTTAGCCATCATGTGTAGGAGTTAGTATTCATACTTTTCAAGTGCTGATGGGCATCCCAATGTTAAAAACAAATTACTCATGAATAGAGACTAACTAATCATAAGTTGATGGTAGCCAAAGTGGCATTGTAATAGCAATTTATAATTCTGTGATAAGTGTGAAAATATTAAATGTTTAAGAATGTGAAATGAAATTAATTTAGGCAAATCAATGTTTTGATGCTAATCAATCAAATTTTATTCACATATTAGATGGGTAACATTAAATATGAATGTCAAATACATCAATGATAATTAACAGCAGTTTTATTTTGTTTGAATGGTGTGCATGTGAATTTCTTTGGATTTCATCTCAAACAAATATTTCTATATAAAACAAATAAAAAAAAAGACAAATAGAGTTCTTAACTAATTTTAAAATTAAAAAGAAAAAAAACCCATTTCTTAAAAGTTATCAACTCCACAATAGAATTTTTAACTAAATCTCATTTGTGAAAATGTGGAGTTTCAGAGGAAGTTTCTATTACTAAAAAGAGTATATATATTTTTCTCTGTTTTCTTTTTTCTACTTTCAATTATGATTAATCCTCATAATGTTCTCTTTCCTGGCCTTTTCAAAAAACAAGCATTGATAATTATAAAGAGGAAGATATTAAACTACATTTTGATAAATACTTTATAGAATTCGATGAAAGCAATTAAATCTGTTAAGCTATAAAAGGTCTGTAATGACTGGGCACAAAGTTTGTTCAGAAATTACACAGTGTGAGTTCTTTAAAAAATCATTAAAAAAAGAGTGAAAAAAATGAAAATAATGCTATTTAAATCCAATCAGTCTGTGATAAAATCAGATCAAGCAAATAATAAAAATGTACTATATTTTTTCTTTTTCTCTTCTCTTTTAATTAGGATGATCTTTTTAAGGCAATTCATCCTTTCTATTTATAATTTAAAATCTTTCATTCAATATATATTAAAACAGTCAGTTTTGATCACTTGCCTGTTTCACTTATTTTACTCTTACACCTATACCTATGCCAGATTAAAACCCTCTCAGAGTACCTACACAAACAACATTGAGCACCTATATATGTATGATTGCATGTATATATGCAACTGATAAGCCTGTAATTAGAATGGCATATATATATATTACAGGTATATGTTTGTTTTAAAGTTGCGTAATTTAAAAAATGATTTAATTAAAAATGTTAGTCTATTCTACCTTTTATTTTGCTGGAATCACACACACACACACACACACACATATATATATATATATAGAATATATTCCAAGTACTGCCATCAATCATATATAGAAAGGGAATTAGTTTTATACTAATTATAAATGCAGTTTTTAGTTAAATAAGTTGTAAGCAATTTAATTAGACCACTCAACTGTCCTGATATAGCATGAGTCTAGTTTTAATAGCTTTAAATTGACAATAATATTTCTTGGAATTAATATTCTTTTGAAATTAACTAAGTCATAAATTATAGAATAATACAAACTGAGATTTAAATAGTGACACAAGGCTAAGGTTAGAATTTAGGTAATTAAATGGGTTGGATTTCAAAGTATTTTCTAGCTGAGTACAAACTGGTAAACTATCAGATGTTCAGCAGCAAAAGTATATAAATAGTGCAATTTTTATATACAAAGATGTATACTATATTGTTTGTGCAGAGTTGTAAGCTGAATTCATGTCAGCTTTATTTTTGAAATGGTGGGGTAAAAAGGCATCAACTTGTTGCTTTTTCCTGCAGGGAAATGGAAGTCCATGGTCCAGTAAAATGCAGTTAGTAATATCCCAGCCAAGCAGCCCATTGTAAGAAGATCTCCATAGAAACCAAGCTGTCTACCAAGGAGGAAAAGTGCCAACATAACTGTCCAGTGTGCCTGAGGTTGCAATGAAGAAAACTGGTAACATTTATAATTACTGCAGAGCTCTGTTTACAAACTGTTAATTTTCCAAAGCTGTCTAAGCTAGCTATATAATAACATTTAAAATGTTTTCTTAAATTCTGTAAATAAACTTGATAAATTCTTAAATTAATGAAATGCTCAAATCTTGTCTGAAACTAAAACTTATAATTCAGAAGTTTTAAAAATGTAACACGCTGTCATAATTTAATTTAAACTATAAGTTACTGCAGACTTTTATGACTATTTTTTCATTTTAAAATTACTTTCATAATTTTATCATTTTATTATTGTTTGTATTTAATATGCCAAATAACTTAAAATGCAAGTATACATATATAATTTTAGTCTATTTCTTTGCGAAGATATTTTCATATCTTCATTTCAGTAAATATTAAATATTTGAATTATTACTCTCAACTCATTTCAAGATTTTATTATTATTTATACTGATTAATTTTATGTATTAATATTGTAGTAATCAGTTACATCCTAGATAAAGTTGTAGTTTGTTTAGCTATAGTTATGAATTATAACTTTCTATATATGTAATCCGCATATCATAGGAATTAGCCACAGGGATATTATTAAAACATATTTATAATATTTTATCAGTAATTGCTATTCAAATATGCTTTCTCCTTCTAGATTAATATATTAATTCATTTTTATATCAATTCTTTATTTTTAGTACAATGCTTACATATCACCCATCTAACAACAGTTTCGAGTGCCCTTGCAATCTTCTTCAGAACTTCTTTATCTTTTATATAATCCAACAAATTTTTAATATTCCTTATATTCTCCATGTATCCATGCTAGATGGGTGCATTGTACTAAAAATAAAGAATTGATATAAAAAATGGATTAATTAATTAAGGCAGTGCAGAAAAGGAAAAGTTAAGAATTTATATTAGAGATGCAGGTTTGGTATCTTAATATGGGTTACTAATTAATTTAGTCCCTAAGTAGTATGTTTGAGATACTAGTCTTGAGAACTGGGTTATATAGATATGCAAATAAATGCTATCTATTTTAAGGCACGCTAAGTTAGTTAAACGTAATTTACATTTTATATATGTATAGATTGAGACCATATCATTACAAAGTACACTAACTGCTTGCTACATGTTTTTCTTATGAGTGCTGGTGGAGGTCACTCTCATACTTCTAGTTCAGGTAAAACAATGTATTTTAGAACTGGATCCAGATTGTTATTAAAGCTTATCCAACTCCCTGAACTATTAATGTTTTTGTATTCGTGGAAAGTCATTTAGTCCTAGGGCACTGAGCATTTGATGCTAAAACCTGTGAATAATGACCTACTTGCACCTTCTATCTTTATTGATATTTTAATATGTGACATAGCATGTGTCAGTAGACCTAGCGTAAACCAGTTTGCTCTCCCTGGTGTTAAATGATTATTCAGCACTAAGCTGAATCCTAATCTAGATTATCATACTAACTTGCGCATCTTTGATCTTGATTATGTGCTCAATTCTAAATCTGTTCTGTATAGACAGACATCACAGAAGTGCTGTATGTTTAGTTATATAACTTTGGCTAATATGTTCCATGTGATTTGTCAGACTGCAAACTAACTAGGATTTGACATATTAATATAGGCATAAATCTGATCACCACAGATTAATTTATTAAATATATATATATATAATGAGAGAATATGCAACTACAATCTCATTTATTATGTAACACCTGCGAGTGTAATATCCCATGGAACGATTATATAATAATGTGTTTTATTTATGATTTCTTATATTTTATTTATTAAATTATTATTTAAAATATAACTCATATCTATTTCCTTATTGCTCATAAACCAATTTGCATCCAACTTCATATTAATTTATTTGTACATCATTAGATATATAAATACCTCTCTGTTAGACTTAGTGATTAATTATGAATATATTGTTAGTTCACTTAGCCATAGGTGCATATTCCGCTAATTTAATAGTAATTTAGTCATTTATTCTCCGAATCTCTTGCTCCACCCTTTGCTACTCCTGGCCTGCAATTGAAAATTGAACTTACGTGTAACTTAGGAAATTTCATTCATAAGGTATTAAATCAGGGAGTACGGGTGAACAGCTTGAATGTTGGTCAAGCTCTGGATCTCATTATCTAGCTTTAGTGTGTTTTACCTATACTCTGGATTTTGTTGTGTGGATGTACAAATCTTACCGTTACAATATAAAAAAGCTAATCCCCCATTCTCAGAAGAGACTGAAAAGGAAAAAATAAGTACCCCCCCCCATTGTGTTTTTTTATTCTAATACTAAGTTTGAGAAACCTGAATACATTAATTTATTTTACAATAATAAAAACGAAATTCGTCCTATAGTTAGAAATAAATGTTTTCAAGCTATATATAGGAATCTATATTAGTGTTGGGATAAAATTAAATGAAGAGAAATGTGTGTGAGTATAAAGAAATTGATATTTTCAAGGCATATAATTTTAAACAAAAATAATAGTCCAACTCTGGAAAATGTGCAAAAAATAAAAAATGTGATCAAACCTAAAAAGTTATTAGAGTTCATTATGTTTAAGAGAAACAAATTTTAGTAAAATGGACCTCATAAATTAAAATGCCTTACCCCAGTTTTTGGGATGAACCAAAAGAATTTATTAGTCAACAAAAATTATGTACTAATGGGAGATATATTTGTATATTAGCTGAAAG
Organism: Epiperipatus broadwayi; assembly: GCA_028023455.1. Lineage (NCBI taxonomy): Eukaryota > Metazoa > Onychophora > Udeonychophora > Euonychophora > Peripatidae > Epiperipatus > Epiperipatus broadwayi. The sequence goes on from JAQFVV010000014.1 coordinate 10,564,991, forward strand.
TAGACAGAAAGTCTTAGAATTGTTATATGAAGGATATCTGAATATTGTTTGCATTAAAACAGTAGTCTATAGATTTGTCTGGTATTTCAAGAATGATGGAGACTGAAAATTACATAAAGAAATTGTGCAACTTCACAATCTACAATGATTATATCAATTAAAAAACAATACATAGGGAGGAAAGTTTGGGTTGAGATTTGTTAAATCAAAAATAGCTAGAAGAGATAATAATGGGGAAATTATCCAATCAAATAGACATAATATAATTAAATAATGGGATTGAAGAGTGGGATATCTAAATAATATTCACTAACAGCAGGTAGAAGAAATAGCATACCACAATATAGAACTAATTGCTGAAGAAAAAAACTTGCATGAAAAAACAGGATGTACTTGAGGTATCATCAGATACAGGAATTTCTGTATGTAAAGATTTAGATAGAAAAAAAATCAATTGGTAAAAATAGATAAAATTAAAATACAACAGTAAGAACCAATCATAGAATAGACAGAAATAGAATTATAAAAAGGATATAGATGGCCAAGACCACAAAAATGAAGGTCAAAGAGATTACAATATATTTATGTGCCCATTTTTTGGAATAGGGAAGTATTGAAATATTTGTATTAGTAAACAAATTATTTAAAAGCAAAGAAAAATTAAACTTTATTTGTGATTAATATCTGAATGACTATATATAATTAAATCAGAATAGAAGTAAGCTTTTGTTATATGATTTAAACAAAGTAAAAATAAATTTTACAAAAGCAAGAAGTTTGCTATTATTAAGATCAAAAATATTTCAGATAACAAAATAAATTTAATTAATACAGAGTGTATTAATTAGAATTTCATTATGTCAGACTTAAGCTAATTAAATCTGTAAGTCACTTTAAGATGTTTACATTAACTGAATTCAATAAAATAACTGAAACAGAATTGAGCGGATATATAAATTGTTGCAAAGCAAAAAACTGTTTTCTCTTTCATCTTCAAAAAAGCAAAGAACTTAGAATTAGACAATAGTTTTTTTTCTCATGTGTCATAGCATAAGCCGGGATGTGAAGCCGCTAACCTGGGACAACTGCTTGTAAAGCAGCTGTTGACCTCTCGACCACCAATGCTTGATTAGAATTAGACAATAGTTAAAATAAAGAAAGGATATATTGAGGAGCATTTCTCCTATGATTTGGGACCTATAAATAAATAAGTCAATGAGGGACTTAAACAGATTGCCTTGATCTTCAATAAGATTTTAATAAGCCTTAAAAACCATATTTTTTACAAATATAATATTTGAAAGAGAATATTAGTCTATATTTAATTAGAGACATTTGTATGCAGAGAAATAGAATTAAGGCTGCAGCATACAAATTGTGTGTGACACAAAGGCACTTCATCAATGGAAGTGTCATCATGATAATTAATAAAATGAAAATGCTTAAATTGCTGAAATACTCTATTGTTAGAAATATATTCTGATTATATTTTCTATTTAAGTATAAGAGAATTACTTTTTACTTAGTCATGTGACAATTGCTCAAAATGTACAACACATATGCTCTACTGTTGTAGTAAATCAACTGTCATCGCGCCACAATAATTAATAAAATTTATATCTAAATGAAAATGTTTAGATTTGCAAATCATTTCTATTTAAATATCCGAATTTACATTTAAAAAAAAAGCCCATTATTATTAATGATTTATTTAAAAATAAATTTATTTAAAAAATATTGACTCGTAATAATTATGGTAAGTCTGCAATATGTTGGTGTATAGTAGATAGTTATATTAAACAGTCATATTATATAAGTACCTATTTAATATATTCTGCTTGGGAATGGTAGAGTGTTGTACCCTGAAATGTAGGTTTTTTTTTGGAATCAATTCTAATGCTGTTTTGAATTTTTTTTTTAATTTTTAAATACTAATATAATTTTTTTTACATGCTTTACTAAACTGCTTTTACTTGGATTTAGTCTGTCATAGTATTTATTATCTAGTTCAAAACTTGTAATTGATCCAGAATATTGCTCAAATACACAATGATTCAAAACCAAGGAAAACAGAATTAGTAATAAAAACATTAAAAAAAGAAGAAGATATTATTGCAAGCATTTCTTCTCTTAATGCAATGTAAATCTTTAAGCTCTAGATATCAGACTGTGTAGCATGATACTGAAATAATGAGCATATAAAAATTAAATCATGAAGTAGTGTAAATATTTTTTTATTATTGGACGAATATTTGAAAAGCCAATTTAGTTAATAGAAACTGTAAATAAATTATGCAAGAGAGATTCTGAATCAAACGAAAAGTAACAAGCAAAAATTATTTTTAACAATCTAATTAACACGTTGGTTAGAATCGACCTAGTCAAAGCTGATTTGTTATTTATCACATGGAATATTTTGTGGCTGCCGAAGACAGGAGCATTAATCCACAAATAAAAAAGTAAAGGTATAAATAATTATAATTTTTTAATGTTCTAATGTTTCCGTTTTTTTTGTTAAACAAAATTGTATAAAATTCATTTTAATTTATAAATTTTATTTTATGAAACTTGGGTATTGGTATTTAATTTGCACAAAGGTACCTCTAACTCATGCAATGTCCCTGAATAGAATTATTTAAATGTTATTATTAACATTAATTTTCATTGATCAGATAGGATTCTATTTGTATTATTTACTAAAAGGTTTAGAATTTAGAGTTCTTATTGTTTTCAAATGAATATAAAGTTCTTACAATTTTTAAAATGTCCAGCTTTATCCTTTACAGTTGCTTGCCATTGTTGGTAATTTTGAACGGGAATTCCCACGCCGTACTGAAGATATTGGTATCCAGTTAGCCGTAGTTTTTATTTATCTGGAGGTCTTTACTTGAGCTGGTTCTTAATGTAGAAAATGTTGTCATTTCTCTTTCTTTTTTAGCAGAACTGAAGGGATTGAAGATTGCGTCTTTTCAATCCCTTCTCCTTCAACTCCACACTAACACATATCTGTCCTCTCATAATAACTAATTAATTCTTTTATTTTCAAACCTTTCCTTTTATAATAATTTTGTGGATTAACTCAACATTACGTCATGATGGTGAAAACCTTTTTGTTGAGGTCCAATTTCCCGATGGATTTCTTTCATTTGCTAAAAGTTTCTATTGTTTTCCTATCTGACCATTGTTTATACATTTAAATGCCCAAGGGTTTGTTCACTTGGTCTAATTAAAATAATCATTTCCATTTTTCAATAACATTAATTAATTTGTTTTCAAACTTAAAGATATATTTTTATCTTTAAATCTTTACTGAAAATTTAGTTTTAACATACTTTTTCTTTAATAAAGTTTTCATTTAATAATTTTTTTTTCATCTGTGCGATTTATATATACGAGTTTAAGATAGAATTAATTTTCAATTTTTATGTCTTAAAAAAAAAAAAGAAGTTTTTAAATGCGAACTTTTTATTTTAATTTCATGTTTAATAATAAAGAAAAATAATGTATGTGCCCGTTACAATATATATATATGAAAAACAAAAACAAGTTTTATATACGTAAACTTGCTATCACTTGTATTTATGATCAATAGATGGACCTTTACCAAGACCTCCAAAACAAGCATATTTTTGTTTACATAAACATCAGAGTCAGAAATCACTGTCTCTTTCATTGGCTCCACCCTCAGATCAGCTAATTTCAAGCTGATTTGCTATCATCAGTGAAGGATAGGAGTTAGAAACTAGACTTAAACACTTAACTCCAAGCAATTATACAAAAAGTTTCTATCAGTTTGCAAGCATGAATTTTTTAGACACGTAAATGTCTTCAAACTCAGCTTATCAAGCCAAATAGCTATATGGGTCTGATATCAGTTCAGTTTCTCCACATAGTCAAAGCTTCTGCAATATATATCATTGCAAGAAAACTTAAAGGTATATTTATGAAAAACAAAAACAAGTTTTATATACGTAAACTTGCTATCACTTGTATTTATGATCAATAGATAGCTTATCAAGCTATCTGAATTGATAAGCTGAGTTTGAAGACATTTATGTGTCTAAAAAATTCATGCTTGCAAACTGATGGAAACTTTTTGCATAAACGCTTGGAGTTAATGTGTAGGTCTAGTTTCTAACTCCTATCCTTCCCTGATGATAGCAAATCAGCTTGACATCAGCTGATCTGAGGGTAGAGCCCATAAAAGAGACAGTAATTTCTGACTCTGACGTTTATGTAAACAAAAATACACTTGTTTTGGAGGTCTTGGTAAAGCTCCATCTATTGATCATAAATACAAGCGATAGCAAGTTTACATATATAAAACTTGTTTTTGTTTTTCATAAATGTACCTTTAAGTTTTCTTGCAATGATATATATTGCAGAAGCTTGGACTATGTGGAGAAACTGAACTGATATCAGACCCATATAGCTATCTGGCTTGATAAACTGAGTTTGAAGACATTTACATGTCTAAAAAATTCATGCTTGCAAATTGATAGAAACTTTTTGCATAAAGGCTTGGAGTTAGTGTTTAGGTCTAGTTTCTAACTTCTATCCTTCACTGATGATAGCAAATCAGCTTGAAATCAGCTGATCTGAGGGTGGAGCCAATGAAAGAGACAGTTTATGTAAACAAAAATACGCTTGTTTTGGAGGTCTTGGTAAAGCTCCATCTATTGATCATATATATATTGTAACGAAATATATGCTGTTACATTATTTTAAAATGAAAATAAAAAGATCATAAATAAAAATTGATTTATTAAAAAGAAAAAAAACTTAAAAACTGAAAATTTAAAGTTGTTTAATATATATAGATCGCATGATGGGCAACTTTAAAAACTATTTAAAAAAAAAAAAAAAATATTTGAAAGTTTTTTTTTGTAAAAAAAGTAAAGATATAAAGATTTGATATTTTTGGAAATAGAAATAATGTTGATTTCTATAATCTTAGAAAATGGAAATGATTGTCTTATTAATTAAATGATTGTTCAAAAACAAACTGGTCCTTGAGGCATTTAAAATAAATTAAAGGGTCAGATAAGAGAGTACAAAGAAATTAAAGGACCAATGCAAACACCAGAAATGTCAGCACAGACCGTAATTGAAATACCAGAGGATTAGTGACGTCTTGCCGTTTGAATCTCAAGATCTAATGATAAGAGACTAATAAAAATATAAAAGCCAAATTATTATTATAATTGTTATCTTAGAGCTGACTATGAATAGATCGTTATAACTAGCTATATTGCAGATTTTCACGATGTGGAAGTCTGCAATAAATTTAATTTTCTGGACAAACCAGCTGAGGCCTCTGGATGACAGTTCCTGACCAAATGCATGGCAAATCGCAGTTTCATTTCAAAGGACAAAATCTACGAAAGTGATCACGAAGATGGACTTCTCAATCTATTAAATCCATAAAGTATGAACTATTGTGTCTATCTAATAAGAACTTTCCTAAAATTGCAAGTAATTAATAACTGAAAATAAGAAATCTTATCTGACTTAAAGAATGCAAATTCAATTATTGATATTTTTTTTTTGTAGATGTTTGAGCAATCATTTCCATTTCATTTTTTTTGTGTGTGTATTATGTTTTACCTAAAATGTATTAAATTTAAAGTTGGGTGTAGATAGCTGCATGGATAAAGATTAATAACTATGTTTAAATTCGTTTATGTTTAATTTAAGGGATTTTAATTTCAGGCTATTTGTTTCGTGGTTGTGTCAGTGCTAGTGGTGAGATATATAGACGTTTATATTAATGTAATGTGAAGCGTGTTTAGCATACAGGGCAACGTGCCCACCTGAATGCATGACCCCAAAGAGGCAGTGATACTGTTGCAATGGTTGCACATGTATTTCCTGCACCATTAACCCCTTCTAGCTCTATGGACAGGGATTTATAAGTTGGCAGAAAGACCGCTCTCCCCCCATAAGTAGCACTCTTTAAAAAATATATATATATACATGATTCCTTAGTCTGACAGATGCACTTTCCTGTTCTAGACACGTATCATTTCCTTCAAATAATATCACACTATCAGATGCACATTCCTGTCTGTATGGTTTTATGCTAGCATCTTCATATTGTATTGATTGCGACTATATATCTGGAAGCAGGCATTGGGTTGACTACGAACTTTTAGTCTGAGATTGAATGAATGTTTTGATAAGTTTTTAAGTGAAAAAAAAAAAAATCTATGTAGACTATCTATGCTTGACATGCTAAAGTAAAATATAATTTAAATATCCATCTGTGCGATCTATTTAAAATAGTAATTTAAATTTAAAAAAAATATATTAATGTTAAAATCTAAAAATAAATTTACTTCTCAATTTTAAATGTGTGCTAATAAAAATCTATTTGTGTGTTAATTACTGGCAGTGGCTTCTTTTATTTTATTGTTCTAAATATTTAATATATACTTTGAGAATAGAAATCTATTGACACTTATAAATGTTTAAAATCTCTGCTACTCTATGAGCTAGTGACCTTGGGCAAACGGTCAGAATAATATATATAAGAAAATTTTTTCAATCTTAACTTATGTATCTGCCTACTATATAAATTTTTCTAGGTTCAAATGCCTAGATGGCGCCCGTGTATGGCGGATACATTTAAGGCTCCCTTTCATTGACCGTTAAAATATATATATATATATATTAATCCAGTATTTATAAATATAGTATTTTTTGCCGTTAGGTTGTTGTATTCTTTTTTTAAGTTAGTTTTCTTAATATGGAATTGAAGACATAAAACAGAACTGAATAGCAAAATTTTATTTGGAACTAATTCCAAAAGTGAAAAAAAGAGTCTTTTGGGCCATATTTTGTTAATAATACCCATGTATAAATATCAAAGTGCTTTCTGGTATGTTATTAATAATAAGGCTGCAAAAAGTTTGCTATTAACTGAAAGGAGACCCTTTGATTTCTCTTGGAGGCCTTAAAGGAACCAAGCAGAGCAAATTCCTAATGTCCACTTCATACGTTCCTGTCATTGCAGCTGTTATTACTATGTGATTATTCATATAGTATATGAACATGGATGAGCTGCTCACCAACATGCATTAGCTAGTGTGGTGAATTTATTGGCTTTTTACCTCTGAGTTTAAGATCAAGAAACACCATGGTTTTCCTTCTCAGTTGCCGATAAGGTAGACTAAATGTTTGTGTAAATGATAAAAAAATTTCCAACATATACAATTATGACAGACAAAAATAAATCATGGCCCTTATTCCCAGGAGGCTGTAAAGTAACCAACCAAGGCAGCTGTTGGTGACCAAAGATGGAGGGTGCTAAGAATCACTTGATTATGGACCCAGACTGCCATTTGATGATGACTTGTTATTTAGGTACTTGGAACTGCAGATCACTTTCAAGTGAAGGAAGATTGCAAGAACTGGAAGAAGAACTGTCTTATATCAAATGGGACATTATTGGACTTTGTGAAGTTAGAGGAAAAGGTGAAGAGACAATTGATTTAAAAAGTGGATATGTACACTATTATAAAGGTACAAATATTGGAAATACAAGTGGAGTATGGTTCATTATAAATAAAAAGTGAAAGAACAACATTGTGGAGATTGAAGGTGTATTGTACAGAGTGGCAAGATTAGTTATACAACTTAATAGCAGATACCAAATGCAGATAATTCAGGTTTATGCCCCAACAAGTTCTCATAGTGATGAAGTTGTAGATTTTTATATGGACGTACAAAAGGCTTTTGATCAGAGTAAATAACATTTTAAAATTGTTACGGGAGACTATTGGTAAATAAATGAAAGATGAAAGTGCTGTAGGTAATTTTGGTTATGGTAATAGAAATGAGAGAGGACATAGACTTGTGTAGTTTTCAGAAAAATAAAAATTTTATATTATGAATTCTTTTTTTTGAGAAAAATGTTAAAAGGAAATGGACATGGAAGCATCCAAATGAAGGTACAGCAGAATTGGATTATATTTTGACTGACAGAAAATACATATTTCAAGATTGTAATCTTCTTAATAAATTTACCATAGAAAGTGATCATCGATTAGTAAGGTGTAAAATATGTGTTAATGCAAAACTAGAGAGACAAAAATTATTAAGAAAAACATTATTATACAGTTGATATTCCTAATCTTCAGAAACATTCTAATGAATTTAAATTAGAGCTTACAAATCGATTTCAAATATTAGCAGTTTTTGAACATGATTCAAATTTGAATGAAATTAATATGTAAATAACTGATACACTTTTAAAAACTGCAACAAAGATAGCTGGAAGAAAAAGCAGCAATTGATCAATAAAATTTCTACTGAGACTAGAGAATTTGTGAAGAAAAGGAGGAATATAAAGAATTTGTGAAAAAAAGGAGGAATATGAAGATATACAAAAAGGATTGAATATCTCGAATTTTGTAAAATGGTGCAGAAAAGAGTTGAAAATGATATAAGAAAGTATAACTGTGAACTAGCAAGAAAAACTGTAGAAAAGAATAAAAGTCTCAAGAGTGTAAAACAACATTTTGGTATTGGTAGGAAATTTGTATCTGCAATAAGAAAAAAAGATGGAATTATTACTAAAAAGAGACATGACATCATGAAATGGGTAGAAGATTTCTATCAAGAAGTATATAGCAATAAAGAGCAAGTACCTCCTATATCTATTAGATCTTCTGAATTGCCCAGAATTTTAAATGAAGAAGTGAGACATGCAATTAAATGTATGAAGGAAAGGCTCCAGGTAATGATGGAATTATAATTGATATATTAAAAGAATCAGGTGAAGAATAATTTTTTTTAGCAAAGTTATATACCAAGTGTCTAAATGACAAAGATGTACCAGATGACTGGAAGAATGCAGTATTAATATTTAAAAAAATGTGACAAAGAAGATATTAGAAATTACAGACCTATCAGCCTTTTATCAGTTTTATACAAAATTTTTACCCAGATAATTACAACTTGTCTACAGAGAGCATTGGATTTCCACCAACCAAGAGAACAAGCTGGATTTAAAAGTGGTTTTAGTACAGGAGATCATATCCAAGTAATGAGAGAAGTTATAGAAAGGACAAGTGAATATGAGTTGCCATTATGCTTTGGATTTGTAGAGACAATGAAAAGGCATTTGATTCTATAAACATTTCTTCAGTCATTAAAGCATTGGATCATCAAGGTATAGATCCAGGATATTGTCCTATTTTAAAGAATATTTATAAAAATGCAACAGCAACAATTAGATTATATAATGATACTAGGAGAGTCAACATTGAGAAAGGGTGTAAGTTAGGGTGATTCCATATCTCCAAAACTTTTTACAGCAGTGCTGCAAAAAGTATTTTGTGGATTAAAATGGGAAGCTAAAGGAGTGAAAGTAAATAGAGATTATTTAAGTCATTTAGATTTTGCAGCTGATGTAGTTGTTTTTGCAAATAATGCTTTAGAGCTTCAGGAAATGTTGCAGGAGTTATCAGATAAAAATAGGAAAGTAGGACTAAAGATAAATGTTAAAAAGATTAAAGTAATGTTTAATGAATTTACTCAAAATATGAAAATAAAGATTAATTACAATGAGTTAGAAGAAGTTAACAGTTACAACTATCTTGGTCAAATTATTAATACAGATAGAAACATAATGGATAAAATTAATCATAGAATTAAACTTGGTTGGAGTGCTTTTGGTAGAAATGATAGTAAAAGGAAATATGCCTATGTGTTTGAAAAGAAAGGTTTTTTTATAAATGTGTACAGAGACTTCAGACCACTCAGAAAAAATATGGAAAGATGTATGTTGGGAGTAACAAGAAGAAATCAAAAATGCAATGTATGGGTAAGAGAACAAACAGATGTTACTGACCTCATTGAAAATATTAAAAGACTGAATTGAAGTTGGGCTGGACATATTTCTAGAAGAGATGATAATAGATGAACAATTGAAATCTTAAACTGGATTCCAAGAGATTGTAAAAGACACAGAAAGAGACCACTTGTGAGATGGATGGATAAAATAAGAAAGTGTGCAGGGGTGCTGTGGAGAAGAGAAGCTAAAGATTGGAGAAGATGGAATAAGCTTGAAGAGACCTTCATCTTGCAGTGGATTGATAATGGTTGATGATGATTAATAATAAAAAAATACTTGTTGAAATGTAAATCAAACGATATTTTTTTTATTTAAACAATTTAAAAATAGAAAAGAATTGAATAAGATAGATGTATATCCTTAGAGCAGGGGTCCCCAACCCTATGCCCGCGGGCACCATGGTGCCCACAGACCATTTTTCGTGTGCCCACCAGTATCTGAACACGATAAAAAATTATTTATCTGATACAAATAAATTTAATTTTTAAAATTTCTTATAAATTATTGTATTATATTGTAATCAAATTGTAGGGCATACTATACTTTTACAGCGTAAAAAATATAAATGTTAATTATATATTAAAATTTTATTTTTGAAATAAATATTTTTTTGTACATTATGTGTATTATTAAAAATATCCAACTATAAATTTACATTGAAAAAATAAATGGTGCCCGCCACCTGGGTGAAAAAATAAATGGTGCCCGCCACCTGGCCGGTATTATAGAAGGTGCTCTTAAGTGCAAAAAGGTTGGGGACCCCTGCCTTAGAGGTAAAGGAATTGTGAAGGATATTGTCTTATCTGACTTTGTCATCAGAAATGGACAACTTCAGATTCCTTTCTTATTTATTCAAATTGAGCACTCATTGATACTAAACAATGTGTAAACATGTGGATAATCAATGTATAAACATAGCCAAAGGGTAAAACATATGTATGGCCAATGTGTAAACATGTGTATAAAATCCTACCATTGGTTAGTATGGGCCATTAGGCATTGATGCACTCTGTGATTCAATTGCTGCCAGTAAGATAGGGATCTAGTCAGCCTTTTTGGTGACAAGTCCAAAGAAAGACATTACATCTATCTAACTTGAATGTGCTTTCAGTTGAAACCACTTACAACTGTGAAGGTATTTCCACTATTTTCATTACCAATACATCTATGCAGTGAGGCAAATCCATGATAGAACTAGAGGCTGCTATGACTATGGCCAACTCAAGACAAGCTTTCTAGTACAACCGGAAGAATCTTGACTAGAACTCTCGAGACAAGCTAAATATATATATATATAACCAGAAGTTGAGTTGTCAATTCATGCACAAACAGCTCATTATTGACTAAATTATATGTAAAATTGTATTTATTAATGGTATAACATATATATATATATATATATATATATATATTGTGCCCTTATCTATAGGTCATAATGAGGTAGAATGGTCAATTGCTAAAAAATTTTAAATTTTAAAATACGTTTGTGTAATATATTGATAATTGTATGATCGATTAGATTTTATAGTACAATTTAAGGCTGAAAATTACCTGGTATATAAAAGTGTAATGGATTATTTTAAAAGAACAGTTAAATAAAGCTTAATTATATCCTTGCTTATGGTTGTAAAAGCTGGCCATATAAAATAATACAGCTATAAATAGTTAAAAGTATATTAAACAATTCAATTGTAATGTTTTAAAACTAATAAATTAAATAAACGCTATATGTAATATTATAATTATAATTAATATTCAAATTTAATCTAATATATTTTAAGATAAACTTTGGGATGGTGAGAATTATATTTAGTTCTACATTTTAAATTATTTTCCAAATTTTTATAAAATATATCAGTTTTGGTAATTTAGACCGAGACGTAAATTAAAAAAAAAAATCATCTGATAAAGTTAGTAATCATGTGACTGTATATTATATACCTTCACACACACGCTTGTTAGAATATAATAATAAAGTTTGTGAATTATAAAACTAAATGTAATTGCTATCTATCGTTAAAGTAAAAGTTGAAATATTAAATGTTATTTTAATAATTGTTTTAAAGTTTAAATAATTTTGATAAAACTATAATTGAGTTTAAAAATACTATTCTAAGTAATATTTTAAAACATGACGTCATAAATTCTTTATTTTAAAAAGTTTAATCTATTATAAAACTAAAAATGTGTAAATTTGTTCGCACTAAAAAAGTCATTAACCAATCAACAGAAGTATTTTAGCAGACAAAAAATAGGAATTAGATGGAGCGAGAGAAGGAATGTGTAAGTAAAGGAAGGAGGAACATATTTTTTTAGCTGTATAAGATCGTAAGCTAGAAAAGTGTTATAATTTAAAAAAATTTTGTAGTTATTTTAAAAGTTTTGTTTTAAAATATAATATTTTGAACTGCCTTTAAATGGAAGGCTAATTTAAAAGATTTCTTGCCAGGATTTTTATTCAAGTTTAGCCGAAACCTTGCAGTAAAATGGAAGAGAAAAAAGTACCTAAAAGTATTGATAAAGTAAAAATAATTGTAAAGTGCCTTGAATACAGTTTATTTGTGATCAACCAGAAAATCATTAGAACTCAGATGAATATAATTTGGACATTATACAGAAAACTTAAAAGAAAAGTTATTTGCCGGCAGGAAAAATTATGATGCACAATTTTAAAAGGCTACTCCGAAGTTTTTTTTATTATTTTTTTTTATTCTTCTCTATGGAAAAATTAAGAGGCGTATATCATAAAGAAAAAATTATGTAAAAGTTATACTGGAGAAAGAATGTTTATCTTTTTAAAGGAAACATTACAAAGTATATAGTACCAGAATTTTAAAAGAAGGAAAAAAGTTACAGAATAATAATATAAAAGAGCTATTGTGTTTTATGGAAAAGGAACAGAAAAACTTTCTCTAAGAAGAATTAAAAATATTATAAAGTGTTCATTAGAGAAATGCTTAATGAAGATAAAGATTTGAAAAATATAAATCTAATTTACTTAAAGAAATGAATCCATGGAAACAGAAAAGTTTTATTGAATATTTAAATTAGAGTACTGAGAAGATGCATCGTAAAAGTCGCACGGGAGAAAATATTAGCAAGAAATATTAAAAGAGAATATTTAGAAGTTTTCTTTACGGGGTTAACTAATATCATAATTAATAATTGTATTAAATATTATCAAAACCAAGGATTATCATTCATGAATATTTATTGAACGAAGTGATATTTGTTTTACCTTAAAATTGAACAAGCAGGGAGAGGAACATTAAGTGAATGGAAAAGAAATGATAAACAATTTTTTTTGGCTTTAGTATGAACGGTTTTTCAGGAAAATTTGATGAAGGAGTACAGTAAATATAGTTTGAATATTTTTTACTAATTTATTTTAAAATATAAAATGTTATGTGAGATTAGGGAAAACATAAAACATAAATTTAGTAATATTAAAATTTAAATATAATAGCTTGATAAAATTATAGAAATAGTGTTTAAAATAAAGTGTATGGATGTGAATCTTATATCCACAAGGATCAAATGAATGGTGAAGCCTACAGACGAATAAAGGTCGTTTGGTAATTTTGATGGTTATTTATAATGCATAATGTATTTTTTTTAGATCATCTATTGACTTAAGAATGAAGTGTGAAAGTCTTAATTATATGTACACATTTTATGCAACATTTTAACATATAATGAGATAGGAGTAATTCGGAATATGCATGCAACAATTTATTTAAAGTATATTAATAATATAATTTAACAGAACAATTGTGTGATTCTTTTGAACTTTCATGTGATAAAGTATTCAGATATTTAAATAGTTTGTATATGATTAAATATACGGAGGAAAGTAGTAAAAAGATTTTCTTATAGAACAGTGGAATAGTTTTAAAATATCAATGAATTTTATTATTGTTAGTAATGTAGATATGTATTTGTCGATGTACAGTATAGAAAAAATCTTGAGAAATAAGATCGGATAGTGACTTGGAAGTACTAGTGGAGAGAAAACCAAGATGATGTGTTTTTTTTTAAGAAATAGGAAAATATAAGGGATTTGGATCATATTTAGTTTTGTGTGATTTAGTATAGTTAACAAAGTCCTATGACTGAACACATATGGTTTGGACAGTGTTTTGCATATCTTTAAACTTTTGATGTCAGAATAAAGCTGAAGAAATAGCTTTAGCATCATTCCTATGATAGAGGTTGGTAGACAGGTAAAGGTCACTCCTCTATAGTGTCTTTTAATTCACTGTGCCATGATTGTCAAGGTATATGATGAGTAATATTCTAGTTGTATTTTGATCCTATGCATCTATCTTCGCTATCCTTATTTCGTGAATCTGCATCGGTCAGAAAGATATTTTCAAAGAAATAATGAATAAAATAGAACTGAAGATATGTTATCGTTTATGTAAGAATAGTTTATTTGCTTGAATGTATAGAATTGTGTAACTTTAAAATTGAAAGTCCAAAATATCATAAAGAGAGAAAGAATCATATAATACATTGTAAAATTAATTCAGAAATAAATATAAGATTTTGAAAAAAAATCTAAACCAAGTATTTTAAAAGTGATAATAAAAATTGAATTTTTATTTTAAAATATTAATGTTGAAGGGAATGAGTATTGTATATTTATTCAGAGAAAATTCAATAAGGTATAATAAACATATACTTGTGCATGGTATATTAATAGTTATAATAATATCATCCAAAGTAAGGTTTGAATGAGAATATTAGGATTAATAAACATCGGATAATGAATAATAAAAACCTAATACCGAATGTAGAATAGTGTTTTGACTGTGTAAGATTCCATACAACCAATATGAAACTAAAATTTATTATTTTGTAGAATTTTATTACGAATGTAAATTTTGTAAAAAATGTAATTTTAATAATATTAGGGATGAAAAGTGTTTGTGGTAATCATATAAGAAATGCATTTTGTAATAAGCTAACCATAATAATAAATCAAGTAATAATACTGTATTTTCTTAAGCGTTAAAAAATAAGATTTAACTAGGAAAAGTAAATAATATTTTGATTTCATTTATAAACTAATAAACTAAGTTGAGATATGAAAGTAAGGGATATTCAATGTATATAGTGTAAAAATATTGTTAATTTATTTATGTTGTTAATAAACTTTGTTTTAAATTTGTTTTAAAGTTTTTGTGTCCGAGTTGTTATTTCTCCACATGGATGCATGAAATCATGATACATTTATAATTGAAACAGACATATAAATTTTGCACAAAGGGTAAACATAAAAGTGTTATAAGAATTTTGAGAATTTATTGGTATGTTAAAATTAAAAGATCATAATTTTATATTATTTATTGGTCATAAGTCGGTTGACACAATATTACATTAAATTATATGCTAATGTTCCCCACACGTATTCTGTTGTCAGATTATTAAAATACTACCACGTACGTATTTATTTATTTCATTTAGGAAGAAATAAGATTATATTATATTATTATTGTTATTATTATTTTTATTATTATTAGTTGCTGTGTGGTAGATTATGACATAAAATTCCCTTTTCATATTTTACTACCGTAATTTTAAATCAGTTAGAATACAATTTATGAACCTGAGATTTTATTTTATTTTACTTCATTTTATTTAATTGAGCTAGATTCTTGTTATAAAGAAGATTAGGATATGATTATTATTTTAATCGTGGTGAATAGAGCTCAGAAAGTCGTAAGAATACTATGAGTTAGTTATTTGGTATAGTAAAAAGGGGGGAAGGGTTTTTTTTTCCATTGGGGAGTTTTGGGGGGGAGGGGGGATTAATGTATTTTTGTTTTTTCGTATTGTCACCCCATGTCTCATGAAAATAGTAAATATTTGTTAATTCATTTTAAAATTGAACCGTATTTGTATTTTAAAATTAGAGCTAGTAATCATTTTAATTAATGCTGAATATTTCATTTATTTATTTGTTAACTGAGCTAGAACCCGTAATATTCGTAATAAACAGTATATTTTGGGGTGAGGATGCGCGGGGGGAGGTTAGAATATATATATATGTTCCAATAAATTATACATATTAACTTTGTGAGTGTTCGTATTTTTTTGATATTACTGTTGGTTTGGGTCTGAAACCTGCAATTCAGCCAAACACAACAGATTTGGAGCAGTCAGATGAAAGGAATATTTTTCCCCATTGACTGGAAAAATACAGTAAATATGCAAGTAAACAATTATACATATATCATATTAAATTCACTATTCTGCCTGAATAAAAATCAGATTTGGCAGTTTGAAAAAAATATGCGAGTGCAAAGAAAATAGACTAGTCATATTTACAAAACGGTGATAAAATTCTATCATTTAGATCTGCTCAAATGAAAAACAGATTTGGCAGATTCATAAGAAAAATTGACCGCAAATATAATAGGCATGTCAATTAAAATCATAAACCAATCATGTGTAATTCATAATAAATCAATGTAAGCTCTCTCTAGTGGATAATTAGTTTCTTTCTTTTTTTTATTTTTTATCGAAGACGTTTATTGCCAACGTGTACAGTGATTAATTAAGAAGACAATTAAGAAAATTTGCACATGTAATTTTGAAAATTATTTGAGCTTCTATGGAACAATTACAAACAGTAGCTGTCAAAATGTAAAAATACAAGTGGTAACTCAAAAAAATTAAAAAATGGCTAATTCTATTGGCTCCATGGAAGCTTTTGATCCAGACCATCCTGAGGGCTGGTGAAGCTATAAAGAGCAATTAATATTTTACCTGAAGGCTAACCAGATCAAGAAGCCTGAGGTAAAATTAGTCACATTAATGATCATAATAGGTCCTCAAAGTTACAAAATACTCAAGTCTTGATGATGGCAGAAATATCAGTTGACATAGATTGTGACAAAGTGTTAACAACTCTCTCAGATTATTTCCCCCAAAACTCTTGGCAATAATGCAGATATTATTTCACCCCTTGCATGCAAAAACAGGAGGAAAAAGACAGTGTTCACAACAAAAATCCAATCATTGGCATTAAAATGCGATTTCAAAGATTTCCTGAATGAAGCACTTTGTGATCGTTTTATTTGCAGCATAAACGATCGCAATTTAAGACTTAAAATGCTGATGATTCCAGATTTAGATTTTGAAGCAGCTGTGACTCAAGCATTACTAGCAGAATCAATAGCTAGTCAGGCAAACTCATTAAAAAAATGACTAAGTATAATGTGCAAAAAAATCGAGCGTAACACTGGGTTGGTCAGACACTCTATCAGCTCAGATAATTCAACATCAAATAGCTGCTATAGATGCAATGAACAAATGCAGACACATACAGAATGCTGCACTGCTATAGGACATGTATGTTTTGCAAAAGGCCGAGTGTTTGAAATTAAAAAGACAGAGCCGATATTTAGAATGGGAAAATCCATTCCAAAAAACAGCAAAGGCAATTATAAGAAAAATAAACAAGTTGCCTGTATAAATCATATTAAAGATGATCAGTCTGGATTGATATATAGTATTATAATTAACAATATGCCAATTACAATGGAACTGGATAGAAGGTCTGCAATCTCCATTGTTTTAAGAAAGATTTGGGCTATCATTAATAAAAAAAAAACTGCATCCTAGCAACAAGTATATCACAGCAAACTATTGGGCCAAACAATGGGCCAAACAACAGTTAAAATTATGATGACTAATAAAACCATATATCTACCACTGGTCATGGCATCAGGCATCATAGTAATTTATTAGGTCATGACTGGTTCAGTCACTTAGGCTTTGCAGTGATAAAGGTGAACCAGGTCACAACATTAAGCAAAATGAATCAAAACATACCAGCAAAGGATTAAACAGTTTATTGGTCTAAACCTGAAGGGCCATGGTCTAGACTCCATGTGGACTGTGCTGGCCCATAGAAAAGCAAATGGCTAATGATAGTAGTTGATTCATACTCCAAGTGGCTGGAGGTAGTGAAAGTTCCATCACTTCAGTCCACAGCCACAACAGAAGCTCTTAGAAGGATATTTGCAGTGCATGACCTACCTAAGACATTAGTGTCAGATAATGGCACAGCATTTACAACACGTGCATTCAAAAACTTTTGTACTAATAATGGCATTGGTCTAGTGTACAGCCCATTATTCCATCCTGAAAACAATGGTCAGGCAGAGAGACTAGTTCAAGAAGCAAAAAAGCTGATAACAAAAATGGGTATGGGAAGCTGGAACACTAGAGTTGCCATAACACTACTAGCATAGTACTCCACACCAAGCACAGCAACAGGAAAGACTCTAGCAGAACTGCTACTCAATATATCTCTGTGAACCAACCTGTCAGCCCTAAAACCTGATTCCAAATATGTAGAAAAAGAAAACAGCAAGATAAAAGTACAAATAGGCACTCAGGTGCTATGTAGAATGTACTATGGATTCACAAAATGGATACCAGCAGTGGTTACACAACTGAAAGGATTCTACACTGTAGTGATTCAAACAACAGATGGATATCAACACCATCACCATCCAAACTGAGACTGAACCACACAGAAACAAGTGCATCAAGTAAAAATGATGACCACCAAATGAAAGACAGCAACAACCCAGGTGAACACTCAGGGACAAGACAATCAAACAAGGATGATGAATAAGTCAAGAACAGTAATAAACCTGAGAAACCAACAAAGCGGGCAACACATTGTCCAGCTCATCTTGATGACTATCTTCTTCAGTGCTAAAATTAGCCAGGGGCAGAGATATATCTGACCTTGCCTTCAGAAGTGGACTAGTCTAGATTCCTTCCTTATCTAATTGGAATAAGCACTCATTGCCACTAACCAATATGTAAACATGTGGATAGCCAAAAGGTAAAACATAAATATGGTCAATGTGTAAACTTGGGTTTAAAATCCTACCATTGGTTAGTATGGGACATTAGGCAATGATGTTCTCTGAATCTGATTGCTGCCAGTAAGGTAGGGGATCTGGCAATAAATAGTCAGTCTTTTTGAAGGTGATAAAGAGAGATCACATCTAACTAATCTGAATGATTGAGTGTGTTCTCAATTGAAACCAATTTCTAACTGCAGTGTTTCTAGTGTAGCCATTACTGATACGTCTAAACAGTGATGCAAGTCCATGATAGGTGACTATGGCTGACTTGAGGCAAGTTGTCCAGTATGGCGAGAATAATTTTGATTAGCACTCACGAGGCAAACTAATATATACAGCTGAAAGTGAGTTGTCATTCGAGCACAACCAGCTCATTAACATGTATGTATATTTGTTCTAATAAATTATACATATTAACTTTGTGAGTGTTCATATATTTTTAATATCATTGTTGGTTTGGTCTGAAATCTGCAATTCATATTCCGGCTGAAACTAAAGTCCCTGTGGGAGCAATACAAGGATACGATTATCGCAGTCAAAACTAGAGACTGTCTATCGGTGCCTGCTAAATTGTTTGCTGACACATGGGGTTGTAATTTTTTTGGACTAAACATTTCTTATTCCCAAACTCTCAAATCAAAATTATGAATTGTTTACTCGAGTGCAATTATGGCTCAATCTTCATGATAAGCAAGAATGAAGTCCTCAGCATAATGAAAGGAAGAATACATCCTGTTTCAATATTCAGGCGACATTGATGAACAGGGATGTGGGGTGATCAGGTGGCCTTCCGCCTTAAGGGTGGTAAGGGAAAATCATTTGTAGTATTGTATGTTACTCTTATGACCATTGTTACTAATGTAATGATAATAAATATCTTTTAATAAAAAAAAAAACAACATTGCAATTCAGCCTAACACAACAGATATATTAAAAGCTGGTAAATTACTAGCTAAAAGGGTTTGAAATATTTAGAGTTGTGTTTAAGAATATTAAAGTGGGCTGGATTAATCTACGGGCTTGTATTGACTAATTGATATTGTAGGACGAATAATTTAATAAACACATTGATTTGTAATTAACAATGCTGATTACCTTTTATTGTAAAAATACTTATTAACATTAAAATGTTTTTAACTAAATATTCGACTCTAACTAAAAAATATATGAACATTGTGCTTCATATATAAATTTTAATATTATCGTTAGTTAATAATAATCTTATAGATATCGGTATTACGTATTTATTTAATCATACATTTCCAATTTAAATCGGAAGTTACCGATGTTTAAATACAAGAAATGGCAGGGTTGAAGTTCTTCCCAGGAACTCTTTAGTGATCCATTATTCTACGGTGCATCAAATTACTCAATGAATATGCAAGATCAAATTAAAACAAATTAATTTCAAATGAAAGTATAAAATCAAACATATATAACAATATTTATTTACATTTGGAGAATATATCTTTTTCGTACATTATCCGATTACGTTAAATGTTTCATATTTTGATAATTTAGAAAATACGACCGACGTGAAATGATAAAAATGAATTGGTGATAAACATTTACACACTTATTGCGCCCTCTAACAGCAATATTAATTTTATCACAAGTCAAGTTATAATATTTAAAAATATTTTAAATATACTACCTATAGTTTTATTCACCATTTTATATCACTCTAAATTACAATTTCTTAATTATAATTCAATGTTTACTGGTTTAAAAATAGTTCTTAGTCCTTGCGTATATTTTTCATTTTGTTGTAAAATATTTTCTAAGCTTTTATTTTAATTAAATAATTATATACATATACTTTTTTTAAAAACTTGTTTCGTTGGTCTGACTTTATAAATTTTATGGTGGATGGTAGTATACCCTAGCATTGCTAAGGTGTACCTTGTGCTTAATAGTCTTAGCGTATGAGTTGTCATCGCTTTTTCTTAGCCAACTTACAGCATCAGCTGTAAGCTTGGGAGCACAGAATTTATGGAAACATAAAAAAAAAAAAAGAATATTGCTAAAAGAAAAAGTACATTATCTCTAAGAAACACTGGGGTAATTATTTAAGTTATAAATGTGGACCTTCGAGCAAGCCATTATAACTAATCTATGAAAAGTATTATTATTTTATACATAGAGGAGAAAATAATCATTTCATTGTTATATATTTGTAATGGAATGTTTAATCCCTCATTAATTTGAAAATTCATTCTAGAGACCACATAAACTATGAATCAAATATTTTCTGTTTTAATTAAATAAGTTTTAACTGAAACAAACAGGCTTATTATATACCCGTGTCTATATATGTAATACATAGGGTATATGAGCACAGACTATCACACGACCCACCACTCTCCACACTATCTCATAACACTGATACACTTGAACACACATATGTTGAAAAGATAAATAACCACCAATATATGTATTCATGCTATACCAGCAATCAACAGTTGGTCCAGATTACCATCTCAACACATATATGCTATAAGTGCTCAGATATATATTAAGATAGCCAAACCCCATACTTCAATGGACAGGCTTCAATCTACTCACACTCCAATTCTTCAACCGTCCATCTAATTGAAAATCTGATGATGGAATGCTGGTTTAGCATGAAATACGGGTATTGGTGATTATTTATCTTTTCTACATATGTGTGTTCAAGTGTATCAGTGTTATGAGATAGTGTGGGGAGTGGTGGGTCGTGTGATTGTCTGTGCTCATATACCCTATATATTAAATAATTTTTGTAAAATGGAAGTTATCGATATTATCATTTAATTTTTTTTTTCTCTGCTGGAAATATAAGAAGAAAAACTGTTATAAGTTGAAAAATATTTTTTAAGAACTAAAATATTAGCTAAAACCATCGACGACGGAAACATGACTAATCGCCAGATTTTTTGGCTTTAATCAATGAAGAATATAGGGTTAAAAAATTGAGTAGTATAAAAAAAGTGGGCATCCGATGGTAGTACCAAATAAATACCTAGAGTAATTTTTGGCTTTAATCAGTAAAGAATTTATGAATAAAAAATTGAGTAGTATATAAAAAAAGTATATTAGATTAATAAAGTGCTAATCTAATATACTTTTACTTTTTTATATTACTCAATTTTTTAACCCTATATTCTTCACTGATTAAAGCCAAAAATTACTTAGGGTATTTCTTTGGTACTATCATCTGATGGCCACTAATTATTCATACTTACATAAATAGGTCTGGTTAGATTTAAAATGCTGTATGTTAAATGTATATTAGAAGAGTCACGCAGTGTTCTGTTTGAAAAAGACAATCAGCACTTGAAGCCTCAACTTTATGTGTTCGTAGATGTTCATTTTCACTCTACTATCTTATGATCTTATATTCAAGCTTACAACAAATATCTCTGGAGTAAAGACAACATTTAACATATTCTTCTAAAAAATATATTAAAGCAGACTGGGTAGTAATCTTTTTTTTTTTTTACATATAAAACTGATTTCATTAAAATAAATAACTACTGGTTTTAGGGTCAAATCTATACAACTATGCAAGTTAGTTGATTTGAATTCAAATTCTTAGATACTTTTGTATTTCATACTATGCACCTCCTGATATAAGTGCTTTATAATGGCCACTGGAAATAATAGTTAATTGCATTTGGATAAAACTCTTCACTAATAAATGTTATAATGCAGAAACTAATTCACTAATAAATATTATAATGCAGAAACTAATCTGTAGATGTAGGTATAAAAGAATTACAAAATATGGTAATTATTGCTTAAATAGAATGAAAATATCAGAAAAGAAAGAATGATACTATATTAGAATAAACATAAATTATTATTATTATTATTTTAATCTCATATTTTAATATTCCTTTGGGAGATTTGTGCATTTTGGAGTCTTTAATAAAGGCCCTCTGGTATATGTTTTCCATTTTTAGAGCAACTAATTTTTAGACCTAATTGCATCTAAATCAGTTCCTGTGAATAAAAAATAATAGTTTATTGCTTGGAAAGTTAAAGGAAGTTTGTACACTGAAAAAAAGAAATGAAATTCAATGTAAAAATCATTAGTTTTTGAGTCTATCATCCTATTAATGCACTAAACTGTATATGGCATCAGTGGAATTATTTATTTTTATCTTTATTATGATAGTCTTTATCAATAGAGCAATTAAACTAAATATTGACTTCATGCATTTTTTTCATACTAATATGAGTACAAGCTATAGATAAACCATATTTAGAATTACAAAAGCAGTATTTTGTTTATATATATTGTAAGAGATGGCTTACAACTGGCCTACACACATGACCCAATTTCTTTTTCAATATTTGAATTCAGATCAAGTGGTAGGCAAATAAAATATCCTACATATTTGCTTATATCAAAGTAGCATATACTTAATATAAACATATATATATAGACTGATATGTTTGAGAAATTAATTCTTTTTTTTTTATCTATTGTGAGAAAGTAAACAAAGTTGCTATACACATGATGGTACTCATCTTTTAGCTAAAGATGCCACTCTATGGCGTGGTTTTCGCACCAAAACACACAAAAATGCTGTTTCCGTGGCTGACACGTTCGAATGCACGTTTTCTATAATACAACTTTTTTGTTGTGCTACAGAATGCAGGCCGCTATGTCGCGTCACAGTACAGCATGTATGTCGCATAGCAGCAAATACATTTTCGGAATTCGCACAATTTATAAAATAATTACAGCTTGATGAGAGAGTTTGTATTTGAATTGTATTGAAGTGTTGTTTTCATTGGATTTTTTTTTATTTTAAACTATTGAAATGTTCAGATTTTTTAAAACAATAATTATAAGACTTTTTACAACGTACTGTATTGAACTTTTATTTGGGAAAATGTTAAATATCTATGTTTTTATTGAGTTGCAATTAGGTAATGTGTCAAGTAATGTACTGTTAGTAACATTCCATGAGACAAAGAAGATTCTACCATCTGTATATTTTTGAAGTAAAAAAGAGTGGTACGAAAAAAATATCCAGTAAGAAAAGTCCAAATTTACAGGTTTTCTTATAAATTTAATAAAAAGCAAATATTATAAACATGTTTAATAAGTAAAGAAGACATTTGTATGTGTTTGTTGTTGTTTAAAAAAGTTTGAGTTTCTTTCGTCTGTCTGAGTATGGTTACAATTTTGAATTTTTTTATTTTAGTATTACAAACAACAGAACACTAACACTAAAACTAACCCTAACCCTAAAACTAACCCTAAACCTAACCCTAAACTAACCCTAAAACTAACCCTAAACTAACCCTAAAACCAACCCTAAATCTAACTGTAACAACTTTTACTTTTATTAGGATTATTATTTTTTAGTTAAACAACAACAAAAAAAGCCATAAACAAGTAAAAACATATCCGATAGAAAATTGATAAAAAAAAAGCTGTAACACAAGTAAAAAAATATCCGACAGAAAATTGATAAAAAAAAAGCCGTAAAACAGTTTAAAAAGTATACGATATAAAAAACACGAATCAAATTGTAATTTGTTGATTTTATTTTACATTTATTATTATCATTTAAATTGTATACATTAATAAAAAATATTTAAAAAAGACGATTTTGTTGTTTTTATTTTCGCATTACAAAAAAGCACAAAAAAATTATTAAAGTCAATGGCCCGTGAATGTTCATATTTTATAGTTTTAGAGTGAAAACGGCACCATACAACAGCATCTTTAGCTATAAGACAAGTACCCACATGATGTATATATGTATAGAAATGAATATGTTCATCTATTGGTAGAAATTAATTGTTTTTCTATTTTTTTTATTCATTAATTTTATTAACTAAAAATACTAAATAATGGACTTATAGGAAGGATGTAATTAAAGATTAAAATTATATGAGGTCAAAATTGTTGAGAAATGATCGAGTTTGGAATAATGAAAAATTAAATAAAAATAATATTAATGCTTATAATTTGATTTTTATTTAATTAAATTGTAACAATATGTATTAGCTAGTGAAAAAAAAAAAAGGAACGTGGCATTCTTAACTTAATTTTTATTTTTTATTAAATGGCAGAACTGGTCAGACATAAAAATTAAAAGTCTTTTATTTTAAAAGTAATTTAAAGTTGTTTTTTTTTTAACTTGGATTGAAGAAAATATGAAAGTTAAACTTTGAATTATAGTTAGAAAGAAACTAATGAAATAATTTATTCATCAAACTGGAATACATTATTATATAAATGCTGGAAAAAATCTACAATTAAATCGACAGAGAATGGCGTTCTTGAGTTGAAAATCGGGAATTGAACAGACAGCAGAAAAAGTTAAGTTTTTATTTCTTTTAAGGCAAAAAAAAAAAAAAACTTTTTGCCATTTAAAAAAATATTAAAGTTTAATATTTATAGTTTCAAGAAGTTGAACTTTAATTTAAGATTGGCAGGAATGAACTAGTGACTTAAGTTATTCTGCAAGCTAAATTTCATTATAATAGAAATAATGCAAAGGAAATCTGAAACTATTAAAAATTATCTGTTGTCTTTAATAGCTATTTTTATATATAATTAAGCCAAGTTATAAATAATAGTTTATAATAAAGGAAACATTATGATGTATTTGGGGTAGAAAGCCAATGCTATGGAATTCTCCAGCTAACTTCTATGTCATTAGGAAATTATGGAATTATGAAATTATAAAATTTTTCATAAGAACGTCTATCTCAAGAATGCTGGTGTACTGCCATCTTCCATGGATTTATATGATCAAGAAAGATATTTTATATGCATTTGTTTCAATCAAGGAGCATGAGATATATAAATAACAACAGAATTGCCATGGATATTGCCATTTTTTTGGACTGAGTGCTTGCTTTACTCAAAATAAATTATATATCTTATTCACATGATGATTTTTTTTTGCTTTTGTCATTTTTATTTGAAAGTATATATATTGTATTGTTTTTATTGTGTATTTAAAATTCGTTTTTCTAATTCAATCACCTGCAATTTAAAAGTGGAGCAGTGGATGGATAGATATCATATGTTGAAATATTTTAAAAAAGAAATCCACTACCATTAAAATGTATTTTTTTTAATAAAAGTAAATTTTCAGATTCCTCTCAACATTGATCCATCAAGGCAACCTCATTTCAAGTAAGGTTTTTCATATATTTAATATTAAGAGTAAGACTTTAGGACAACAAGACTAAATAATCTATTAATATTTACTTGTAAATTTGTTTTATTCTGAATGCACAATTAATCCATTGAGTAAATGGTCTTTATCTGTCATTAATTTCTACAAAGATTTACACACATATATAAATAGGAGTGGGGCTATAGATATATATTTTTAGTAAAAAAAGATATATAATTATAATGATAATATATTTACCCTAACCGAAAAATATCACTATAGTAATTATATTAATGGGGTAGTTTTATAATTAGTGAACTGTCATTGTGCTTTTCTTTTTTTGTTGTTTCATGTATTTAATGAATTATATAGTATAATTTTGTATACAATATACTTCAAATTATTTTGTTTCTGTTGTACAAAGTTATCAACATGATAGAAAAACCAGTTTTGATAATCGAATATTTAGTTATTTTATTGTTTCTTGTTTGTAAATATTTATTTTATATGTTGTTAATAAATTAAGTTGTTTAAACCAATATGATCTCTGTTTGATCATCATCACCACTGTGCATTTATTTCACTAGATGTTTGGTCATCGCCATCATCACTGTGCATTGATACCATTAAATGTTGATCATTATCATCACATTATAAATTTACACTATTAAAGGATGGATGATCATTGTCATTTTTGTGTACTGCTCTTATAAAGAATTGATCATCATCAGTATTTTTCTATATCTATGCTTATATATAGGCATATTTGGTTTATAATTGAGTAAGTCCCTCCCTGAAGAGAGCTGACTGCAAAAACTCCCTGAGTTCGAATTCCATGGTATAATTGGGCCTAAAAAGGGAGGTGTAATGAATATGCACTGGTCTAAGTTACATTGAAATTTTGTTAGTAAATTATGTTGGAAATAAATGTGATTTAAACTGGGCATTTCATTGTGACATCTTTAGCATCCTATTCGAAGGCCTAGGTCTAACAGTAGTGAGATGGGTTCCTTTTGTTAGATGCCATTCTTGATTCAGTAACATCTGATGCACCCAAATGTGTCATTGAGTCATGAATTTGGGATATGACTTGTTGTAGGTTGGTTGACACATTTCATCCAAATCATCCAACTACTTAGTCATATTCGCTTCGTTGTATTGTGTACCCTGTGGTCCTGTATATCTGGCATGATCAACTTTGGGGTAGCAGGTTCTGTTATAATATATTAGTAATGTATATAGGTATATCATTATTTCATGTCTCAAGCTCAGATAGAATTACAATGCTTGTTATTACTGCTACCATAGCACTTAATTCTTGCAATCTAAATAATAACAATGGATTATTATGTCTATCAGAATAATTAATACATGTGTCATAATCTTCATAAGCTAGCATGATGGATTAGATTATTTCTGACTAGAAAACCACTATGATGTGAAGGTAACTGTGTTTAAAAGATATATTATATCATCAAATTATCGTTTGTAACTATCAATCTCACAGAATAAAATTAGCAGTAATCCATTCAATATCAGAATCATCTATGTAGGAATAAATGATTCATTGAGATTATATAGCAGTCTTTATCAACTTCCATGCAACTCTCACATTTACTTTGTTTAATTATTTGATTAAATAACTTGAAAGTTTTCATATATTGAACCAAGTAGATATATGAAATCCAATACAGATACAATCAGAACTGACTCCTGATTTTGACTTGAAGCCTCAACATCAACTAGAAGTGCAATTAGAAATTTTACTTTGAAAAATTCATGATTTGATACAAACAAAAAAAAAAAATTAATATCTTGAAATATATATTAACATTTGTTATGAAGATACTTAGTTCTTTTATTAAATATTTATAAAATTATTGCTATGTACCTAGGGGTATTGTTGATAATACCAATATATATATATATATATATGTGTGTGTGTGTGTGTATGAACAATGTCATGTTATATATGAATTGCTTTTTTGTGATGATGTATATATATATAAAGATGAAATTAAATACATTTACAAACTTCTTAGAAATTACATTATTGTCTTTAAGTCCAGATTCTTCTTAAGATGTGATTACAATTTCTTTATATGCATGCTAATATATCATCAGTATGTTTCCTTTCCATTTTAAACTAAGACATGAGTTCACTCAGGTATATGTCACACTAGGGTAGATTTCTGCAGTTAATATATCAGTTCCATGTTCTGCATAAATCTAAACACATTAGCATCTTTTAGTATTAAAATAATTCCACTGCATATTTTGCATATGTAAATTTTCTAAATTTTTTGCTATTAGGGGGAATTTATTCATTTTCTGTCTGACTATGTTACATAAATATTTTAATTTTATTTGCACAACTATAAATTTTCCTTATATATATATTAAAATACAAGTATATTGTCTAGTGCTACTATAGTCAAACAGTATAATTGTACTTTTTAATACATAAAATTAGGTCATGTGACATCTGACTTGATTTTTTTGTAATTCAACATAAAAATACTTTTAAATCATTAATTATCATATATGTCTGTTAATACTAGTGTTTAATCATGAATGAGTAAAAACATTCTAACTCTAGATGCTGAAATGTAAATCAGAAGTCCAAAAACAAACAGGAAAATATCAGTCTCTAATGATTATACTAGCAATCATGAAGTACAATATTTCACATGTTGATTTTTTAAATTTGAAATCTTTGCATGTGTTTTTTAAATTTTTGTGCACCATTTTTTTGTGTGCATACATTATAATGACCAAGAGTAGAATGATTAAAAAGGAAAAACAATCTTTATATACAATTAGGAACTTATCTAAGAATAATGTACAGGTTGAATATCATTAATCCAAATATCTATTTCAAACTGAATTTTCAAGATGATCAATATTTTACAATAATTTATTTATATAAGTATATACAAAAACATTAAAAATAAAAAAACATAAAATCAGTATGTCTTTTTTCTATCATTGACAAAGAAGCTAAAAGTAAGTTTAATCATTAAAATTTTTCTGCATATCATTGAACAGCTTGAGTTTTCAAATTACTTAATGCCATGTCTCCCGGAAGTATAGAATCAATATAGAAACAATGCTAAAGACCAATTATGAGTTTAGATAAACTTTTTTTAAATGACATCATGGAAAAATTACTGAAGGATTGTTTAGAGACTACAATGTCACATGATCACCATTTCTTATGCTAGCACATAACTGTTATTAAAACAGGCAAAACTCTTCATACAGTAGTGCCACTCAGTGCCAACCAGAGTAATCAATAGATGCCAGAAGGCAATGTCATTATAATATATGTAAAAAAAAAACCTTGACAGAAACTGCTTATATTTTGAGACCATAAGCTTCAACTGCCAAGCATGTAAGCAAATCTTAGTCTATGATTTCCACCACTTGTCAATGAATTTAATCAGGTTATTAATATAATGTCCAAGGATAAGAATCATGGTTTTAATTAAAAATAAAAATTAAATGGATCACTTCTCAACTAAAGAAGGCTAGTTTATGAGATGACATCCTGAGGATGTTCATATGACTAATATATATTTAAAAAAAATATTTAATAAAAAATTGTTAAGCAAATCATAATTTTCTAAAAAAGTAATCTCTTTTCAAGCAAAAGAAAATTGAATAATTCTTATATACCTATTGTAAAATTATGGTCATGGCCAGCTGTAGCAAATCATGCATTACAAGTCTCCTCACTCAAAATGGAAGTTATTAAATATTTCTGAATATATATTAAATTTATGATAATAAAATAAAATGAATGTAATAAAAGATTCTCTCAATTAATATCATATATCTATAACATATATCTATATATATTTAAATAATTATACAATTAAAAGTAAATGTTGATTCATAAAGAGAGATTCTCAAAATTTGTAAAATTTCACCTATTCTTAATACTTTATAACCTTGACTAATAATTTAATTAAAATTCAAATTTATTTGAAAAAAAAAACTTAAAAAAACCAAATGATTAAGATTTTATAGATAAAGTTCAATTAAGATTAATTTGAATTAAAATCATAAATAAATGTAATCAAATAATTAAGAGAAAGAAAACCTAAAACAGGGTTTAAAAATAACAATGAAAACAAATAAGGCTTTTTGAAAAAACTTGCCCTGGCTCAAGCAAAAACTATAAAATAAAAAGATAGAAAAAAGTGGTACAATGTCTGCATAAAGCCAAGATACATGACATCAGCATTGAATACTTTTAGCTTAGAAAGTATTCTACAGTACCTCAGAAAATCACTGTTATAGTCCTTATCAGAACCAGTCAGAGTGTCTAAATTATTTGAAGAGAAAAACTGGCATGATTTGTTAAGTCCATC
Source organism: Epiperipatus broadwayi (assembly GCA_028023455.1). Lineage (NCBI taxonomy): Eukaryota > Metazoa > Onychophora > Udeonychophora > Euonychophora > Peripatidae > Epiperipatus > Epiperipatus broadwayi. Next base: position 10,595,253 of record JAQFVV010000014.1, read on the forward strand.
CAAAATGTACCAGTCAGAAATTACGATGCAGCCTTTCCAACTTTGAAGAAATACAATGAAGCTAAGAAATAGAGGACATAATGCTATATAAATTTTTGTCTATCAGAAAAATGTTTTTCAATCACCTGCATTTTAAATTTTTTAATAGCAGATATAAAAAAATTATCAATTTAAATAATATATACTGAACCAGATGCTTTATCCATTTCAAAAGCACCATTGGAAAATTCAAAATAGAATGTACAATTTTTAAGATTTTGAAAGAAATTGAATTTAAAATTTTTTCGTATTTTATTTTCTTTATTAAGAGTACACATACTCAATTATAGACAGAAATGTAAAAATATTCTAATTTAAAAAAATAAGTTTTGATTGCAATAAGTACCTTTTTATTTTATTGAGTGTAATTTATTTTAAAAGCTGAGACTTATTTTTTAAAATTAATTTTGAAATAGATAAAAGCCCTGGTCAGATTTTGTTTTTTCAATTAAGATTAGGTCAAAAATAGAGATTAACCCTGGTCAAAACTTTTTAATTAAAGATTAGGCAGGAGATAACAATTCACATAAATAGCTCTGTATTTTTGACTGAGTTATTCTTATTGTGATTCTTATTTGGACTGCTATTTGCTAATTGCTCAACATGGAACACCAAATTGGAATTTTTGCTGATCACTGATAGTATTTGCTGCTTGCTGAGTTCAGAAAGAATTGCTTATCTATTTTCTAATAGAAGACATAAATATGCTAAAACATTGGAAATAGTGATTGTCCCTCCTGAATGTGAAAATACTCACCATAAAAAACCTTAATAATATGTAGTGCTAAATGAACCCTGGAGCACCACAATTGTGCCCTCAAATACATGATAGGCCTAGTTCAGAACTGATCCTATAGATTGCCTTTGGACTCCCAAACAGATAAATGAAGATCAAAACCTTCATAAGCAATTGTATATAAACATGAACTTTGTGTATCCTACTGGAAGAAATCCACTGGACAGAACATTATACCTTGAAGGTAAATTCACATTTTTATATCATAACCAGGACTTAAATCTTTTGTTTAAATCTCTATGTTAAAGTCTCAGCTTAATTTAAAAAGAAACATACACCTATTAATTATTTTATGTGTTTTATTTATTATATGTATTGGAGCCTTACTTTTAAGATTTCATATTTTAAATTTGTCAGAGTGTATTGTGAGTTTATATTTTATACTTAGTGTTTTTCTCTTTTATATTACTAAGCATTGATAAATGCTGGGGCAGATATTAGTAGTTTTCTTTTGAACTCAACTGCCCCTTATTCTTTTGTTGTAGATAATTTTGGTTTGCATTTCCTGCAAACCATAAATCTTTTGGCTAGTGATTTATCGAATGTATTGTTCTGTTTTTTTTAATCAGTAGAGATTTGGGTTTTCCTATGTTTCAGATTATGTAATTCCATAATCTTTTCTTTTTCTTTTGTCAGAATCAACCTTGAGAGTCTTAAATGTGGCATTTTATGACTGTTTTCAGGAAAATGACAATTCTATTATGTTCTGATGTTTTACTGGGTTTTAGGAAAAGATTGCTCTGCACTGTTCACTGAATTCCATACAAGATCTTTTTTTTTGTTTTTAAATCTCTAACTAAAGGAAATTGGAATTTGTTTAGATAAATCACTGGCAGAAAGAAATCATAATTTCCTTTAATTCTTAGATGAGCATACTTAAGTGCCAAAGTGTTTGATGGCAGTACTCTCATACCCTCTCTGATAAACCAGATGAAGGAATTAGAGCCAAACTTTTATACTTTATTTGACTAATATTTATTTTTGAATTTAATAAACTTTAAAATTATTTATAATTATTTGTGGCTGTTTGTCCATATATCCTTTTCTCATTTGTCTGAACAATCTTAAAGATCTCTTTCTCTCCCTGGGTCTAGCTGGTAGCATTGATCACCATCATTAACTTTTCAATCACTGTAAATTAAATTTTCTAGGTTGATAGTAGTCTAGTAATGCTCTCAGTGATCAAAAGAAGATCAAAGTAACCAGTACAATACATTCCCCCAAAAATTATTAAACTGTAAATGTTATATTGATATTTTAAAAGGCTTTATACTATATATGTAATCTTGTAATTTAAATATTAATAAATATAGTAAAATAAATTTATATAAAGTATAACTTAAAAACTTTTATCCATCTAGGAGCACTGTCAACTAGCTTTGTAGCCTTTGTCAACTAACACTAATTCTTTTTTAAGATATTTTCAAACATGCTTTTGAAGTCTAGTCTTCCCACAATTCATTAAATTTTATGTCTGCTGTCTGTCTATTTATTAAGTTATGCTTATATTTATATATTAACATAGCTTCCTTTATTTTCTTCTTCTTATTATTTTTTTTAATTTGTAATATTTTCAGTTATTATAATCAAAATTAAAAACATAACCTATTATGATCATAAAAACCAGGTTGAAGGGTTATAATTTTCATTACAATTTTGTTTAGTTTTTTTAACTTTTTTTCATAATTGTGTGTTCTTTTCTCCAATGTATACTTGATTCCCCAATATATTCACTACTACATTTACATCTCAATTTATATATGATGCAAGTTTGATTTAAAATAGAGATTTTAGCTTTTGAATTATTTTATTTAATCCAGGAGGTACATAAAATGCAATTTCACATATATTTTTATATATTTCTCTTATAAAATTCACTTATTTGAAATATATGGTAGAGATATCCATATTTTTTTATTGTTAGTAGAATCAACTTTATTATAAAAATTTTTAATAGCATTATATACAAGATGATAACTATATCCAATCTTTAATAATTAGCTTGTATAAATTTTAATATTTTTACCTTTATCTGATGTATACTTATAAATATTGTTGTTTCTAAACAAAAGACTGCAAACCTGCTGTTTTATGTGATATTGGTACCATTGACTTATATGGAACATACCCTCTTTTTTCTATTGGTTTAATCATCATATAGTAATCTAGCTTGCATCTATTTCTAGTTATCTTAAGATAAAGAAACTGAACACACATTGACTTTTCATCCATTTTAAATCATCTAAACTATTTAATTCCTTTCTTGTATATAATAATATTAAAAATTTTAACAGGAAATATAGAAATAAAAATATAAATAATAAAGTTGATTCTACTAACAATAAAAAATATGGATATCAATAACAAATATTTCAAACAAAAAAGTGAATTTTATAAGGAAAATATACAAAACTGCATCTTATATAAATTGAGATGTAAATGTGGTAGTGTATATATAGGGGAATCAAGATGTACATTGGAGAAAAGAACTAAAGAACACTTGCAGTTATTAAAAGAGTTAAAAAAACTAAACAAAATTATAATGGAAATGACGCTTCAATAAGTTTTTTATGATCATAATAGGTTATGTATATATGGTTTTGATTATAATAATGTGAAAATATTACAAATTGAAAGAAACAATAATAAAAGGAAAATAAAGGAAGCTATATTAGTATATAAATGTAAGCATGACTTAATAAATAGACAGGCATAAAATGTAAAAATTAATGAATTGTGGGAAGGCTAGATTTTAAAAGTGTGTTTAAAAATACCTTAAAAATAAATTAGTGTTAGTTGATAAAGATTGCAAAGCCAGTCAAATGCGCTCCTAAATGGATAAAAGTTTTTAAAGTTGTACTTTATATATATTTATTTTACTGTATTTATTAATATTTAAATTACAGGAGTACATATATAGCTTAAAAGAAATACAGATATCAGATAATAATATCATTACATTATATATATGCATAATGTTAGTCTTACTGTACTTATTTTGATGGTATAGTAATTTTACCACTGGTGAATACGTTCAGGTGTGAATTAAAATCTATTTTGATTAACTCTGGTTGGATTTTTTTATTTGATTCTTATTAGTTTTTGCCAAATTTTATGGGTAAAACCAATTTATTCATATAAATTGCACAGATAGTTGAAAGTGAGGACACACATTAGATTAGTAAATATGCTAATTGTTTTTCCAAACATAGAATTAGGAAAAGACTCTTAACATTTAACATACAATAACAGAAGTTTTCTACTTTATACTATACTATTTCAGAATAATATATATGTAAGCATAGGAACTTACCAAGCATCTGATAATAGTGCCAAAGAAATCCCACATTAATAATTCCTCACTATTGATATTGACAGAAATAAAAAAAATAGATAGTATAAAGGGTGTTAAAATGATATATGTAATGTGAAGTAGTTTTTCCTTAAAAGAAGTCAGAAGTTTTGCACATAAACATTATGTTCAGAAACTTTATTAATCAAATTGAATATAGTATATTCCTGAAGGTTTGTGATGATGTTATTTTAATTATATATTGGATTATTTCCATCATCTGATGTAAGTAATGAATGCCTCTAGAAAAAAATAACTGTATTTAAATATTCAAAATACATTAAACGGTTAGTAATGGCACATAGCTTAGTATATGCACTTTTCGAGTCATTATCCTCTCTTCTTTAGGTGTTACTGACTTGACCAATGACAATACTAGCATGGGAATCACACTCCCTCTAAAACCCTTACAAATCACAATACATTCATCTACTTTTGACTCTTTATTATCCAATTAATTCTGTAGACCTGATTTATTTTTTCTCTTCTATTTTATTTTAATAAAGTTTTGACAATTTTGATATCCTATCATATATCATAATTTAATTATAAAAATCTAAATATTCAAATCTTTAAATCTCTATCCTTTTCATTCTATTTATTTCTTCCATTCTGTATATAATTTATCCTGATTTTCTTTCAACATTCGCATTCAAAAATAAATGTTCAATACTTTTTCTCCTATCTCCACATTATTAGTACTTAAAAGTTTTTTCCTTGTATTAAATAACAATAAGCTTCATTTTATCACACATCTTTTCATTACTTCAGTATAATTTTTATTCTTATTTAACTCCAAACTATTTTTTTAATTCATTTTTTACAATTCTAATTCTTATTTTAAGTCAATTTATCTATCCTCTTTCCCACCATTCATAATTACTATCTGATTCTCTATATTTGTATTTCTTATATAACTACATGAAATTAATTTATATTGCAGAATCTTTCTTAGTGTGTGCAATACAAAGAATAGCTGATAGAATAAGTATTTGATTGGCACAAGCTTCTGGTGCCATTACTAAACATGTTTCTATACTTTGCTATATCTTTATCTTCAATCTTTTAACATATTTTCAGTTTCTATAAACAGTTTTCTATTTCTCTCATAAATATTTTTATTTAAAGTGTATTTTTCTTAAATGCTATTTTATATTTTAAAATTGTACAATATAAAATAAAATAGAAAATGATATTAATAATTTTTATTAGTCATTTACTAGGCTAGAGTTATCCAATATTGAATACTACACTACAGAGATATTATTCAATGATTAATAAAAATTAGTCATATATCACATGACCTAATATTTTTAAGCTTGTAAATAAAAAACAATGAGATATGCTAATTCCTCTGACAAGTTTTATTGATAAATGCCAGCAAGATAGAGCATTTTAAAATCTCTATCTAGAAACCACACTCCAACCTCAGATAAATGGTTTCATGCTTTGGCACTCCTCAGTGAGACACTAGGATAATTTCAGACACTAGATTTAAAAATCCACCCAATAGATAACTTTTAGATAAATGCTGGCTTTGAGTTGGTATTTTTAGATCTAGTGTCTGAAACTACCCTAGCGCTTCACCGAGGAGTGGCAAAGCATGAAACCATGAGGTTGGAGTGTGGTTTCTAGATAGAGATTTTAAAATGCTTTTTCTTGCTGGCATTTATCAATAAAACTTGCCAGAGCAATTATCACAGCTCATTGTTTATTATTCAATGATTGTCTGGTAGTTTTGCATGGCTTCTATTTAATTATTTATTTCATTTTTTAAAATCAGTATGTGGGGGAAAGAATGGTAATATTTAAGTTTTTTTTTTTTTTAAAAAATAACAGCTTTATTTTACATCCAAATAATTTACAAATCTGTAATTATTTATAAAGAAATTTTGGCACCAATAAACTCAGATATCTACATTCCATTTAACACTTGGTGATTTTTTAAATAGTGCAAGTTGATATCGTGGAATGATTTTGGATAACTAATTGATAAATTTAAGCTTCTTTTTCTTTAGACAAGGGATTTCTCATAAAACTACTACATAATACTTTTAGTATCATTTGTCTTTTCAATTTATTTGGTTTTGAGAGAAAAAGAGGAGAAACAAAAAAAATGTAGTCAAAATTGATTTCTTAAATTTTTTTTTTTAAAAAAACTAAACACTATAAATGAACAAATTTAAGTTTTAGGTTTTAAATTTCTTTCTCAAATAAAAACATTTTAACAATATAAATAAAGAACACCAAGTTTATTTTTTAATATTAATTTATAAAAACTAAAGAATTTATTGTAATAGGTGATAAATGTTTCATTTTTATATTTTCTGTTGTATTTTTTTAATTATTTACATATCTATATTTTACATGTGTAAAGAAGGCTGATTCTTAAATTTATCAATTAGTTATATCAGTATTGTTTTATGATGTCAAGTATAAGCACTTTAAAGGACCGATTAAAGGAGAAATGGAATATAGATATCCAAGTCTGTCAGTCCTGAAATTTTTCTCTTATGGAATGTCATGTTATAGTACAATTGTGGTGTTTATTAATAACGTCTATTTTTTTTCACAGTCCATCTGAATCAAAGTTTTCAATATTGGTCAGAAAATCATTTCATTTGCAAAATTAAGTCTTTTTTTTCTTGGCAGTAAAGATAATATATTTATCCATTAACAGTAATTAAATTACCTTTTAAAACATAGTGCTCCCAGTCAAAATACGAGTCATAGATCAATTCATAGATCACATGACCCTATCTCTTAAGCTTGTAAGTTATAAACAGTGAGGATTGCCAATTCCTCTACAAGCTTTATGATGAATGCTTAGCCAGAGCCAGCACTTAAAATATCTTTGTCAGGAACTCCTCCCCAAACCCCTGACCATGGTTTTGTGCTTTGGCACTCCTCAGAGAGGTGTCAGGGTAGACACTATCTGAACCTACTCTAACACCTCTCTGAGGAGTGCCAAAGCACGAAACCATGGTCAGGGGTTTGGGGAGGGGTTCCTGACAGAGATATTTTAAGTGCTGGCTCTGGCTAAGCATTTATCATAAAGCTTGTAGAGGAATTAGCAATCCTCACTGTTTATAGTGCTCCCAGTTTTCAGAAAATTCTGGAAAGTTAGTATGACTCAGTGATCACAACTCATATGCTAACATGAGTAAACACAAAGTTCATTATAACCATGCTAGGGTGTCTAATTAATATTTGTACATATTATATTTTTATAAATTGTTTAAATGAAAAGATATTAATAACATCTTTTTTACTTAAAATGTAAGATTGAACAATTCTTTAAACCGCACTAAAAAGATATGTTAAATATATGAATTGTTTTTAAATAACTTGGGAGAAAATTATAATTCAATAATTATAACTAAAATTAATAAAAATATTAAAAGTTTAAGCAAAATAAATTACTACATTGATGTTGGAGGATGCAATAAATATGAATCCTTTATTGTCAATTTACTTCACGCTATATATGTCCAAATAATGTAATCAAATGAGATTTGAAGAAGAGACTCATCAAATTTAAATATTGTCATATATATTTGATTTTATATTTTCTTAATGTTCATTGCATAATTTAGTAGAGTGGTGGAATGACAGATTTAAGGGTTGAAAGTTTCTGGGTGGGAGCCTATCACTTCTGGTATTTGAGTATCACATGACCTCTGAGTTAAATTAGAGTTGTATATACCAAACATAATGATCTATATTCCATTTTATAAGAATTTCTCCATATCATTTCAAAGCATGCTCTCTGAATATAAAGACAAAAATAGCAAACTTGAGTTTTATGACTTGTTACCATTTCCTAATTTGTAAGATATAGACTATGCTATGAGATGATAATCTCATAGTAACACATTTTCATCTATCAATACCATTTTTAAAATCAGTATTTAACTTAAGTTCACAAAAATACTTTTCTGTAAATCATTCATGTGAAAATAGAAAAGCATTTTTGTACATTATTGCATGGACTGGAATAGCAGTTACTTTAGAGCCAGACCTTCAGTTAGCAGAATCCTACTTATAGCATAAGCAATTTTACTACAGAATGTTTCAGAGCTATTAATTTATTTTTTTTAAAAAAGAAATTAAAGTGAAAATTACTATCACACAAAGATAACTTAATAATAAAAATTATGTGGAAATTTTTTTTATGAATCTATATTGATAAATTTTTACAATTTTAAATTAAAATTCCCCAGTCGACATAAACAGTAAATAATTAAGTTTTTCATATCAAATAAAAATCCATCAACTTCTACCCCGTAAAATGAATACATTTAATTATGTGATTAAATAATAAATGCAATCAGCTGGATATTTGTATAGTATTCTTTTGTTTCTGGTCACCATCCGATCTGTATTTTTATCACTAATAGCATTATTTTAAACATAATTTTCGAGTCATTAAAATGTCTAGAAACACTTTAATCATCAACAAACATCTTATTTTATATATTTTTATCACTAAAGGCAACTATATTTTTAGAAATGCATTCTATATTTTTTTCACACAAACAAACAAATCATTATTTTTTTCATTCTGCATATATTCTTTAAAAAATCAAGCATTTCTTCAAATTCATTTTAGACTGCATGACAGATCTTAATGTATGCTAGCTATACTTTAGTGTTAGTTATCTCACCCTCAAACAATACACCAGAGAATATAATTCATATTAAATTCCTTAATATGCACTGAAGCAAACATTTATGGCATATAACATTTCATATCTGTAATCTTTAAAGGTCACAGTAAAAATATTGAGATAATTTGAACAGTTATGTAAAGAGCAATTTTTCAATATCACAGTAGTTCTATAGATCTGCAATAGTTTTGAAAGCAATCAAATATTAAGTTTTATAATAATATGGACATTTTTATTTATACATTATATAAACCAGTAAAATTTAACACCTTCCAAGGCTCTAGAGCATTGACTTTTTTCCAATTAGTAGTTGATCACATCTGTCAATAAAGTATTCTAAGATATTCTCTGTTCTTAGATTGTTTTTTATTATTGGGTATCAGTTTTGTCTTTGATTTCTAATATTTTTAGGCATGCATCATCACTGGAATGCTGTTTGATCTTCACTATACCCTATACTGGACCAAAGACTTCATTAGCTATAAGCTAAGAAAATTCATTCACATATTCAGTAACTTCTTAGTCTGCTGATCACTTTATCATATACTATGAATGGAAGTTCTATGACACTGTTTAAATCTGAAAACTTATCTTTTACTTTATTCATTATAAAATAAGTTGGCATGGCTGATAAACATTTATTTCATAACAATATTGTTGAAGCATTTGATCATCATTCACTCATGCTCTGTACTTTTACAATCACAATCATTTATATTTTTTATAATCCACTATTTGCTTTGATAATAATTAAAATTCCCTACTTTTGTTTTTGCATATTATATGCAATTGTTCATGCAAGTGACCCAGAAAAATTATGTCAATTTTTTTTCCAACAATTCATTTTTTTATTATTAAAAAGTGCTTTCTCTTGATAGCAGCTCTATTAATCATGCTTATATTTAAAATGAAATTTAACATAAATTCTGAACTGAAGAAATGAAAAACAGCAATAACACACATAAATTATGCAGAAAATTAAAAACTGAAAGTTATGCATTTTTACTGCAGAGCTACCATGCAATTAAGTTGTTTGTGTATATATACAAATGTAATAATGCCCAGATATTGTAGCCAATATACTACATTATGTCAACATAAACCTTTTATTTGCTGTCATTGCTTTGAAAATTAATTTTTAAGAACACAACATTTGTATTTTCAGATATTATTGACAGCCCATGAGTAAATTAAACATCATTATAAAAATATGTACTAAAAAAAGGAAAATAAAACATTTGGGAATTCGCTTTTCATGAATTTTCATGCACTCACCCATGAACTCAATTTAAAAACATGTGGTCCACTTATTGTTAGAGCTATTCATTATATAAAGAGAAGGGAAATAAAATCTTTAGTTATGCACTCTTCATGTACATGCATTCATTCATGAGCTGTTTAAAAAACATAAGTTGTCCACTTATGTTTAGAACTTATTGTTATATAGACCAACCTTTTGCTCATCATGTTAAATCAGTGTTTTAACCTATTGTATGCCTGAATTATAACTTAACAAATGAATTATATAAACGTATTCATTCTATAGCAGGAGAAAGATAGAATCTTAGTTTTAACCACCTGTGATTCGAAATATTAAATTTTACTGTAATAGTTTATTTATATAACCTTGAATATATGTGTAATAAAGAGAAAGGAAATAAAACCTTTGGATATGCGCTCTTCATGAATTTACATCCACTTACCCATAAGCTCAGTTTAAAAAACATAAGTGGTCCACTTACGTTTAGAGCTTATCATTATATAAGCCAATCTTTATTTGTTAAGTTATAATTCAGGCACACAATAGGTTAAAGCCCTGATTAAGCATGGTGAACAAAAGGTTGGCTTATATTGAAGCAGTCGGATCTGAGTTCGATCCTAGCTTCATGACATCTAGCCAAGAGCCCACTTCAAACCCTAGTACTAACCTTAAATTTCCGATGCAATGGGGCTTTATACGTTCAATCCATGCTAATTTCCATAAAGAATAACTTATTTCGTAAATGCGTACTAAAATTAATTAGTTTCAGATTTAAATTGATCAATTCTATTAATAAATTCATGATAGAATTATTCATGAATTTATATATTATAACTGCGTGGATTGTGCGTATATATTTGTAAATATTTAAATATGTATAATTGTTTAAAAGTTTCATTGCGTTGGGAGTGTTTGATTTTATTTTTAAATAATTTGTTAAAGTTTTATTGATTAAAAGCTACATTCTTTCGATAAGCTTTCAGATTTTCCCTTTCCAAAAACAACAGTTAAAGTTGTATTAATTAGAAAAAAAGATAAGGATTTCCTAATTAAAATCATTTTCTGATTTTAAGAATTCATTTTCTAATTAGAAAATGAATTCAAGTTAATGAGTTTGAAAGCCTTGTCGAAGGAATGTATCTAAAAACAACCAGTAAATCTAAAAACATTGATAATGAAAGAAGCGCTAGCCTGAAGGCATCAGAGGACAGATATATAGCTCTGAAAAGTTTGGAGAAAAAAAAGCCATCTTTGTTGTAGAGAAGTGCAGTCAACTCTGTGCATTTTTAAATTATAAAATTAAATAGTGTTTCGATCATGGTGAAGGGCTAAAACGTCAGGAATCTGGCTATGGTTCCTGAAGTCCCTTAACAATCTTCAATGAGGCTGCTGAATCTTTTCCGGACCAATCATGCTGCTAAAATTGTGAAAATTCATTAAAATACTGTTCAAGTAATCGACCAAATGTGTGCCTACGTTTTTTTACCAACTCGGATGTGTAACCTAAGAACTAGCCTCGGAAGAAATGGGTAATATGTTTTCATAATGAACCTTAAACTTTTTGGCCAGTTTCGAACTTTACTTTACATTCCCTTTTAGAGCTCTTTTATTCTTTAATGTAACAATCTTTATAAAACCTTTTATTCATGCTACTGTAAATTTATATCGTAGTTCTCTCAACCTCTAGTCTTTAAACTTTCTCTTTTCTTACTTGGTGGTTCATTTACTATATTATATATATATTTATCGTGTGATTTATTAATGTCATTTATTTTTAATTATATGCCAATAATATTTCGACTCGATGATCTCCTTTGTGTCCGTTGCCTTGTGCAAATAATAATATATTAATTCTAATAGTAATTCTCGCCCATTAGAACTAGATTTACCGTTCTTTCAATTATCGAGTTGAAAGAGATTATTAAATGTGTGTGTTATTTTTATAATTGGCTGATAATAAATAATTAGCTCCGTTTTTAATCTATGCCCCAGCTATTTTTTGTATTCACCAATATGTATTTATTCATATCTAATCTTAAAATGTTTTTATTGCAAAAGAGCCGATAAAGGATCAAATATATTCTAATTCAACTTTGTTATTTAAGATTCAGGAAGGGCACGATGATTGGGACATAATTAATATGATTTACAAATACTTTAAAATAGTTTCGTTAAAAGCTCGTTTGACTTTAATTAATTGATCAAGTCATCACGTAGAGTATTCTATATGGGTTTTAGTATTCAAACGATGACTATCAAGTCATCATCTTCAAATGTTGCTGATGTAGGGCAATCTTCCGCTCCGTTAGGCTGGTCGGTGATCATATTTCTGTTATTTTAAATTATCGAGGAAGAAAGCACTTCCTCTCCAATTCATAATAGTCAAAGGGCATAAGACTTGTCAGATGCAAGCCACCATAGGACTTAGATTATCGACTAGCTATTATCTTTCAATTTCATTTTATAGCTCATAATTCATCAGCACCGTTACCTCTCTGTTCCAGTAAAGCCCGCTCTGATGCTCGTAATGAAGTGATTCAATTAAAGTCGAACAAATTATCAGTTATATTTAATTAAATAAGTTTTCCAATCAAGATTAAAGTTATGCCCTAAAATACGTATCTTGCTCTTCATGAATGGATTTGCGAATGTGAAAATAAATATCACATTCTTTCGTATAAAATTAGAGTAATAATTCCCTTTACTAATGAATACCTTTATCCTTTTATTTCTTGTTGGGAGCATAGACATAGACTTTCAAATATTGCATAATATTCATTGGCATATAATAAGGACCGCCACTCGTATTATAATTATAAATTTTGTTTAAGGACTAGAATTAATTAATTTAATCTTCATTTAAAATTCAAACAAAACAAATTATTATTAACTCTTTCCTAGGTCCGACTGCTATTTTGCATTTGAAGCGCCCCCTATTACATTTTGTACAGCCCGTGATATCGCATTTCAATTTTCCTTTGACAACCTTAAGCAGTTTTGAATGAAAAATCTCGTTTTTTCAATTCTAGCACATGCATATACTACTCAGGTATTAGTTTGTAAAGTTTCACATAGATGGCAGTTATAATTAATGATTTATTCATCATTCCGTGATTTATAATTAGTGACCCCGTATTTACTCTTTTTCCTACTTGTCTAGTAAGAAGACCGTGATTGCTTTCAGCGCAAAAAATTCAAATATAATTTGTTTATTCTTTCAATTGGTAAGTTATAATAATTATTTATGATTTATTTTTTAAAAAAATATTTCTATAAAAATAAGCTTTTTGACTTTCTATTTAGATATCTAGAATCTGTGATACTTTTTCATCTTTTATTTTCTTGCACGCATTTTTTGATATTTATTCTTGCATGCATTTTTTTATATTTATTCTTACAAATATTATTTGAAATCAAGTAAATATTACTAGCTAAATATTATGTATATTTCAAAAAATTATAATAATAAGGGTATTTTCTTTGTACGTTTTGAAAATATGCAGCATCATTTTGTCAACTGAAAATTTTCAATATCACGTGATATTTTCTTATCTATAAATGTTTGAATATCTATTATATTTTTTTACTAAATATTTTAGGTTTTAGAAAGTATATGAATCAAAACTTGATTTATATATATTTTTATAATGTATTTTCAATAAATAAAATAAACAGCATTTCTTTTTATATATTTTGAGTTACGTGATAGCATATATATATATATATATTCATTTTGAAAATATTCAATATCACGTGATAATTGCTTATCTATAAAATTTTGAATATCTATTATATATTTTTACTAAATATTTTACGTTTTAGAAAGTATGCGAATCAAAACTTGATTTATATAATAATGTATTTTCAATAAATAAAATAAACAGCATTTTTTTTCCATATATTTTGAGTTACGTGATAGCATATATATATTTATTCATTTTTCACCTCTCATTATATCCATCATGTTTTTTGGACAAAAAATATATAAATATGATTTTCTTTCATATAAAATATAATTTACATTTTAGAATGTATATGATCCAAAAATTTTGATTTATATATATTTCAATAAATAAAATTAGCATTTCTTTTTCATATATTTTGAGTTACGTGATAGCTTATATTTGTAATTGTAAAAATGTTCAATTTGAGCCTCTTTTTTTGAAAAAAAAAAAACTATGGAAAGATTAAATATTTTCTAAACACACTTGGTTTCTTAGTGCTTAATTCTTTCATAATTATTTTAATGTTAATACTCACTGTCTGTGTTGGCAACCCAAACATATACATATGATTCGATTTAAAATTATTTTTTAGTCAGTTTATTATCAGATATTAATGTCAGTTCAGGGGTCTCTGATCCTCACCAACCATTGAACTAGTTTCTTGGTGCATAGCACTGTGCCATCGATTTAGATTTCTACTAATCTGAGCTGTTGAGTTGGGTTTGAATTCAGTTTTGGTTCAGCTGAGTTTGGATCCAACTTGCAGTTCTTTTGGTGGTTTTTCGACTGGTATATGGTTATGTTTTTGGCACCCAACATGGGCCCGATTTAATAAACCCCACACATATTCTGAAGATAGTAATTATGATCTTACTCAGTCAATTGAGATCTCAATAAATTAAATGTTGCAGTAGAAAGTGATATTTTTGTAGAATGTTATATATATTTGAAGAAAAGTTATGCGATTTATAACGCATAACTGAAATGATTTAATAAATTAAAATGTCATTTTGTAATCTTCTTTCTTATAAGTAAATATTTTAAAGATTATTTTTTAAATGTTCTTCAGCAAAAGATTCGTTAGTTAGAATAATTATTTAAATATATATATATTATACGTTTGTGTTATATGCGTTCGTGACAGTAGGAAAATTATCGTTAGAAAAGTAGTAAGAGCAGATCAAAGCAAGGGGTAAAATAAATAAAATATTTTGTCTGTGTCAAAATTAATTATAATCATTTCAGTTGTTATAATTTAAAAATATCCAATATGATATCATGTTAAAAGTTTTAATTTCCAAATATTGCTTGCTAGCACATATATTAAATGTTCGCTCCGTATTCTTAGTAGCCTCAAAGCAAGGCGAAGATCTTCAAACTGGGAATTATCTGTCAAGCGGTCCAATGCGTCTGACAAATCTTATGCCCCTTGACTAATATGAATTGGAGAGGAAATGCTTTCTTCCTCAATAATTTAAAATAACAGAAATATGATCACCGACCAACCTAACAGAGCGGAAGATTGCCCTACATCAGCAACATTTGAAGATGATGACTTGATAGTCATCGTTTGAATACTAAAACCCATATAGAATGCTCTATGTCATGACTTGATCAATTAATTAAAGTCAAACGAGCTTTTAACGAAAACTATTTTAAAGTATTTGTAAATCATATTAATTATGCCCCAATCATCATGCCCTTCCTGAATCTTAAATAACAAAGTTGAATTAGAATGTATTTCATCCTTTATCGGCCCTTTTGCAATAAAAACATTTTAAGATTAGATATGAATAAATACATATTGGAGAATACAAAAAATAGCTCGGGCATAGATTAAAAACGGAGCTAATAATTTATTATTAGCCAATTTCGACTCGATCGATAATTGATAGAATGGTAAATCTAGTTCTAATGGGTGAGAATTACTATTAGAATTAATATATTATTATTTGCACAAGGCAATGGAAACAAAGATCATCGAGTCGAAAGATTATTGGCATATAATTAAAAATAAATGACATTAATAAATCACATGATAAATATATATATAATATAGTAAATGAACCGCCAAGTAAGAAAAGAGAAAGTTTAAAGACTAGAGATTGAGAGAACTACGATATAAATTTACAGTAGCATGAATAAAAGGTTTTATAAAGATTGTTACATTAAAGAATAAAAGAGCTCTAAAAGGGAATGTAAAGTAAAGTTCGAAACTGGCCAAAAAGTTTAAGGTTCATTATGAAAACATATTACCCATTTCTTCCGAGGCTAGTTCTTAGGTTACACGTCCGAGTTGGTAAAAAAACGTAGGCACACATTTGGTCGATTACTTGAACAGTATTTTAATGAATTTTCACAATTTTAGCAGCATCATTGGTCCGGAAAAGATTCAGCAGCCTCATTGAAGATTGTTAAGGGACTTCAGGAACCATAGCCAGATTCCTGACGTTTTAGCCCTTCGCCATGATCGAAACACTATTTAATTTTATAATTTAAAAACGCACAGAGTTGACAGCACTTCTCTACAACAAAGATGGCTTTTTTTTTCTCCAAACTTTTCAGAGCTATATATATCTGTCCTCTGATGCCTTCAGGCTAGCGCTTCTTTCATTATCAATGTTTTTAGATTTACTGGTTGTTTTTAGATACATTCCTTCGACAAGGCTTTCAAATGAATTAACTTGAATTCATTTTCTAATTAGAAAATGAATTCTTAAAATCAGAAAATGATTTTAATTAGGAAATCCTTATCTTTTTTTCTAATTAATAAAACTTTAACTGTTGTTTTTGGAAAGGGAAAATCTGAAAGCTTATCGAAAGAATGTAGCTTTTAATCAATAAAACTTTAACAAATTATTTAAAAATAAAATCAAACATTCCCGACGCAATGAAACTTTTAAACAATTATATATATTTAAATATTTACAAATATATACGCACAATCCATGCAGTTATAATATATAAATTCATGAATAATTCTATCATGAATTTATTAATAGAATTGATCAATTTAAATCTGAAACTAATTAATTTTAGTACCCATTTATGAAATAAGTTATTCTTTATGGAAATTAGCGTGGATTGAACGTATAAAGCCCCATTGCATTGGAAATTTAAGGTTAGTACTAGGGTTTGAAGTGGGCTCATGGCTAGATATCATGAAGCTAGGATCGAACTCAGATCCAACTGCTTCAATATATAATAATAATCTCTAAACATAAATGAACCACTTATGATTTTAAAACTGCACATGGATGCGCGCATGTAAATTCATGAAGAACGCATGACTGAAGATTTTATTTCCCTTTTCTTTATCACATATATAGTCAGTGTTGAATCAGGATTCGGACCTGAAGTGGCCACTCTCTAGAATTATTGTTGTAGGAAAATGCGTTTCGTTAGATGTAAAATTAATGTTTTATTTTAGATTTTGACATTTATATTTTTACAAAAATGAGGCTTACAAGTTATAAATTCAGTTTGAAAAATGTAGTGCACTGGTTAATAATGCGTGTTAGCTTTTTATATTTGCTAAAAGTTTTATTTTAGATTTATATACACCTTTGATCTTTTTATATTTTTACAAAAATGAGGCTTACAAGTTTTAAATTCAATTTGAAAAAGGTAGTGCACCAGTGCTTGTTTTGTAACCTTGCATGATTTAATAATGCATGTTAGCTTTTTATATTTTGAAAATATTTTTTTTAACATGCAATCTCAGATTGATTATGCGATCTCAGATCTATTTTACATTTTGGCTTTTTAAATATCTATGCTTTTTATACATTAAAAATGCATGATGCTTTTTTATTTTGTAAAGTTTGGCTTTTGATTGATTATAGGTATTTGCGTAAAATTTTGATCACATGACCTGAATTCAAAATTTCCACTTTTGGGAGGGTTTTTATGGTCACATGACACAAATTCTAAATTTTTCTCCTTTTGGCATTTTTTTTATCACTTAGATGTGTCAGACGATGTTTTCTGTTGAAAGTGCATACTAAATTAGCACCCAGTCCTATATAAACTATTTATTACAGTAAGATTCAAAATTTAATATTTATTTCGAATCGCAGGTGGCTAAAAGTGAGATTCTATCTTACTCCTGCTACAGAATGAATTTTATACTATTCGTTTGTTAAATTATAATTCACGCACACAATAGTATAAAGCCGTGATTTAGCATGATGAGCAGAAGGTTGGCTTATATAATCATAAGCTCTAAACATAAGTGGACCATTTGTTTTTTAAACTGAGCTCACGGGTGAGTGTATGTAAATTCATGAAGAGCGAATGACTGAAAGTTTTATTTCCTTCCCTTTATTGCAAGTATAGTCAGCACAATATACACAAACTATTTATTACAATAAAAATATATATCTATTATACACTTTAAACAGAACATCTTCTTTGTCTTTGTTGATATAAAATACTGTCTCAACATTTAAAGATTTCCATTTGTTTTGAAAATGAACTTTCAGTATAGAATTGCAAAGTTTTCTGCTTTTAGAAACCAATCATAGTTCCAAATCAATACATATTATTTACATGGTTTATTGATAAGTTAAACTTTTTTTGTAGAATTTTTTTGAGAACATATGGCTATACCAAAGGGGTTGATGATACACTTGTGAATAAAATTGTCACTATATTTATTATTTTTAAAAAAACTTTTATTGTAGAGTAACAAGTTTTTTGTTTTCAGATAACAGTAGATATTTTAATCTTTATAAACATTTAGTATGTATATTATGTTCTTTAAACACCATATTTCTTCTGTTATCATTTGTTTTGAAAATGAATTTTTAGCATAGAATTGTAAGTTTTTTGATATTATATGCACTTCACATTTGAAAATCAGTATGCATTGTAGTTTAAATGTTCATGTACCATGTAAGATAAACACATTTTATTTCATAATTTTAATAATTCAATTTCTTATTTATGCAAAACTTAATAGTCTTTATGTCCATTTTTGCAACACTATGTTGATTGATCTGAAAGTGTTTGGAAAAATAGAATTTTAATTTATGTAGTTCAAAATAATAATGCTGAATTACATCAATTTTTATCTCTTCATGGTCTAATACAGTAGCAGAACTGAAATCTAAAGGTTCCATGATTTATAGCTCGAACCATTCTTTCAGTATTCTAATGACATGAACTCTGAATGGTAAACCATTTGTTTGCACTTTTGTTCCATTACCTATTTAATGGCACATTTCAATCAGATATTTATCAGAAATGTCAAGGTATCTGATGGTAACTAATAGGTGGCTACATGCACACAAGTATAATTATTAAAACATTCTGTGTATACATGCTGTACACTTTAAATGTTTTATTATCAGCATTTTCTTACATTAAAAATAAAAATAATGAAGTCATAATTTCTTACCTTAGATATTTATATTTTTTACATTTTCATATAATTAAAACAAGTTTACTCCTTAGAATTCAACAAAAGCAAAAAACATTGTAGGTGTTTATTAAGATTTAAACTTTTTAACAATCTAACTGAAGGCTTTAGATTTTTGTTTGATTATATAATAAATTTATAAATTAAAATAAAATTGTACCACTCATTGATTTTATTTGTTTTAATTAGTTATGATTCATTAAAATATTTACTGAAGGTTCAATTGGTCTGTTGATACAAATTAGGATATGATAATGAAAGGATAACTGCTTACCAAACAAATTAAATAAAGTATTTTCTCTATAGTTTATTATGCCAAATTTTCAGCAGTGATGTGTTTTTAAGCAGATACATAAAACGATGCATGATATTACCTCAAATGTCATTGCACTAAAACTACAATAGAAGTCTCATATTATCTGGTGATGCATGACATTCCAAGAATCATTATTGCAAGCCTAAACTAAATCACTTTTGCTAGAGATGCCAATTTTCTTTTGAAAAAAATTGACAAAATTCAAAGGTTATATTCAATATCATGATATCTCCATCCATTCTAATTTAAGATCAGTATCCATTTATCCTTCAAGAATAAAAATACTAGAATAAAAAATAGAACATAGTCCCTAAATGGGAAACCATGAAACATGTTTGCTTCAAACAGTGCTCAGTATAATATGAAATAATAAATCAGCCAATAGTAATACTCAGTACTTGTAATAAATATACTTTTGCAGATATTAGCAAACTGAAACCCTAAAATTCTTCTTGCAAATTTTCTTATAAATCAGAAAATGTTAAGATAACTGGAAAGCTAGTGTTAGCACATCAATTAATTGTGCAAGGCTTTTCATTCAGCTCATTATTATTCATGATTTATATAAATTGCTATACATCTGTTATAAAATAATTCCAAGGAAGTCATATCAACAACACACATCAACATTATCTAACATTGCGTATCTGGATGACAAACAAATTGCATTTGTACTACATTTCATAAAACTAAACTAAATACCTGCTCTAGTTTGAAAAAAAAAACTGTCATGTGCCTGCTCAATAGACACAAAAATTAACCCCAGACCCAAATATTCCAAGGTAAACCATTTCTCAGATTACCATTTTAAAATGAGCATAAATCAGTTCATTCTTTATCTAGTAAAATGATATCTATCATAAGTCTCTATTCAACTAAGTAAAAATTACAAGAATTGAATGTTGCTAATCCATAAATTTACAAAAGCTTTATCTTCAACATTTCCCCAAACGCATAAACTTTCCTTTGTACAAACAAAACAATAGCCATGCCAATACCACAATTACAATTTTGACAAATCAAAATGGTGTACAACTACACTCATTACAAGTGTTCCAAAGAGAAAAAACAACTAAATTTTATTCATTCCTATATACCAGGCATGTCAAATATGAGGCCGCAAGCAGGCTTCTGATAAGTAGTCTGCTACATGACAAAAATGATAGCCAATATGATAATACCAAATTTATTTTTTTTAATTAAAGTTATAAATATGTACATGAATTAAATAAATATAAACACAGTTCAAAAAAGTAACATTTTCATTGAGAGATACATCATACATCAATTTATTGCAGTTTTTATGCACATGTATTAAATACAGTCAATGAAAACACGACATAATCAGCAAGTTATATCCCATAAGAAAATAGATTTTTCATCCAACCATCATTATTATTTTAAACAAATTATTTTTGACTTCAGATTCTAATCATTGCTTCATTTAAAATATTCCTAAATTAAAAAGTGTAGTTTTCTTTGTGATTAAGAAGCTCTCTACTAATATGGATAAAAAACAATTAATTGAAGAAAGACATCACACTTTACAAATAGGAATTAAAATATTATTTCATTCAAAATAAAATAAAATTTTATGTCTGATATATAAAAATTTTATTATACTTTGCAAAGAATATTAAAAAAATACTACAACACAATTTATAAAAAAAACTATGATAAATATGTTTGAAAACATCATGAAGATAAATTGTCAGAATTATTGACACTTCAAAAACAGCAATATATATTTATTAAACCTAATAAAGATAATGTAAATGTTGTGAAAACTAGTTATTTGATATTTCAATCATTCACTAAAGGGGTATTTATTCACAAATGTATAATTAAATTTGTCGAAGCGTTGTGTTCAGAACAATCAAATAATTCAAAAATATAAGCTTGACTCAAAATACTATCGCCAGTGGAATTGATAGTTGTAAGGATGACTTACAACCCTGCAGAACCAGCCTATATTAGTACCACATCACCAAATGGAGCTGTGTAAAACATGTGCTTAACCAATAAATTGTTGAGCACATACTAGCATTGTCAAACACGCATATATATGTGACTATATTTGGTTTATTAAATGTCATGATAACTTAATTTTTCCTTTTATAATGAAGATTACAAAAATTAATGAGAATGTAGATTAAACACTTAAAAAAAACAACAAAAAAATCAGTCAAACATATATCTATACTAATACCAAACCAAAAGTCAGTGTATTGTACAGACGTTAAACCATATACGCAAAATGATGACCCATTGTCAAGTTAATCACTAAGCAACTAAGTGTGGAAAACGAAATTAGAATCACAATATGTAATTGTTAATCCAACTACTACATATGCAATCTACACAACAATATGCAACTACGCCAACAAAGAAAGAAATGCAAGATTGAATACGCTAAACCCAGAAATAAAATGGTCTCATTTTCAAACTGAACTCTATACAAAAACAAATCGAGTCTTCATCCTATGTCTTTTCAAAATAATGCTTTCGTGTAAGGAAGTCAATCTCTTAATAGTTGAATTTCGAATGCCAAAGGAAATGGTTGACACGTTCTAAAAGGATACAAAAAAATCTTAGTGTAAATTAAAGAGAAAGTAAGATCGACAACTGAATTGAACATGAATAAACTCGTGAAATTTAAAAACAAATTATTCAGAGTTAATATCAAAGAAACATCGAATTTATTCGCACATAAGGAGAAAAGAACAAACTATCACTAATAACTAAAGAGCTGACGGAATACAATTTATCATTAAAAAAAGCTAGTTATTCTTGCAATAGATATTGCTCCTGCTATGACTAAGGTTATTAAGAGTTATCACACAAAAGAAAAATATAAAGAACAAGATGCTTCTTTTCAAAATTTTCATTGCATTGTTCACCAACAAATATTATACTCCAAAGTTTAAAAATTGGACATCATAAAAAATGTCTATAAAATTATAAATTATATTCATTCACGTACGATTAATTCCCACCAAATTAGCAAATTTTTAAAGATTTAGGAAAGGAATACACAAACCTATTTTATTATTTAGTAATTCAGACTTTCTAGTCATAAAGTTTTAAAATGATTCTTCCAATTGCTGGACAAAATTGTAAAATTATCAATGTGGAATATTAAAAGATGACTGATGGATAAAATGCCTAGTTTTTTCAGTTTATTTACAACTACAAAGCAAACATCATGAGGTTAACACATTATGTGATATCAATGTTTTCAAAGAGAAATTACTACTCTAGTAAAAAGAAAATTTGTCTCATTTTTTTAATTAGAAAATGAATTCATAAGATTTTCGGAGTTCCAAAAAATGTGAAAATTAATTTTACCAATATACTTCTTTATCTATTGATGTTGATGACAATTTTCAACTAGAATCAATCGAAATTCAGCGTGAATCTGTATTGGATGCTGGGATTCCACATATCTATGAATATTATCAGTTGTTTTCCCTGCAATATTATGTGCAATTAGGTTTATTTTAATTACTTAATGAATAATATTTCTATAGTGTAATTTTCACTACGTCACTCTCATACAAGGTAGGAACTGGTTTCTATCACACTTTTAACATCTTGTAGAGGAGTGTAAATCTAAACATGATCAAAGACATGTCTAAAAGATGTATAATCTCCCAAATGTACATTTGTACTGAACCAGCACTCATTGATTGGCCCACAGTACATTCTCTTACACATATCTTTATCATTGTTCAATATATATAGATAGGGAATTACTATAGTTTAATTGTAATTATTATAAAGATGTCATAAACAAATGTTAAAAAAAGGTAAATAATTCAAATTAAAAATTTATATTGACCTAAACATGCTTTTGGCAGAATATTATCAGAATCATAGAACTGTTTTACTTCGCAATTGAAACACAACTGTACACCTGTGTGAAAAAAATAATGCAAAATTTAAAAGAAATATTACTGTGTAAAATTATTCAAGGATGCTGTAGAAATTCAAAGAAAAAATCAAATGGAGATGAATTACATTCCCCCTCTGGAGATAGAAGATCAATGAATTATAGTTTTAAAATTAAAGGGAAAATATAGCAGGAAGTTAAATTTTCTGGTGAAAAAACAAAATAAGTCTTAATAATATAAAAGTAAAAAATTGAATAAATTTAACAGAGAAAACGCCACCAGAACGAATCAACAATATATTAAAACAAGGTTCAAAGTTTATTGGAAGAATTTTGAAGCAATCAAAAATGGAAGTAATTGCCGATATCAAAGCTGAGTATGAGAATTTACCACAAAAGGAGAAAATAGATATGATGGTAAGGGCATTACAAGCAATGCACATGCCAAGGGTAAACAACGAATAGTTTCAAAATATAAAGGTGACTGCTGAATACTTCAAAAATATTGTGTGCATTAAGGAAGATAAAGGCAAATGGTTGGTAGACAATAATGTACAACTTCAAAAATGAATAGACAAATTATAAATTTAAAATTAAAAAATATAAACACATACAATATAAAATATACGAAAGTTAAACATATGTAAATAAGCATTTATTTTTATAGCGCTATGTTTATAAATTGTAATACAATATACGAAAGATAAATTTGTATCTACAATATTGAGAAAATACTGCAACAATAACCCCACGTTTGCAAACATTAAATTGCTTAAAGAAAATCAACATCCTAGATTTATGATTGACTTTAGTAGGGCATACTATTATAAGGCTGCAAAAAAAGTAGCAGAGTGGCTAATTGTGGATACTGATTTTGGAAGTATGGAATAAAATCTTCATACAAATGTGTAAATAAAATTAAGAATATAAAGATAAATGAAAACCAAAAGTTGACATCACTGGATATTAAAGAACCATATAGATTTGTACTACATGATCTATCTATTAATACAATTTTAGAAGTATTGCAGGAAATCAATTACAATCTGAATAAAAGATTTTATAATTGTGTATTAAAATGGATCTATAATGACATAATAGCATTAGCCAAAGGAAATTTTATAAAATGGAGAGTGGATTGTCTATGAGGTTACCACTAAGTGGTATAGTATGCACTATCAGTCTATCAAAATTCGAGAATCCTACTAATGAAATGTATGAGATATAACAATTTGTTTATTTGCACATCAGAAACACATATTAATAATATACATCGGGACTTTGAATATATATTACCTTGTCATTGTTTTTTTCTTTTTTTTTAAAATAAGTTTTTATTTTAAATTTCTTTTTAGGCAAACAGTTTAATTCCCTTAGTTATTTTATAAGACATATTTTCCAAATTATTACAATCCTTTCTAGCGTATAATTTCTATAATGCTATTAATTTCTACTTTAGAATGTAGCATCTAATACCATTTATATTAACAGTTTCTATACATATAATAGTTTTTTTCTTGTTACTCTCTTCATTTATCACTTTAATGTAAATAAAGTTTTCTTGAAAGAAGATACATCTCCCATAACACTTTTTATCTACAACTTGGGTAAATCCTTTCACTATGACTAGTAGAAAATAGTGGCAAAAATGTATAATTCTTCATTATAAAATTTCAATGTTTTTTTTTTTTTTTTTAAAAACTAAGATTTTCAAATAGTTAATTCATTTAAAATGTACAATAAGAATTTAAGTTGTAAAGGTTTCCTAGCAAAAAAATAAGTTATTTAAATTCATTTTAATTGGATAGGAACAGCAAAATTGTAATTTCTTATTAAACAAGAAAAAATATTTTGTTTCTCTAAAGATTTCGAAATATAATTCTTTATGGGCTTTGCTAAAATTTTATGTATTAATTTAACGGTTAAGTAGCAACACTGAGAAATTATTTCGAGCATTATTTTGAGTTTAAGTTGAAAATGAACTTTAATATTTTATTGCTTTCTTCTGAGGTAAAACAAATATTTGGAGGTTTTATTTAATAGGTAAAACTACTTTCTGATAGTTTACTGCTAAAGTGTAGATAGTGATCAATGCTTTATGGATGAATATTCACCACTATGAACTTTCCATAGTGGCCAGAAGATCTAAAAGCCAGTCAATTTTTAAAACAATTATTCCTTGAAAACTTTTTTTAAGGAGATAAATCCATAATTTTTTCTTTTTCTATTCAGAAATAAGATAAATATATGTTTTATTTTTAAACTATTGTTTTAACCCATCTCTTGTGACTTATACAATAAAAGATTGCTTTTCCCTTTATACATATCTGACTTTTCAATAAAGTAATCTGTTAGTGTGTGCCCAAATTAAAATATTTTATACATATTTTTATAAATGTATATATCTTCAGAAGTAATAAAAAATAAATATTTTTAAAATGTTAAGATAAAAAAAAAAAGAATACTTAAGTTCCTATTTGCTCCTAAATTCAGCTTTGGAACTACACTGACATGGAATTTTTGCCTGCTTAGTTTCCATGCATTAACTACAACTTTAGTAGTTTGAATGATTAAAAATCCATCAACTAGTTAATAGTAAAAATAGAAACTTCATGATCAAACACCAATAAAGCAATAGGGAATATCAGTACCACTTAAGTAATCATTAAAGCGGCCAGAAAAGGGATTAATATAAGATCATACTGTACTTTTATTGTGATAAGTACCAATTCAATGTTCTTATTAAGTGAACATTGCATTATTTTTTTTTTTCCATTAATAAAAAGTTGGAAAAAATCTATAACGTTTATAGACACATGCTCCATATTTAAGATCTTCCCATTTACATTTAATAAGAGCATGTCTACATTAAAAAAAACAAAATCTTGGTATCAATTATTTTAATAAAACAATCAAAGTCATAACAAAACATAATGAAATTAAAAACAGTGCCAAGATCTAAAGCCTATTGTATATGAAATTGCAAAATGAAAAAAAATTTTTTGTAATATTTTTCCAGCATCACACTTTGACAATTTTATCTTATCTTCTCAGATAAATTTACGTTAATATATTCAATATACTTTGACTAATTGATTGATGAATATAGATAACTTTTCAAGATAATCTTAAATGCCAATGATGATTGTAATATATATATATATATGCAGAATGAAGGAAGTGGGTGATTTTTTTTATACGAAGTTAAAAAGTAGCGATTTGCTTTATTACTGTCCTCTGATTTTCTTACTAGATTGTCAGTTAAATTGAAATCTAAATGTTATGATGAGAATAAGCTATGAGTAATGAATCTATTGAGAAGAGGCAAATTTAAAAAGATCATTTCTGTGATTAATTATACTGGGGGTAACAAGAGGGGATCTAAAACGAAATATTTCATTAAAGAGAGTAAACAGATATCATTAAAAGATTTAAGAGACTGAAATGAAACTAGGTTAGACATATTGCTTAAAGATGATAAGAATACATTTGCAAGTTATTTCCATTGTTAATAATGTATGGTGCATTACATTGCTTTCAAATGGAGCAAAGCAAAAAATTTCTTCAAATTTATGAATCTTAAACAAAATCACTACATTTCAGTAACACTAAAGTTTTTTTTTTGAAAATTTTAATTTGATTCACTTCCAGTTTGTATCATTCAAGCAGCACATTTTAATTAAGTTTATTTCCTTTGTGATGCTCTAATAATTTATTAAGTTTTCATAATTAGGAATAATATACCCGATCATAACATTAATTTACAGTTTTTATTACCTTGGGAGATTTTGACACTTTTGCATATGAAACTAAAAATATTAATGATCAAACAAAAGTCAATATATTCCCTAGCATTCTTTCTCAATAAACAAATAGTTAACTTTAATGGCTATAATCTTCCAATTCTACAATGTTATGGGTTTATTACTAATGTTATTCCTCTTCTTAAAATGCATATGAGAAGTTTCTGTTTTGAGGAAAAATTCTTTATTCTAATAAGATAAAATTAATTTTAACCATCTTTCATCTTTTGTTTTGCAACATTAAAGAATCAATATAGTTGGTAAGCATTAATAATTTTATTATCTTTTTCCAATCTCCAATTTTGAAATCCATAAAGATTCATAAGAAATACAGTAGCTTGAAAAACTCTGATTTCTTTCATTTAATTTTTATTTTCTTACTACTGGTCCACAAAAATTAATACTGGGATGATCTGAACTAATTCAACAATTGAGCCAAATCTTCAATCATCACTAATCAAAGCCGATGAAAGTGGGTTATTTGAATTGGGTATTATTATGCTTTAGAATTCAAAATTTGGCAACTATATATCTAATAGCTTACTTTTTTATGAGCTTTTTAATTCTTAAATTTCAGATATTTAATATAAAAATTTATGCAAATGATTATGCAGAGTAGTTAGAATCTATCTTAAACTTATTTACAATTAATGCATAATCTAGCTATATTCTATTTCCATTTTGTAATTTTTAAAGCTATATTTTTAAATAGTATATATTATTTTTCTGCAGAATTTACTCTCATTTCTTAGCTTCGTACCTAAATTCCCACAATAATTAAATCAGTTCAATATTACAATGCTATGACATCAAATCTTCCTTATTAATTTCCAAAAATAAATTCTTAAAAGATAAATAAAAAACAAAACAGTATTAATTCAGCTTTAATGATTAAAAATAGTTATATAATTAATTAATCATAATCTGAGTTAATTATGAGATGATGTAATGAATGAGCTTTAGTACTAATAGTAAGAAATTCAACTTAACTAGCTGGAATAAGTTTTTTCTCTCTCTTTTTTCTCTTTCTGTAATTCCTAGTTATCTAATCAGTCAATTTATATAGCGGGTAAATAAAATTCAACAAATATAAAAATGTTTTTAGACATTTAAATAAATACTATGAATATATTTTTTTGGTGTAAAAAGGCTCATTATAATGTTTAAAAATTCTCAATAATTTTTTTTATTTATAAATCTTGTTATATTTTATGAACTCTCTTTTCATATCCATATATACAGAATAATATTCTTATATTTCAATCATCTCAAGCTTTATCCTTTTTAAATTTATTTTCACGTTAAAAGAAAACTGAATAAATCTTGAAAATGACCAAAATAAAACAAGATTTATATATAAAAAAAATGTTAGAATTTTTATATATTAAAATTAATAAACAATTTTAGAAAGAAAATAAAGAGGAATATTTTAACTATTGATTTATTTAACTACAATGTTTATAACCATGCTGCTATATGTTAACAAATAGAAAAAAATTAAACTAATAATAATAATAAAAATTCAAGTGTTTTATTACTTTTTATATATATATTTTAATAATGATATTGGCAAATTTTTTTTAGAGATTGTAAGACAAACAATTTTACTATTTTCTTTGCCAGAAAAGAAAGCAAAAGTATAATTTACCACCAATACACTATTTTTGTGCACAAACTTGATACATTTCTCATTCTATTTAAATATCAGTAATAGATGAATAATCAAATAGCTTAACTATAAATGGATAGTAAGAAGTTGGAAATATTTTTTTACAACATTTAACTTTATTAACAACACAAAGGAGTTTAAAAGTTTACAAACTGATCAGCAATATAAATTAATCCATTAACATTTCTGCATATAAATTAATCCATTAACATTTCTAACAGTTTATTTTTGCACTTATTCATGTTCAAATGTTTATTTGTATTCTTAAACTATTATTACAATCTTCATAAAAATCGACTTTTTTCCCCTTCAAAAATAGATGTTTTAAAATTCTGACCAATTGCCATGCTGGAGAGGCCTGAATAGATTAATAGTTGATCAATTTTGTGATCACGAGATTAAAAAGAAATTCTGGTAATAACAACAATTAACTAATTACCAGATTCAATTACATTAATTCTAAGGAAGACAACTAAAAAATTTACATACATTCAAAATACTTCACCTTATTTTTTTTTTTTTTACAAACTTATATAAAACGCAAAAAGTATTTTAATAAGCATGATCAGCAATAAACAATGACTCCCCAGCTGATGCTCCGCTAGCTCCTCCAGTGTATTTCCCCATGGCTGCATTCCCATTTGCCTAAAATAAAAAAAAAAAGACAATATATCTCTGAATCATTAAAGAGTATATTTACTTACAATGGTTATTTAATGAATGCATTTTAATGATATAAAAGTTCATTCCAAAAATTGAAATACTAAAAGTAATTGTAAGTAATGAGACAAATTACAACTGTTGATAATTATTATTGTTTGGATATAGTACTTTGTTATCTAGTTATTCTATCTGTCTTTGTGCAATTTAATAATACACAAATATTTAACTTTCTAAATGATGTTCACGATCTTCAACCTATCTCTACCTATTTTTTTAAAAAAAAAAAACCACTCAAAATGATAAAGATACTCTTAAAATTCCACTAATGAAAAAAAAACAATTTATTTACTTTTTTTAATATTTATATAACTTCTCATTTAAAAATACCAGAATAAATAAATTTCACAATGTGCATCTCAAAGTGTTAGAATATTTATACTTTCATTTTTCATGTTTAGTCAATATTAGAAAACACATTGTGAATAGACATTATTCTTAAGCTAGTGAGAATTTTTAGTTTTTTTTAAATTTTAACATCCAGCAAAGAATAATACATCATAATAAAAATAAAAAAGCAATACAATAGTTCATTGCTCAAGACATCATGACGTTTGAGCACTTAAAATGACAAAGCCAGGCTGTAATTCATGGATCTTTAACTCTCAAATCCACCACTCTACTATTAGTGCACAAAACTAATGGCATTATATTCAATACAAGTCTTAATACTGAATGGACAGGTGGCTTAACTATAGAATATACTATAATAATATAAATAAACAATAATAAATGCAGTCTTCTAAGCACTTCATACAATGTAAATGCAATATTTTATTATTTCACATTTTCAAAAAGAGGTGTCAATCTCAATTGTCCAACAGTCTGTATCAGAACTTCCACTACTTAAAAAGACCCACTATTCAGATGATATTAAGCAGACATGCTACTGCTAGTCTGAAAATTTGAACATAGCATTACTGTCTACTATCCATTAATCGATGAAACTTACAATAGATGGCTCTGGAGTAGAATAAATAGGGTAAACTATTGCTACTAATGCAAAAGTAGAAAACAATTCGGAAAAAAAAAAAAAAATGTTATGTCTGGCAAAAATATAAATCTTTAATTATAGAATAAGTTTTAGTTTCTAATATATAATGAAAATTATACGCATTTACCTATAAGTATAAAAAATATTTAGTATAAATTGTTATGTGTAGAAATAATCTGAATCAAACGTATTTCTCTCTAAATTGTTATCTGTAGAAATAAATCTTAAGGTATGTTAAGTCTGTAAATTAAATCATAATGGGTAAAATTAAATGCTTAATGCCATAATTAAAAAATGTTCTTAATTAAATGATTAAAGGAACTAATATTTAGAACAAATGCGAATATAAAATTCCTTTTCCGCATAATTTATTTTAGTCTTCCACATGAAATAACATTCTAGAGAATTGAGTATATAAAATCCTGTCAAAATAGATTGAGAAAATTCGCAGAGTATCCTCCCAAAGAGATCTATCTCTACAGGTGCCAAAATAAATTTAGAGTTCAAATTCAGGTTATAATGACCTTTTATAATTTTTGAAGATCTTTGGATTCAAGATAACAATTATTATGTTTTAAAGTCTTTATAAATTATTAAATTTTTCAATTGGTAATTGTCTGAGGTAGTGGAACTGTTATATACTAATGTTGTTCATGTTATTACCTCATAATAAAGATTATGTTAAATGTTTTCTATAATCGGGCTATGATTAATATATTTTCTTTATTATGCGTATCCAGTTGGTAGATTGCGTACTCAGTCTAAATCGGCTTGATAAACCCACCATTAATAAATAGCTATCCCAAATACAACAGATGTTTTGTTGGATATATTTTATATATTAAAATGATTTTATCAGCTGGGAATTCTCAATCTCTCTGTGGCAGTTTGAGGTTTCTTCTATGCTGAATAAAAGAAACAAACAAATATTTGCAAAGATAATAGCATCAAAAAATTTGTAAATAATTTTTTTTTTAAAAAATTGGATTTTTAAATTAAGATAATGTGCAAAATTTGACTGGTCATTAGTGTCACTGTTCATAAGTAATAGTGATTTGCAACATTCTTTATCATAATAACTATGCTAAAGAAATTTGTAAACTTCAACATATGACATTAGATAGTAGATCCTAGTCTTAAGTTGTTAAAAATTATCAATATTATTCTTTCTTTTAGTATCTATAGAATGGTACTTTATAAAATGTTATTATGTTAATGACTTATATAATAAAAGAGGATTAACTGGTAAATAAAATAAAGAATCAAATGATTTATTCCTTGAAAGTTTAAATACCTAAAGTGAAAGAGCTGTGCCACGATTCATAGACCTTGAATTCCAGAATCAGCCAGTCTCCAATTGCATCAAACCACATAGCGCAAATGGTAAATCTCAATTTATTAACTCTGTTCATGAAAATATATAATTCTAAAGCAATCGTTGACTTAAGAGTTCAGATGAGAAGGTATAAATAATAAACTAATTAATTGCATTGAGCCAGCTTTTGGAGTTTTTCTGAAAGCTGGCTCAGTGCAATTAATTAGTTTATTATTTATACTTTTTCATATGAACTCGAAGTCAACAAATGCTTTACAATTAAATTTTAAATGACAAATCTTTATTTATTTTCATTATAGTTGGCTATAATTAACTAGTTTGAAAGGTAATATATATATATTGTGACCATTTATTTTGCAGAGAAAATAAATATAGGTAGAATCAAGTATGTAAAAAAATTTTTTAATTATAATTCTGAAAGGTTAGCTGGTATTATCTTTGTTAACTTAAGTGATTGACTTCGTCACTCTATTTTATGTATGTAAAGCTATATAGTTGCATTTTTTGTTTATTTAAGAATATGTTAATACCACGGTTGCTATCCACCCAACCACTGACTTTGAGAAATTATGCCTAACTTCCATAAATTTATCTATTGAAAATAGTTATTTTTTTTCTTCTTTCTTTTCTTTTATTAATGACGAAGTTAAATAATTTTTTATAAACAAATAATTGCATTTAAAAAAAAGGAAATATATTTTTTTTTATAGAAGTACTTAAACCAGTTTTTCTAGTTATTTAAATATGTAAATCATTTCCGGTGTAAATGTTCTTAGGTTCCTATCAATTGTAATGATCCCCTTTCTGTTAATTGGAATCACATTATTCTAAAATGAGTATAGAGAGGCAATTTTGAAAGCATAATGGTCACTTCACTCACTTATTCTTCATCATCGTCAATTGGTTGTATTATTATTTTGTTGCTGAATTCTACAAATTTTAATTGTTTTGAAGAACAAAGCAATATGTTCTGTTAGAAGCAAATTTTATCCAAGCAATTAATTTTCAAGTTATGTTATTTTACCTTAATCTCTCTGAACATCTACATATGGAGGAAAGAAAGGCAAATTTTCTGTGGAAACAGAAGCTGAAACTTCGACAATGCAATCAGAGGTAGTCTATGTCTTATATTCTTACAAACTTTTAGTCAATTTTGTTAACATTTTCTTTGAAATTAGAGATTATATTATTTTGTCATGAATTATATTGATCTTAAATGATTAATCTATGGCTAAGATGTTTATGGATCATCATAAAATATAATTATGGATTTATATTTATTATATTTTACTTAATTTGATGTCTGCATTTGAATATATACTTTACTATACTTTATTATGGAATATAATTACCTTTGGATTTATGATGTGCTTGTTTTATTTACACAACCGTTCTGATATACATATGTTTACAACCTATCTAATATATTTCATTTATAGTGAATTTATTATAATCTGCCTATATAAAGTATATAATTCCTTTTATTTGGATGAAACTTTGATATATATGTTATTATTGCAGAGCATATTCAATTTGTTTCTTTAATTTAAACGATTACTTTAATCCTTGCAAAGTTATAACGTGCTGATAAAAGGCTTCTATTATAAAGTCAACATGATGATAAAATACCTCAAAAGGAAGCATCATCTTGATTATTTTAACTAACGTAAATTCACTTCTCCAATCTCTTAATAAAGATATATATGATCACTGGAATTGTTCATGAAATGTGCTCTTAATTAAGTGAAATAAGATATACAATCATCAAAGTAATTAGACTTACAATTGTGTAAAAATTATTTTCATTCTGGAGGAAAAAAATAAACCGCTTAGATTTTTGTTTTTTAGGTTATTATTAGGATATTTTAAGCATTATGCATTTCCAATATTTGTTAATCATATTAAGGTGGTGCGTAAATGGTTTTATTCACACTGTGTCCGTAAAGATCGCAGCAAGGAATTTATGTATTTTTTTTAAAACATCTATAAGGGTAGAGTTGCTATTTCATATATTGTATATTTTGCGTTGAACCGGTGTATAATTTCTATTATTATTATAATTTTTAAATTACCCATTTATTTGTCTCATACATACATTTGTATTAATCTTTTGATTATTCATTTTGTTATATGTGTTATAAGTATGAGTAGATGTGGTTTGTCATTTAATTGTTATCCCAAACACTTTTCTTTTCATTAGGGGTATTTCCACTTTTAATCATGTATTTATTGTGACAATTATATGGATGATTTCTCATTTTGCTTAGATATTATTTGTTAAACCTTTCCTTATGTTAGCGGTAAATACTAATGGGATACTTGTATATGTGTAGCATGAAGACAGTATTGCTCTGTTCACTTTAATGAACGCTCGTTTTTCTCACCATTGTTGTCCATAAAAATTTAGAAATTCAAATTTGTGTATTATAAAAGGCATTTGTGCGATTATATTCTATTATTATATATTTTCAGATGACTGAATGTTGAGTAAAGTAGTGATTTTGTACTCCTAAACTCCACAGACTTTTGTTATCTAAGACTAATGCAATGTACTTATTTATATTATATCATTTAAATTAATTATATATTAAGAAATTGTTCACTGATTTCAATATAGATATTACTAGCCAGTTATATTAATTGGTAAAATTCTCTATACAGTAGTGCCACTCAGAAATGGTGATCATGTGATGTTATATTATTGGTCCATCCAAATGCACAGATGGTGTTTGGTAAGTATCAGTGAATATTAAATTCAAACTATAGGAGGTTTTTCTTTATTTATTTATTTGTGTAATCTAAATATCTCACAGATATGGTATATTATACATGTATTATATCTAACTGATGTAAAAGTTTCTTTAATTTATTTTGTTGTAAATAATAGTAAGTTATATCAATTTTTTTTTTGTCAAAAAAATAAAAGAAATATATTTAGTTTTTGTAATAAATAATGATTTTATTCTTTAATTACATTTCAGTGTCCATAGCTATTTGTCACATCCATATATCAGAAAATCCATTTGAATAGTAAAAGTGCTTCAAGTGAATATTATTTTGAAACTGTCAC
Organism: Epiperipatus broadwayi; assembly: GCA_028023455.1. Lineage (NCBI taxonomy): Eukaryota > Metazoa > Onychophora > Udeonychophora > Euonychophora > Peripatidae > Epiperipatus > Epiperipatus broadwayi. Next base: position 10,630,318 of record JAQFVV010000014.1, read on the forward strand.
AATGATATAATTCATGCAATGTATTATATGTGCAATTAGATTTATAGATTATTTTATTGATGCTGTTGTTGTCAGAGTAAAGTGCTTCAAGTGAATATTATTTTGAAACTGTCACAATGATATAATTCATGCAATGTATTATATGTGCAATTAGATTTATAGATTATTTTATTGATGCTGTTGTTGTCAGAGTACTTAGTGATGTGTTTGGTACAACAAAATTCCCTTTTATCTATTGCATTGCTTTAGCTTTGCTATTGTTAGATAATTATTTTAAATTTTAAGAAAACTTGATTTTATTTAGCCGGTGACATAAGACCAAAATAAGAGTTAATCTTTGCAAGCCAATATTATATTTAAATATCTCTAGACAAATTTGTACTTTGTTATAAAGGAATAAAGTGTTGATAAGATGTTAAGAAAATAAAAGTCTTACTGCTATTATCACTATTATTAAGTTAAAAGAACCTAAATTATTTTTATTATTTTAGATTATCATTGTAAAGCTAGTATTCTTTACAACTGAAATGTTTAATATTTAATACCCTGAGATTATCATTTATTATTACTGTTTGTAGAACGTAATAATTAAGTATCAATCAATCACTGGTCTATCTATATCTTATAATGTATTAATTATTGTATGCTTAGCCCAGGAGAGGACTTATCTTAGATTATACATTTATATGATGCCTTAGAGATCTTATACTAATCTGATCTGTATCTAGAGCTATATTTTATTTTATGGTTACTAGGTTGTTCTTTGGAAGATTACATTCTTGGATTTTGGCTTACCTAATGTGTTAGCTTTTGATCAGCCATAAGATATCAATTGCTTGCAAGTTACATTGCGAATTTTTGGTGCTGCAATGTCAGGCCTCGACTAATTACTTAAAGTTGAGACCTCAATATATAATGTTAATAAAAAATTGTTATGTATCAATGACAATTATATATATTCTTTTTTTTGTCGATAAAATTTTTGATAACAATAAAACATGACTGCTGTCCATTACACAACCCTCCATTTTAATGTCTTTGATATTACCAAGAATTATTTTCAAAGTTAAAATTACGATGCGTCAAGAAAAATTACTTCCTTTCAGTGAGTTCATGCAAAATTATTTTAATGAGGATATTTTCTCTTTCATATCTTTAAAAGATCTTCAAAGCTATTGCTTCAATTATTGTGGAATTACCAAGATAATGCGAACTTTAAAAGATTGAAACTTTCAATAAATGATAGTGGCAAGTCCAGAGATAGAAACTCTTCAATGGCCTTTATCATTATGAAACAGATAAATCAATTAGGAGGAAAAAAAAAAACAATTTACCAATCAATATTTTGTTAATTTTTGAGTATTATGGGAAAAAAAATTATAAAAGAATTTGTTATAATAAAAAAATAAAATCAATAAATGTGTAAATAATCCTTTGCGTTAAAACAAAGAAATATAAATAAAGGTTGAAATTACCGTAGCTCTTTTCAGCAATTCTTCTTGAGCTGCTTTGATTTTATCAGGCTTGCCACACCAAGCTTTCAAGACTGATGCCTGAAGAGCTCGACCATAAGAAAATGTTAAGGCCCATGGCTTACGACCTGGATGCAAATTTATGGCATTTAAATTTACTGTGGCATCTTCCTCAGACTGACCACCAGACAGAAATGTAACCCCTGCAACAGCAGCAGGAACAGTCCTTTGCAAAGCAGTGACAGTAGCTCGAGCATTTTCTGCAGGTCGATATTTCTTTGTGCAACTTTGACCTGCTGTAACCATATTAGGTTTCAGTAAAGTACCTTCTAAAAATACATGATGATCTGCCAGAGCTTTATAGGTAAAAGCTAACACCTAAGAAAAAAAAAAAATTACCCTTAATAATCAGCCTCATACTTTAAAAAATTAATTCTACACTTACATTTATAACAAAATTGAAAAATAAAATCTAGCTACATATAACAAATTCTTACATAAGTATATCTTATATAAAAGAATTCATTTAGAAAAAAAAAATTAAAGACTTACTTCAAATTTTCAGATTAAAAAAAAAACTTTTTTTTTATCTGAAATTATTAAGGTTTTATCGTATTAAATAAATATTCATTTGATGTGTTTGTTTTAATTAACTAAAGTAATCTTACAGTAATATGCTTGGGAGGTCATGATGCTTGAACATCCTAGTCATAAATTAATCATTTAATAATACCAAACAGTTAATCTAAGCAGATGCATTCATACCAGTTTTGAATGTTAGATTGTATAATATTTATCACCAATCATATACTCATTAAAATAATAAAAGGCTATCTAAATAAACTTTTTATCTCACTTCGTTCAAATCAGTTTACTAATTTTGTTTTCTTTTAATATGCATCAGAAACATGCGCTATTTCTAACCAAAAACACATTAATATAACGTTCCCAGGCGAGCGATTCTTTATTAGTGATCTGATCCATCGTGTCAGCCGCGGGATGGCGCTATTTCTAACCAAAAACACATTAATATAACGTTCCCAGGCTAGCGATTCTTTATTAATATTGACTTTTTTTTTTTTTTGTTTACAAATTTCACTTTTTTTCGTTTCTAAATTATTTTCCCCAAATAATATTTTTGACAATGGGATAATAATAGTCGTTTTTTAATTTTTATTGACAAGGTCTTTTTTGGTGTTTGTTCAAATAGCAATTTGTGTTTTTTAAATAGTATTACTGTTTTTTAAAATTTGATTCCCAAAATTAAAGAGAGAACGGGTTTTTTTGATGTATCTTTAAATAATAATTTACGTTACTTTTATTGGTTTACATTTTGTTGACAACAATTAGTGGGAAGGGTGTTTTTGTGTATGATTAAATAATAATTTACGTTACTTTTATTTTACATTTGATTGCCGACAACAATTATTGGGAGAAGTGTGTTTTTTTTTTTTTGTGTATGTTTAAATAAAAATTTAAGTTACTTTTATTGGTTACATTTGATTGACAAACAATTTGACTTTCTTTCGTTTATAAATTATTTTGGTATCACAAATAATATTTTTGACAATGGGACAATAATAGTTGTTTCTTTAATTTTTATTGACAAGAGGGTCTTTTTTGGTGTATGTTCAAATAGTAATTTGGGTTATGTTTAAATAATAATTTATGGTCTTACTTTTATTGGTTTACATTTGATTGACAACAATTAGTGGGAGGGAACCGTTTTTTTTTTCTGTATCATTAAATAAAAATTTACGTTACTTTTATTTTACATTTGATTGCCAACAACAATTATTGGGAGAAGGGGTTTTTTGGGGTATGTTTAAATAAAAATTTTAGTTACTTTTATTTTACATTTGATTGCCGACAACAATTATTGGGAGAAGGAATGTATGTTTAAATAAAAATTTAAGTTACTTTTATTTTACATTTGACGAAGGCCATTTGGAATCCCTCAAACAAGCTGCCCTTTACGAAGTGAACATTTCTGTCGGCAACATCGAGACTTACAAATGAAAGTCAAAAGATGTTTATGGATTTCAAGTCGCATACATTTGCCGCACAAACATATCTTTTCTTTCAGCAGGATGCTTTTCTGCTGTAGAAATGTTACAGCACCGGCTTACATGTCTGGCAATTTCCATCTTTTCAAGTTTTCTGTGTTCGAATTAGCCATATTCTTGGTCTCGGAAAATTTCTCGCTAAAATGTGACTTAAAGCGTGATTGTCCAAAAAATTATGCTACCCCACCCTAATAGAGAATTTAGAAGGCTTAAGCTTTATGAGGAACAATCACAACACTGTTAAAAGTCAACAGTATATCAATTCATATTTTAAAAAAAAAAGGCCCCAAGGAAAATTTAAATAATTTTGACACGATGAACTTAACACACCCTCGTACGATATTGTTACATAAAATACATAACCCAGCATTACGATGTAGTGCGTGACACAAACAACTACGGCATTTTCCTCTGCTTTTAGCATAGGTAAAAAGCCACACTGTTAGCCGCTAAGTCGAGTTAACACTCTTTCTAGGTTTTATCATAGAAAAGAAGGCTTAACTCCAAGTTAACACTCTTTCTACATTTTAGCGTAGAAAGAAGACTTAACTCCGCGTTAACAATCTTTCTAGGATTAATTGTAGAAAGAATGCTTAAAGGCTTGGGTGCGGCCGCGGAAACGGCATATTTCTAGAAATAAAGCTAGAAATAGCACCATCCCGCGGCTGACACGATGGATCAGATCACAAACTAAACATTTTACAATTTCCCTAAAAATTCACAATTTCATTATATTAAGACCAAATTTGTGTGTCATTTATGTAGAGAAAAAGAGACTGCCACAATAAACTACAATTAGAAAATTTTTCATTTTCTAATCCAATCCATAGCTAAAGTTTCTTAGATATATTTTAGCTAAGGAAAGTAAGATATATCAACATCTGACAGAAATGTACTCAACTTAAAACTTTGATGCTTAAATATCATTAGTCTGTAATATCTTCTTAGATCTTTATTCATATCTTTAAATAACTTTTCATATTTTTCCAAATGTCTGTCAAATAATCATTTACACATATATACACATACTCTTCCAATATATTTTTTAAAAAATACATTAATAACATGTTTAACTTTAATTTCTTCTTCCTTATTATATTCTCTTTTCTATAACTAAACTATTTTATTCAACTATTTTTTACCTATATCTCTTATCTGTTTCTTCTAATTATTATTCTCTATCTATATATTTCATGCCTCATTTATTATTATAATAGGTTTATATAATTCAATATTCTATAGTATCATAGTTTTTTCCTTTTCTCCTTTATTTTATTATTAATGTCCTTGCTAATCCAAGAATTCTTTTTAAGGTTTTTCACTCAAGATTTTAAAAAAAATTTCCTCAAATAATTTTCAAAACTTTTATTTGGAATTATTTTACTGCACACTATTATTATTTTACAAATTTAAATTTTTTTGCCTCAACATTCGTCTTCAATTTATAAATGAGCACCTTTTGTACTGATTTAATTCTTTCTTCTCTTAAAATTTATTTGTAACTCTATAACTGTTTAATGGCAAGTTGCAGGCATCAGTTTCAGAATATGCATTCTAAACTCACTTTGAACCATACTTAATTTAAGTGAAATCATCCATAGATTTTCCAGTAAAAAATTCTTTATATTGCGGTTTTTTTTATGCAATGTATTTATTAATACATGTTAATTTTTCTACAGAAACATATCATTTCATGTTTTTCATTTCTTTTGTGTTCTACTACTATATTCCAAACTTCTTTGCATTTAATACAATATTTTAATATATTTTTTCCAATTTTCTCATACATCATTTTGAGCTTTGTCGACATTATGTTTGTTAAGTGGTATATACACTATTTGCCAAAGTATCTTTTAACCTGATCATCAACACACAAGCTATCATTTATACAATTGTTCCTTTAAAAACTCTTTTGCTTTTAAGACAATATCTAGTTAACAAGATTAAAAAACTTAATATATATTTTATTCTTTTTCTTACAATTCTCCCATTCTATTTAATATAATTCTATAATATCCAATCATTTTCCTTCTAACAATACAAGGTGTGTGACAATGAAAGAATTAAATTTCTCTCAACAAGCTGTGAATAGCGCCATCTCTAAATCAATACATGTATAACATAACATCATAGTTTAAATTATTCTCACAAAAAATTTAAAGGGATAGTGTATCTCAATCATAGATTATAACATTTTGTGATAATGTATTTCACATTTTTATAGATGTGCTCTCTCTACCATCACAAAATCTTGCAAAACATTTACTTGAAAACATTCTTGTAAAGCATTGCTTCACTCATGTCTAATTTTTTTTAAAAAAGTAATGTTTGCATGTTGTTCCAATGTGGATTAAAGTATAAACACTATCGCATTTCATGTTGTAACTCATAATCCAGAAACATTATTCTATACAGTACATATAGTGATTCAGAAGTGACTGGTTACATTAATTTTTTCCTTGGGACATATTCTGCAATTTCTCTACATCTTCTGGCTTTTCACAATCTTACTGTACAGAGTCCTACAACACTTACTAATTATTACTTTCACATTTATAGGGTATGGATCAAATTTAATACTTTTATTCTAACAATTCATATTTTATTTGCTTTTTTTTAATATTAAAATCTGCTGGTATTATAGTCTAGAAACACACACAAATGAAAAGTTAAAATTTTTTTTTTTTAAATTATGTTTTTAATAACTGGAAGAAAAAAAACATTCTAAATATATATAATAGAAAAACTGAAAAAATGCTTTAAATTGCATAGTATTGTGTGCGTAAATTGGATAATTAGTGACTACCAAACTACTATCCTTTGTATTTGAATCCCCACCCTTATACTAGTTTTTGCCTTTAGATCTGGCATTCAAAATTGGAAAGAATGCAGATATGCATCCCCAAGACCCCCTTTAACTTCGCCTTATCTTCCAAGCTAAAAATTTAAGAAGTCCAAATTTTGAAACAAGTCATTCTGTTCAAATAGTTATATTCATTTAAAAACAGTTCAGTAACTATGTATTTAAGTATGGACTATTTTATATCAACTATAAGCATCTTATTTCCCTGGTTAGGAATGGTTAGTAGTAACAGCAAATTCTTTTATTCTTCCTTTGTAAACTATAGTAATCAATAAATTCTTATTCAATGCTATCCTAACCAAATATCTCCAGGCTAGTTTTTAGCTTGGTTTTCATCAGTTAAAGAGCTTTTTGGATTTTTAAAACCACAGATTTGGATTATTTGATCTAATATATCTTTTCTCGAACAGCCGGTTTTTACTTTTTGTTATTATTGAGCTACCAGCCTGAATTTAAAAACATTTTTTCAATCGAAGTTTATTTGTTTGCATAGTTATATAGATCTGAAATGATTAGTTTCCTACATTATGGTGATCGTAGTTTTTTATAATCTTAGACACCTTTATTCTTTGGACAGAATTGGTATAAAACCAATAATACATCACATGTCCACATTCATAATGTGATGCCAGCATACACATTGCTATTCATTAGCAAACATTTTTACTCTCTATACTCTTATGCCATCTAGAAAATAGCAGGGAATTATTTGGATAGGATAGCACTGGATAAATATTTATTAAGCACTACATCTGACATATATTCATATTTCTAAAGCTTACACTAAATGGTATAAGAGTAAGGAGAGTAAGTGTTTGCTAATGGATGTATTGCTGGTCAGGTGTTGTATTATTGGTTTTATACCAATTGTGGCCAAAGAATAAAGATGCATAAGGTTATAAAAAAAATTAAGGTCACTATAATATATAGAAACTGAACCATTTTCAGATATAACTATGCAAGCAAATAAGCTTGGTTTAAACAAATGTTTTTCAATTTGAGCTGTTAGCTTAGCTTGATACTATAACAAGTAAAAAAATGACTGCTAAAAGAAAGGTATATTATATTTAAAAGATCCAAGTGCATTGTTCACAAAAATTTCAAAACTTCTCGCTGAAGAAAGTCATAAGCTAAAAAGTAGTCTGTGAATATTTGGACAGGCAATATTGAATAAGAATTTATTAAGCATTATCATCTGGTACCTATTGATTACTAAAGCTTACACTAGATGGCATAAGAATAGGATGAATACAAGAGCGCTTCAGGCAGAGTCCTGTGAAAGCCCCCGCAAGTGCAACTTTAGTTAGAATTTTAGCCAATCATAAATCATGAATGCACATCAATGGTAAGGAGTACAGACATGTCACACACACCATCTTTGGGTCATCTTTCTAACAATGTTTTTTTTTTCTTTTCTATATCTTAAAAATGCTATAAATGTTTTAGTAGGTTTTTAATTTTTTTTTTGATATTTTATATAAACTTCATGTAAAAGAAATAACGGCAATGCTTTTTGCAGAAAATAAAACTTATTAATCCAATACATATGCATTGAAATCAGAAAGCTGAAAATCTAAGTAATTATAATTATATGAAACTACAGGGATAATGATTTCCACCAACTGTAAGTATATAATATTTTTCTTTTTATATAAATAATTTATAATGCTGAACAATAAAAGTTTATTTTGTGTTGTAGAATGTCTGTTTGTGTTCTGATATATATATATATGCAATTCCTTGGGTTAAGGCTCTAACCAATGGTAAATATATTTCAGAGGTAATATTTTTTATCATTTGTAACTATACAATATTTTTAATATTTTTTTATATAAATAATTTATAATGCTATATAATAAAGGTTTGTTTTGTGTTGTAGAATGTCTGTTTATGTTCTAATACATGTATAATTTCAAATGTCTAGAATCTAGCCAATTGTAATATTATATAAAAGTAATATTTTCTATCAGTTGTAGTATAAATATTATATATACATTGTAAATAATGATTATAATGAAAAGATCAAATTTATTTCATTCTCATATTTTACTGTAAGCAATATCTCACATGTTTGTTTAGTATGGATTTGTATCATATATTTTTGTCATGTATATAAGCAATTATATTTTATTTTTTGCAATCTATGGGTAGTTTTTTCTACTTTCATTAATATTTTTATCTAACGCCATGCTTGCAATTATATTTCATTCCAATATCAGCCTTTCAAGCTAATTGATATCTTGGATTGAAGAAGAGAGTATTCATTTATTTAACACTCTCAAAGGCGCGTACTCAATTAGCTTGAAAGGCTGATATTGGAATGAAATACTTTCATTAATATTTTATATTGACTTAAATTGGTCAAATTTTTTTTCTTTATTTATTACCATGTGTAGAAATGAAATATGCATACCCTCTGAAAAACGTTTTAGTCTTTCACCATGTCAACTTTTTCTCTTTGCTCTTTTATATTATATATATATTTTGCAATTATTTTATAATTAATTTCATTTTTATAATAAATTACAATTAATTAAAGTTCTCTTTGCATATCTAATATACAATACTTATTATGAAATATTTCTTTTACCTTAGAGTAGCACATGGCTGTATAAAAAGACAAGATCTGGATCAGCTAGCAAAAACGAAACTTTTAAGGATGTCTTATTTCTAATGCTTTACAATTAAGAATTATCTCAGGTAAGTCAGGTTATATTTTTTTTAAAGAGTAATAACTATATATTTTCACAGCATTATGACATTCCTTAGTATTTGCTCTTTTGAACCATCATATATAACACATCACCTTTGGTCCATTAATCTTGAACATATTACACAAATTGTATCTCAGTATAACTGCTTAAAATTCAACATAGCATCCATTAGAATTGAAAGGGCTAAGATAATATACTGTTGTTCAAGTGATGACTTACTTGTTTTAAATCACTAAACATCCAGTATAATAATATAATAAGTTCACTTTCCTGCTATTCAGTGTAAACTTAAGTAATCAGTATTTACCAGATGCATAGAAAATCCTACCCTTCAGTATATGAATCACCATCTTCAAACCAATTTATCTCTGTCCTGGGACTCAAAAAGTTGAAAGACCAACAATCATCTTTGGCTCCACTTCATTTGCCAAACTAAAAACTTCAAATTCAAATCAGCCTAAGATTTTGAAGTCAAATCATCTGCTTAATAGTTATACAACCGGAAACCATTTCAGTAACTATATACTTTATACCTTCAGTTCTTCATTATATTAATAATAAATTATCAAAAATCCAGCTTAAATACTGTCACATTATTGCCACCCAAGTAAGTCTGAATAATCAGTGATCACCAGATGCTTATAAAATCCGGATTGTTCCTTCTGATTAATTTGTAAATCAACTCTTGGTTTTGAAAATATTTAATTAAAAATTCAATTTTGGAATGTAATATTTTTGTGATGTGTCAGCAAAAGTTTATATAGTATCCAACTAAAGAATTCTATTTATTAGGAGTCCTTTGTTTTTTAAATTCAGTCCTCAATGACGAAGTAAACATTTTGGCCAATGTGTACTTCTCTTGTATTATGAATCTTGGCTTCCAGCCCAAATATGCTTTTAACTAGCACCTATAAATTACTATATATAAATTTTATTGTTGATATAATACTTATGAATGTCAGGCTTTTTCAAAATATTTATAATTGTACATTTTTCTAACATTAAAAGTTTTTTTTCAAATTAATACTAATAATGATTAGAAAATGATATTAATTGATTTAAGATAAAGATATGATTTAAATACTAAAATTATATGGATGAGTCAATTGAATTCTAATATTCTAAAGCAATTGTTTTAGAGAAGTGATCTATAGATGGAAATTAATGTTTGGGTATAATTTGCTAACTCTGGCTTCACTTACTTCATATTTCACACAACAACATTTGCTATATAAACGTAAGAGATAATTTCATTTGTTTGATTGCTTTAGGTTGTATTTAACTTCATTATTTGATAATATTTGCTATATGTAAATGCATGATATAGTGCAATGAAATGCTTTCGACTTAGCTAAATATAAAAAGTAAAATTCCGTACATTATTATGTTAAAATAATCAATGAAATATGAAGATACAGTATAATCTAAAGTTTCGAAAAACCCTTTTTTTCAGTAGCCTATTAATAGTTACACAATTTTAAAAAAAAAGAAATATTATTTATAAAAGGCAGATGCTTTTCAACACAAAATAAAATTGTTTTCAATATAACAGATTTATATTCACAACTTTAAAAAAAAATCAGATTTTTATCTATAAATGCAAATATCATAAATTCTCTGAAATATATTTTATTTTTGTAAAAAAATTCTAATAGAAAATAATCTATACCTGTTCTGTAACATACTGAGCACGTTCCAAATCATGATCACCATCTGGTAAGACTTCTGGTTCAACAATAGGTACAAGTCCATTCTAAAACAAAAATACATAGCCAATAACATTTTGAATTTAAAAAAAAAAAAGCTCATTTATAAATAAAAATCAAAAAATACATCAAATTTTTGAACATATATGTCAGCACACACACCCATTCAGCTTACCTGTTGGCAGATAACTGCATAGCGAGCTAAAACATTGGCATTTTCCAACATTGCTAGATAAGAAGGTGTATGAGAACTTATTTTTAATACACATCTCCATTTGGCAAAATCGGCACCATCTTTTTTATATTGGGCACATCTTTCAGATAATCCATCTAAACCTTGCGTGGTGCCCTCACCATCAGTACCCGGCAATGGGACTACACCTTTATCAACTTTAATACCAGGTATAATACCAGCATTTTTCAAAATCTGAACAAAAGATGTACCATTATCAGCTTTTTGATAAAAAGTTTCATGAAATAAAATGACACCACTAATATGATTAGCTAATTCTGATCCGGCAGTAAAAAGTAGCTGCCTATAATGTCGCCGATTTTCTTCAGTATTTTCAACATTGATCTGAGCCAAACGTTTGCCCATAGTAGTAGTACTCTCATCGGCAGCTAGAATACCTTTACCTGCTGCCACAATTCTATTGGCAATGTCTGCTAATTCCTTTTCCTTTTCCTTGGTCAGATATAAAGGTGTACTCATTTTGAAAATTCTGAAATAAAACAATTATTGAAAACTATGTTTCAAAACTTTTTCAAAACAATAGACAAAGCACTAATTAATTCATTTTAAATTAAAAAAACAACAACAAAATATATAACAATAAAAAAAATTTTTTTTACAGTGCTTCCTGTCACTTCTGAATTTGATTATTATATATTTACAAGTTGCCATTAATAAGGACAGTTCACTTAATTGGATTAAATAAAAATAAAATATTGCTCACTCTTTTTATTTTATTAATGAACATTATTTAATTGCAACTTTTAAATAAACAATACCTTGTTTAGTTTAATAAAGTGATACATTAAAGTTCATAGATTGTGGCTTATACTTTTACTTCTGGTGCTTGAATTTTACCCTGAGGCAATAAATCATTCGAATTATTTTTATATTTTTAATATACAATGTCCTTTTTGTTATCCTTTTCCTTGTTGCATGTAATAATTTGGCTGAAACATTTCTAACGTTAGTTAAAAGAGTTTTTTAATATTTATTTTTGTTATTGTTAAATGTTGCTGGGCATGCTTTCAATGTGGAACATAACTGGTATTCCATTAATAAATACCACAGCAGACCCAGCATCTGATGTTCCACATCAAAAGTGTGCGCAGCAACACTTAACAATAACAAAAATAAATATTAAAAAAAACATTTTCTTTTGCAAACATTAAAAATGTTTCAGCCAAATTATTTTTTATTTATTTAATTTATTTAAAGTAGATTCTTTATTAATAACACAAATTTTATATACACTTTTTACAAATAAACCACATGGTTTAACTATCAGATATACATAATAATTATTTCACTCTACTTTAAAAACACTACCCTATAGAAATGCATCACTATATATCCAGGTCTTCTATAAATATTTTGATTTAGATTATCAATCCCACACTTCACATAGTGTCGGCATACATCCACCCCAAAGCCAAATTATTTTAATATATAGTAATCAACACATGATCATTTCTTATGATTGCTCAAGCTGTTAAAACAGGGAAAACTCTTCCTACAGTAGGCCACTCAGTGCAAGCCAGAGTAATCAATGGATGCAAGAAGGTTTGTGTATAATTGCTATCTAGTGCCTAGTCATCCAATATTCCCAGACTAGTTTCTAGCTTGTGACTTTCATCAATGAGGAGCCTTGGATCTGAGAACATTTGCCTACTCATCCAATATCCCCAGACTAGTTTTTAGCTTGTGGCTTTCATCAGTGAATGAATCTGATTGCACTGAAAGCCACAAACTAGAAACTAATCTGGGGATATTGGATGAGTAGGCACTAGGTAGAGATTTTATGCACAAACCTTGCAGTCATTGTTCACTCTGACTTATACTGAGTTAGTATTACTGTATGGAGAGTTGTTTGGTGGTTAAATGCTAATCCTGCCTAATAGGAGAGAGGTGGCTATGGTTATTAAAGAACTATACACCAAAATGTATGGATACTGAACTGAGTTCAGACCTATATGACTATATAAGTTAATGAACTTGGATTGAAAATATTGTGTTTTCAATTTTAGACTCATGATTTTGTAATTAACTAAAGAGGTAAAAGGTGGCTGCTGGAGAGTTGTATTAGATTCTAAGATCTAGGTGCAGTGCTCTCAGATACAAAGTTCCTCACTGATGAAATCCATAAGCTAGAGAGTAGCCTGGGGATATTGGATGAATAGGCACTAGATAGAGATTTTATGCACAAACCTTCTTGCATCCATTGATTACTCTGGCTTGGACTGAGTGACACTATTGTATAGAGAGTTTTTCCTGTTTCATATAATAGTAATCAGATTTTTAACATACAAGACTATTATAGATCAGCTGCTATAAAGACTGAGTGAAATTCAAACAAAAGTTCCATTTGATCAATTGGAATGAATTGGTTTTATCATTATTATTAAACAATTCTTAAATCTTTATTTGGCAACTGGTCACTTTTAATATTAAGTTAACTTCTGAGACAGCAAGCAATACATGCTTATCAATGAAAAGTGCATTAATACTAAAAATGTTGTGATTATAATCAAATAATAGCATAATTTATTACAATTAAAAATGCTACAGTTTAATAAATGTTTTGTTTTCATTATTAAGTTATCCTGTGTGGTTTAATCAGGATATAATAGCAAAGTTCTGTCACTTCCAATGCTCGTTTCTTATAAACTCCTAAGAAATTAAATTATTCAATTATTTTTTATTTGTTAACAGATTTACCATAATAGTGTTATGATTTCCCCAAATAATTATCAGTGCAACTTTCATTGCTAATTAATAATCATTCAACAAAGGCCGATGAATAAAGGAGTCAATCAGTTTAAATCCTGCTATATGCATTTAATTAGCTGAATGCGTTTAATTACAATTGAAATATAATAATGTATATATATTAAGTACTAATAGAGCTAATATCTATAGATAGGATTAAATAACCATCAAACTTAAAAAATTATACAAATCTCTGGCTCCCTTCAGCAGGAGACTGTAGTTACTAGTCATCGGAAAATCTGCACACCTCTTTTTTCTTTTAATTGAAATCTTGACCAATCATTTATTTATATCTTGGAATGTATTGTTTAACTTATATTTAAATAGCAATAAGTAAATTAAATAAGATGAAATCTGCTTTTCTAATTTTTCTTTAATTTTTGTTTTAATATGTAATGTTTCTTTTTTTTTTTTATTAACTTCAACTATATAAAATGAGAAGTCTTAATGACGTAACAGGTCCATTAAAATTTATAATAGACTTTCTAAAAGTGAATTGCTAAAATACTGTTAAGAAAATAGCAAACAATAATAAACTATTGACTATTGTTTAATAATTTGTAGTTTTTAACCAGTTCATCAAGATGAAGAGTGGTTACTCTGTGGAGGCAATTCATTTTACCATGCTAATGCATGTTGCTTGCATAATATTCTGTGGTAAACAATAATCCAAAAAAATTAGTATCCAATATCATTAGTAAGTGTTTGCTACAAGCTTTATGAAATAATTTTACTAAAAAGAATTTTGCTGATAGTTAAAAGCCATCTACCTATAAAGCAGGCTGTGTTTAGGTAGGAAAAAACTATTATTCGTATTGAAAAAGATTTTCAAAATAAATGTAAAATATGCTAATCTCAGCTTATGATTCTGTTTAGGAAAATAGTCTAAAAAATTTTTAAATTCTTACTCTCCAAAAAAAGTTCAAACAATACAAAATAATTGTAGTATATACAAAATTTTACAGTATGATCTACCATAAGGGTGTTCTCTCACCTACTTTAATATTCTCATCAGTAATCTTTCACATATTTAATGCATAAAATTCATCTATACTGATAATGTTTGCTTTGACCTAACAAAAGTCTTTCATAAGGTAAGTAAGTCTCTCAATAAGGATATAAAAATCTTTATTAAAGATTGGGATCTTATTCTTAACCCAATAAAAGTTCTTTTATTTAATCTATAAGGAAACATAACTTGAATATAATCTTTTGAAATGACAAACATAAACCTATCTCGTATTTTTATATTGGACTATTTCCATCATCTAATATGAGTATTAAATGTCTTTAGACAAAATTAACTTTATTTAAATATTCCAAATACATTCAACTGTTAGTAATAGCACATCAAACAGGTTAGTTTGATGTGTTATTACTAACAGTTGAATGTATGTGCTATTAGTAACAGTTGAATGTATTTGGAATATTTAAATAAAGTTAAATTTTTCTAAAGACATTCAATACTCATATTAGATGATGAAAATAGTCCAATATAAAAATACAAGTAAAACACCATCATCACAAATCTTCAGGAAAACAATAAATCTACCTCACGCTATTTAGAAGTAATTTTGATCTTAGACTAATTTTTAATTTATTTAAGATTAAATCAAAATTAATTTCTAAAAATAATCTCCATGGAAATTGGCTGTTGGGTTTGTGATACAAGTATTTTACCGACATCTTACTTAACACAAGCATATTTTAGTAGTAAATATTGAGTCCCAGGTTGAAGAAAAATTTTCCATACCCAAAACTCAAGTATTAGTATGAAAAATATTACTACTATACTAAAGTCTATTCTTTTCCAATGGATTCCTGCTTTTTCACATATTCCTCTGCCAGATATTGGGAAAAAAAAGAAAAGGTATCTCACAGAAAATGTAAAAAAAATTGTGAAGCAGATTGAACTTGCCAATAATTCAAGATATAGTTTTGTGACCTAAAATTCATCTCAAATCAAGATTGTGCAGATATGGAGAAAAATATACCATCAATCATATAGTTAATGACTGCCAAATCTAGGCTGCAATGGCAGAATTAAAGTAAATAAAATAATTAATAAATCTATCTCCTAATTTGAATTTCTAAACACTTCCTTACAATTTTGTTAATAGTTAAGCTAATAATAATAAAAAAATCTATATACTAAATAAATAAATATTAATTATATAGGATGTTCAATTGTTTAATTGTTGTTCTTGCATAAATTCAGATTTTTTTTAATTCCAATTAGAAAATGGCTTGATTATGAAAAAAAAATGGTTAAAATAATTTATCAAGAATTATTTTCAATTGTCATTTAACTGACTTGAAAATTGTGCTAAAAAATTGTGGCATCAACTCCAGAGTTATTTTATCATATTATTGCATTTTAAGTTTCTTTTTATTGTAATTTTATTTATTAGATGTTTAATTATACTAACAAAATAATGATTTTTTGGAATTTTTTTAGTTATTCCTAAACTATACTGTCAAATAACAGATAATTATTTTTGTCCAACAATATGATTTACAATAAATAGTATAACATCTATTTGATTATTCCTTTCCACATTATATAACAAGCATCTCTTTAAACTTTCAATTCTAAATTATTAGACTAAGTATAGAAAATATTTATAAATTTCAGGTAAAAAAAAAGATTTTAAACAATTTTGTATATGATCAAATCATAACTTTCCATTTTAGATCATTGTTAGTTCATTTTATGCCTTCGGAAGGATATCTTAAACTATAAATGAGTTGATCAAGTCTTTGAGATTTGCCCTCTCATGATGTTTAACTATAAAATATATTTTTAGGAAATATGTTACTCTTTATTCATCTCACAAACCAAATCCATGAAATCTTCCCTTATAACTTTAGATTCAACACAATCATATGCAGTAAAAACAATGGTGGACCTTATGATCTTAATTTTATTTTCAGAATATTATAAAATATTTTAAATCATTCTACAGGCTAAATAACATGCACTTCATCTTTGCACAGATACATCAACATTACCTAAAAGCATATGCTATATGTCAAATGCTTATTTTTGCAAAATTTACTTTGTTTTTTTAACAATAAAGTTATAATCTAACTTAAATTATTCTATACATTAGGATTAGTTTTTAGATGACAACTGTAACTAAAGAGAGAAAAGTAAAAAAATCAGAATTTGCTGATTTTTTTGTACAATATCACTTCAAATTGATAATATATATTTAAATGTTATAAATACATAATATTTATATATAACTAATTTGCGTCAAGCGTTGTTAGCCGAGAGGTCATTGCAACTGCCTTGCAAGCAAGTAGTTGATTGCAGATGGTTGTGGGTTCACGTCCCAGCTGATGCTATGACATATGAAAAAAAAAAAAAAACTAATTTGAAGAATATTTATTTATATAAGTATATTGTGCTTTTTTATAAATATTACAAAATGACGGAGACAAAAAATTTCATATTAATATTTTTCTTTTTTTTAATTAATAAAAATATTTTTACTAAAAATCAATTGAAAATATACTAATAAATAATCTAAATAAATCACATATACTGTGAGAAGGTCTATATATGAAAGCAGAAGGAAAAGATGAATAAACATTTTATTTTAATTATGTTAATGAAGAATCTCTTTCATACAATAATTATGATCATATATTACAACATAACAAATATACAATCATTTTTTTTTTTAAAATATATGTTCTACAATAACATCAACAAATTAAAAAAAAAATCCATTTTCTTTTCAAAAACTTTATTATTTATATTAATACTTTCCAATACAATTATGATAAAATATCAGCCCTATGGATAACAGATTTAGTCAAAATAAATCAATCACTATGAATTAGTACCCTATAATTTAATTTGTTAAATGAAACAGCACACGGGAGTCAATAAAAAATGGAAAGTAAATCATGGGTTGTAAAGACTTCACCATATTACATATGCATTTATTTATTTTTAGTCTACACATCAACATTCATTTGAATTCAGACTATTTTAGGGACTAATGATAACTAATCATTTACCAAACAAATATTAAATGATCACCTGTTAGGAAAAAAACAATCATAAGTTTGTGTTTTCCTGAAGGTTTGTGATGATGGTGTTCTAATTGTATTTTTATATTGGACTATTTCAATCATGTAATATGTATATAATTAGATGCTGGAAATAGTCCAATATAAAAATATAATAAGTCTCTTATGTGACCTGAAATTTTTCCATGATTTATCTAATTGAGATGCTTAGTCAAAGCAACATTTCAACATCCAACACTACTTTTCTGTTTTTTACATTGATCTATTTTCTTAAACTGACAACCATCCAATCTACAAGTTACAGAAAGATTTATCTTCTGTCAAAATAATGATTTTTAAAAAAAAAACATGAATTCAAAACATTATGCAGATCATTTTTTGTAGTGATAACATAATCAGCAAAATGTAAACCTAGAAATCAAAAAGATAAATTTCTTAATTTTTTTAGTAGATTCAAATTAAAAGCACTACCATCAAACCCATACTGCAACTTAATGCATGACACATGATGCATTCTATAAATTATTCCAAAAACTACTGTCACAAAAATGACGTGCGAGGAGGGGGGAGGAATTGAAGCTTGTACATATACCTATCTTATACAAATTCTCATTTCAAATGTCTAACTTCAAACACCAACAACAATGATTTCTTTCATGCCATCATGTAGCAGTTGTATAATATGAACAAAACTTTTGTGGATAACCAGTTATTTCAGATCTTGTCACAACTTTCACAATATAATCAAACACTCTGATCAGTCTACATTATCAGCATTATATAAATTAAAATATTTGCTGCCTGTATGTTATCATTGTAGTGAAGTATAATAGATTAAGAAGGTCAAGGTTCATAGTTGCAGTTACATCTTTGTCATTTCTGGTGCTCAAAACTTTTGTGAACTTCTGAACAATAAAGCATTTGATGATGATAATAAGGATCAAATGCTTTATTGCTTGAGAGTTATAACAAGTTCCAGCACTAAAAATGATACAACTGGAGCCACAACTATGGACCTTGAGCTCCATAATCCATTATGCTATCACTGGACTAACACATATAGGGCAGCAAAGGATTATTGGTACTGATGCAAAACCATTACCTAACATGAACTTTAAAATAAAAGGATATGTATTGGACAAATAGCTGCCAAGTGACATTTCATAAAATACTTATTACTATTACTAGCTTTCCATTCATGCAATTATTAACTCCAAGAATAAAAAATATCAAGTTAAAACAGAAAATCTAATCCCATGCTGTTATCCCACTCAAGACATTACAATTCCAAAAAAACAAAAAAACTTCATAGTCAGCTACCTAACTGTAAATGCGCTAAATATCTACTAATTCAACTGTTTTCATTTATTGGTTGTTGTCAAATCAGAATAAAATATCAGAATGAGATTAATGCAATTAAAGTACAAATTGTATAGCATATACTTCTATGTAAATTTGGTTAAGCAAAATTTAGTAGGAAGTAAAGATTACATGAATGATATATTGTTTTCCAATTATAAATCAGAAGAAAAAAACAAGTCATCAATAAGATTTGAATGTCCATAAACAAGACACTAAGGAATAAACTCGTCTGGAGTATCTTTTCTTGGAAGATTAAAAAGCAGCCTAGGAAATATATCACATGGACTATTATTATTTTCATAAACCTGTATAGAAATAATAGTAATCATCATTTTGCATTATTGCTTGTTTAATATCCTCAATTCTACTTCATTGGTTTTTCAAATATATACTAGAATCTAATTCTCCGGTGCACAATACTAGGAATACCAATTCAAATTTCCTTTACCAAATTATTATGAATTCAAAAGGCACAAGAAATTTTCCACTATAATTGTTATTAATTTCATCAATTTCTTAGTGTAGGATAATATTCCAAATATATGAGTATAGAAAAATAGAACTGTTCAATTTATCTGGCTGAAACATTCTTTTCCTGTATTTAATGGAATGTCTAAATTATAAACATGAAAACCAATTTTCTATCACAGTTGCAATTAAGTCTATTTTCTAGCACTAAGTTATAAATATTAAAGAATTTACAAATAAGAAAAATTTGAAAATAATTGTGATCTGAAACAAAATCAATATGATAAAACAAGAAATATAAAACTAATTTACTATAACAATTACCAACCTCAAATACTGCAAACAAAATAGTTCAATCCGATAAATCAAACTTAACCCTTTGAGACCGAAAACCGCTTGTTTACGCATTAAAAAAAGTTTACAATTTCGACCGCAATAGCGTGCAAACCGTATACGTCACAGTTACGCTTTTTTTTTCTTTCTCTCCGCCATTTTTCTATCTTTTTGTACGTCTAAAAATTTTTTCTGTGCGATGAAAGTACATTATTAAAATTTTGTAATTTTTTTTATCTTTCTAGATTTTATCAACCGATAAAAAAAATATACGGAGAAAACAATTATTTTCGCCGCTAAACGTAATTACGTTTATAACGAACTTTTCTGTTGACTGTTTGTTCAGACGTTTCGTATTCCCCATTACCTGTAAGTATTCAACATTCATCATCATCATCTCCCACTAATATATAATAATTGCTTGTAATTCCTTTGGGTTATTTATTTTATTTTATTTACTGTTTTTATACATTTCATTGTAGTAAGTTTTTATTCTTTTATAGCTACTTTGCTATTATGGTTTGCTATATAATAATGCATAATTTAACTCACTCTTACCCTCATGATATTCCAATAATGTAGTAATTATTTTTTCATGCATAACTTAGAATTTACTACGTTTTATTCATTTCATTGTAGATAACTTTTTATTCATTTTATAGCATACTTTGCAGATAACTTTTATTCTTTGATAGCTACTTGCTATTATGGTTTGCTATGTATAATGCTAATTTAGCTCCTCTTACCCCATGATATTCCATATAGTAATTATTTTTTACTAACTTAGAATTTACTACATTTTATTCGTTTCATTATAGATAACTTTTATTTATTTGATAGCATACTTTGTATATGGTTTGCTATGTAATAATGCTAATTTAGCTCACTTACCCTCTGATATTCCAATAATGTAGTAATTATTTTTTACATGCATAACTTAGAATTACTGTTTTATTCTTTCATTGTAGTAACTTTTTCATTTTTAGTACTTTGCAGTCTATTTATTTGTAGCCTGGCTGGTTGCTATGTAAGTTTAGCCCCCCAGGCCCACCCTCCGTTATTTTGAAATGTTTTGCCTTATATTTCGGGAAAAAACCCATGCTATCAGCCCCACTCAATAATGTTGATCTTTTGTTTTTTTATTTATTAGTTTATTTTTCAATTTTTAAATTATTTACCAGAAATATAATAAGAAAAAATGGTCCCTTTGGCTACACCAACAATCTGTAACTCAGGTAGGTCATGTTTATATTTTTTTTTTGCATTTTATGACGAATGTGATGAAGCTGTCTATGAAATTGTCATTTTAGGCTATATCTTTCAAAATTGAGAGTTTGTGAACAATGTAAAAATAAAGATATATAAAATGTGAAAAATCTCCTTTCTTTAATTATTTTTTTGTGGTAATGACTATTTTATCAGCTTCATTACATTCTTTCATATTTGCACTTTCTAAAAATGTATATATATTTGTTATTTATTGTAATAAATTAGACATTTCATTTAAAATTGTATGTTCTGTAATTTTTTCTGTGACTTCAAAATGGCCGTTCAGGTCACAAGGGGTTAAGACTTGATGTGACTCAACAGAAATAATTTTTTATTACAATCACAGAACTAATATACAATGTACTGCATATACCCATATTTTAAAATATATTATTTAACCATTATAGAAGTAGTCAGAAAAATATCTTGGTTTAATGTAAATGACCCTTTGCCACTATAGAGGAATAATGTGGAATTCTTTTTGACAAATGGCATGTGGCCAGATTGCAAATTATCTGAGACACTTTCTTATATGGTAATGACCAGAAAATTAACAAACCAATTTAGCATCATATATCTTTCACTTTTCACTATAGATGCCTGGTCAAATGAATGTTGTGATCTCTTAAAACATGCATATGGCATTTCTAAAAGACTTCTAATGTATTATTTTTATTTGTGTTGATATATTTGATGACTATTTCTAATAACAACTATTGATTAACTTTGACTTCACACACAAAAATGTTATCAGGAATGGCATAGTCTTTAAACAGTTTTGAACATGTGGTGAGTTTGAGAAATGGTACTATCTATTGTTATCCATGATCTGCACATCAGCTACAAAATCTATTCAGCAAACAAAAAATATCAAAAATAAAAGAAAAAAATCAAGACAATAAATTGAATTTATTATTACTGCAGCCAGTGAGTCACATGGAACCTAGTGCCAGTATAATTTAAAATCTATATAATTTATAAATGCAGAATTATAAGCTCAGAGTATGCTGTTAGAATGAATAAAAAATTTCCCACAAAAAATGGGGTATAAAATCAGATCAATCAGCACCAAGTATTATAATGCACAAAGTAATATACAATGTTAAAACCTTACATCTTTGTCAAGTTTCATGATGGAAATCGAAAATAGATTAAGAACTACAAAGCTAAAAGGGATTAGATAGACTATATTAGCAGTGTGCAATGTTTTTACACTTTGTGACCCCTTTCCTCAGATAAATATGTAAAGATATTCATAATAAATGATAGTAGTTTTAACTAATATATATATATCCTAATATCCTATTAATATGCACATACGATTTGAAATGAAATTTTTGAAAGAAATCATAAAATCATTAAAAAAATAATGATATATGCAAATAACTATTTGTTTTCATGTGATTTTTGTCTATTTTAAAAAACTGAATACATTTTTTAAAAAAAAACTTGATCATTATTCAAAACTTAAAAAGGAATTTCTTAAAAACTGTTACCCCAACAATTTTTATGCGAGCTCCTGAGGGGTCACAACCCACCATGGTTTGTAGATCACTGGATTACATGATGTTAAAACCTTACAATTTTGATAATAATTATTGGAACAGAAATTCAATTGTTTTATGATAAAAACAAAGATAATAGCTAAGATTGAAAAATAGGCTTAATTCAACAATAAGAATGCCATTCTAATTTATAGATCAGACCTATCAAATTAAAAAAAGATTAAAAAATTATTTATCACAAAAGCCAATACATTCTCCATATATGAATATAAAAAGTTCAAAACTTAAGCACAGTTTTAAAGTTAATCAAAAGAATTATGATTACAGATCAAATTTATGTAGGAAGTTTCAACACTAACTAACCAATATCAATTACAGTATCATCACCACCTAGTCAAGATCCATCATTGATAGATGTTATCTACACAGAGAAAAAGAGACAACATTTGCCAAGTTACAAGATAAAGTGGAAAAGGAAGAGTTAAGCTCAATGAAAAAAATCTGAATGGATTATAGTATACTATTTCTGGCATTACCAAAATTTAAATATAACTTAAGGAAGGATCAATTCCGTATTTCAATATCATAAATCTAACACAAAAAGAGGATGTAACTAAATTAATATTATTATCAACAATAACAATATTATTGGCTCCTGGTTCAAACAAGACCCAGATTATTAATTCCTCATAAAACATATTGGGCAAAGTTAACCTACTAGGCATTGGTTATAAAACATGTCAAATATTCTTGATAGCAATGGGATCTTATGATGATTTAGATATCTTTTGAGTGATCAATCCTATAATTAATCCATGATGATCATTCAGAAATTGCCAAGCTAATACATTAGCATACTGCTATGTAAGGCAACCAAAATTATTTCTAGAAAACTATATTAAGATATAATTGTCAACAGAAGGCATTATAATCAGTGTAATTTAGAGAGTTCTCCTTATAAATGAGTATCAAATGACAGGTAAAAAGGATGTTAAACAAGGTATATATATCAAATGTTGATGTTAAAAAAATTTTCATTGTGCTGACTTGCATAAGAATTTCCTCAATATTTAAAGAAAGACTCTAGAGAAACTGCCAAAGAATAGGGATTTGAGAATCCATCTCTTCCCATTATCAGCAACTCAATCAATCCACTAGCAAAATCAAAACCTCATCTAGATTTGTAATAGATAATTCAGCCAGAGTGCAGAAAAGATTAATTAATATACGAGTTGAGAAAATGTTCTTAAACAAAGAGATCACAGTAATTGTTATGGAAGGATGAGAATTTAATATTGTTTCAACTATCTTTGGAAGTATCATAAAAAAATTATAAAATCCCCTACATAGAAACAGCAAGTTATGCAGCTAAAAGTTGCTATTAAACCATAAATATCTTAAGCAAATTTCTTAACAAATAGTTCCCAGATATAAAACTCTACATACAGTAATGCCACTCAGTACAAGCCAGAATAATCTATGAATGCAGGAAGGTACCTAGATCCAAGGCTCCTCACTGATGAAAGCCACAAGATAGAAATTAGTCTGGGGATATTGGATGAGTGGTACTACTGTGTGGAGAGTTTTACCTATGTGAAAAACAGCTTGTGTAAGCATAAAGAATGGAGACCATGTGATGTTTGATAGTTTAAACAAATAGTTGCAAGTAAGCAATGAATCAGAAATGTTCATTATCAATTCATTTCCTCAAAAATTACATAAAAAAAACTAAGCTTGTCAATTTATTTGAAAAAAAAAATTGTAAACTCAACAAACAAGAAAAGCCTCAACATTCAGTGATGTAAAAGTCCCTGATCAGTGTACAATTAAGCAGGCACCTCAGGGTGTAAAAATCCTATCAATGAAAGTCAAGAGCCTATACTACATTTCTCTTTGTGGGATAGTTGTAATTTAAAAAATATCACTAGTCATATAAGCCTTTTAAAGAAATTTTGTTAGCCTTTACGCAGAAAAGCTAAGTAGTTTTTATCCAATAATGAATATTTCTGGAGTGTAATTTTCACTACACCATTCTCACGCAAGGATAAAAAAAAGTCCCTACTGCGTGAGTGGTGTAGTGAAAATTACACTACAGAAATATTATTCATTACTGGATCCTTAGTCTAATGAATAAGTAATAAAAATTATTAATATACAGTTTTATCTTTAGGTAGTAATGCCTTAACATAAAATTGATTGAACCTATTCGTTATTTGGCGACCGATCATTCTTACATTACAATATTATTGTATATTTGATTTAATAAAATTAATACTGTATTTTGATTTCTCATATACAAAAATATCTTTAACAATAGGAAAGGCTACTCCAATAATAAAATACTAATATTTTAAGCACATCAACAAGATTTTGAAATAAATACAAGTTAATATTTCGAATAGTGAATGACCTTGAGATTCTACAACACTAAGTAAAAACTAAAAGTGATTATCATAATTTATGAAATAAATGTCACACTTTCACAGTTACAAAAAAAAAAATATTATTAAAATGACTACAAATCGTATAAAAATCAAACTGATGTATTTTTAAAATGATAAATTTACCGGGTTGACATTCGGCAATATCACAATGCCAAGTACAAAAATATATATATTTAAGCACCCAATGTTACTCTTTTTTTAAATTTCATAAATGCATATCTCAAATCATTACATTAATATTATTTTACATATCTTTTAAATTCACTAATTTAAGAACTTTATTATCATATTACGCAAAATATGACCTTATAAATAAATATAAAAAGCCAAGGACAATACTCGAATTAAAATAAATCGCAAATCATTTCGAACTTAAAATGAACGTTAATCCCCAAAAAGCTTTAATTAAATAAAAAATAATATTTAAGCAAGAGAAGAAACAAAAAGAAAAAGCAAATTACTTTCTTAAATGGCAAAGAAATACACAGCAGCCAACTCCAGCAGGATTAAAAATCAACGTGCGTTTGAGGCCCCGGTTTATCCCGTTATTCTGTCACGTGAATGCCACGTTTAGAGGCGCGGTTCAATTTAAACTTTTGATTGGACAATTTTAATCTGTCTACTTATAAAAAAATAGAACAAGTTTTATGGAGTTTTTATTTTTGGTAATTTCATTTTTTTATCTTCTTGTTATTGAAAAAAAGTATTTTAATGTTTTTTTTTTTAAAAATAAACGAATCAAAAAATTATTTAGCTAGTGCATTTTATTAATCAGTAAGTGAAGTACGAGTTTCTAAACTGTGTGTTATTAAAGTTGGCTAGACTTTATTAGCTCCCAGTTAGAAGACAAAAAATGTTTTATTATATCCGGTAATTCATATTCATAAAATAATTCAAGTATGTGTTGACACTGACATTATTCAATCACAAACGACTTCATAGTGGATTAAATATATTATATTGAGTTTGTAATACGCTATACGTTATAGATTAGCGTTTCTCAACATTTTTACAATGAGAACCAACACATTTGTTTAATGTCATCATCATCATTATCTGTCCACTGCAGGATGAAAGTCTCTTCAAGTTCACTCCATCTTCTCTGATCCCTAGTTTCTCTTTTCCCTATCACTCCTGCGCACTTTCTTATTCCATCCACCCATCTCACATGTGATCTTTTTATAATCTCTTGGAATCCAGTTTAAGATTTTAATTGTCCATCTATTATGATCTCTTATAGCAATATGTACATCCCAATTCCACTTTAGTCTTTCAATTCTTTCAACTTATATCAGTAACACCTGTTTGTTCTTTTACCCATATATTGCATTTTCGATCTCTTCTTGTTACTCCTAGCATACATCTCCCCATACTTCTTTGAGTGATCTGAAATCTCTGTGTTGCTCTTCTATTAAGTGTCCAAGTCTCAGATCCAGAAGCAAGAACTGGTAAAACACTTTTATTAAAATTCCTTTTCAAACACATAGGCATATTTCCTTTTAGTATTAAGTTATTTCTACCCAAAAGCACATCAACCAAGTTTAATTCTATGATTAATTTCATCCATTATGTTTTCATCTGTAATAATAATCTGATCAAAATATTTGTAGTTGTTAACTTCTAACTCATCATAATCAATCTATTTTCATCTTTTGAGAAAATCCATTAAACATTAAGTCTTTTTAACATTTACCTTTAGTCCTACTTTCTTACTTTCATCTGATAACTCTTTTAACATTTCCTGAAACTCTAAAGCAATATTTGCATAAACAATTACATCCTTTGCAAAATCTAAATGACTTAAATAATTTCCATTTACTTTTACTCCTTTAGCTTCCCATTTTAATCCACAAAATACTTCTTGAAGCACTGGTGTGGGATATATGGAGTCAATCTTCCTAGTATCATTATGTAATCTAATTGTTGCTGTTGCATTATTATATATATTCTTAAGAATATCACACTATCCTGGATCTATATCTTGATGATCCAATGCTTTAATCATTGAAGAAATGCTTATAGAATCAAATTCCTTTTCATAATCTACAAATTCCAAACCATAATGGCAACTCATATTCATCGGCCCTATGTATAACTTTTCTCAATACTTGGATATGATCTGCTATACTAAAAGCACTTTTAAATTTAGCTTCTTCTCTTGGTAGATTGAAATCCAATGTTCTCTGTAAATGAGTTGTAATTATTTTGGTAAAAATTTTGTATAAAACTGATAAAAGGCTGATAAGTCTGTAATTTGTAATATCTTCTTTATCACCTTTTTAAAATATTAATATTAATACTGCATTCTTCCAATCATTTAGTACATCTTTAGCATTTAGACATTTGATATATAATTGTATTTTTATTTTGGACTATTTCCATCATCTAATATATGTATTGAATATCTTTAGAAAAATTTAATTTTATTTGGTTAGAGTGTTACTTTAAAATTCAAAACTCAAGAATCTAAGGACCCAGGTTTGAATCCCATGCTAGTACTGTCACTGGTCAGGCCAGCAATACCTAAAGAAGAGGGGAGACTAATACCTCTCGAAACATTGTGTATATACTAACCTGTTTGATGTGCTATTACTAACAGTTGAATGTATTTGGAATATTTAAATAAAGTTAAATTTTTCTAAAGATATTCAATACAAATATTAGATGATGGAAATGGTTCAATATAAAAATACAACTAGAACACCATCATCACAAATCTTCAGAAAAACATTTGGTATATAACTTTGTCAAAAATTTTCTATTTCTTCACCTGCTTCTTTTAATATATTGATTATAATTCCATCATTACCTGGAGCTTTTTCTTTCCTCATAAATTAATTGCATGTCTCACTTCTTCATTTAAAATTCTGGGGAATTCAGAAGATATAACTACTCATTTCATGATGTGATATGTTTTTTTAGTAATAGTACTACCTTTTTTTTTTCTTATTCAGATATGTTTTCCACCAATACCAAAATGTTGTTTTACACTCTTGAAACTTTTATTCTCTTCTACAGCTTTCCTTACTAGTTTACAATTGTACTTTCTTATATCATTATCAACTATCAATGCAAATGATGGAAACATGTTGAAATAATCCTGTTTAACTTTGTTTGATCAGAATTCAATTTTTTAAAATAAAAATTTCTATTTTTTTACCAAAAATAAAAAGGTACATCTGATTTCTCAGTATTTACACATTAAAGCCATCTATTAATGAAAATATATTAGCTAAATAGACCATTTTAGCAAGCCACAAAAATGATTTTTAAATATTTACTCAATGTTGATTTTTCATCCTTTAAAATATTTCAATTTCTAGTTGAAGTTTGAAGAAATATATCAAAGCTTTTCCCCTAGAAAGCCATCTAATAACCCATTTTGTCATACGTTATATTAAAGATGGGTTTTTATGCATTCTTTTAAATCATTTGTACACACTGATTAAGAATATAATGTAAGTCTTCACTCATATTTTTGGTCACTAATTGTTCCTGATGAAAAAATAGTGAGTTATTAATAAATCTGAGTGAGCGACCTCATTGTGCTACCAAGCTCCCTATTCTTTCCTGTCATTACCACAGCCCCATCAGAACAAATCCCCAATACAAGAATTTCATGAAATGTTTTTGTTGCAAAGCGGAGTTGATATTTTTTTTGAAAATTTCTTCTGATATTGGTATGGATTCCATTTTCAAACAACATAATAATTCTTCTGGTACATTTTTAGACATAAAATCAACATATTTCATGTAAATTAATAATATTGGTATGTCCAGTGATTTGTTCAATTGACTAGCATAATGTTAATATTTTTTGCACTAAGTGCAATTCAGTATCATTGAACAATTGAATATTCAATGACTGATAGTGCCATTTGTTATAGAAATAGCATTAATTTTTGCCTTAAAATTCTCGACCAAATAATTCACTACAAATATTTCTCATGCAAGACTTTAATAAAGGTTCTTCAATGGTATGTATGTAAAGCTGTTCAATAAAGGCATTTCAATAATTTTTTATCAGTAGATACAAATTTTGTTAAATTAGATGTAATTGTTTTTAATTCATTATGTTTTTTTTAAAAAATAAATCCTTACATGTTTTCCAAATGTCTCATTACTTCATTTTCATTGAAGCATTAGCCAATCATCATCATCATTAATCTACTGCAGGATGAAGGTCTCTCCAAGTTCAATTCATCTCTGATCTTTAGCTTCTCTTCTCCACATCACCCCTGCACCCTTATTTGATCCATCCATCTCACATGTGGTTTCTTTCTGGGTCTTTTACAATCTTGGAATTCAGTTTAAGATTTCAATTGTCCATCTATTATCATTTCTTCTAGCAATATGTCCAGGCCAACTCCACTTCAGTCTTTTAATTCTTTCAATGAGGTCAGTAACACCTGTTTGTTCTCTTACCCATATATGGCATTTTCGATCTCTTCTTGTTATTCCCAACATGCATCTCTCCATACTTCTTTGAGTGGTCTGAAGTCTCTGTATTGCTATTCCATTAAGTGTCCAAGTCTCAGATCCATAAGTAAGAATTGGTAAAACACATTTATTAAAAACCTTCCTTTTCAAACACATAGGCACATTTCTTTTTAGTATCAAGTTATTTCTTCCAAAAGACATTTCTTTTTAGTATCAAGTTATTTCTTCCAAAAGCACTCCGACCAAGTTTAATTCTATGATTAATTTCATTAGCGAATACATTTCCATAAATAACACACAGTTATAAATCTATTTTATTTTATAAAAGTGAATCCGAATGTAATAAATTTTTCTTGATAATTGTAAGTAAAACTATTTTCTCCTTTTGTTTTTTTTCACTACTGGTACACTTGAATTATTGGGATTTTCTGTATTTTACATGAACATTTTTTCTATTATTCCAAAAAAAATTTATTAAATTACTTGTTTACTCATAATTAAATAAGAAATGTGGCTAAAAAAAACAGAAAAAAAAAAGAGAAAAAAAAAGATGGGATTTCCTGAAATCTGTGCATGCAGAAACAGAAACAGTTTATAGCAAAAAAAAAAAAAAGCTTAATTAAAAAAAAGAAAACAAGAATTTCACATAAAAAGGAAAGGAATCAACCAAAAATGTAGAAGTTGCAAATCACAACTGTAGCACAATGATTCGTGAATAATAAACCACACTAATATTTAAAAATAATAATTCTCACCTTTTAATTATTTGAATTGATACAATAATGTAATTTGTTTCCATTTTCTTTCTTCATTTTGTTATAAATTGCTCTTAGTTTTCTACTCAGTTCACAACTCTATTTTTAATTTGGTTTAGAAATTAATTTGCTGTTCCATAATAAGATGCCGCCATAAATACATTTAAATATGAATTACTTTTAATAATTATATTATCTAGGAAGAAATGATTATTAGAAGTATTTCATTTGCTATTTTTCATTAAAATTTAAATACAAATATCATAACAATAAAAAATAAGTCTGGACAGTAAAGGGAACTGCAAATTTAAAATTACTATCGGAAGTGAGGTGAAGCAAAATAGTGAATATATGCAAAGACATGCATAGTTGTGCATGATGTGTTACTCTTCAAGGCTTTGCAGCACACATGTACCTGCCTGCCTATGATTTAGATTTTTAGAGTGGTATACAGGGAAGTTCTACAGTAATCTACCACATCACTTTTTTTTCAAAGTCATATACAAACTGCCAATAATTTATATGATTTTTATTTTATTTTATGTCCCATAAAAATTTTGTCATGATCCAAAGATTGAGAAACATATAGATGATGATGTAATCTTTGTACATGGTTAAAAATTAATTTTGGGCATCCCCCCTACCCAGAAAAAAACAATCAATTAAAAGGCAAATACTTTTACTATCAATATTAATAACTATTTGAACACAACAATAATGTATTTTACATATATTCATAAAATATTCAAAGCTAGTGTTCAAAAATTTTAATATCTTAAGATTTCGAGTCCAAGCTAATAGCGATGTCAGTTATAAATAACTGTAAGCATTTTTGAGGAAAAGGATAGTAAAAAAATATTGTTATGAATCAAGGAATTTTATCAAATTACATTTAATTAAGCAGCAGTGATATCTATTTTTTAACTTTAAAGTAATAATATACAAGATCTAAGAAAATTAAAAAAACACTAAGTTGCATTGCAGTGAAATTTTGATCTAATGTTTTAACCTATAAAATTAATTCATTCAAATTCAAAATCTTAGAATGCTTGATTTTTCAAGTTATTGGTTTGAACTGAGGTAAACAATGGAAATAATGCAAATTCCAATTGAAAAGCCAGTTATTTGGAAACTGATTATATGAATTCTGCTGCACTGCCATTTATTATCATTTAATTATGTTTCCAAAACTTAGAATAAAGCTAATAAAGGACTTATAAATTAGACTATTTCAATTTCCATATAAATTTTGAGTCAGTGTGAGTGATTTTTTTGAATAAGAATTAAGTAAAATTTGAATATAGTTGCTAAGTTGAAAGTTCTCAATTTTTAAATTTTTTATTTTACAAATTCATTTTTTAATGATGATAATTCTCTTTTTTTAAATTGCATTTTGTCTTTTTCTCTTTTTACATAATCATATTATATAAATAATATTTATTTTTATAAAGTGCAAACAGTCTCTCAATTTAATAATCATATTATTTAATAACTGGAATGATAATCTTTATGAGTGCAAGCTGCATCAATGCATTACTCTCCAGTATCCCATCTACTTTTTTTACAAATGCAAAATAAATCCAATTTTCATTTACGTCTTCATAGTCTTATATAAGAAGCAGATTGAACAATATACTCTTTATTAGGTTGAACAGCAAATCCAAATGCATACAGCCTCATTCAAATCATCTCATTATATAAATTCATAAGATAAAGTCAATATTTACTCATTTTAATACTTTTGCAATTAAACTAATATCAGATATATAAATATCAAATAATACAGTGCTAATAATATCAATAATGGAAATAAATGAGGTCCATTATGCTATTCTTTCATATAAATTATAATAAATAAATAAAAACATTATATACAATAGCTATATAAATATATATTAGTAATAATTACACATAAAAACTTTTTCGCCACATTGTTTTGCGCCCTTTTTAAATGCTAAGCATCTATTTTAACATTAACCAATTACTGCAGAGAGAACACCATTTAATGTTCTATAATGGTAATAAAATAAAATGTCAGTAAAATATAATAAAATTTTCATTTAGAAATTCAATATAACTTCAAAGAATTGACCACATAACACAACTATATACAGAACATACACTATACAACTTAATAATATATAATAATGGAACATTAAACTATCCAAGCACTTTATATATCAAAGTCCATTCTACTGTTACATCTACTTTAGCAAATTAAAAATGAATGCAATTTTCATTTGTGTGTTTATAATCTTAAATTGAAAACAGATTGAACAATGATATTATTAGGATGAATGTCAGTTTTGATAAACATATTCACAGTCTTATTGATTGATAGTAGTTGTTTGTTTATAAAGGTGCTAAAATTATTAATCAATAGCTTTACCCCAGGAATTTATATAAGTTGCTTTGAATGAAGCTGTATGAATATTTTTGTCAGATTTGATATTCATCCTAATATCACTGAATAATATGCTTTCCACTTAAAATCTTGGAGAAGCAAATGAAATTTTATTTACAAATGTAGATTTGATACTGGAAGGCATTGTAGTAATGTAGCTAATACTTAGAAAGCTTATTGTTCCACTTATTATAAAATATCTGTGCTGTATTATTTGATATTTATATCAATATAAAAATAAGAATTCCTTCAAATAGGTAAATTACCCTGTGATTAGTATATATTGACTAACAAATAATACCCATTTACTTAACTATAAAGAAGGATTGAACAGTAAATTATAAATGGTTGATTTTATTTAGAATAAACTGATTTTGAATGTATTACTTATCATGACTTTCTTAATAATACCATAGGCACAGTTTTTTCAAATACTTTTGATAATTTTTTGCATAATTGAAATTGATCTCTAATTTGAATGTTTTGCTTGGCTTTCTTTCATAGAAATCACTTTAGTAATTTTTAATTGATCTGAAAAGATATTACCGTCAATATATATGAAAAAGGATTTCAAATGATACAAATATATCATTTAAGCAAAGATTGATATTTCTATTTTACTCAGTCTATTGTTTATTTAATATGAATTATATATGAATTTTAAACTGGATTCCAAGAGATTGTAAAAGACCCATAAAGAGACCACATGTGAGATGGATGGATGAAATCAGAAAGTGTGCAGGAGTGTTGTGGAGATGAGAAGCTAAAGATAGGAAAAGATGGATTGAACTTGGAGAGACCTTCATCCTCCAGTGGATTGATAATGGTTGAGGATGATGATGATATATTGTTTTTATTATTTTTTAACCATTAGCAAAATTTTAAAGTACGAAATGCTCCCCTAAACGCTCCTAAACCGTTGCCCTTTTCTTCCCCCCTAAATTCCCTACTCTTCCCTTTCCCAACTAATTTTTGTCACCTATAACCTTTATATCTAATCCCCCTTTCTTTTCCCAAACCCGCTAAACCATATTCCTTCCTGTTATCTTCTTTTCTTTTTTTTTCCCAACTTCTTTTGTCCCTTTCGTTTTCAAACATTTACTTTAATTAACAAATGCCTAATATTTTCAATTCCTTCCTTCATAATTTACAAAATAAATCCCCTTTTTTCCTTTACTGTTATTCTTTTGGCTAAAGCCTCGCCTAAACAATAAACTCTTTCCTTACTATTATCATAAATTAACTCCACCTATATTCTGTTTTTTCTATATATATTTAAACTCTTTTACTCTCCATACTTTTCTCCTCTCTCTAACTCCCTAGTCTTTATTAATAAATTTATTCTTTTTCCCATTCCTTACTACTATAACCTCAATAATCCTCTTAACACAATCTCCCATCTTTTGTACAAATATACTGATATAAATTCTTTATCCAAATCTTTTGCATAGCCTTCCTTTCTCACCCTTTGTTATGCCTTTATCATACAATTAAATACTATTTTATATTCTTTTATTATCCATAAACTAATCTACCAAACATTTTCATTTTACTTTTCATCTCTATATAAAACTTACCATCCCATTTCTCCTTAATTGTCTTGTCATATTTGTCAATGATTTTCTACTTCCTTTGAGTTTTTCTAAATAATCTAATATCTTTTACTAACTATAATATCATTACATATGTTATGTACTGCATAAAATCCCTATCTAGTGTACCATCCAATATCCCCAGACTAGTTTTGGTTGTGCCATCATCAGTGAGGAGTTGGTCTGAGAGATGACTAGATCTTAGATCTAATGCAACCCTCCAGAGCACCTTTAACTCTATTTATAAAAATGGAATGAAATTAAAAATTGTTAATATCTTCAATCTAAGCTCAATAGTTTATAGTCATATGGGTCTGAACTAATTCAACATACATTTTGGTGTTTTGTCTTAAACAACATACACACTATCCTATTAGGAGATTGTGTTAAAATCAAAATACATGATAATTCTATATAAATAATTTGTTGTAAAAAAGCAAACCCATACGGTATGTATGTGAAAAGAGTATAATGGATAGAAGTTTGATAAAATATTATGATGATGGCACAAAAAACTAGTTGGGGATATTGGATGATAGATAGATAGGGATTTTATAAAGTTTGCATATTGATTACTAGTTTGAAGGGTGACTACTGTATGGGGAGTTTTGCCTTTGTTTACAACAAATTATGTGCTAGTATAGAGATGGTGATCATGTGATGTTTGATGGTTTAATTAATTAATGTTTGCTGGAATACTTCATTATATTAGAGTTTAAATTATTCATTTTTCTTCTTTATGTTTTGTCTGTGTCATATATATATAGTTTATGATCTATACTAATATTTTATTTTTCTATATTATAATACTACTCTGGAAAATATTGTTCTCTTTCATTAGAATATATTTCTATAGGGATAAAATGTTATAAATATCATTATAAAGTTTATTGGTGATTTTGTTAATCACCAATAATATTTATTTGCATTTGAAAGCCTAGCAATATATTATTTTCTTAGTTTTATTATTTCTGAAAATTATAATATCTGAAGAGAGTTTGCAAGTCCGGGTTCAAATCCCCTATAATTGTATCTGAACTTCAGGGATATATAATATACTTTTATTGAAATATGCATTTCTTTAAATAATTTAAAACAATTAAAATCTCTAATTAATAATATCTTGCATTTATATTAATCAGTTATTTAGTACAATTTACTAATATATTAATTATTTTATCATGAGATAAATTTGATTCTATATGCAATATTTGATTTTAATCCACAATGTTGGTATTGAAATTCATGTATAGTAATTGTAATATAATATGCATTTTTAAAATGAGTGTGTAATAACTTTGCATATATATGTTAGTATGTTTGCGAAGTCGGTTATTTTCTTTCAACAATTATTTGTTTGATTCAGTCATTTTTCGTGGTGGGTGTATATTTGTATATGCATGTTGAATGTGTGTATAACATATATATGTAATATAGGAAGCTTACCAATAGCTCTATCAAGCTTTTATTGGTAAGTGCCACAACTGAAAGCATTTAAAATCTCTATCTAGATTCCCTATTCTAGATAGAAATTTTAAATGCTTTCTCTTGTGGCACTTATCAATAAAAGCTTGTTAGAGCTATTGGTACGCTCCATATATTACATATCTGTAATACAAGCTTAAAACAAATCACATGATATATATATAGGAATGACTATATTCAGTATATATATATTATGATCTAAAAAAATTAAAATGTTAAATTTTTATTCTTATGTAATTTTTTTGAATTGTGATACAGAAATCACAGATACAATTACAAACAAAGTATTTAAGCTTATATATGCCTATATAATGAAAATAGATGATATACTGAGTCTACATGTTGACACCAACTATGTAACAGAAATATTCTTGCTGAATGATAATTATGTAATGGCATACTTTTATTTTATTCATGTTGATATGTTCAAAATTCAAATCCAGGGAAGCTATGAATTCTTGAAAATTTTTATATCTATATTATGTTTATTTGGAAAACTATTAAGTGAAAACATGTAACAAAGAACTACTTAAAAACTAAAATAACTCCATGTATTAAATCTTTTTTTTTTTTTTTTTACATATAGAAGAATCTATATTAATTTAGTATCAATATCATAATAATTGCTATTAATGATTTACATTATGTCATATAAATAATTTTATTTTTAAGTATGTGCTTTGATTTTGTCTATAGGTCATTATCTACTAAGTTAATAAGATATAAAGGTTGTAAATAATTTTAATTGAAGCAAATACCTGGACAAGTATAATGTATTATTGGAATTCATATTATATAAATGTTCAATAAACATATGTAAGTTATATTTTCTTTGCATGCATTTTTTATTGGAATAAGCTAATTTTAACATTTAATTATTCAAGCATAATTGAGAATACTTTACTAATAATTGTTTTAAATTAAATGGGAGAGTTTTTACTTTATACAGTCTTTAAATGTGCATATATTTGTAGAATTACTGAATTCTCTTCTTGCAGTTATATTTAACTCTTATCAGATTCTTCATTTGATTGTTAGTAAATCAAGTTTCAATAGGGTGATCAAAGGTCTTCTAGGATGCTTCAACGAACTAACTCTAGAAATTTGGAGCTTCATATTTTACCTTTGTATCATTATGTAATCTATTCAAAAAATGTTTTAATTGTCTATCATTATATAATAATTTTCTATAAAACTGGTCTCTGTTTTAGATTATTTTTATCTTGGCACTAATTCTCTCATATGGCCTTGGATGCGTCTGATTCAATAGGTTATTATATTTTGTAGTTATTAAGATCGTATCTATACATGAACTTCTGTAAAGGTTTCTTTCAGATCAAACATTTCATATTGATTGACTGAATGTTTTGCTTCCTGACATGAATCTTTTATTTAAATTTTTTTCATTTGAAATAGACACCTTTGTCTCCAAACAGGCAAAACTCTCTATACTTATTGCCACTCAGTGCAAGCCAGAGTAATCAATGGATGCTAGAGGGCTTGTGTAAAAAATCCCCATCTAGTGCCTACTCATCCACATGTATAGAGAGTTTTTCCTGTTTTAATAACAGTTAAGAGCAAGCATAAGAAATGATGATCATGTGATGTTTATTGACCATTGTCTCCAAATGTATTAATTGTTTATTAAACATCAAATATTTGCGTGATAATGATTGTTTTTTTTTAAAACATATTTTTGAATGGAAATAACAACATATGGTAATTTTATTATCAAATTACAAACTTTTAACAGATACCTATTATGTAAATTCTTTAGTACAAATTCACATTTAAAAGATTAGTTAAGATAACTTTTCTGATATTCAGTTTATTTTTTTAAAACAAGCAAACAAACAAACAAAACAATTATATCAGTGAAAACAATTTATTTTACTTTGAATAATTATGATCATTATTATTATTATATTTATATTTAAACTGAAAGTAAACAAAATTTAAAGCTAATCTTTCCTTCATAAAGAAATTCAGTTTTTTTTTCAATGGTGCATTTGTATGTATAAAATACATCTTAATGTATATTTATAGAATCAGATCTATCTCATATTAAAATAAATGACAAGTAAATATTTTGATAAAACTATTAACATATTTAGAAACAAAGAAATAAAATTAATTATAGAATTAAACTTGGATGGAGTATTTTTACTAAAAATACTTTAGTATTAAAAGTCAATACGCTTTTGTCCTTGAAAAGGAGGGATTTTAAATAAATGCTTTATCAGTGCTTTTCTATGGATCAAAGATCTGGATATTTAATAGAAAATATCAACTTCCTGCAATGTAATGAATCATGGAGACATATACGTTTGAATTATCTGGAAGGGGATCAAAAATAAAATATATAGATAAAATAACAAATCAATATATATATATAACATCATTAAAAAATAGAGACTGAGATGGACTTGTTGCTAGAAAAGATCAGAATTATAATAATTTGCAAATAATAAAGAGAGCATGTGTGAGGTAGATAGTTGATGAAAATTTCTGGTATGATGTAGAGAAGAGAGATTATAGATGGGAGAAACTCAGTTAAAGTCATTCTGCAGTGCACTGATAATATTTTAAAATGTTATATTTACAACTGTGAAATGATTTCTTTACTATATTTAATTTTATTTTTCTATCTAAAAGGATTTGTCAACAAAACCATTACAGCTATCAACATATAGATTTGTAGAACTATTTTTACCACTTTTAAAGATATACAACTAATTAGTTCATTAAATTATCATATTTCACTAAAGAAAAGTAATTTCTATTATGCTTCCTGAAAATATGCTATTATCATTTGTTTTTCTGACATTTATATTAAATGTTATAACTACAGTATTCATTCATATTACCATATTTCTTTAAATTCTTTTTTTTTTCCTGTAAAAAATAATAGTACTCCAATTGTTCAATAAACATTCTCTTTTCTGTAGCAGTCTGTGATTTTTTCATATATATATATGGAATCAATTCAAATAATTTCTGACCATACAAGTTTTCCGGCCACACACTAAAATAGTTATATATATAAATAACTTTATTGAAATACATATGTAAGAATGATACAATTGTAAATAAAATAAAAGTAATCCATGTTGCTCGGGCAACCAGATGGTCTGATGTGCATTGTCTGATAGCTTAAGTTTCTTGTTTATTTGGGCTAACTATGGAATCAAGCACTTGAAGCAATCAAACCTTCTTTTATGGGTATGCCAATCAAATTGGCTGGATGGTGCCCAGGAGTTTCCACCAGTATAAATAAAAGTATCCATGAGAAAGGTATTTGCTTCTTGCAGTTATGAAGCAAATGTAATGGTCTTGAAATGTGATTCCAGTTTGTATAATTTATATACAATCTCGGTCTGACCATTGGTATGACTAACACATAAAATATATTATCCATATTAACCTTTATCCATATTAACCTTTCTGTTTGCATAATGATGATTTCAAATTTGTATAAATTATTATTGTTAAAATTAAAATATACAAATAAATAAATAGTAATTCATTATAAATATCATTCCACGTATGATTGAAGATATCCGTTATAATATATATGAACATAATAAATATACGAACTAATTAAAGGAAAAATAAAAACATAATAAAATCACAGAATTACTTCTGTATAAAACTGCTTTAATATTTCAACCAGCAGACTGGTTTTCATCAGAAAGCAATATATATATTGAACTCTGCCAATAGGGAAATGATCCCTAGCAAACATGACAAGTCCTTAAATGAGGCTATACAGTACTGTTATTTTATCTGGGTACAATTTTATACTCTTAATTATTTTTAAATTATTTTTAATTTATATCAGCAATTATGAGACTCATTTATTCTATTAAACAAGATCACATACTCTTTAACATTAAACAAATACCAAAGTATTTGCTCAATGGCATAAGACTATTAAGACACTCCTCGTTATTAAGTATCTAAATATTCACATGACTAACAATAATACTTAAATAAATATAATAAAACATTTATAATTATTAACCTTAAGTTAAATTAATTAATAAGTTTAAACTATCATTTTATTGTATATTTATCTCTTATTATTATTACTTTTACATGATTATAATTAGTAATAACCATAATAATAATATTATACTAAGGAAATCTCAGGATTATTATTGATTTTTTAATTAGCTATTCATTCCACCTATAAGATATCAAGAAGGATTTTATTTAATTCTATAGGTTAGTCAGTGTATCAATTAAGAAAATGTGACCTACCATAATTTATAATTTAAATTATATTATTATCTTATGATCTTTAATATCTTAATAATAAATAACTACTTTTGTTTAAATTATAATCAAAATACATAACTTCCAAATAATAATTAATTCTTGCTCTAATTTACTATAAATAAACATACTTCAATGGATATACAATATATTTTATTAATGACCTATGTGATCAAGGCAGTTGGAATAAATTAGTATCTCTTTTACTAAATGTTATTCTCTTCTAATTATTATACATTATCTTGTATTTAAATGTTTTTTTATTCAAATTTTAGATTGTACGATTTAATTAATGTGTGTATTACAATTAATAAACTTTCACACCATATCGATTTCTGCTATTGTTCTTCCTTCGTATTTCTTTTAGAATAATTTTCTTCGTAATAATTCTAGTTTCAGTTCATTGTTAAAAAGTATAATATATTTAGATGTTTCCTTCATTAAAAATGTTGTCTTAATAACAAACTTTTTAGATTAATTCGATATTAATCACGTATTTCTAATCTATTATTTTTTTAAAATATTATTATTACTAAGGGTAATAAAACTATCAGCTTTATTAAAATCGCATTCACATTTAGATAGAATATTGCACTTCTAAGGACGGCCCTTAAAAAAGCCTGGAGGCAAAGGCACGAAAGAATTCCCTCACGACCAGTTTTTAGATATTAATTATCATCGCAAACAGCTCATTACATTTTCATTTAGCAAGATTTTCAAATATGTTGGATCTACTCATTCTTATATTTAAAGAGTTGGTACAGTAATCAACTTTATCTAAACGCATTTTGCTGCAAAAATTTAAAAAGATATTTGGTAAAAGTAATCACAAAATGTCACTGAAAATATATATTAGATTAAATATTTACATTAATAGCCTTATTTCATTGTAAATATTAAAAAGCTAAATTTTTAATTGTAGTTATATTACTAAAATAATTTTTTTTATTTTTTATTTTTAAAAAAAAAAACATTAACTAGAATACTTGCACGTTCAATAGGGTTATACTTCAGCATTCACAATGCCGAAGAAATTTTTCTCTCATCACTGGTTGATAAACCATCAGAGTTTTTTTAACATTAATTCCTAAATCAAAATATTTATATATCACAAAATATGATCATTTTCTGATCTTTTTTTAAACTGGAAACTACGGCACAATCACTAGCCAAGAAACTGAAGCTCTTATTTTTATTTTTGTACCTTCAAGAAGTCACTTGTAAACTATTACAAAGACTAGTCATAATGTGGAAACTAGTTTTCTTTAAACACCAATTGATTTCCGAAATGTCTCAAATATTCCAACAACAGTAATAGTTTTTTCTCTTATTTTATCACAACGTATATAAAATAAGAACAAAATATTCATTAGACAACTAGCTAAAATAAATAAAAATAAACTCTTTCACCTTATTTTCTTTATTAAAAGTGGTCAAAATACTTTTAAAATAATTATAAAATACACCAAATCTTTTAAAAACTTGTTTTTTAATTTTTTGTCACCAAAAATGAAATATATATTAAAATAGATTTCCAACGTTTCGACTATTTCTTTATTTTTTCTATAGTCTTTTTTAAGGAACTAAAAATATATATGAAAAAAAAAAAAATTATAAATTTTTTTATAAATAAATAAAAACAAAAATCCTGCCACATATATATACTATCTTGGAAAATATATTTTTTACTTACTATGATTTCTTTTTCATAACAGCTTTCAACTTTACATTTTCTTAAATAAACCTTTTATTGTTACAATATATATATAGTTTTTTATCATCCTATCTTCAATTAACCCATTTTTTTATTTTCTTTCCTTTTTAAAAACAAAACACATTTTTACATTCTTTTCTTTTCAAAAACAAAAACATTCCATTAAATTTTACAAAACATTTGTTCTCTTCTTCTTTTTCCTTTTATTTTATAATATCCTATTCAAAACAGGATTTAACATCTTTATATATAAACTTTCCTTTTCAAACTTTCTTTTTGTCAGATAGAAATTCAGCATTGTATTTACATAAAGAAAAATTTTGTCATGTCAATTTTAAAATTGTTCCTTTAGAATGTATAATTAAACAAAAAGAAAGATTTGAAAAGGAAAGTTTATATATAAAGATGTTAAATCCTGTTTTGAATAGGATATTATAAAATAAAAGGAAAAAAAAAGAAGAGAACAAATAAACAGTGAGGATTGCCAATTCCTCTACAAGCTTTATGATAAATGCTTAGCCAGAGCCAGCACTTAAAATATCTCTGTCAGGAACCCCTCCCCAAACCCCTGACCATGGTTTCGTGCTTTGGCACTCCTCAGAGAGGTATCAGGGTAGGTTCAGACACTAGATCTAAAAATACCAACCCAAAGCTAAGCACTTAGCTAAAAGTTATCTATTGAGTGGAAAATCTGAAATTTTCAGACATGTACATGTCTTCAAACCCAGCTATCCAACTCAAATAGCTATATGGGGCTGATAGATCTTCAGCCATGCCATATAGTAGTAGTCATAGCAATATGAAATTGCATAAGACTTTTTGGCAGAGACTATAAATAGTCAAAATAAAAGTCATAGATCAATTCATAGATCACATGACCCTATCTCTTAAGCTTGTAAGTTATAAACAGTGAGGATTGCCAATTCCTCTACAAGCTTTATGATAAATGCTTAGCCAGAGCCAGCACTTAAAATATCTCTGTCAGGAACCCCTCCCCAAATCCCTGACCATGGTTTTGTGCTTTGGCACTCCTCAGAGAGGTGTCAGGGTAGGTTCAGACACTAGATCTAAAAATACCAACCCAAAGCTAAGCACTTAGCTAAAAGTTATCTATTGAGTGGAAAATCTGAAATTTTCAGACATGTACATGTCTTCAAACCCAGCTATCCAACTCAAATAGCTATATGGGGCTGATAGATCTTCAGCCATGCCATATAGTAGTAGTCATAGCAATATGAAATTGCATAAGACTTTTTGGCAGAGACTATAAATAGTCAAAATAAAAGTCATAGATCAATTCATAGATCACATGACCCTATCTCTGAGGAGTGCAAAGCATGAAACCATGGTCAGGGGTTTGGGGAGGGGTTGCTGACAGAGATATTTTAAGTGCTGGCTCTGGCTAAGCATTTATCATAAAGCTTGTAGAGGAATTGGCAATCCTCACTGTTTATAACTTACAAGCTTAAGAGATAGGGTCATGTGATCTATGAATTGATCTATGACTTTTATTTTAAGAGAACAAATGTTTTGTAAAATTTAATGGAATGTTTTTGTTTTTGAAAAGAAAAGAATGTAAATATGTGTTTTATTTTTAAAAAGGAAAGGAAATAAAAAAATGTGTTAATTGAAGATATGATGATAAAAAACTGTATTTTGTAACAATAAAAGGTTTATTAAGCAAAATGTAAAGTTGAAAGCTCTTATGAAAAAGAAATCATAGTAAGTAAAGAATATATTTTCCAAGATAGTATGTATATGTGGCAGGATTTTTGTTTTTATTTATTTATAAAAAATTTGATAAAATTTTTTTTTCTTTTCTTATATATTTTTAGTTCCTTGAAAAAGACTATAGAAAAAATAAAGAAATAGTCGAAACGTTGGAAATCTATTTTAATATATATTTCATTTTTGGTGGCAAAAAAAAATAAAAAACAAGTTTTTAAAAGATTTGGTGTATTTTATAATTATTTTACAACTAGCTAACTAATTTTATATATTGCCACAAATCTTTTTAATTGAGATAATGTGTTAAACCAAAAAATAAAATTAATTC
This sequence comes from Epiperipatus broadwayi, assembly GCA_028023455.1. Classification (NCBI taxonomy): domain Eukaryota; kingdom Metazoa; phylum Onychophora; class Udeonychophora; order Euonychophora; family Peripatidae; genus Epiperipatus; species Epiperipatus broadwayi. The sequence goes on from JAQFVV010000014.1 coordinate 10,674,289, forward strand.
TTTATATAAAACTTACTTTGTTCATGACTTTTTTTTGTATTAGTTTGTACAAAAATCATGTCTGCTGTACTTGATTCAATAAATCCACACTGAGTCTCCAGTAACTATGCATCTATAATTGATAGTAATCTTCTCAATAAAATCCTTAGAAGTAATTTTTTTGCAATTAATAAATAACATTCTACAATAAATATATTACATCTAGACTCCAAGATTATAAAATATATAATCCTTATAAACACTTATCTCCTTTTTTTGTTATTCTTATATACAATATTGCAATTCCCAAAATTCTTCTTACACTTTTCAGCAAAAAAATTTTTATTACATTTTTTGTAGATCTGATGAAGACTGCAAGGTACAGTCGAAACTGTAATATTTTATAAAATATACTTGTATTTAAAATATTAATAAATATTTTCATTTTTTCTCTATTTCCCTTATTTTTACAAATGGGTCTATACATTGTTAAAAAATTTCAATAGATTTGAAATTAATAGATCACTAATATATTAACATTTTCCCCAGGTATTTTTTCAGGCCTGCAGCTTTAAAATCTTACAATTTCAAAGAGTCAATAAAATTGATACATCATTAAAGCAGTCATCTTAATATTTATGTCTATTTAAAAACTTTCTCCATCTGTTTGACATATCACCATTTAGACCAATTGATCAATTTTGGGCCTTTTAAGTTATTGAAAAGATTATTAGTACTTCTTTATGTAAAAACATGCAGAAATAAATTATAAAATTAAAAGAATGCAGAAAAATGTAATAAATTAAAATATAAAAAAAATTGATAATAAAAAAAATCATAACATATTACTTTTTTTTAAGGTTTTGATAGCATCATAATAATTTTTCTTAACATATGCTTGTTTTGTTAATGGATTGTTCAGGAAAATTTTAAGAGTGAATGAATAATTCATTTTAAAAAAATTAGGTATTTTTCTGTTAATAATTTAATAAATTATTTTTAAAATATTACATATTTTGGTGCCTATTTCAATTTATATCTTTGACAGTTACCTCAACACTTCACATATGAAGCCAGTTTTGTCACCATTATCATATAAAAGACTACTGTTCATTGATTTAATAAGATTATAACATTGTGTTAGTACTCAGATTGTAAGAAAAAAACAGAAGTAATTAGAAGTAGTCTGAGGACAGTGTAAGCAGCAATTAGAAATGATTAGACAGTCTAGGGCATGCTGCAGGTCCTCTGGATCTTATTATTTTGGTAAAGTCATTGGATTAATTAAATAATATTGTAAGATATATGAATATTAGTGTATTCATTATTTTGTTTTGTAACACCCTTTTTTTATTGTTTGTATCAAAAGAATTTCCCAAATAAATAAATTAATTTAACAAGTAGTATTTATATAAAATTAATCTGTATATATAGTATAAAGATTTTTATAAATCTTCCAAATTTGCACATAACTCAGACAAATATATAATTAGAATAGATTGCTTAAACAATTTAGATGAAATAATTAAATGTTAATATTAATTACAAATCTAAACTAAATGAAATGTATGATTAAATCTACTATCTGTGCTGAAATTAAGTTGATCTTTTAATCATAAATAATAATAGTTATAAACTGTAGAATTGTCTTTTTTATTATATGTTCTTAAAAAATTGCACTTCATGGTGTAGGGTAATGGTAAAGAGATAAATTCAAGAGCTAAATATCCATGAATTATTACTTGATCTTATTACTTGCAGTGCTTGAATGTCGACAACCTTTCATATGATGTGATGTGATGATGTGATGTATTTGGCTTCTCCTTAAACGAAGTCAAGAATATCTCAGCAATTATGCCCAGATAAATCTGTTAGCCATTTTATTCTCCATTCCCCACTCTTAAGTCTTCTCATATTCTGCCCCATCCCATTTCCACAACATAATATTTGTCAACTCTATGGCCTTTATATCTAAATCCCCCTTATCTCTTCACAAACCCAACCTAAAAACTAATAACTCACTTTCTGTATAGTCACTTTGTTCATGTCTATTCTCCCATAACTTTATTATCTGTTCCCTTTCTGCTTTCAAGCATTTACATTCAATCAACAGATGCCTAATATTTTCTATACTGAAGCAGTCAGATCTGAGTTCGATCCTAGCTTCATGACATCTAGCCATAAGCCCACTTCAAACCCTAGTACTAACCTTAAATTTCCAATGCAATGGGGCTTTATACGTTCAATCCATGCTAATTTCCATAAAGCATAACTTATTTCATAAATGCGTATTAAAATTAATTAGTTTCAGATTTAAATTGATCAATTCTATTAATAAATTCATGATAGAATTATTCATGAATTTATATATTATAACTGCGTGGATTGTGCATATATATTTGTAAATATTTAAATATATATAATTGTTTAAAAGTTTCATTGCGTCGGGAATGTTTGATTTTATTTTTAAATAATTTGTTAAAGTTTTATTGATTAAAAGCTACATTCTTTCGATAAGCTTTCAGATTTTGCCTTTCCAAAAACAATAGTTAAAGTTTGATTAATTAGAAAAAAGATAAGGATTTCCTAATTAAAATCATTTCTGATTTTAAGAATTCATTTTCTAAATAGAAAATGAATTCAAGTTAATGGGTTTGAAAGCCTTATCGAAGGAATGTATCTAAAAACAGTGATAATGTAAGAAGCGCTAGCCTGAAGGCATCAGAGGACAGTATATATAGCTCTGAAAAGTTTGGAGAAAAAAGCCATCCTTGTTGTAGAGAAGTGCAGTAAACTTGGTGCATTTTCAATAGTGTTTCGATTATGGTGAAGGGCTAGAACATCAGGAATCTGGCTACGGTTCCTGAAGCCTTTGAGAATCTTCAATGAAGCTGCTAAATTCTCTCCGGACAAATTAGGCTGCCAAAATCAAATAAAATGCTGTTCAAGTAATCAACTAAATGTGTGCCTACGTTTTTACCAACTCGGACGTGTAACCTAAGGATCCAGCCCAGAAGAAATGGGTAATATATTTCCATAATGAACCTTAAACTTTCTGGCCAGTTCCGAACTTTACTTTACACTCCCTTTAAGAGCTCTTTTCATTCTATAAATGTAATAATCTCTGTGAAAAGTTACTTTTATTTATGCTATTATATTGTAATTCTCTCAACTTCTTGTCTTTAAATTTAACTTTCCTTTCTCACGATGGTGGTTCATTTACTATATTATATATATATATATATTGTGTAATTTATTAATGTTTATTTTTAATTATATGCCAATAATTCTTCGACTCGATGAGTTCCTTTGTTCCATTTGCTTTCTGCAAAATATAATTATAATTCTGATAGTTAATTTTCACCCATTAGAACTAGATTTATACAGTTCTATCAATCATCGAGTTGAAAGAAATTATTAAATGATTGTTATTTTTATCATTAGCTAATAATAAATTATTAGCTCCGTTTCTAAGCTATGCCACTGCTATTTTCTCGTTTCACTAATATTTATTTATATATAATCTTAAAATGTTTTTTTTTTTTTGCAAAAGGGCCGATAAAAGAATCAAATATATTCTAATTCAACTTTTTTATTTTCTATTAAGATTTAGGAAGGGCGTGATGATTGGGGCCTAATTAATATGATTTACAAATACTTTAAATAATTTTAGTTAAAAGCTCGTTTGACTTTGATTAAATTGATCAAGTCATCAAGTAGAACATTCTATCTGGGTTTTTGTTCTCAAACAGTGACTAGTAAGTCATCATCTTCAACGTTGCTGATGGAGGGAAATCTTCCGCTCCGTTAGGCTGGTCGGTGATAATATTTCTGTTATTTTAAATTATCGAGGAAGAAAGCACTTCCTCTCCTGTTCATATTAGTCAAAGGGCATCAGACTTGTCAGATACAAGCCTCCATAGGACTTCGATTATCGACTAGCTATTGTCTTTCAATTTCACTTTATAGCTCATAATTCATCAGCACCATTGTCTCTCTGTTCCGGTAAAGCCCGCTCTGATGCTCGTAATTTGTGATGAAGTGATTTAAATTAAAGTCCAACAAATTCTCCGTTATATCTCAAAATAAGTTTTCTAATAAAGATTAAAGTTATGCCCTAAAATACGTATCTTGCTCTTCATGAATGGATTTGCGAATGTGAAAATAAATATCACATTCTTTCGTATAAAATTAGAGTATTCCTTTACTAATGAATACCTTTATCTGCCTTTTATTTCTTGTTGGGGGCATAGACATAGACTTTCAAATATTGCGTAATATTCATTGGCATATAATAATGACCGCCACTCTTATTATAATTATAAACTATGTTAAAGGATAGAGGTGATTAATATAATCATTATTTAAAATTCAAACAAAACAAATTATTATTATTAAATATTTTCTAAACACCCTTGGTTTTTTAGTTTTTAATTCTTTTATAATTATTTTAATGTTAATACTTGCTATCTGTGTTGGCAATCCGAACATATACATATGATTCGATTTTTAAAAGTATCTTTAGTTAAATTGATATCCGATATTAGTGTCAGTTCAGGGGTCTCTAATCCTCACCAACCATTGAGCTAGTTTCTTGGCGCATAGCACTGTGCCATCGATTTAGATTTCTACTAATCTGAGCTGTTGAGTTGGGTTTGAATTCAGTTTGAACTGACTGAGTTTGATTCGACTTGCGTTTAGGCGGTGGTGTCTATTTTGGCTGGTACAATACCTTCCTTACACAATTTGCACACTAAATTATCCATAGTTTTCCATTTACATGTATATTCTCTTGTTACTAAAGATCCTGTTCGAGCCTTAAATAATAAGCTACTTTCCTTACTATTATCATAAATTAACTCGCATCCAATATTCCGTTTACTTCTATATATATATTTAAACTCTTCTTACCCTCCATACTAGTTCTTCATCTCTCCAACTCCCTATTTTTTTTATTAATGCTTCTATTCTTTTATCCCATTCCTTACCACTATAACACTCAACAATCCTAACACAATCATCCCACCTTTTATACAAGTATACTGATATAAATTCTTTATTCAAATCTTTCGCATACCGCATTACCTTTCTCACCCATCTTGTTACCTGCCCTTTACTCATAACCCAATTGAACACTATTTTTGCTATTCTTTTACTATCCATAAACTGCAACCTACCAAACATTTTTCATTTTACTTTTTGCATCTCTCATATAAAAACTTGACCATCCCATTTCTCCTTGAATTGCCTCCTTTGCTGTCCACATCTCTGCATCTAATGCATGTCTTCCTACTTCCCTTTGTACTTTCTCTAAATAATCTAAAACCCTTTTACTAACACATAATGCATCATTACCATATGTTAACCCTGCTACTGCAACTCCCTTCCATACTATTCTAGGTACATCATATTTATTATATGAAAATACTGTTAGTTTCTTTACCAAACCCTTTCTTTTCTTTGCTTCATTTACCAATTTTTTCTCCCATTCATCCAAGCAATTTTCCTGATTACATAAGATGATTCCCAAATACCTATATCTATCCACCACACTTAACTTTATATTCCCCAATAAAAATTCTACATCTTCTCTTTCCCCAGTATTAACCATCATTATATTTGATTTTTCTTCACTAAATTTAAACCCCATCTCTTTACCCACCCTTGCACATGTCCTCAACATAATTTCCATATCTTCTCTTCTTTCTGCACACAAAAAGATATCATCTGCAAAAAAAAGACCCGACAAAATATATACTCCCTTGCCACCTATTAATGGTATCTCTACCCCTCTTTCTAGTCTTTCTATTGCTTTCTCCATTTCACTCAAAAACAACAAAAACAAAATAGATGACATAGGGCATCCTTGCCTTAATCCCACCCCATTTTTAACTTTAACTGATTCTATATCCCCTAACTGGTAAGTATAATAATTATTTTCATATAATTTCTTAATAATATTTATTAAAGCATCATCCATTCCCAAATTGGCTAACCTTACCCATAATCTATTTCTATTTACTCTATCATATGCTTTCTCTATATCTATAAAACTCATATATAATGATCTACCTGAATTCCTACTCATCTCTATAAGTTGTGTAACTACAAACAAACTATCTCTTATACACCTATCTGACCTAAAACTTCCTTGCATTTTCTCCACTACATTATTCTCTTCCATCCATTTTACAACTCTTCCAGCTACCATATATGAGAAAAGTTTATATAAAACTGATATTACCACTATCGGTCTATAATTATTTAACTTTCTATGATCCTTACCCTTTCCATTAAATAATAATCTTATTCTTGTATTACTCCAACTAACCAGAAAAACTGTCTTCTCTGCCATCTTATTAAAACATGATAATAACTTTGCCTTTGCTCTATGCCCTAAATTCATTACCATCTCTGCTGCCCATCCATCTAAACCTCTTGCCTTTCCACTTTTCAATCTTTTCCCTGCCTCATTCAATTCATTTTTTGTGAACCTAATGTTCCCATTACTAACTGCTTTCATTTTTTCTATCACTATTTCCTTCACATCTAACATCTTTTCTATATCCATTACATATCTATTTAAGATTCTCTCTACCTCTTCTCTAGAGCTACACTCTATTCTCTCATCATCTATTAATACTATCTCTCTTTCCCCTACATTTCTCCTTTTAATGTAATTCCAATTTTTTTTACTCCCATCTCTTCCATTTTTATTAATATCCTCCAACAATTTACTATTTAACTTCATCCTCTCTCTATAATTATCCATTTTAGCCAACTTCTTCTTTTCTAAGTACTTTCCCCATTTAGCATTAATATCATTTTTACTTTCTTTGTTCTTAATAGCACACTTATATTCTCAGCATGCTTCTTTCTTCTCTTTTACACTTTTAACTCTCCATACAGTAGTGCCAACAAGTGCAAATCTTCATAATCAATGGTTGCATGAAGGGTTGTGCATAAAACCCCTTTCTAGTGTCTAGTCATCCAACATCCCCAGACTAGTTTCTAACTTGTGGCTTTCATCAGTGAGGAGCCTTGGATTTGAGAGTACTTGAAGTTTGCATTTGGTTGCAATACTTTATGAGAGTTTGCTACTTATTAACAGCATGTGTAAGCATATGAAATGGGGATCATGTGATGTTTTGTTGGTTTTAATATAATTTTTAATTGTAAAATAGCATTATTAAATAAATGTAATAAAAATAGAATTTCAAAATATGCAAACACATATCCTTCTCTACTTCATTTTTTTAAATTTTAGATTAAGAAAATGATTTTGTATTGCCATATACTTATTACTTTAAGCCTCTTATTTCTCCACCAGCTCTGAACATAAATGTTTGGGCTCTACTTCATTTAGAATATCAAAAGACCCATATATAATTCATGAAGTTTTCTATAAATAATTTAAGAGTTTCAATCAACGCACAATTTTGTATTTGGAATTTGCACAACTTTTTTTCTTGTTATACTTTGTTTTATGCTTAGCTTCTTTTATTAGAATATTTAATTTAATACAATAATTTATACTTATTATGTCTCAGTATCCTATAATCAATAAGTAAAATCATTTAATTAAATTTTAAGTAAAACTTTCTACCTATCCCCCCATGAACATATTTTTCTGTTAAATTTTTTTACTGGCTTATAAAACTAAGAATTCCATCAATGTTTAGCATTATGAAATAAATGATTTGTGGCTTCAAAAAGTCTTCCAATTCAACCAGATGTTGACAATAAAAAATATATATACTGTATATATTCTAAGAATTGTAAATATTTGGTAATATTTTAATTCTTATAAATCTTCCTGCAGCACTTAAATTAAGCATATTCAGTGCAATTGCATGTATTTTATTTTCAATAGGCTTCATATGTTTTGTATAGATATTGTAGATTCTCTTATTTAAACCACTAGTATACTAACAAATTTTTACTTCTACTCTTACCAATAAACATATTTACTCTACTTAAATTTGAATCTAGATTAGTCTGCTTTAAAATAAATTCTTTATCTTTAATTGGCAAATATTTATAATCTTTCCATTTTTATCACTTCCATTTGCTTTGCTTGTATACCTTTTTTTGCATTCTTACTTATTCTTATATATTTTCTTTTATATTTTTATCTACATCTTAAAACTTCTTTTGTATTTTTATATATATCTTGTACTTCCTCTTTTATGTTATCAGAATTATTTTTTAATTATTCAAAAAATTACTTTAAATCATTAATTCTTGTTGATGATTTTCTCATTGCTTTTGACATGCATCCAATTTGTTAATTTTGATATTTGAATCATTGAAGATGCAACTTCTTTATCTAATGATCTTTTCTGTAGTACAATTTGATTGTACTCATATATTTACTACATTTAGTCCTCAAATTAGTTTCACAATGATATTTTCTCATTATCACTTTATATAAGTTATACATTTTATTTATGTTTCATAAATTTGTCATATATTATAAATTTTTATTTCCAAATATTCATCTCTTATTTTCTCCTTATTTTCACTTTTATCTCTTATTTGTCTTTTAATTCCTTATTGTGATTCTTTGATTTCCTCATATTGTTTGTATTTTATTTTGGGACTCTTGCAATTCTTTTGAAGATTCATAAGTGACTCTCATGTATTCTATCTTGAAATTATTAAAATTCTTTAATTTTTTCTTCTATTTTCTCAAGATTTTTGGATTACAAAATTAACTAAAAGCAATGCTGTAATTGCTCCAATACAAGATATGTTACTAACATAGTTTTTTTTAAAATTTTTATTCAGATTGATCATTAAAATATATATAAATAAAAATAAGATTAAAATAATATAAGTACTACGAGATTTAATAAATGTTCTTAATATACAAATTAAAAAGCATATGAAACACTTGAACGAGAAGCTATACAGATTCCAAAAATTACTATATGCTAAGCACTTTCGAGGCCATTTGCCTCATATTCATAGCGGTAATGCGAGGTGCAGAATGAGGAAATAGGGCAAGGAAACAAAGTGGTATGCAAAGTGTATGCAAATGAGCTAGATAGTCCAACATTTGGAGTTGTCAAAGCAGGTATCCCTTCTATTGATAGCGTTATTATTGCAATTAATGAAAAAGCTTTTTCAAAATTTGAATAAAGTTTTTGTCTTTTGAAAAAATCCATTGTAAATTATTTTAGCTTTTTTAGCATTTATTTTAGATCTTCTTTCATATAACTTTTGCAATATTTTCTGAATCTCTGAAGCATTATTTGCAGAGACAAAATGCATTATCTGTAAAATCTAGATAATTTGAATAATTTCCATTTACCTTTGCTCCGTAGCTTTCCATTTTAATCCACAAAGTATTTTTTATAAAACTGAAAAAGGCACTCTATTCTTCTCAATGTTAATCTTCTTATTGTAATTATATAAACAAATCATTACTGTGAAATTTTGATAAATATTCTTCTGAATGTGACAATATTCTGGGTTTACCTCTTGATGGTCTAAAGCTTTAATCACAGTCAAAATGCTTTTATAATTAAATATCCTTTTGTAAACTATAAATCTAAAGTAAAATGACAACTCCTATTCATTAGTTCTTTCTATAACTTTTCTCAATGCTTGGATGTCATTCACAGTAGTAAAACTACTTTTGAAGTTAGCGTATTCTTTTGCTTGGTTTGAATCCATAATTCATTGTAGACAAATTGCAATTATTTTGGTAAAGATTTTGTATAGAATTAAAAGAAAATTGATAATTTTGTAAAGTCTAATATTTTCTTATCACTTTTCTTAATTATTAATATTACTATTGCATTCTTCTAATCATCTAGCACATCTTTATCATTTAAACATTTGTATATTTATAGTTGACAACAATTTTTCTTTTATAATAAATTTAAATTATAATTGTCTAAATTTTTTATTTTTCATTATTTTATATTATTTCAGTATTGTTTCAGAATTAAGACATTCTCCCATTTCAAAAATTTATAACAATTTACAAAGAATCATAAAGCCCCAAACATTTCCAAGACAAAAATTAATTAAAAAACTTAACTTCAATAATTCTTGTTTTAAATATTTTTTTTAAAATATATGATATTTAAATATACCCAATTTATTTTATACTTGTATATTTTTTAATATTGGATATTCAGTTATCTATTATAGTGCTTCTCAAAGTGGGCAATATTATTCCCCAGGATTGATGGAATAATCCAGAGGAGAAAAATAGTTATGAACCAGAGAGTTCAAATAGTAATTATTATTTTATTTTCTAAATAAATACACAAAGTGGTCAAATCCACTGACAGGTTTTAATTAAGCAAGTATTGGTAGGCAAGTATGTCATACATTGTTGGGTAGTTCAGCATACATCAGCAGGAGTATGAAATCTTATTTAGATTGTTTCTGAACTGTGAGCCAATCACTTAACAATGGTGCAAGTGCAATCGGTAAAAATTTTAAATCATATTCTCAATTTTCAATTTAAATGAAATTTTGCCTTTCTGATGACAATACATTATTTTTAGTATGCAAACAATTTTTTTTAAAAAAACTAAATTTTATATTTTATATTGAATTCATTTTAAATATATACAATTTCATTAAACATTTTCAAAATATAATTTAAAGACATTTATAAAACTAAAAAGTAGATATTTTTTTTGTTGCCAAAGAAATGCTTTTATTCACATACATGCACTAAAAAATAAAAAATAAATTTTCTTCAGCATTCACGAATAAAAGGATGGGGTGCTCAAATTTTAATTATGATATTAGGATGTTTGAAAATGTTCTTCTTATCAAGAAAGGTTGATTAAAGGGTCATTTATGTATTTTTTTTAATGCCTGTTTTACCCAAAATAAATGGAAATGATTAGATTTTCTTAATGGGTTTATTTTTTACAATTAAGAATAACTGATTTAATGATTGAAAATTATAATAAAGATATGAATAGGAATTGAAAATAAAAACTTTTAAATTTTAAGATGTAATTTAGAAAAACAACTATTTTTAATATAAAAAATTAGGTATAATTTTTTTACATTTCAGGTAGATAAGTATACTGTGAAATTTTCAAGGATTTTATATTTTAATTTTCATATATTATAGGTACCTTGACAATGGCAACATAAAAACGGATGAAACAGATATACTTTACTTCTCTGGAGTTTTCAGATGTAATTATAGAAAATTTGAACCTAGACTTTCAAGCTCCCCTCAGCTATCTAATCAATCTCGTACAACTGATACACATGACCACACATGAGAAAAGATAAATGATCTCCAATATATGTATTTCATGCTGAACCAGAACTCATCAGTTGGTCCAGATCATCATCTCCCACACACATATATAATGAGTGCTCAGTTTATATTAAGATAGCAAATCTTCAAACTTTAATGGACAGGCTTCAATCTACTCCATTCTACAATTCTTCATTATGTAAAATATTTGTTATGAATTTAATAAAATAAACAAGATATGAAAAAAGAAGTATGAATGAAAAATAATATTAATAATGAACCATTACAAAACAAAAAATATAATTTCTAAATTATGATTTTTTCAATTAAAAAATAATTTATTATATTTAGAGTATTAAAATAATGTCAATTAATACAAAAAATGTATAAATGATCTTCCTAAAAAACAATTTATACTATATGAAAAATTATATATATATATAACTAAAAATATTAATACCAAGCTTCTTTCCATGCATCTGCAATGGCTACCTTCATAAGATCTCTTTTATTATTCACTAGTCTTAGTGCATCCGATGCACTGAACTGAATCTCAAATCTTTTATCATGTTCCAATTTTAAATAATTATCTGGAAATAACATTTCAGGAAGTTGTGGAAGATTTAATTCAGAATGATATCTACATACAATGCAATCAAGACATATATATAATTGAACTGTCCTCTAGCTGCCATGTTCAATAACTTTTTATTGTAAGAAAATGGACAATTTTTTTCAATATTTTGGATCTTTTTATTTAGAATTATCCAAAACAATGACAGCCAGAAAGCTTCAACCTATATATTTTAATGTAAATTGATTTTTAAAGAACTGATATTAATTTTATAAAGATATTTCACTCATTTTTAAAACTATAATAAATAATCATATGTTATATATGAAATAATGAATATTTTAATATGGAATAAATATAAAGTCATGAAATTGACCAAGTCTAGCTGACTTGTATACACATAGGATATATATATATATTAAACAATATCAGAAAAAATCACTCTGATCTCTTTCTTTAGATCTCGATTTAACTCAAGACTGCACTTCCACTACAATAGCAGACCAGTCCTTCAAGCAGAGAAGTATAATACCACAGATAGATGACACATCCACAGTATTTATAACCAGACCAAAGCTATACAAAGTATAACCTATGATCACATTTCCAGGTTATAGCACTTCTCAACTACTAGATTCAAACCCCTACCATCAGAGCACTTTATTTGTTCTGAGAGTTAACCTCAGGTGCCAGCTAGTCACAGGTTATATAGTCAACATACCTGGACTACAGGTACACAATCCAGCACTTGATATATTCCAAGCTAGCTCCTTTTCTCAATTGTGAGGGATATCTTTGACACACTTCCCAACATTTATAGTTAATTATAACTTAACCTATTAGTGATGCAGTTATAAGAGAATCGATCAGACAATAATTAAACAAACAAATATTTTATTTTACATACCATAATTATAACATAGTATAATAATAAAAATGACATATACACACCCACCTATGTATAACATAATATAAAATGAATATAAAAATGCAATATTAAAGATAACATTGGCTGTAATTATTAAAGTTCAGTAAAATTCTTTCATGCATATATATGTGCAAATCTTTAGAATCGGAGAATAAGAATTTATCTAGGATTTTAGTTAACATATAGCACTTTCATTGATACAATTCCTTGTTTGTTTCCTTATTTGTTGATTACCAACTGATCGGCCTTTTCTTTCCATCAGTGATTTTGGTTTCTTATTGATTTTCCAATTTGCAATGAGGAGAGATATTGAGGTGGGTATAAGTTCCAGGTGGAGTGCATATGATGTTGCTGAGGACTGGGATCAAAGGCTAGCCACACACTTTGGTTGTTGTTTAGTACTGCATGCTGTTAGGTCAGCCTTCAGTGAAGATAAGTAGAGGCACACACATCCTGGAAACATATAGCTTTTTTCCATCTTCTCTTCTTTAATTTTTATAGTAATACACAGTGTTAACTAATAATTTTACTGCATCTGAAACAATCTGAATGTCAATAATAATGATAATGAATTTTTCTCATCTCTTGGTCTTTTTATATGTTTCTTTCTCATTGTTTCTCTTTATCATACTTCAATTAATTTTATATTTCCTTAGTTAATTTTGCATTCAGTCTTAATTTAATCTCTTGCTTAGATTAATCTAATACTTTGTTAAGATACATCCCATAGTCTTTTCATTTGTTTCTTTAATTAGTTCAAATGGAAGTTATCTTTTTTTTTCATCACCAAGTAATCTTTAATGAATTGCAAATTTTAAAAGTTTTTCTTTTTACAAATTATATTTTTAGTTTAATATCATTTTCACATTCATTCATTATTATTTTCTCTCTCTTTTTTTTTTAATTTATAAAAAGATAGAGCTAGTTTCAACTTTTTACTCAGAATTAATCACCCCCCCCCCCCATTCGCTCTTTAATACTAAAACTTTTTATTTTTCATTGAAAAGGTGACACAATACCTTATTTTTTTCAAGTTTGCAACTCAAAAAAAAAAAAAATTTTTAAAAACATATTATATTTTATTCACATTTTCCCTTTCCTTTTAAAATCAATTCGATCATTTACTATTAAATGATTATATATGTAATTCAGAATATATATTGTGCCATTACAATTTGGTCACTAGCCAAATTTATAGTAATGTGCATGTAGAAAAGGTAAAACAAAATCATCATCACAATTTTATATAACCATAAAGGAAGTTGTAGGGCATCCAAGTTCAAACCCTACAAGGTCCAGTTCTAAAAGCTTTAAACAGAGAAAGAATGGGTCAACAATTATATGCTTTATTTGTTTGTGTGTTGATAGAAAGGTAATACACACATTTAAACTATTTAATATTTAAATTTTCTGTTAAAAAGCAAAGTTATAATGCATACATATAGGCAATGTATGTGTAAATTATTTATTTGTTTTATATTTCCAATATTAAACATTTTAACTTTCTTTAAAACTAATCTATGCTTCTATTTTGCTTTTCTTTAATTATAAGTGGGATTTAAAAGTTACAGACTTAATTAAATAATTGGGTTATAATTACTAAGCTAGCAATCATATTATTTAAGGATAGTTTATGAATGATTTGAAAGAATGAAGGATGTGTGTACATTACATACAAAATTTTACATTCCCTAAATATTGAAAGAAAAGGAAGTATTAAACCTGTCAAATTATTTTTTTGTACAATTTTTTTTGTTAAAAGAGGAAATCTGTTTAATCAGATATCGATCTTTGTAGTAATTTTTTTTGTAAATGATTGTCACTTTGGAAACTTATAATGAGTCAGAGCTCTAAATTTTGAAATTGTCTTATCTCAAGATCTATAGAAAGGAAGCTCAAAGATTTGAAGTGTTACCTGGATGTTAAAAAGAAAAAAAAAACAAAAGAAAGGAAATAAGAATTGAGTCTATTTTTTTTTAAAACAAAAGTGTCTGGAAAAAGGATTAAACTTTTCAGTTGAAAAATACTTTGGTTGAAAATAAATTACAGATCTAATTAAAACAAATTTGTCCAAAAATAGCAAGTGATGCTATCTCTGATTGGTTAAGTTAGCTAAAAATTGGATATAAAAAGCTGTCTTGAATTATTATTATTGGTGATTGATTCAGATTATTAAACTATAATATTGAATGTTGAAAATATAAGAAATGGCGGGCTAGAAAAATTATATGTATATCCCATTTACTGACCATCTGGGGAAGCTGCACATCACATAGGAAAGAAAAGATGTGTCTAAATAATATTCTACACCTTTCAACTGACCAGATAAATAAGATGTTTTTAATAGAAGGAAGAAAGCATTCACCTGCATTCAAAGAAGATGAATTAATCTACTGATAAATATTAATCATAAAGTCCAATTAATTGTTCCAACAACTGATTTTAAACTCAAGAAAATTTACAAATGTGAAAACAACTGCTGTATTTCATCCACATGCTTGACAGGAAGAGAAGAAAAATTAATATAATGATTTCCAAATTATCCACTAAAGCAAATAACCTCAATAGAGTCACCATCATCAAATAGTTATACACCTCAAGAAAGAGATTGTTCCCACATAAAACGGAAATAGTAGCTGCAGAACTATAAACATTATACAAGACATGGAGTTTGAACCCTTGAAAATTCGCCACAAACAAAAGATCGGTAATATGACTTTTTATATCTATTTTCTTTATGATATCAGTCTTAATAAACATTTTAGCAATAAAGTGGTATATTTTTATTTAAAGAACTTTTAAAGACTATTCAGATCGATTAAAACAAGAATGTCTTACTAATAATAACTTTGAGCTTCATAAATGACCTTGAATGTATGAAAATTATTTGTTTATTAATTTTACAATATTAATGTGTAAAACAATTTTTTTTTTTTTTATGGTATTATGATTTTAGTTTTAACTAATATATTATTATTTTGGTTTTAATAATATTTTGTTATTATGGGATAAAACACGCACATACATAATGATATTTTATATGTGTATAATTGCGATTGAATGTAGAGTAACAAGTAGTGTTAGAATATTAGATTAGTTTGTTTCATTAAGTATAGCATTTCAGAGGTAGAAGAGAGGGGGGAGATAATGATTTAAAACTCTTTTCTAAAACTAGCTCTTTCAATTTTACTAACATTTTTTTTTACATTCTATTTACATGTTGGATTTTAAAGTATGTGTGCCAATGAGCAGATAATATTTTTTTTTAAATACTTTTCTCATGGAGTGAAAATCATGGTCAATGTGACGTCCAACTTAATACAAAATACATTTGAAGGGAAAGGGGGAAGAACTTAAAATTAATCTGAGGATTGTTATATAATCAATTATTATTATTATTATTCATGTCAATTTTCATATTTATCTAGAAATTTTTATGTATATGTTAGAACTGTAGTAATAAATATTAGTTTGTTTTATTAAACGAGGCGTATATATTTCATTAAGTGTAGTCTTTGTTAAGTGTGATTATTCATCATCATCACTGGTTGAATATTAGTTATTTAAGATATAAGTAAATATGCTAAAATTAAGCAATAATTATGAATTTCTTTATAAAATTTAGTTTTATGTTTAGGCTTAGTCCTAGAGCTGTAGTTGAAACCCTTGTCATTATCGTTATTATTATCATCATCATCATCGTCATCAACGTTTTAATTAATGAGCTGTTTAACTGTTTAAAGGCCATAAATAAATATTGATTTTATAATATTTAGTGATTTCTTAGTATTATTATAACCACATCCCATCATCTATTTCATGCAAGGATGAGTGAATTGCCATCCTAAATTAGTTATATATAATCTGAGCTAGTAAACTTATAAAAACATTGAAACACATTTGTTATGCTAAGATCTGAGAAATGATTTATGTCTAATATACTCCGCTTTGGTTTAAAGATGTTTTACTTTTACCTAAATATTAGTGCGTATAGTGATATGGCTCAAAAAGCAAAATCTCTCATTTTTTATTAGAAATAAAGTACCAAAAAGGGATTCAAACCCGGTACATGTAAAAGGTTATTAGATATAACCGTGTCTAGATTCAGATAATCTAGTGGCGCCCTGCTAGACCATATTCACTTAGTATTTGTTTAAACATGCACTTAACATCAAACCAAGGAATGAAAGTGGATAAAACCTACTGCCTGTATACCTGAGTTATATATTTATTGAATTACTTGTTATTTTAATATGAACCTTTACTTAATAATAGTTATTTGTTCTTCATTTATTATGTTACAATGGACACCCAACTGGGGCCTGATATTTTACCATATACCTGAAAAAGAGAGTTTATAGAATGATGGGAGATGTGTGGTTAAAAATAGAGAAATTTTTTTTTAGTAAATTTTTTTTTCAGTAAAAAATTTTTTTTGTCTTACAAAATTTTCTTGGCCATACAGTCTTATTTTAGATTTGTATATGATGATGTTTAATATGATTTAATTTTTCATTGATGATGATAAAATGGGTACAGCCATAAAACTGCTTATTTTTTTTTATCAATTTTGAAAATAGAGATGAATATCACAACTTAAGACAAAGGTGAAATAAATAATAGATTTTTTTTTGTGGAACATTAAAATGATTTATTGCCAGATAGGATAGGCATAGTAATAGTGTTGAATTATGGAATAGTAGTCTCATGTGTGTTTGGGGAGTTCATTTTGTAAAAAGTCTATGATTTTAGAGGTTTGATTGGATGGTTGATCGTTGGAGTTTGGTTGGTTAGATTGCAGTTTTGATGATGAGTGAGGAGTTTTGTCATTGCCTTGAGAATGCTATGTATTTCGTGTAACTTATGAATGATCAAACCCATTCACTGCTCCAACCCAATTTATATGTTATCTTTATTTTATCATGAAGCAGTTAACAGCAGACCTGCCATTATACCAGCCTATAAGTCTCCAAGAGAGAGAGCACGGCATAGTTTTCCAATCAAGTTTGTATGTTATTCTTATTTTATCATGAAGCAGTTAACAGTAGTCCTGCCATGATATCAGCCTATAAGTCTCCAAGAGAGAGAGAGAGCAAGGTTTCGTTTTTGTAGTCTATAATAAGCAGGGCATTCCTTGATACTTGCCACATAAGACTCCAAGAGAGAGAGCAAGGCATAGTTTATCTATTTTAGCCCCTAAGACTTAATACATCTTTTATTGCAACAGAGTTTGCTTCATTTAATCAAGGGTTGTGGTAGTTAATAGTGATCAAATTGGGATGATCTTCTGAGTGCTCGTGATGCATTGTGTGATTATAGTGCTGTGACTGAATTCTTTTATTTATCTCAAGATTGTGAACTGCTAGTCATTCTGTGGACTGTCAATATCTGTCGGATTTCTGGGAAAATGGATGAAGGTATAATTTGGGCTATTACAGACAGACATGCACTATAGATTATTGTTGTGTAGTTCATTAAATAAGGATATTAAAATTTTTTTTGTTGTTGTATTTGTAAATGCATAATAAGGTGAAAATCAAATCAGTCAGTTGGTCAGAATAGGTGTCAGACAGGGAGAAGATGTGTGGATTTTTGATGGTCAGGGAAGTACAGATGGGATATATATAGTTTTATAACATGAGTGAACTAAATTATAATATGGAAGAGGCTCAGATAGCAAAGATAGCACCATCAGACATGGACATGATAATGCAGATGCTCAGAAGTATGAGAGAGGAGAGTAAGCAAAGTACGGTAAATCTAGAACAAAAGATAGAGAAAAATAATAAAAGTATGGTAAATCTAGAACAAAAGATAGAGAAAAATAATAAAAGTATAGAGAGTCTAAGAGAAGATAGTAAGCAAAGTATAGAAAATCTAAGAGAAGATAGTAAGCACAGTATAATAAGTATAGAGAGTCTAAGAGAAGATAGTAAGCACAGTATAATAAGTATAGAGAGTCTAAGAGAAGATAGTAAGCACAGTATAATAAGCATAGAGAATCTAAGAGAAGATAGTAAGCAAAGGATGGAAAATCTAGGACAAAGGATATGTCAATCCATAGAGAGGATAATAGAAGGTAGTCAAAGATCACTAGTGTTAAAAGATAAGCTAGATTGTCAGACTACTGATAATAGAGAAAGGAGCGAGAGATTAGAGGAAGAAATAGGTAAATCAGCTAATATACTGATAGAGGAGAGTAGATCACAAGAAGTGGAAAGGCCAATAGTAGCCATAAAATCTAATCTCTCAGTAAAAAGAATACATGAGGTGATGGACAGAGAGCAGATTGGGATAGATCATGAAGTGAAAAGAAGGAAACGAGAATTGGAAGAAAAACTTCATGCATCCAATAAGATGATTGATTTAAGAGAGGCAATAAGGAAGATGAAACCAGTTATTTTAGAAAGAGAGCAAAAGTTTCAACAGTCTGTAGTTCTCAATCTAGTAACAAACCAGCATGTGTGGTTTCAAAAATCTGTCTTCTTAAATAGATTGGAGATACCTTATATGTGGTATAGAGAGGCAATCTCTCTGAAAAATGTAAATGTACAGTGTGTATCAGACAGAGAATCAATCTCTCTGAAAAATTTAAATGTTCTGTTAAATTTAAGTGTGCCGTATATTTGGTACAAAGAGTCAACATTTTTAGAAAGTTTAAAAATAAATTATACATGGCACAGAGAGTCAATCTCTCTGAAGAGTTTAAATGTCCATTATATATGGGTCAGAGAATCTATCTCTCTGAAAAATGTAAATGCTCTGGAAAATTTAAATGTGCCTTATATATGGTACAAAGAGTCAACCTTTCTAGAAAATTTAAAAATAAATTATACGTGGCCCAGAGAATCAATCTCTCTGGAAGATTTAAGGATGAATTATATATGGTACAGAGAGTCGATCTTTCTAGAAAATTTAAAAATAAAGTATGTATTGTATAGAGAGTCAATCTCTCTGAAAAACTTGAAGGCATATTATGTATGGTACCAAGAGTCCATATTTCTAAATAGAGTTTGTAATAGGAGGTTATATAAAATAATTCCTCCAGATATGTTTTATAAATATCCAGTCAAGATGAAAAATGGAAATATTAAAAAGGGACTGGATGTACAGGTGCATTTTTATGCAGACCACAATATGGTTTGAAAAGAAAAAGCCATTCCAAATTACCAAGAAAATAGGGGAGAATGCCTTTATGCTTGCTGCTCTTGAGGGAAATAAGGGAACCTATAATGCTAGAGGAGTTTGATCCCTTATACTTCAGCAGAATAGCCTGGCAAAGATCTCCAAATAAATTATTTTTTTTTAATGAAAGATATATTTACCAGTAGTTAATTTTTTTTTATATATATTATAAGTGTTTATTATTATTAGTGTATTTATTGGTTAGGATTTTTTTTTAATAATATAGTTAAAACAAAAGTGCTGATGATTTTATCCGAAGGGGGAGAAAGTTGTGCCATTACAATTTGGTCACTAGCCAAATTTATAGTAATGTGCATGTAGAAAAGGTAAAACAAAATCATCATCACAATTTTATATAACCATAAAGGAAGTTGTAGGGCATCCAAGTTCAAACCCTACAAGGTCCAGTTCTAAAAGCTTTAAGCAGAGAAAGAATGGGTCAACAATTATATGCTTTATTTGTTTGTGTGTTGATAGAAAGGTAATACACACATTTAAACTATTTAATATTTAAATTTTCTGTTAAAAAGCAAAGTTATAATGCATACATATAGGCAATGTATGTGTAAATTATTTATTTGTTTTATATTTCCAATATTAAACATTTTAACTTTCTTTAAAACTAATCTATGCTTCTATTTTGCTTTTCTTTAATTATAAGTGGGATTTAAAAGTTACAGACTTAATTAAATAATTGGGTTATAATTACTAAGCTAGCAATCATATTATTTAAGGATAGTTTATGAATGATTTGAAAGAATGAAGGATGTGTGTACATTACATACAAAATTTTACATTTCCTAAATATTGAAAGAAAAGGAAGTATTAAACCTGTCAAATTATTTTTTTTGTACAATTTTTTTTGTTAAAAGAGGAAATCTGTTTAATCAGATATCGATCTTTGTAGTAATTTTTTTTGTAAATGATTGTCACTTTGGAAACTTATAATGAGTCAGAGCTCTAAATTTTGAAATTGTCTTATCTCAAGATCTATAGAAAGGAAGCTCAAAGATTTGAAGTGTTACCTGGATGTTAAAAAGAAAAAAAAAACAAAAGAAAGGAAATAAGAATTGAGTCTATTTTTTTTTTAAAACAAAAGTGTCTGGAAAAAGGATTAAACTTTTCAGTTGAAAAATACTTTGGTTGAAAATAAATTACAGATCTAATTAAAACAAATTTGTCCAAAAATAGCAAGTGATGCTATCTCTGATTGGTTAAGTTAACTAAAAATTGGATATAAAAAGCTGTCTTGAATTATTATTATTGGTGATTGATTCAGATTATTAAACTATAATATTGAATGTTGAAAATATAAGAAATGGCGGGCTAGAAAAATTATATGTATATCCCATTTACTGACCATCTGGGGAAGCTGCACATCACATAGGAAAGAAAAGATGTGTCTAAATAATATTCTACACCTTTCAACTGACCAGATAAATAAGATGTTTTTAATAGAAGGAAGAAAGCATTCACCTGCATTCAAAGAAGATGAATTAATCTACTGATAAATATTAATCATAAAGTCCAATTAATTGTTCCAACAACTGATTTTAAACTCAAGAAAATTTACAAATGTGAAAACAACTGCTGTATTTCATCCACATGCTTGACAGGAAGAGAAGAAAAATTAATATAATGATTTCCAAATTATCCACTAAAGCAAATAACCTCAATAGAGTCACCATCATCAAATAGTTATACACCTCAAGAAAGAGATTGTTCCCACATAAAACGGAAATAGTAGCTGCAGAACTATAAACATTATACAAGACAAGTTTGAACCCTTGGAAATTCGCCACAAACAAAAGATCGGTAATATGACTTTTTATATCTATTTTCTTTATGATATCAGTCTTAATAAACATTTTAGCAATAAAGTGGTATATTTTTATTTAAAGAACTTTTAAAGACTATTCAGATCGATTAAAACAAGAATGTCTTACTAATAATAACTTTGAGCTTCATAAATGACCTCGAATGTATGAAAATTATTTGTTTATTAATTTTACAATATTAATGTGTAAAACAATTTTTTTTATGGTGTTATGATTTTAGTTTTAACTGATATATTATTATTTTGGTTTTTAATAATATTTTGTTATTATGGGATAAAACACGCACATACATAATGATATTTTATATGTGTATAATTGCGATTGAATGTAGAGTAACAAGTAGTGTTAGAATATTAGATTAGTTTGTTTCATTAAGTATAGCATTTCAGAGGTAGAAGAGAGGGGGGAGATAATGATTTAAAACTCTTTTCTAAAACTAGCTCTTTCAATTTTACTAACATTTTTTTTTACATTCTATTTACATGTTGGATTTTAAAGTATGTGTGCCAATGAGCAGATAATATTTTTTTTTAAATACTTTTCTCATGGAGTGAAAATCATGGTCAATGTGACGTCCAACTTAATACAAAATACATTTGAAGGGAAAGGGGGAAGAACTTAAAATTAATCTGAGGATTGTTATATAATCAATTATTATTATTATTATTCATGTCAATTTTCATATTTATCTAGAAATTTTTATGTATATGTTAGAACTGTAGTAATAAATATTAGTTTGTTTTATTAAACGAGGCGTATATATTTCATTAAGTGTAGTCTTTGTTAAGTGTGATTATTCATCATCATCAATGGTTGAAAATTAGTTATTTAAGATATAAGTAAATATGCTAAAATTAAGCAATAATTATGAATTTCTTTATAAAAATTAGTTTTATGTTTAGGCTTAGTCCTAGAGCTGTAGTTGAAACCCTTGTCATTATCGTTATTATTATCATCATCATCATCGTCATCAACGTTTTAATTAATGAGATGTTTAACTGTTTAAAGGCCATAAATAAATATTGATTTTATAATATTTAGTGATTTCTTAGTATTATTATAACCACATCCCATCATCTATTTCATGCAAGGATGAGTGAATTGCCATCCTAAATTAGTTATATATAATCTGAGCTAGTAAACTTATAAAAACATTGAAACACATTTGTTATGCTAAGATCTGAGAAATGATTTATGTCTAATATACTCCGCTTTGGTTTAAAGATGTTTTACTTTTACCTAAATATTAGTGCGTATAGTGATATGGCTCAAAAAGCAAAATCTCTCATTTTTTATTAGAAATAAAGTACCAAAAAGGGATTCAAACCCGGTACATGTAAAAGGTTATTAGATATAACCGTGTCTAGATTCAGATAATCTAGTGGCGCCCTGCTAGACCATATTCACTTAGTATTTGTTTAAACATGCACTTAACATCAAACCAAGGAATGAAAGTGGATAAAACCTACTGCCTGTATACCTGAGTTATATATTTATTGAATTACTTGTTATTTTAATATGAACCTTTACTTAATAATAGTTATTTGTTCTTCATTTATTATGTTACAATATATATATGTTTTTAACCCATATATTTGTTGGCAGTACATCACACACATCCAGTTTGAGAGATAAAATGCATCAAATCGACCATTTTATCTCTAATAATTTATTTATTATTACTATTTTTTTATATTTTACTCTTTGATTTTTGTTTATTTATTTATGTACTACTTTTCAATCAAATAAGTTTTAGAGTTATATCCATTCTACTCAGGTATTTCTTTTATTTTTATTACCTACAATTCCGACCAAATACTATAGATTTTTAAATGTTGTCAGCCAGCTCTTTTTTTTTTTTTATATAAATCTTAGTGACCAAGCATTGTAAGTTCCCTTTTACTGCCCGCCCTTTGCCACAACAAACACATTATTGTAATTTACATATTATCACATATGGACCATCATAAATTGGTTGAAACTTTTTATATACATGTTTTTCTGGATGGCTCAGTGGGTTAATCCTTATCATAATATTGTCTTTTACCATAAATCCATCCTTGGCCTTTCCTTGCCTCTTCCCCCTTAATTCACTCATCTTCTTTAGCTTAATCCGTGCTTGTCAAGTAGAGCCCATCTCCACTGGAAGTTTCATTTTAAATGGATAAGATATGCTTTTTCCAAATGTTCAATCTCTATAGTTTCATTTTTGACCATATTGATGCTTCTTGGGATTTCCTTAACCCACCTATGATTATTGTGTGTATACACTCTAAATAGGCATTCTTATTCCCACATGACTTGCTCACATGGATTAGACTGTGGATTGTGAATAGACAAGAATATGTGTTATTCTGTGTCTCTCACTCTATTTTCTCCACTCCTTAGATATGCATGGTGTTCAATGATCAGATATAATTTTATCAAGAACTCCCAACACCCATATTGTTTGCTTAGCATTCGCTTGGGACACCAGATATGTGGACACAAGTTTCGAAAATATATCGTAAACCACAACCATCCTGTTAAATGGGGGCAATGATCCATAAAAATTCATTGCCACTAAGCTATTAGATTGTTGAGACTAGATAGGCATCAGTGAACCTACTGCAGATGCATTGAATGATTTGGTTTTCAAGCATACTTCACAATCACTTATAATATTCACAATGCTGGCATACATCCCCGACCAGTAAAACCGATGACTCAACCAACCTTCAACTTTATTTGCCCCATAATGACTATACTTTTGATGAATATGATCTACTATCTGCCTCTGCATATTGATAGGAATAACTATACACTTTTGTTTATTTCCTTTTTCATATTTATACTATAACCCCCCCCCCTTTAAGAATTAGCACTTTCTATCTCCATAATGGATTATTTCTAGTTCCTTTTACAGGTTGGTGCAGCAAATATTTCATTATCTGGCCACAATCAGAGTCTTCTCTTTGTCCTTTCTTTAACCTACAGAGGTCATTTTCTACAGTCTTGTTTTCATTTTTTTCATTGCAGCTTTGTATATGTCATTATAGCTTAAATGCTATTGATCCTGTGATGTTGGGTAACAGCTTAATGTGTCTGCTGCTACATTTTCTTTCCCTTGGCAATATTTTACACTATATTTAAATTTCTTGGAAGAATAAACTCCCCCTTATCAGTGACTATTTGTAAAGAAACTATGGCTTAAGAATTTGAGGCTTTTGTGATGTGATTACAATTACCTCGATCCTATTAGAAACTGGCAAAATTTTAGGAATACCCAGACAATTGCTAAAGCTTCCTTTTTGGTTACTTTGTAGTGTATTTTTGGGTTCTTCAATAAGTGGCTTATAAAGAAAATAACACCCTTTTGGCCCCTCTTGAATTTAAAAAAGAGTAGCACTCAATCCGACTCCACTACTGTCGGTTTATAAGAAAAATGGTTTGCGAAAGTCGGAATATGATAGCATAACTTCCTTTAAGAACTTCATTTTCATATTTTGAAAACTGCTATCATGCTGCATTGTCCATACCCAAGGTCTTTCCTTTTTTAGTAATTGCAGTAGTGGGTCCATGTTGAAATTTTTTTTTTATAAAATCGGTTATAAAAATTACGTAACCTTAGAAATGATCTTATGTGTTTTTTATTTTTGGGAATTGGAAATTCCTGAATTGCTTGATTTTTTTCTGGGTTGTGTGACCTAAAAAATTTGACCTCAGATGCCATTAAATTGCTTTTTTAAAAATTTATTTTAATTCCTTTTTGTTTACATTCTTGCAATAGCTGCTTTAAATGACTGAAGCATTTTTCTAACTCAAAACTTCTAGTCCTCTCTAATTCCCACCTGACTATAAATAACACCAATAATAAATTTATCTCTATGACTACTTTTAATTTACCATTTTATTACTTAATCTTATTATTTGTTTGCTTTGGTCTACTTTCTTCTCAGACTGCTCACTGATTTCAACTTTTATTATGCAATTTGGTGTTTATTTAAAATTTGGTTGCAAACCTTTTTAAATTAATTTTAACTTCAATTATGATTTTAATTACTCTAGTATTTGTGGCACTTCGGCACTCATGTTGGAAAGATCAATTGAACTGGTTCAGAGAAAATCACTCTGATCACTTTCTTTAGATCTCTATTTTAACTCGGGCTGCATTTCACTATAGCAGCAGACCAGCCTTCAAGCAGACAAGCATAATACTATAGCTAGATGAAACATCCATGGTACTTATAACCAGACTGAAGCTATACAAAGTATAACTTACAATCACATTTCCCAGCTACAGCATTATTCGACTTCTAGATTCAAACTCCTGCCATCCAAGCACTTTATTTATTTTGAGGTTTAACATCAGGCACCAACTAAGCACAGGTTATATAGTCAGCATGCCCAGACTACAGGTACACAATCCACTGCTTGATATATTCCAAGCTAGTTCCTTTTTTTAATTGCAAGGGGAAATCTCTGACACACTTCCCAATACTTATAGTTAATTATAACTTAACTTATTAGTAATACAGTTACAAGAAAAAGAAATAATCAGACAATAATTAAGCAAATAAATATTTTATTTTACATACATGCATAATTATAACATGATATAATAAAAAAATGACATAGACACACACACCTATGTATAACATAATGTGAATATAAGAATGCAATATTAAAGACCAAATTGGCTGTAACTATTAAAGTTCATTAAAGTTCTTTCACTCATATATATGTGCAAATCTTTAGAATGAGAGAATAAGAATTATATTTACCTAAGATTTTAGATAGCATATTGCACTTTCATGGATACAATTCTTTGTTTGTTTTCTTATTTGTAGATTACCAACCAGCTGGCCTTTTCTTTCCATTGATGGTTTTGGCTTCTTATTGATTTTCCAGTTTGCATTGAGGAGAGAGATTATCAGTAGTTCACAGATTATGAGGCAGGCATAAGTTCTAGGTGAAGAATACATGATGGTGCTGAGGATTGGGATAGAAGGCTGTCATACACTTCAGTTGTTATTTAGTATTGCATGCTTCTAGATCAGCCTTCAGTAAAGATAAGTCGGGACACATGCATCTTGGAAATGGAGATAGCTTTTCACTGTCTTCTCTTTTTTAATTTTTATAGTAACACAGCAGTTAGCTAATAACTTTACTGCATTTGAAATAATCTGAATGGCAATAATAATGATAATGAATTTTTCTCGTCTCGGTCCTTTTATATGTTTCTTTCTCATTGTTTCTCTTTATTGTCTTTAGATCTAATTTAATTAATTTTATATTTCATTAATTAATTTTTGCATTCCATCTTAATTTAATCTCTTGTTTAGATTAATCCAATACTTTGATAAGATAATATCTGTAGTCTTTTCCTTTGTTTTTTTAATTAGCTCAAATAGAAGTTATCTTTCTTTTTCATCAGCCAATTTTAAAAGTTTTTCTTTTTACAAATTATAGTTTAATGTCATTTTCACATACATTCATTATTATTTTTTTTCTCTCTTTTTTTAACTTATAAAAAGGTAGTGCTAGTTTCAACTTTTTACTTAGAATTAATTTCCCTCCCCCTACTTGTTCTTTAATACTAAAACTTTCTTTTATTTTTCAACGAAAATGTGACACAATACTTTATTTGTTTCAAGTTTGCATTTCAAAAAAAAAAAAAAAAACTCTTTAAAAACATATTATAATTTATATTTTATTATTATCATTTTTCCTTTACTTTTAAAATCAATTTGCTCCAACATTATGAAAAAAATTACACCAACTGATCGTCCCCCGCCCTTTTCCAGTTCATGGATATCATTGATAATAGATCATCTACAACTTTATAACCCGACGATGTCCTCTAACCTTAACCAAAAAATCACTTTGTGGGAAGCATACAATCTAATCAACTATAATCAACAACCCATTAAAACCAGCCTAAAAATAACCAACCAAAGACTCATTACACACTTCAAAAGATGGAGCCTTGAACCCAAATTCCTGGACTTCATCATTAAAATTAATCTTGATGCGCTTCCCACAAATTGGTTTCTTTATCACCGAAGAGGTTTTACTAGCATTGACCCTATATGTGGTTTATGTGCTCGTGAAGATGAAACCACAGACCATATTATACACCGCTGTCCAAGACTTAAAATACTGAAAGATATAATCATAATCAATTCTTACATAAGATCTGAAATGATTTTCTCACTTGAAAATGCCATTAATAATGGAACTTTTTCAATAATAAGGCTCTCTATCTTTGTCCTTTATTCCATATGGATAGTGAGATGCAAAACTCTCATGGAATTACCCCCGCCACAAATCATACCATTGTTTTACCAGACTCTCAAAAAAATCAAGAAACGTGATCAGCTCCTTGCCTCCAGTAAAGTCTTTGACGACACCTGGTCTCTAACCGCTCTATCCTTTTCCTGATTGTCAACTCCCACCTACCCAGAATTCTAGAATAGACAATATTAAAAAGAAAATAGTCGTGTTATTAAAAAAAAAAAAAAAAAAAAAGCTAATAACATTCATCAAGTTCTCAGTTTCTCATATTCTACACAAACCCTTCATTATACCTAACCACATAAGTGTATAACAACTACTAACTAACATATTCTAGCCATATGTTAATCAGAACTTTTTATAATATTATTGTACAATTTATTCATTAACTTATCCATTATCAAAATGTAATCACTATTTATTACTAATAAAATTTTTTGTTGAAATGAAAATCAATTTGATCATTTATTATTAAATCATTGCATGTGTAACACAGAATATATGTGTGTTTTAAACCATATATTCATTGGCAGTACAATATATATATATATATATATCATTGAGAAAATTCTATAATATAAAATTGATATGAATAATTTTTAACATTTTAAAAATAATTTAAATCAAGAAATTCTCTCATTTTCTGAATTTTTCAAATAGTTAAAACTACACATCTGTATTATAAAAACCAACTTATTCTATTCCAGATCGATCTACTGTAATTTTGATTAATTTAATTGAGACCACATGGTAGTGCTGATCAAATTTTTAGTTCGATTCAAGCTACTGACCTTCATCAGTGATAAATATTGTTACTTCAAATATGTATAAACCAGATATTCTTACCTCTTGGATGTACAGAAGATGTAAATATTGATGATTGATATGTGTATTATAAACCAAAGCATTTCACTGATAAAGGCCTAATCTGAGGATTTTATTGGCAATATCATCTAATGTCCATTGATTACATAAACTTTCAGTAAGTCATTCTGGAGTATAGAAATTGAACAAATTATTGCTTCTGATATAGGGGTTAAATGTAAATAGCATGTCTCATGTGGTGCTCTGTTTGTCATAACTACTGCAGCTTGAGTTCCAAGATTGAAAGTCTTTTCATCTTAATGTATTCAATTGAAGATAAATACTAGGCTCATCCAAGACTGGTATTCCATTAGTCTTAGAATAAATATACTTGAGTTTACAATAATATCTATAAAATGTTATTTATCCAAAGATGAGAAATAATCTAATGATATTGGATATAAGAGGGCCCACCAGACTTCATTTGTGACATCTTGATTAAATTTATAACAAATATATTCACTTCAGATTCTGCATACTAAATCAGTTTGGCAGAATTAATTCACTGTATAAAATTTATAATCAAAACAACCATTTTAGTAATATTTTAAAGTACTATATTACAAACTGTTATAAATCAGTTAAATCATACACAGAAACATATCTAGAATTTTTGGGCCCCAATGCAATTTTTTTTTTAGAAAAGCTCTTTTTAATATTTGTAACATATATCTTAATACTTTTTTGAATATATATATATATTAACCAAAATGGCCTCTAATAAACTCGGAGCCATTTCATATTATTTTGTTTTGCTTAATGATAACCGTGCCTCTTGTTTCTATTTATACATATTATTTTTTATACAGTGCATATAAATTTTTTCCAAAGAATTTATAAAATTAGTAAAGATATTTAAAAAACAGATAAAATCAAACATTAAATATGAAATATTTCAAATTAATTTTATTTATATTCATGATAAATTTTCATAAAGATTTAACACAATAAATAAAATGATGTTAAATATTGATATACAATTACCAATTTTACTTTTTGAGATAGCTTTAAAAATAATAAAAAAATCTAATTAGTTGCTCACAAAGTCATGTGACATTTACTAGTTAAAACCATTGAACTTCTATTTAGGAATATTTAATTTTCATGCCCATTATTCTATCACTGAGTTAAGGCACAAATGTCAAAATAAATATTTAAAGTACCTATTAAAGGAATAAAAATAAGATGTTTTTTTAAATTTGTATGAGTTAATTTCTATAATACAATATTATTGGGTCCATATATTATATTATTATAATTATATATTATATCCATATAAATGATAAAAGTTACAATCATTAATGTACTGCTTTTTATATAATTACTTAATTCATAAACAAATATATTCTAGTATAACATAATCAATTCCATTTTATATCAATATCAAAAATTGAATTAAATGTGCCTATTACACAATCAGCTATACTTTTATATATATAATAAAGTATATAATTTATTGCGTTTTATGCTCTACTTTATTTGAATGGTAAGATTTATATAGAATGGAATTGATTAAATTTCTACCTGATTAAAATATGTTTGGGTATTATTTAATAATTATGTAAAAAGCAATATATTGATTGTAAATTTCACCTGCCATTTTCAAATGAAAAAATATATTCTCTCTCTATGTATGTTGAATTTAATATTTTTGATGGGTTGTTATTCTAATAAAAAAGAGAAATAAGATTTTATAATGAATAATAACTGTAATTTTCACTACATCACCTACAATTATACTACAGAAATATTGTTCATTATTAAATAATCTCTAGTTTAATGAATGACTAATAAGAAAATAATTAAGATTTTATCCATGTAAATAGGGATAACCTTTGTTTTTAATGTTGCCAGGAAACTATCAATTACTACTAATTGACAATCTCTCTGGGACTAAATAAGATTTACTCATTAACTTATAATAGTCATTTGTTGGAGTTTGTTGAAATAAAAGAAATGTCCTCTTTTATTTCAAACTCAAGTTGTTAAATGGATTTAAACCCAAAAAGCTATTTTATATATGTGTGAGAATGTGAAAGAATAGTATCTTTTTTGATATTCTGCAAAAAAGTATTTTAAACTTCTGCAGAGATTTATATAGTTGAATTAAATATTTGTTGACGATTATTATTTTAATAAAAGCCAGAAATAAGATTTTATCCATGAAATAGAGATAAACGTTATCTATTCCCCAACTGTTATGATCTTTCAGTAGTGTTATCTTGTAAACAAAGATAAAGTCTGAATAGCTCAATTGATTAGTGTTATCTTAAATTTAATATTCATAAATCTAAAGATCCTGGTTCAATTTCCATGTTAGTACTGCCACTGGACAGACCAGCAACACCCGAAGAAGAGAGGAAAATAATATTTAAAACATTGTGTTACAAACTAATCTGTATACTATTAACAGTTGAATGAATTTAAAGTTTGAATTTTTCTAAAGACATTCATTATTTAATATTAGATTATGGAAATAATCCGTCATATAATTTATTCATTATAAGATTATTTTAAATTGATGAGTTTACAAACATTAGATGAAACATTGTGAATATATGTATGTGAATGAAGTAAATATTTAATTTTTCAACTTACATGTATTAATTATTTTTCTTTTAAATATTTTGTTTAGTAAATTAACATCTCAAATAAGTTAATATTTTTAAATTAAGTTTCATTTGCTTCCAAAAGCAAACTTTTGTTTTAAAATTAGAAAAGCTTTAAAATTCACCAGTAGTATAATAATAAACAAATAATAACCGACTTCATTTAAATAAGAGATCTTTATATAGTGAAATGTTAATTAAATTTAGAATTAAAAGGAGAAAATTTTTTGTTTTGTTTATATGTTTTGATTACATAATAGCCTTTTAAAAGTAATCAACTGACTGGGGAATTTTTAATATTGTAAAAGAGAGAAAATTCTTCTGTCACTTCAGACTTGTCTGCCATATAATATCCAGCAAAGATAGTTTTAAAAATTATGTGACTATTATAAAACAAAAAATAGTCTGCAAAATTCCAATGAAATGGAAAAAAATCATAATAATTTAGCTTCAGGTGTTATAGCTAACTAATTAAAACTAAAAAGTTTACTTTCTTTGATTGCTGTCTCATTCCAACAACTAACTGACCGATTGCTAAATTTGATTTATAATTAATAACTGAAAGACAGGCTTATTTATACCTGTGTTTATATATATGTAATATTAGGGTATGAGCACAGACTTTCACATGACCCACCACTCTCCACTCCATCTAATAATACTGATACACTTAAACACATATAAGTTGAAAAGATAAATAATCACCAATATACGTATTTCATGCTAAACCAGCAATCATCAGTTGGTCCAGATTATCATCTCTACACATATATATGTCCATTAAAGTATGAGGATTGTCTATCTTAATATATATCTGAGCACTTATAGTATATATATGTAGAGATGATAATCTGGACCAACTGATGATTGCTGGTTTAGCATGAAATACGTGTATTGGTGATTATTTATCTTTTCAACATATATGTGTTTAAGTGTATCAGTATTATTAGATGGAGTGGAGAGTGGTGGGTCATGTGAAAGTCTGTCCTCATACCCTAATATTTTTAATTAAATGAAAGTTGAATATAATATTTCAATTTAATATGTATTACTAATTCATGAGTTTACTAATTAGTATACCATTATATAACTATTTATTCTACTCAAATCCATCAGAACAAAAAAAAATATTTGATTTCCATTATACAATCTACACATCTAAGAACTTAAATTTTCTCTTTTGCTATGCATTAGCTCCTAATCATTTATCACACATAATTGAGTTCCAAATTTCATGATTATCTATTGTAGTATGAATTTCATAATTAATGTGAAGCTTAAGAAATTTTAATAGGTCTTTTGAATCTAAATGTAGAAAATGTATATATCTCCTCAGAGTAAAGACAAAATGGAAACGTGGAAAAATATTTTATTTTATAATATTTTGAATTTTAAAGAAAAAATTTATTATTATAGAAATTAAACGTAATTCTCTCTTAAATATATCATCATCATCATCAACCATTATCAATTCACTGCAGGATGAAGGTTTCTTCAAGTTCAATCCATCTTCTCCGATCTTTAGCTTCTCTTCTCCACATCACCCCTGCACACTTTCTTATTTCATCCATCCATCTCACATGTGGTCTCTTTCTAGGTCTTTTACAATCTTTTGGAATCCAGTTTAAGATTTCAATTGTCCATCTCTTATCATCTCTTCTAGCAATATATATATATATATAATACAATATAATTTGATTTCATTTTTTCTCTATCAATTTAAATATTTTTTATATTTTATAAATATTCAAAGATTTTATTGTATGTAATTAAAATAAGTAAAATGCAGTATATATTACTTTAAAGTATATAAATTTGTATTGGTTTAAAAAATAATATTCAGCTTAAATTTAAAAGCTTTTCATGAAAATTAAAATATGTCAACTCTTTCAAATGTAAAATTATAGTCAGAACAGCACATTGGTATATTCTGTATTTTAATAAAAGATAGATAGGTCTGATTTTTCAGTAGAATTAAAGATTACCTCTTGCTTCATTCTAAGTAATCATGTGTCAATAATTAACTTGCCATTTATTTTTAAAATTAATCAAATAGTTTAAACAATATTTAAAATTAAGTTAGTATTTCCCTCATTAAAAAATATAATTTAGAAAATAATCCATAATTATTTACTATAAAATTTAATATCAGAAATAAAAGAATATATTAATTGGTTTAATAAATGTAGATTTGTATTATAATACATTCTAATGACAAATTAGATTATTATACAACAGTATAGTACAGTTGTATGTATGCATTTTTTAAGTAACATCAAGTAATTAGGTTAATAAATATAAAATTTTCATATATATCTAAGAAAGATTTAATGTCATAACTGCATGTATATTTCATTGTTTAGGATCAAACTGAATTTTGTAATGATATTCCATTTATTTAAAGATAGTACTAATCTATTAAACAAAATATATTTTAACATTACGCCTGAAGCAGAAAACGGTCTGGGGTTGAGGATATTCTCAAAGCTTGTTAAGAGCTTGTTTTGCGAGCTCTATATATAAGATTTGCTTTATTTTTATATGTTGCTGAGTACTGTATGCACTTTTTTGAAAAGTTATCAAGAAAACAGCAGAGCTTTATCTATATTTTATGTGAGAAAGAATATTTATTGTTTCTTTGTCTTCCTAAGATAAAAACAATATTTATAATAATAATAATAATAATAATAATAAGAAGAAGAAGAAGAAAAAGAAGAAGAAGAAGAAGAAGAAGAAAGAAGAAGAAGATGAAGAAGAAGAAGACGACGAAGACGACTCACAACCAGAATATAGTTGTGTGTGGCATTCTTGTTTTCATGTATAGATAAATATGTTATTATGCTTAAATCCATATGCATATCTTTTACATTTGTTCATATATGACAGCTTTGCAATATGATAATCTTTAACATAGTATACTAGATATTTTGTCATGTGTAGTTAACACACTCTGAACCATAAGCCATATAGAATATAAATAGTTTCAAACATGTTACATGAAAGTAGACACAGTCATAGTCTTAAGTTATTGTTGCTCAATAATAACTGTATGTATAACAGTGTAATTCTACAAATTGACTCTTCATATGTTATAATAGTATTTTATTTAAGTCACGATATATATTACTGAGTTGACTTTTGGCACAATGTGTTTACTTATATGATTATATTTATTTTTAAATAAATGAATAACTATTTTATTATCCTATGTAATTTATTTTATTTTTAAATATAAATAAATAAATAATTGAATGGCTTTATTTTGCAGGAATTCATAAGAAATTCGAGTACTATACGTGCCATAACTGGAATTGATATGAGAACCTTACACTCAAAAATCTGATACTTTACCACTGCACTAAACTATAAAGAGCTATTTTACTTGTGAAGTGTGCTTATAGTTTACCTATTCACATGTTTAATTATAAATGATGATTGAATAATTAAATACCCAATACTTTAAGTGATATAACATATGTATCCAAATGACTGCTAGTGTATCACTAATACCATTGTTACATGAAATAAATCATTTTTACACCATGTAATAATCACTAATATTAATTTTAATGATATAATAAGCAACCGGATATAATAATATAAATTAATATAATTTATAAGTCAATACTAATAAGAAAATATATTAGGAAATTGTAAAAATGTATTAATAGTAAATAATGCAGCTAAGAGAAGAACTCTTTTAAATATCATTATTGTATTTGATATTACTATGATCAAATGCTTAATATTTTGGAGTACAAATCAAATGATATAATCACTTCTCAGTATTAACAGTAAATGAAAAGAGGCAATTGTATGATACAATAGTCTTTTCCAATATGTATTTCATTAATATATAATTATTATAATTATATTCATCATTATCATTTTCAAACATTATTGATTTACTGCAGGATGATGGATACTCCAAGTATAATTCACTTTCTCTAACATATAGCAAACTATCTTATTTCAACCAAGTGTCTTATAAGTAATCTTTTTCTAAGTCTTTTACAATATTTTGGGATCTAATTTAAAACTTCACTTGTTTGTTTATTATTATCTCTTCTAGCAATATGTCCAATCCAATTCCATTTCAATGTTTAAATTCTTTCAGTGATGTGGTACTTGGTTATTCTCCTGCCTATTTATTTCATTTTCAGTATGTTCTTATGAACCCTAATATATAACTCCCCATACTTTGTTGAGTAGCCTTAAGTTTCTGAATTGCATTTCAATTAAGTGTCCAAATCTTAGACTCGGAATTAAAAGCAGGTAAACATATATTAAAAACCTTTTTCAAATACATTGGCATATTTCCTTTTAATATTATTTCTAACAAAAGTATTTCATTTAAGTTTAAATTTATGATTTATTTTATCCATTATATTTTCAT